>OY288246.1:61757071-62357071 GCA_958450325.1 Agrostemma githago | reverse complement strand
ACAGATCTTGCTGCAGCTAATGCAACACTCCAAAGGGTGGAGAAAGAAAAATCTACAATCGTTGAGAATTTGGGTACCTTGAGAGGACATTATGCTTCTTTGCAAGAACAACTAACAACTTCTCGTGTAATCTTCTTGTTTAAAGCTGATTCTTTCAGTATCTTTCCGCTCGATTTTCTTTGGTTTCTGTCTTGGACGATTTTATCCTCCGCCCTTTGAAGATGCAGAATATATCTGTTAAATTGAGAAATTAATTTCTAGGAAGCATCCATATTTGTCTTTATGGCTATTAAGGACTCTAGGATTCTTCTTAGTATCATCTGTGTTATTTATTATCTAGTGCGTTGTTGAAAATTTGTGACCATGTTAAAAGTTTTAGCGTTGTAACAAAAGTTCGTTTGTTGTGGAGTATCATAGGAACCTGCAAGAACCATTTCTGCGCTAAATATAATTTGACTGGCTGTTCTGTTGTAGAGTAATTTACTGCTGAATTTGAGATGGCGAACTTATGTTTTTGTGGCACTTATTTAACTGCAGGCTTCCCAAGATGAAGCTGTAAAGCTAAAGGAAACTTTAAGCAGTGAAGTGAAATGTTTAAGAGCCGAACTACGTCAAGTACGGGACGAACGTGATCGTTTACAGGCACAAGTTCATCATCTGACAACTGATATTGAACTCATTACTGAAAAGACTGGCAAGTCTGCAAAAGAATTGGATAACTTGATGATGAAATCAAATGCCTTGGAGGTATGTATCTGGATCTTTGCTAAGCTTCATGGTGAGTTGGAATTTGCCAAAATCGGCGTTCTGATTATGTATGTCTCCTTTTGTGTCACAGGAAACTTGTTCTTCTCAGAGGCAACAACTGCAGATGCTTCAACATCAATTAAGTTCGGCAAATGAAAAACTAAAGGTGATTGATGAATAATTCCTTTTGTATTACAGTATATTTTGGAAGCATTTCTCAGCGGCCATTGTATTTATGTTCTACAATGTGTGTTTGCAGATGGCTGATATGTCTGTTTCAGAAACACGAACCGAGTTCGAAGAGCAAAGGCAGTCAATAATAGACCTTAAAAATCGTTTAGCAGAAGCAGAGCTTCAAATTCACGAGAAGGAGCTGTTGAGGAGAAAGCTTCACAATACTATTCTGGTAAAGCCTTTTCCTTGAATAACTATACCAGTCTTGATTTTTTCGTTGTTCTAGTTGCAGAGTTGATAGCTCTGTGAACTTTTTTCTGCAGGAATTGAAGGGAAATATCCGTGTTTTCTGTCGAGTTAGGCCCATGTTGCCTGAGGATGGCTGTGCTTCCGATGCTGCAGTAATCTCCTATCCTCCCTCCACTGAAGGACATGAACAGGGCATTGATCTTATTCAAAGTGGTATGACTACCATCCAATATACATTTGTCTTATATATGAATGTTGTGTTTATAGCAAAATTCGAATAGAGTATAGTATTATTTTCATATTAGATTAAATTTGAAAGTCTGATTTATGCAATGATGTTTTCCAATGTTCAGGGCAGAAATATGCTTTTACCTTTGATAAAGTATTTACGCAGCAAGCCTCACAAAATAATGTATTTGAAGAAATTTCTGAGCTTGTACAAAGTGCTCTCGATGGGTATAAGGTGAATTTCATATTTTTGCTGGCTTCAATTGTCTCATAAAATTCAAGAGCAACATGTTTTGACTGTAATTCCCCGTGTTCCACATTTGCAGGTTTGCATCTTTGCCTATGGTCAAACTGGGTCGGGTAAGACATATACAATGATGGGAAGGCCTGAATCCTTGGATCAAAAAGGGTTGATACCTCGATCTTTGGAGCAGATCTTTCAAACCAGCCAAAGGCTTTCGACCCAAGGTTGGAAATATCATATGCAAGTAAGTATTCCTCTTATTGATTGCATATAATGTCATTTCCGTAGTTACATGTGGTAATAGCTATTCATAATCTGTTTTAGGCCTCTGTTCTGGAGATATACAACGAGACAATCCGAGATCTCTTAGCACCTCATCGTTCCAGTTGGGAGTCCCTGCGTACCGATAATGGCGTTCCTGGGAAGCAACATACAATTAAGCATGATGCTAATGGGGACACTTATGTTTCTGACCTTACAATTGTAGATGTTTGCAGCTCAAAAGAGGTCGCTTCACTTCTGCACCAAGCAGCACAATGCCGGTGTGTATTATTTTATTTTTATTCTTATAAATTTTTTATCTGATGCTTCGAGTTATCTGAAGTAAGATTATAAATAGCGATGAAGGGATTGGAAACTATCTTGATTTGGTTTTGATACAAAAGTTTCTTGCTTGGTCATCAGTTCCATAGGCAAGACACAAATGAATGAGCAGTCATCAAGAAGCCACTTTGTCTTCACCCTGCGAATATCAGCAGTGAATGAGGTTCATTACCACTTTAGCTTTATATATATTTATGCTCATTATTTGTCATTCAGTTTGTGGTTTAGCTCACCTGGTTTGTTCTATGCCAGACGACTGTAAAACATGGTGTTTTAAATCTGATCGATCTTGCTGGAAGTGAGCGACTGTCGAAAAGTGGATCAACCGGTGATCAGTTGAAAGAGACTCAGGTATATAGTAATTCACCTACTTTGTTGCGGACGTCCTATTTTAGTTTTTTTTTGTCATTTGAGTAAGCTCTTTTTTGTTGTTTTATGTTGTCAGGCTATCAATAAAAGTTTATCATGCCTCGCCGATGTTATATTTGCACTGGCAAAGAAGGATAGTCATGTTCCATTTAGGAACTCGAAGCTTACATATCTCCTTCAAGTAAGTTTCTTCCCCCTTACAATTCTTGATACTAGATTCTTCTTTGTTTCATGTTTTAGCCCACCCTTTCCCTAAGCAATTTTGTGACTATAGCTTTGTTGATCATAAATGTTTGATAACTTTTACTACTCTACTTTATCCTTATACACCCGATAGCCCTAAACCTGAAACCTTAAACATTATCCAAGAATAAAGACCTCTTGGGTTCTTTTCTACGTGAATTAAGGAGCACCCGATAGCCCTATAATGTGGATGAAATTACAAGTTGAACAAGTAAGATGTCGATAACAAACTCTAGAGACCCTAAAATAAAACAGAAAAATCAGTGAGAGTTTTTCATGAATCCTTTGTTCATTTGTTTTCTTCGTTGTGGTTTCAGCCTTGTCTGAGTGGAGACTCAAAGACATTGATGTTTGTTAACTTGTCTCCCGAACCAACATCCGTGAACGAGTCCCTATGCTCCCTGCGATTCGCTGCAAGAGTAAATACATGTCAGATAGGCGTTCCTCGACGTCAGACAGCTGTAAGATCCGCAGATTCTCGATTAAGCATCGACTGAACGAAAACTTTATCATCAGCTTCTTGACTTTTAATCTCATAGTCACAGCTTTTTATATATTATGGTGGTTGATTCTTATTTGTATGATTAGTGTCTTCAGTGTATGGAAAAATGTGATCTTGATCACATATGCAGTTGATTGGATTTGTATAAATTGAGCATTCAGAGATGATGGTAGATAAAATGTACTGTATTGATTTTCAGGGGTGAAGCTTCCTGCTTTGCCTTTCTATGAAGTGCTGATTTATTCACATAGTTTGTACTATAAAAGTAAATCCAAGCACGTCTTAAAGATGATCCAGTTTTACCGGATCTCCGTCAATAAAGATTTCTGACAGTTTTTGCATGATTCTTGATCGCTGGGCTCACAATGCTTGAAAGAAAATTATCACAAATTCGGGTTTTAGATGGAATATTCGTTTTAGACTTCAAATGAGTTAAAATGGACAGGTTGTAATACAAGGAGCAATGCAGAGGGATTAGCAACAAGATCGTAGCCTAATTTCAAAATTTCAACCTATTTTGATTAAAGAAAACTGATCGATTAAACTTAAGGGAAACCAACCGAACAAATAAATCATCTAGGATAGTCCTGAGATCGTTTCTGTAGCGAAGAGGGTCAGAGAGAGCTTCAACAAGCGTTAGACAGTCAGTCTCAACAGTGATATGTACGAAATTCCTGCTCAAAGCCCAATTGCAGGCAGCAAGAGAAGCAAAGGCCTCCGCTTGTAAAGGATTAACGATCTCGAACCTGATAAAAGTCTTGATCAATTGAGTTACCCAATCTGTCAAGGAGGATCCAACCTCCAGCCTACACCGAATCTGGTAACCAAGAGGCATCGACCATAATAGTATGAGTGTCACACCTGGAGGTGTTACCAGTAAGTCGAATAAGATCGCCAGCTCGAGGGTCAGGGGAGAGGATGACTTGAGAATGGTTGGAAGCGGAAGACTTAGTAGAACTTAGCGAGGGTTGCAGTCGATTGATAGCTTCCAGCACCATTGTTGGGGAGCTCTGTTCACCTTTAAAAACAATATTGTTCCTTGCACACCATATAAACCAAAGAGTACCTATAAATTTGCAAGTCAGCCAATCTCCATCGTCCTTAGTAGAAAAGAAAAACCAGGTAACAATCCAATAGATGAGATCGATATTTAAGGCAGAGGAGCAATTGAGACCGAGAGGACCGCTAGACCAAATTCTAGAGGCAAAACCGCAATCTCCGAAGAGATGGACCTCGGCTTCCAGTGAAGAAATTCCTGAGAGCTCACAATGAGGGCAGAAAAATTGCGACTGAATCACACGTTTCTGGAAAGCAGCACCAATAGGAAAACATCCATAGATAAGTTTCCAGAGAAATTTTTTTCCATTTTTGTGGGCATTTAATCTTCCAAAGAATTTTTTTATTGAATCTCTTCAACTCCGGGGTGATATCGTCCTTACCAGAAGTAAAATGTGTATAGCCTGATTTAACCGAGTAGTCGCCGTCAGTAGAAGCACTCCAATAGATCCTATCAGGAGTGGGAGACCAGGGGAGATAAAGCTTCAGGATGTATGAAACCCAGTAGGGAGCAAAGAGGCTTTCAAGAATGTCAATGTTCCAACAACCAGGAAAGGAGATCAGTTCAGAGATGACAGATGGAACAACCTCTGAGTTAGTCAAATCGATCCCAGTCTTGGGTACCGGAATTTGACCTCCAGCCCATTTCTCGCTCCAGATACCCAACGAACTATTCGAACCCGGAGTCCAGGCAATTCAACTCTTGAGGAGTTTTAATCCCCATAGAATTCCCTTCCATCCCCACGATCTCCCTTGATGATGCTTCCAAACAGTGTTAGTAATAGAAGAGCATCCAATATTGTATTTAGCCCCAAAGACTTTACTAATTAAAGAGTCTGGAGACGTCAAAATCTTCAAGGCCATCTTTGCAAGGAGAGCTTGATTGAGACACGAGACATTACGGATACCCAAACCATCCTCAAACTTCGGAAGACTGATGAAATTAATGTTTCTCCAGTGAACAGTGCTTTTACACTTGATCCCTGCGACACTGCCCACCAAAACTGTGCAAAGAGAGAATTTAATCTCTTTGCCACACTTATTGGTATGCGAAATACCAACAGGGAATAAATAGATAAAGAAGTCAGGATCGAGGAGATAAGAGTCAGTCTTCCAGCAGGCGAGAGGGTAGAGCTGCTCCAAAAATTTATTCGCTTTTTGACACGACTAATAATATCGTTGTAGAACTCCTTTTTATTCCCTTCCATTAGGATCGGAATACCCAAATAATTACCCATCTTGTTATTGCTTCTAATGTGAAGAGACTTGATGCAGTTTTTAACGTTAGCCAGGGTCGCCGAAGGGCCAAAATGGATAGTTGATTTATCAAAATTAATAAGTTGGCCTGAGGCAAGACAATTGTCATGAAGGATTTTACTCACAGTAGCAACAAAATCATGATCTCAGTGCGCGAAGAGAATGACAGCGTCTGCAAAGAAGAGGTGACTAATATCAGGTGCTCGCCTGCAAATTTTAATCCTGTTCAATTTTCCCATCTCCTGAGCTTTTGTGAGACTGGCAGAGAGCACTTTCATTGCTAGAATAAAGAGATAGGGAGACAATCGGGTCTCCTTGTCGAAGACCTCTAAATGGAACAATTTTCTTAGAGGGAACACCGTTGATGAGAATTTCGTATGAGACGGATTGGACACAATTCATGATAAGAGAGATGAACTTCTCAGGGAATCGAAATCTGTCGAAAGCCTTGCTCATATCAACTTTGAAAGCCATCAAGCCGTGCTTGGCTCTCCCATTTTTGTTAATATGGTGAATAATCTCGTGAGCAAGCAATATATTATCTCCGCAGCTTCTGCCCGGCATGAATCCGTTTTGAAAGGGACCAATAACACTGGTAATAATTTTCTTGAGTCTGTTTGCTATACATTTTGTAATAATCTTCATAATTGTGTTGCAAAGGCTAATTGGACGAAAATGCTCCACACTTTCAGGATTATCAATCTTGGGAATCAAAGTGATGAAGGTTCTGTTGAACTTCTTGAGAATGAAACCAGAATTAAGGTAGTGACATACTGCCTGTGAGACATCATCTTTGATAAAGTGCCAATATCGCTGAAAGAAAATAGCAGAAATCCCATCAGGACCTGGAGATTTTAGGGCCCCCAGTTGGAACACCGCACGTCTAACCTCCTTGATAGTGAAAGGGGCGTTAAGAAAAGCAATGTTACTGTCCGTTAAGAAGGTTGAAAGATTATTGAACAAATTAGATGAGGGAGAAAGGACATCCCGCTGCTGCAATTGACAATCAGAAGGAATTGCATCCTAGGAAGGCAACATTCTAAGAGTAGTGCTGTAGATATTAGTAAAGTAATTCACAAAGGCAATTTGTATCTCATCCTACTGAAAAGTCCAGGAGTTGTTAGCTAACTTGAGCCAAGCAATGAAATTCTTACTGCTTCTTCCTTTCACCCAGTTGAAATAGAATTTGGTACAAGAATCACCGTCATGGTCCCCACTTAAGCTTCATTCTGTCTCCAGTACTTGTTAACTGCATTACAATAATCAATTAATTCCCAATGATGTCGATTATAGTCGTAGGAACTTTTGCCTTCAAGAATATCATCCATATCAGAAGAGAGGAGATCATCAAACTCTGTCCACTTCTTTCCCCCATTCAAGTCGTTTGTCTAAAGACCATTTTTTCATGATAGTCCTAGCTTTAGCAATTTTTCTTGCGTGAATAAAAGATGGCGAGCCTTTAAATTCCTGGGACAAGGAAGCAAACGTCCAAGCAGACGAAACCTTGAGCATACAATCATTAAAATCAAAGTTCCAGGCCTCAATTTTGTAAGGACGAGTCTTGTGATCACGACAAAGGAAAAGATCAACTTCAATCATAGCATGATCACTTATCTAAATTGGGTAATGCTTAACGGCTGTATTCAGGAAGATGGAAAGCCAACAGAAAGTAGCAAGTGCTTTGTCAAGTCTTTCGTAGACTCTATCTTCCCCTTCCCTGTTATCACACCAAGTGAAACGTGGCCCCTTAAAAGGTATGTCTGTAAGATTGCAGTTGATTTTCCACTTCGTGAAGCTCCTCTCAGACTACTGTTCTTAGTGCTAAGTTTGTCTTCAGGAAATTCAACTTGATTGAAATCCCCCATAAGAAGAAGGGGATCAATGTTGAGAATCTTCTCACGGAGACTATCCCAAATAGCCTGCCTATCCTGAAGATATGGGCTACCATACACAAAAACCAAATAACAGAAGGAACCTTTTATTATAGCTCTCATAATGATGAAGTTGGTACACTTAAAATGAAGGTGCAGAGAGGGTGATCCCTTCCAACCAACCCAAAGGCCACCACTACTACCATGGGCATTGACGCGTACAGAGTTCATAAAACCTAGTGACATACCCAGTTTACTGACATGTTTGATATCACATTTAGTCTCGCTAAGAAAGAGAAGGTCATACAATTTATTCCGGACCATCGCTCTAATTTTAGGAATTGCCGGGGTGAGCGGGTCGTTAAGCCCCCTACAATTCCAAAGAAGACCAATCATGGTTGCTCGGGAGACTGATGAGGGACAGTCTCCAAAGCCCTAGAGAATTCAGCAGTCTCGTCTTCATGCTCCTCAAGATCGACATCTGTGACAGTCATCTTAAAGTCAGAAGAAGAAGGTTCAGAAGATTCCGAAGCGAACCTCAGCTTGTTACCAAGAGAGAGGAGGTATGATTTAGCCATCTTCTTATTAGCAATAGTGTGGTCTTCCAGGTCAAGAAGCTCTGGATCTGAACTCGACTTGCGCTTCACATTGTTTTTCTTTCTAGCACTGAAGAATAAGGGTTTATTGAGGGATTGCATAGGGAAAGACCTGTTAGCGGCTTATCTTGTGAGCGAATAAGAAGATCCGCCTCCAAAGGACCAAACATGTATGTAGGAAAGCCATTGAGCTTGTTGTCAATTTCTTGGAAGAGGGATAAGACTTCAGGTGTATTAACACTCTTCGCAAAGCAAGGGGTAGTATCAGGTTGCACACTCTCAGAAGGGATGGGTTCAGTAGGAATGGGATCAGTAGGGGTGTAATCTGTGTCGTTTTCAGGGATGAGTAATTCTACAACATTAATGGGTTCATTGGATGACACTAGAGCATGAAGGACATGGGAGTCTTCACAAGCATCAATAAAAGCCTCCTCAGAGGAATCAGAGTCAGAAGAGATTTGAATCGCATACCCATAGTTGTTATGTTCTTCAGAACTATAAAGGGGCCATTCGGGGGATGATCGAGGCGTGGAGCTATGACCTGAACTCCAACTGGAATCCTCATCAGAAGCAGCCTGGTGAAAGCAAAAGTTGTTGTTGTCCTCCGCAGCAGTACCAAATAAGTCACCTTTCAGCAATTGGTGGCTTGTTGTAGGGTAGTTGGATGTTAGGAGGTAAATCGAATGTTTGGGCCCAACCACGAGCATCATCAATAGCAAACACGACTTTGTAGTTACTTTCTAATTTGTAGTTCATAGCTTCGAATCTCATAACATCTTCATCTCTAAAATAGCACCAATCCATATCGTTGTTTAAATGCACCATATGAGGGTCTTCATGATAAGAAGCCGGAAGCGGATATTTCTCAGAATAGGGGGATTCAAAAGGAACCCCACGCCATTCCAATCTACCATTATGCGCCTTCGTGGAGTCAGCAGACAAAACATCATTAACAAATTCAAAAACACACCCCCGTCGATAGATGCATCGATGCGAAGACAATTTGAACGAAGAGAAGGGCCTTTAAAAGGCTGAGAGGTGACCAAAAATTTCATACCCGGATAAATTTTTCCTCCAGAAGATAAGCCCAGATTGTAATCGACAAAATATTCAGGAAAACGGTCAGCAGGAACCGTTCTATCCGCAAAACTCTTAAATCCAGGTTGAACATAGTATGTCTCCCACAAGCTTCAAGAATGGTGAAACCTTTTTCATGCAAAATCTCCAAAGATTTATCCAGAGTGGTGGAGATGTTAGTGAGCAGTTCCTTGCAATGAAATTTTTTGTGCCCCACACACCCACATTTCGTACAATATTTATAGACTTCCTCGTACTGAAACTGGATCCATAAGAGATATTCATTATTGCAGACCAGAAAAAAACCGAGTTTGAGAGGTGGTTCACCTAGTGCAACCCGGGCTTTGATTCGTAGTTAATCATTGGAGGAATCATCTCAAAAGGTTCAACTTCGAAGTCTTCACTGATCAGCGGACCCACCATATTGGCCACCCCTTGTTATGATACTCAAAAGGCAGGCCAGAGACCCTAACCTTTATATAAGCAGTGGGGAAGCAAATAGTACGAGGAACAGATTCGGGGGACCACTTTGCCAAGACAATAATTGCACCATGAATGGAAATAAAAGATCTCTCAAGAAGGTCCTCCATGTCGAGAGGGTCTACACAATGGAAGATAAAGAGGTCATCCATTTTATGCATCTTAATAGGACCCCTAGTAACCCAGTAATCTTCAATAACATGATTGATAAGATCAGGACCAAAACTTCTGTAGTCCACCATATAACGCAGGATACTTCGATTCCAAAAGGCAAAGGAATCACCGAGAAGATCCGGATTCATATTAACGATAGGACCAGAACGGGGGTAACGCCAAGCAGTATTAAAGTCAATTTCTATGTCGAAGTGTTCACCGACAGGAATGTTTGAAACACGCGAAATGCTTGGACCAACCTCAGCGAAGTAATTATCAGTGAAGCTAAGGGAGTTAGGAGAGTTGTTTGGAGTAGGATTTGAACCCATGATAAATGGAGAGGATTGCAGAGGAAAGGATATTGTAGTGGAAAGAATTTGATCGATGAGTTGAAAAGAACTTGCAGAGGAGGGAATTTATAATCTTCATATTCAGGGTTATTCAGATGAATCGTCAATCTAAAGGAAGCAGAAGAATGAAGTCTATTGGGTGAAGAGCAGGTGAGCACTAGAAGGAGAGGAAAGGAGATAATTTGAAATATTTCTGGGAAGTTTAACAGGTCAGTTGAAGCAGAGGAGTGTTGTTACCTTGGAAATGATGAAAATCGAAGACAGAGTGAGTTGGATAGGCGTGATGAAGGTATAAAGGAAAAAACAAAACGAGGTGGGTAGGAAGATAGACGTAATGAATACAACAGAACATAACTAACTGGGTAGAAATCTGTTTATTGGCTCAATGAAATAGACCGGCAGAAAATAAAGCTTAAGATACTAAGAGTATGTAGGGAAGAAGGATAAGGGAAAAAGAGCCGACCTAATAAAGCAGACCTAAACAAATTTGGGGGCAATCTAATGACAGAAAAAGAAGAAAAATGCAGAATAGAGTTAGTGATTATAGTTGAGAAGGATAGGAAATAGAAAAAGCTTAATGAAAAATGGCACAAGCTGAAATTAGGGTTGAATTAGGGAATCGATTTGGGGAAAAAATTAGAGTTAAGAGGGAAATTGATTTGGGAATTTTAGAGAGTAGAGGGAAACTCTTAGAGAGAGAAATTATTTTGAGCTAGTACTAGTTTGAGTATATATTTGAAACTACAAAATATGGTATTAAAGTCAATAACTCAAACAATGAACATATCAAATCGATCATTTGTTTGCTTTAATAAACCAATATAAAATCTAAATAAATGATCGCTCGTGAATCGTAATACAAAAGTTGGTAAATTGATCAACTCATATTGTAAGCTTTGGAGAATTATGGTCTGGACTAGGACCCTTAGAAACTAATTAAGTCATCCAATTGTGGTAGTGGTTGTGCACCGTTGTGGTTGGGACTTGGACTCTTAAGAAGTACATCATCCAAACTAATCGATTGTGGTGGTGGTGCACCATCGTGGTCATGACTAGGACCCTTAGGAACTACGTCATCCAAATTACTCGATTGTGGTAATGGTGCACTGTTGTGGTCGAATTAGCACCCTTAGGAACTGTATCATCCAAATTGTGATGGTGGTGCACTGTTGTGGTCGGGACTAGGAGCCTTAGGAACTAGGTCATCCAAATTACTCGATTCTGGTAGTGGTTCACCATTGTGGTCGGGACTAGGACTGTAACAACCCGAATTTTTGATGACTTAAATTAATAGATAATGCAGAAAATTATCTAAGTCATTTAATTATACAATATCAGAGTATGATAAAAATTCGGATCATTACGGATCCTTATAAGAAACGACTATTAACAACATAGTCTTGATATACTATTACAAAATATAAATCGTATTTTATACAAATATTTTATTAAGTCTCTCACTCGATCCTCTCCCCATCGCCCCATACCTGCAAAAATATAAAACAGAGGCCGCTGAGCGGAGCAACAACCAAACCGTTCACTAACATCACCTCATACACATAAGACAATCATGTGAATAACAAATAATATGCTTAGAAAAATATTAAAGGATATCACGTAACAGATAGTTTTCTTTATTCTAATTAACCAACATGTGGGGTGATGAAAACGATAAATTTTTAGAAGATGGGACATTGGCACCCATTTGATTTTTAAATCATTTTTCAAGTGAACAAATAAACATACGAATCGTGGCTCCTAGTATCACGGCTACATCCTATTGGCTTGTATCTCACCAATAGAAGTAACCGTGTTACCGACTCGTAGACCGAACCGATCTTATGAGGTTTACATCTCACCCATAAGGCTCAATTGGGTCGAACTTCAATTATATTATACGTTTATTCAGACGGGGCTCTGGGCGAAATGAAATTTGATGATTATATTCTCTGCATCACCAAGAGAGAACCCACAATTTTCAGAATCTTGTTCTGTCCCCATACCCTAGGTAGTAATACTGATCAAGTACTTGTCTATATATGCGCACATACCCTACGTATAGACTCTTGGACCGCAGTTCTCACTACCGTAGGACGACTACCTTAAACACTAGGTAGACTCTCGGCTGCAACTTTTGAGTCTGCTTTTCATTACAAGTGCAGTCGAAACACCACGAGTGGTAGAATCCAACACAAGTTATTCGTTCCAGACTCGTATCGTAAACTTTATATAAAAGTTGTCCTTGGTGACCTTAATAATTGGTCGGACTCATTTGAATATTCACTTTCCCAATTCTTACGTTCGTGAGACAATGTGATACTTTATTCCTTTAGTATCATCCAAAACATCATATCTCAAATATTGTATACGGAGTATCCTTTATTTTAAAATAGAAATCTCTTTTAAATAAGGTTTTATATTAAATTAAAACTTAAGGTATAAAAATATATTTTAAAATTTTAACATTTTCAGAAAAATACAATTTAAATCATACTTAGTCGATTTATAAAATTCGACGTGAAATTACTTTTAATAATTATGATCGTCGTATAAAAGCTTTAAAATAATTTAAGTTTGTTTATTATAGAAAACGTAAATTTAAGTTTATAAAATATAAGTGGAGTAAAAATTACATCCGTAAATAAACAATAAATGTGTTAAACCAATTTAAACTTGAGCAAACTATAAATAATTAAAAATTTCACATGATGAACAAATAATATAAAATGGAGTTTATAATTATAAGAACATAAATGACACATAAAAGTACGATTAACATGTATTTAACATATCGCAAGTAAGTTTTTCTCTCTTTAGGTTCTTTTAATCATTTTATCTGTTTCTTAAATAAACAGAAATGTAAAGGTGATAAAGTAATTTTTTTACATGTGATACTTTAGTCAACTTGAATTTAGTCATAAATAAATACATAACATAAATAAAATAGCACAACATTTTTTTTTATACATAAGTAATTTAGTCATACAAATAAGCCTAAATATTTAATTAAGCAAATTATTAAGTTAGTAACATAAATATACTTATATATATAAAATGTTGTTAAAAGAAAAGTTTGGTTACCTTAATAGCTACTATTTATTAATTTTATTAAAAGCTAAAGATTGTCTGGGTCGATGATATCGTCGAAGTTGGGAATTTCCTCTCCTCCTTCTAGAATAATATGTTTACCCATACAAAAGAAAATAAATTAGTTAGATTCTGACCTTACTAATATAATAAAAAGTAAAATAAAAAGTATCGTAAGTAAAATAGACTAATAAGATGAAAGGTTAGAGGAATACTTACGTAAACGAGTAAGGTTAGTAGTTGTAGACACCCACATTTTGACTGCCAGGTGTCTATGGTAGTCTCCGACAAACACCCGATGATGATCGGACGCAAACGTGACTTGGTATAATCGGATTTGGGCTCGGAATCAATAATATCCGACATGGACTTTTAGCGGAGTAATAATCTCACAAAACAGACCTCAAATCCAGGCCAGTGGGTTGTTCCGAGCAAAATAAGACTAATTTGGGCCAAAACCGACACCAAAAATAAATCCCGTCTTTTAGCGACCGGGTCAAAACCCGGTCAAGGACAAACCTGTCACACAAATCAGCCCAAATTCAGCTTCTAGAAGTTGGCGCCCAAATCAGAATTCAAAAAGCAAACCCTAATCACACAACTCACTCACTCACTCTATAAATACCCCCCTAACCCTATTCATTTTTAAGATTTTTTAAGCCTTTAAAGAGCTGAAAAAAGAGCCTTTACAACCCTCATTTACTCTACAAATTCTACCCTAATCCTCCTAAACATCCCACACTACAACCCTAAGCAAAAAACCATACAAAAAACCGAGCCATTTTGCTCTCAAACAAACCGGCACACACACACACATACACACCATAACTCACATTCATCCTCGATACTCCGGCGTTCCGTCGCTATTTACGAGTCTATTTCCGAGGCCTATACCAAGCATGTATGTTGAGGGTGTCCTAAACCCCATTTCGATCCTTTTTACTTTGTTTCTATTTACGTTTTTGCATTATTTATATTATAATTATACTAGTATCGTAATACTAACACTAACATATCGCTAACATTTTTATTTCTCGTATACTAACTTTATTTTCTCGTTATTAACACTATAATACCGTGTATATATATATATATATATATTAATACTAGTATTCGGCTTCAAATACGTTTGACTACGACGATCGCCAAAAGTCCGTCTAATCCCTTTACGAGTAACGACGGAGGTGGAGCCCTTTCGAGGATCCCCGCCCCAATGTTCTCAAGGGCGTGACGTGATTGCAACCGGTCGTAGTTGAACGTATTCGATCCCATTTCAATTAGTGCGAAACCCGTTGACACGAAAACCGACATCACATAATCCGGAAGGATTAGTTTCGATGTCGTGACGTAGAGGGATACAATTTCGTTACTAATTAAAAATTCCTAATCTAATAAAAACATAAACCGAGTAAATAAACCCACATTAGCACGCGATTATAAAAATTGACGATTTTTCGACAAATAAAAAATGCCCGACCAGACCCACACGCGAGTCGCGCGACCGGCCATGCGACTCGCGGGCAGGCCTGTTTGGCCGAGCCCACTTTTTTTGTTTTCTCGACTTTCTACCCTTTTCGGTCCTTACATTAATATGCGACCTTCGCGACATACGACCATGTTTTAAGACTCGTCTTTTTTTGTTGCGACTTTTAGTCAACGCGTGTAAAGGCCGTCACGTGAACCCATTTTTCTAAAACTTGCGCGCATCACGACACTAAAAAAAAAAACGACTTTGATCGACGGTCTCACACTATTAATTTTTATGTCGAGGACTCTTTAGTCGTATCCGACACATAATTAATTTAGACTCCATTTTTCGAGGTGATAAGTCGGGACAAGACATCGAGGTTCGAGATCGGGTTAGATTCACGCCTAGGTCTCGAACCTCCGTCCTTTGATTAATATGCAATATAATGCGTTATTAATTAAGGTTCGTCCGTCTAACTAATTCACGATCTAGCGAACATTTATTATATACGGGTCTTTGTCGAGTCGTGTATTTTATTTCTCGCTTTTCTTATTTAGTTTATTATTTCTTTTAATCGTTATAATAATCGTTGTATTGTGAATTCCGGGTTGTATTTCCGCCCGTGTAACTTGTACGTTACTTATTTTCGAGTTTCGTTTATTTACTTGCTTATCGCTTTATAAATGAACCTCGCATGCTAAATCACTTCGACCATAATTAGATGCATTAAATGACGTAATTCACATATAATTCACATGCTTAGCCCGAAAACGCTGTTTGCATATCATTTTATCATTTTACTAACGCGCGTACACGAACACGAACGGTGTCTTAGTAGAGGCCGCCATGTGCGGACGGGGTTGGGTGTCCTTAGTGGGCTTCCCAACACGTACCCTCACCCCTTACTCAGAACCTTGGTTTCCGGATGCCCGAAACCATTGGCGCACGAGAGTCATTTTATATACGAAAGCCGGTGTAAACGGTATCGGTATAATAATGCAAAGGGACGAGCCCCATGAACTCTGTAATCGAAGTGGGCTTACTTTGTGTATAGCCCATGACGACATAGAGTGGGCTCGTATGGTTCCGAATAACCACAAAATTTGGTGGCGACTCCATTTTGACTTAAATTTCGAACCCGAGAACAATCTCACCACGAGATTCATTCGCCTACCCAAACCCGCGCGTGGCCGCGTCGGGGTGGACCTACGTCATGTCCACAATTTGGTGACTCCGCTGGGGATACCTGATGTACCACATGTCATCGGGGTTCCTAGGGTGAGACTCGAAGAGAAATCGTTCGAATATTAATGTACGCGCATTAGTTTAATGATTCATGCATAACCCAAATTTTGCCCGGGCCGGTTACTTGTGACCGACGTCCCACTATACCACGGTGCATTCCTACATGGATGCGCTAAAGACATCGATGGTGGAACTCGTCTCGGTTTCGCGACATGTCCTAAGACCAACTCGGTTTAGGGAGTCCGTCCATCACACGAGAAAGCCATCGTTGTTGGTATAGACCCTATTTTGACCGACCGAGACTTAGCGTAAAGCATACATAAGCGTCGTTATAAAGCTTGCTTGACTACGTGCTGCTTGGTTTCCGTGTCATTTTTCAAAAACGTCATTTCAAAAATGCATCTTTCCAAAATACCAAATTTTGAAAAAACCCCGAAATATTGTCCGTTTCGGGACCCGTCTTTTCAAAATATCCAATTTTCAAAAACTCGGAATGCCGCCGAAATTTAGGATCAACGATTTGACTCAAAATATCCTTTTCTTTAGTCGGTATGCCGTCCGTTTTTTTTTTTTTTTTTTTTTTGGTAAAATGTAAGTAATTTCATTCCAACCAAAAACATTACATATTGTTCACCATCCAATCATATCGATATCAATACATATGCCGTCCGTTTTAACTCTCGAATTTTCGAAGCCACCCTGATTTTCTGAATTCTTCAAAGTTCTAATCTCGGTTTTCGAAACTCTTTTTCAACTCTCGGAAATTCACCCATCTTATATTCAAATTTCAAGCATTCAACCTTCCTAGTGAACCTTCCTTATTATAGGACCTACCGTCTAGCCGTGTGTCGGGTCTTTGCATAGTTTATCAAAGGTTTATAGAGTCGAAACTCCGTCGATCTTACATCACGAGTTTCCCCCCTTTCCCGAGTCCGCCTTATCTGTCAAGGCACGACCAACCCGCGTAGGGCATACCCCTACAAAGGAAAGTCCGTCCATACACTCGAGTCAAAAGTCTGGGGAAAAGTCTCACGCGGACCTTCCTTCAAACGGGATTAGGCCGACAAAGCCAAAATCCTAAGGAAGTCGTCCCACCTGCGAGTCATCCGTCTAGGTGTCTTTCTCGAGTCTTTAGTCTTCTTTCCTAGTGTCGCTCGGGATGTACTTTTTTTATGATACCAAGATCTGGGTTTGGTTACTGATTACACGGTGTTCTTACAGACAGGCCACCGACAACCAGACACGCCCGCAGGATGGCTACTTTGAACAGTCTGCAAACCTCTTTGGACGCCATGGTCGCGAAGCAAACCGACATCGAAGCCCAACTGACTGAAATGAGGGCTGGCCAAGTGGCCATCGTTGCTCGCCTAGCTACAGTGGAGCAAAGGACTCCTAATGTCGAGACCAATGGGCCTCTAGCTGAACTGGTCAGCGCAGTGCGCCGACTAAAAGAACAAGTCCATTTGACTGGGAGTAACAATATCCACCGGGAGAATAGCCGAGAGTACTCCACGGTGAGTGACAAACTACCCGCAAACCTGAACCTCACAGGCTTGCCCATGTTTGAGGGAACTGAAGACCCGTTACTACATGTACGGGCCTTCAAGGAATTCATGGCCATCAAGGGAGTGGATTCGTCCATGTTCAAGAACCTCTTTGCTGCATCTCTCGAGAAACACCCACGGGCCTGGTACTACAGGCTAGACCCGAAGAAGTTCCCTACCTGGGATGATGTGGCCACCGAGTTCGCTCGGAACTATGCTGACAACACCGAGATCCAAACCACAATGCGATCTCTAGAGGTTATGGCCCAAGAACCGAAGGAAGGTTTTACTAAATACCTTCAACGCTGGAGGGCCGAGAGCGTGAAACTGGTCGATAAACCCAATGAGAAGACTCTGGTGGAAACTTTTTTCAAGAACCTCCTCCCTTCTTACCGGGTCCACCTCCGGTACGCTGTCATACCCAATTTCACCACCCTTACTGAAATGGGTATGAGGATCGAAGACGATCTGAGACTGGAAGGCCTTACTAAGGCCGCTAGCAAAGGGTACCAAGGGGCTTCTTCCTCTACTACTAAGCCCCAGGCTGCAACTCGCAGCATTTTTGACGCGGTTAATCTACTAGATGCCCCGTCCAAGAAGAGCACCCCACCTCGGGTTTTCACTGATATAGGTACCACCTATACCTATGCCTTACAAAGGCTGTCCTCCAAAGGCCTAATCCAACCGATAGACCCAACTCCTGAAGTTCCGGTCGAGCGACGCTCCAAGAACTACAATGCTCAGGCCTATTGCCAATACCACCGGGGAAATGGGCATGACACCGAAAAGTGTTGGAAGCTGAAACACTTGATTCAGGACCTGATCGAGAGCGGTAAAATCCCGCTACCCGGAGATAAGCCAAGCAACAAGGAGAACCCTTTCAGCTCCCATGCCATCTTTACCGGGGAGGTGATTGATTGCTCTCACCTTATCTCTCCATTTATCCCGCAAGTGAACGGGATCTGGTTTGACGACGAGGATGATGTCTACCTCACTAAGGGGGAAACCGTTCCCATCACCCCTGAACAGATTCGCGAGGCCAAGACTCGAGTCCTAGCCAGCAACAACCTTGGTCGTCCCTATTTAGCCACAAGCACTAGGGACACCCCCATCCCGACAACCATCACCGATTCACTCGGGATGGAAGTCGCCCCTGAAGAGCCTACCGCTGAAACGGCTATTGTGAAACAACTGAAGAAGACCCGAGTTGACCTCACTATATGGCAACTCTTAGTCAGCTCACAAGAACATCGAGAATCACTTACAAAGGCTCTCGATCAAGTCAAGATCGACTCTTTGGCTACCCCTGCTGAAATGGTAGCCACAGTCCTACCCCACCTAAAGGGTAAGGCCAAGGAAGGAGGCCCAATGATCACTTTCTCTGAAGCCGACCTGCCGCCATTTGGGGCCTCCCACAACCTGGCCCTCTACATCACGGTGATTTGCCGAGGAAAATACCTCCCTATGACCTTGGTTGATGACGGGTCCGCTGTAAATGTCCTTCCTCTGAGAACCGCCAAAGCCCTCGGCATTACCGAGGCCGACTATATCCCGACTGCACAGACCATCCAAGCTTTTGATGGGAGCCCAAAGTCGGTAGCTGGGGCCATAAAACTGACCATCATAACGGGCCCGATAGAGAAAGAGCTCGAATTTCAGGTGATTGATGTCACCTCGTCATTCAACTTGCTCCTAGGAAGGCCGTGGATCCACGCGGTCAAGGCGGTGTCCTCCACCCTCCACCGAAAGATCAAAATGCCTCTGCTCAACGATATTATTACCTTAGAGGCAACCCCAATGACCGTGGCTAGCTGTAACGCCACAGGCCGTACGGACCTCTGGGGGTTCGATTTTGTGGGGATGATCGAGGAAGAGTACCTCTTTAGGCCTTACTTCACCACAAGCATTGACACAATGCTCCAAAACCTAGGGTACCTTCCAGGGGCTACCTCTCGACCCGACCTTCCAGCTGGGAAGATCATCGAGGTCCTTAAGGACGAAGACTCTCACTTCGGCCTTGGCTATGCCACCACTCCGGGCAACGTTGTCCGCGCAGGAATCGAAAAAGCCTGCAACATCATGAAGGGTATCCACATGAGCCCTTACAGCCCACGGTTGGCCGACTACTTTGTCACACCCGTATTTGGGGCTATCCAGGTTGGACTGTACCAACCCAATGCTACGCACCTCGGGACCCACTCGGCCCGGGACTGCAACTACATCCCGGATGATGTGTTCGCCCTCATCCAGTCTGATGAAGCTAATGATGCTGAGCCCGCGCTGGGGCTGCTCTTTGGGGAAGACACCATAGCCCCGACCCCAAAAGAAGACCTGGTCAACCTGATTCTCCGCAGCAACAGGTTTGACCCGACCAAGCTGATCTTGGATGTTGATTCCGAGACAGGAAAAAGGGCCTGGAGGAAGACTGTCAAGTGGACTGACAGTCAAGGGAAGATCTACAAGCTGGTCACCGGAGAGGGAGACATGCCTGAGTCTGAGTCCGAGTCTGAGTCGGAGTCTGAGTCAGAGTCTGAGGTCGAGTCTAGGGAAGTCAGTGCTAGAGTCACTCCTGTAACCCCTCTCCCTTCTATTATTCCTGTTGCTGGCACTTCGGGGTCTGTCTCGAGTGCCTTACCAATTCCGCCACTGACCAATGATCAGATGGCTGCTCTCTTTGAGCTGTTTTCCAAATTTTCAATCAATAATAACGACCGTTCTGCTTACGACTTGTCTCTTTTAAATTCTGCTTTCAAAAATGCCTTATGCTATGACATTGAGAAATCCGACGAACAGGTACCCTTACCTCCACATCTGATCGAGCAACTAGAGCAAAGGGAATCCCGAAATCCGGTAATCGAAGAGACCGAGTCCATAAACGTGGGAACAACCTTAGAGCCTCAGATACTTAAGATAGGGTTATCCTTAGATCCCGAGGAGAAACAACAATTCATAAACCTCCTCCAAGAATTCAAAGATATCTTCGCGTGGTCCTACAAGGACATGCCGGGGATAGACCGGGAAATAGCTGAGCACCACATACCTATCAAAGACGGGTGTAAACCGGCCAAGCAGAAGCTTCGTCGAATGAGGCCCGAATGGTCTCTCAAGGTAAAGGAAGAAGTCGATAAACAGTTCAAAGCCGGCTTCATACAAGTGTCCGAGTACCCGGACTGGGTGGCAAACATCGTGCCGGTTCCTAAAAAGGACGGTAAGGTGCGGGTATGCGTAGATTTTCGGGATCTTAACAAAGCAAGCCCGAAGGATGATTTTCCGTTACCACACATCGATATAATGGTGGATAACACGGCCGATCATGCCCTTCTATCATTCATGGACGGGTATGGCGGATATAATCAAATCAAGATGGCAGAAGAAGATATGAGTAAGACCACCTTCACCACACCTTGGGGTACTTACTGCTATACCGTCATGCCATTCGGTCTCATTAATGCCGGGGCCACATACCAAAGGACCGCTACCACTTTATTACACGACATGATGCATAAAGAGGTAGAAGTTTATGTGGACGACATGATCGTCAAATCCAAAGAACGGGACGGTCACATCACCGCCCTAAGAAAATTCTTCACCCGATTGCGCAAATACAATATGAGGCTAAACCCTCAAAAGTGCAGTTTCGGGGTAACGTCAGGCAAATTACTGGGTCATATCGTTAGCCAACGAGGTATCGAGGTCGACCCAGCTAAAATCAAAGCCATCACCGAGATGCAAGCTCCTAAAACCAAAAAAGAAATAAGGGGATTTCTCGGGAAAGTCCAGTATATTAGTCGATTCATTTCCAAAGTAACCATGGTATGCGAACCAATTTTCAAGAAACTGAAAATAGGGGAACGAATACTATGGGACGACAAGTGCCAAGCTGCTTTCGACAAAATCAAGGAAATTCTGTCTGCTCCGCCAGTCTTAATGCCGCCTCAGCCCGGTTTGCCTTTGTCGTTATACCTAACAACGACCGAGACAGCCATGGGGGCTATGCTGGCTCAGACAGTTGACTCCGCAGAAAGAGTCATCTATTACATCAGCAAGAAGTTTTTAGAGTATGAGTGCAAATATACCATGCTCGAAAAGACGTGTTTGGCTTTAGTCTGGGCCACCAAGAAGCTCCGGCACTATATGCTCAGCTACGAGGTCCATGTGTTATCCAGGATGGACCCCATCAAATACCTCTTCGAAAAACCCATCCTCAATGGCCGAATTTCTAGATGGACTCTAATGTTGGCAGAGTTCGACCTAAAGTTTGTGCCATTAAAGGCCATTAAGGGACGGGTGGTAGCTGAATTCCTCGCTGACAGCCCCGTAGCCGAAGAAGGACACACCGACACCTGGTCCTTCCCAGACGAAGATATTTTCCATACCGATGCCGAAACGTGGAATTTATACTTCGATGGAGCATCTAATTTTCGAGGGTTCGGAGTCGGGATCCTCCTAATCTCACCAAGAGGAGAGCATACTCCCGTCTCCATCAAACTGGACTTCGATGTTACCAATAATGCAGCAGAATACAAAGCATGCATTTACGGGCTACAAGCCGCCGCTAACCTGGGGATCACAAATCTCCGGGTACATGGTGACTCATCCTTGGTCATTAACCAAGCATTGCAAAAATGGAAGACTCGGAATGCTAATCTCGTGGCCTACCAGGCACGAGTAAGGGATCTCGAGAAACAATTCCAGAAGGTAGAATACATATACCTGCCTCGGGAAGAGAATCAGTTTGCGGATGCACTTTCGAAATTGGCATCTCTATTAAATATTCCCGACCACGTGACCAGTATGCCAATTTGCGTCGAAAGACGGTCCGAGCCGGCATATGTTCACGATATTGAAGACATTGAGATAACTGATCCCGAACCATGGTACCAGGCTGTGTTGAAGTACCTGACAAACGGAGAGTATCCTCCCGGGACGGAAGGTCGAGCCAAGAAAGCCTTACGAAGGCTAGCCACTCAGTTCATCCGTACTGATGACGGACAACTGTACAAAAAGACGGCACAAGGGGCCCTTCTCCTTCGTGTTGACAAGTATAAGGCTGAGAAGGTTATGGCCGAAGTACATGATGGTGAAAACGGCCCACATATGAATGCCCACATGCTGGTCCGAAAAATCATGAGGCTCGGTTATTACTGGAATACTATGGAAGCCGACTGCCAGTTATATGTCAAACATTGTCATAACTGTCAAATCTTCGGCAATGTGCAACATATGCCGTCATCTTTGCTCTATACCATGACGTCACCCTGGCCGTTCTCAACATGGGGTATCGACATAATCGGGAAAATAAATCCCTCTGGTACTGGTGGACACTGCTTTATTTTAGTAGCTATCGACTATTTCACCAAATGGGTCGAAGCTGAATCATATCGCATTCTCAATGCTAAGCATGTCGCCAAATTTATCCAAAACAAGATAATATGTCGGTATGGAATCCCGCATGAATTTATCAGTGATCACAGGACTCATTTTCAAGCTGAGACCGCAGCCTTGCTGACTAAATATAAAATTCAAAGGCACACGTCCTCGCCTTACCGTCCCCAAACGAATGGAGCAGTGGAGGCAGCCAATAAAACAATTGTCACCATACTCAAAAAGATGGCTGATAATTACCGGGATTGGCCCGACAAAATACCTTTTGCCCTATGGGGGTACCGGACTTCAATTCGCACCGCAACCGGGGCAACACCATATTACCTAACCTATGGGATGGAAGCAGTCCAGCCCGTCGAATTAGAGGTTCCGTCCCTCAGAATTCTGTTAGAAAGTCAAGTACCCGAAGCTGACTGGGTTCGAGCGCGGTATGACTCGTTGGTTCTACTAGACGAACGACGATCCCGCGCTCTCAACAATATCCAAATCTACCAGAAGAGGATCCAACGGGCCTTCAACAAGAGGGTAAGGCCCAGAAACATTAAAGAAGGGGATCTAGTCCTTAAGTCTATTCGAGCTTTACTACCGGTTGACCCAAGGGGAAAATTCAAACCCAACTGGGCTGGACCATATCTGGTAAAGAAAATATTATCAGGGGGAGCAGTGATGCTGACGGACCTGGACGGGAATGAGTTCGTCAACCCGACCAACCTGGACCAGCTGAAGCATTACTACCCTTAGCCATTTCTCAATGTCATTAGCAAAATTTATCAAAATCTTTTTTTTACGAAAAGCAAGTCAATGAGCTAGAATTAATTATTCTACTGTCACAAAACATCTTGAACCATTAGTCTTGGTGTAATTCGAGATTGCAAATTTACTAAGCTTGAACTACGTTTGGTTTGATTCTGCTAAATTGCGGATACGTAGGCAGCCCCTCAAAAGGGCACAACCAATGCAATCGAGAAAAGACAGGAACGGTTTAATAATAAACTTTTTATTAATTAAAAAAAAAACCCGATAAACTCGGGAGATTACAAAATGCAGGAATTCAAAAAATACAAAAAAATACACGAGCAAAAAATAGTAATAATACTTAAATAGTAATAAAGCTGTAGGACTTGGCATTCAGGGCATCTTGCCTTTCCCCTTGTCCTTGGCCTCCTTAGCCGTCCACTGGCGACGACACGGAGGGGAGCGTTCCCGAATCACCACGGGAACCTCTCTGGCTCGGGCTCGCCCGTTTGAGCCCGAATCCTCCATCACCTCGATAGGCCCAAGTCGGGCCCTCACGGCCTCAGGAAGCCGGTCACGCGGACCCAGTCGGTCCCGGGCCGCCAGCCTGGGCCCGAGGCGTCTCTCCAAATCAGCCTGGGGGCTTGGTCGCCCCCGTTTGCTGCTAGAACCGACCTCCTTAGATCGAGTCTTAGTTTGTGACTTAAGACCCGATTCTTCCCGGGCTACAGCTTCAGGAATATCTCCCCCAACTAAGAGATCCCTGTTATCTTTCGCCGTCTCGCGGCGAACCAGTTCAAAGGCCTCATCAAGCTTCAAGGCCTTGCGAGCTTCCTCGGACTCCTCGGAAGTCCATTTCTGGTAAGCCCTTGAAACCCAAGCGGATTGGCAAGGGCTGGGTATAGTCAATGTGGGACGAGTGAACCATCTTTGCAACCAGGTGTCGCACATAGCGTCCGTCAGTTGGAGCGAGACGCTGATAATGGCTTCAGTCTCAGGAATGCGCTGAGACGAACCGAACTGCCTCAAGATGCGGTCCGGGTAAATGTGAACTGTCCAGTCAAGGGACAGAATCTCCAAATAGTGAGCTTGGTCTCTCTTGGCCAGCCCCGTCAGCTTAGAAAGAAACCACCAAGCGACAGTCCACCTCATAAAGGCACCCCCGTGGAACACCAGCTCCTCATCCCAATAAGCTCGGTTTATTAGATTACTCGAGCTTATCCGCCGCCTTCGGGAGCTAATCTGACTGCTCCGATAGTTGGGAATACTCGGAGGGGGCTCTATGATTGATAGCCGCTCCGACAGCCATATCTGAAAAGAGTACGCGAATTTTATAAGCAACAGAAGGGTTCGCCAGAGGCCGCATGACTTACAAACTTCGGGGATTTCGCGTAAAAAAAAAAAAAAAAAACGCGCGAGATGTATACCTGCAAAATACGGGTACTCCCCGTCAGTGGTCGGGTTGGGTCGAGTCGCCTAGCATCCAGACCCATGATAATCTCCCCAGTGGCTAGCCAAGCAGGGCTATGACCAGTCTCCATCTGATCAACCACTCCAATCAACCTAATTTGACCCCTGCACGAGTCAAGTTCCATCAGCCCTTCAAAGACGTAACAGTGCAGCATGCCAAAGGCGAACGCTCTACGTCTGTGAGTAGGGGTGGCCCTCACATCCCGGCTATTCATAAACTTGTCGGCCAGGTCGAATAGGGAAACAATATCTCCCCGCACCATCCGATCTGTCTCGACATGAGACAGACCCAAGAATTCCCTTAGTCTCCTCCTCGGATCCGGGTAGAACGAGGGAGTAGCAGGCTGAACAGCTGGGCCCCAACCACCTATGGCCGCGACTTCCTCGGGAAGAGGGCATATCTCTCCCCGTGGGAACGCGAAGACGTGATGGGTAGTATCCCAAAACGACAGACAGGCGTCCAAGAAGTGTGGGTCAATTATCAGTCGTTGGAAGGGAAACAGACTGACAATTCCCATCTGGGTCAGCCGAATCTTTTCCTCGTCCCGAAAGTATTGGGACCAGGCAAGAAGCATGGCGGTCAAGTGATCAATACCCATGACAGAAGTTTCTAATTTTCTTGAAAGTCTAAAAGATTTTGAGAAATATAAAAGAGAATTTGAGTTAGGATGCAAAAAGCTGAAGCAGGGAGACCTATATTTATAATAGGAAACCTCACCTGTAACCCTAACTGCCGTGCCTCCTCAGCTAACCTGGGCTTTATGCGCGAACAGGCCTGATTTCAAACAAGAAACGCAGAATAGGAATCAAGTTGTCCCGAGCTTTCCTAAAAATATTTCCTAAAATTTTCTGTGACAAAAATTGTGATAACATTTTTTTCAAAAGTCGTGGCATTTTCAAAAATTCGGTATCTTTCCTCCCCAGCGCGAGTCAGTGTCTTGCCTATGTGTTACATACAAATTGTTATGTGTCAAGCATACAGGTACACTTCAGACCTCAGGAGCAAGTCTCCGCAGAGCTATTTTATCTCCCCAGCATAGTCGGTGATTCCTCCGAAATGCTACATCCAAGGCATGATGTGTCGGCATACAAGTACACCTACATCCCGGAAGGCAATTTTGACTCCCCACAGAGCTACCATCATCAGGACAGGTATGATCCTCTGCTTATGGCTGACGAGCCCTTCACGCGAGTCTAATGGACTATAAACGACCCGACCGGAAAGCTGCCAGGTCGTAATCTGCGATTGGCCTGGTAGCTACTCTGACTTTCGCCTTGTCCAAGCCTCAGTCAGAGTGGGGGCTCTGTAGACACCCGCATTTTGACTGCCAGGTGTCTATGGTAGTCTCCGACAAACACCCGATGATGATCGGACGCAAACGTGACTTGGTATAATCGGATTTGGGCTCAGAATCAATAATATCGGACATGGACTTTTAGCAAAGTAATAATCTCACAAAACAGACCTCAAATCCAGGCCCAGTGGGTCGTTCCGAGCAAAATAAGACTAATTTGGGCCAAAACCGACACCAAAAATAAATCCCGTCTTTTAGCGACCGGGTCAAAACCCGGTCAAGGACAAACCCGTCACACAAATCAGCCCAAATTCAGCTTCTAGAAGTTGGCGCCCAAATCAGAATTCAAAAAGCAAACCCTAATCACACAACTCACTCACTCACTCTATAAATACCCTCTAACCCTATTCATTTTAAAGATTTTTTAAGCCTTTAAAGAGCTGAAAAAAGAGCCTTTACAACCCTCATTTACTCTACAAATTCTACCCTAATCCTCCTAAACATTCCACACTACAACCCTAAGCAAAAAACCATACAAAAAACCGAGCCATTTTGCTCTCAAACAAACCGGCACACACACACACACACACATATACACACCATAACTCACATTCATCCTCGATACTCCGGCGTTCCGTCGCTATTTACGAGTCTATTTCCAAGGCCTATACCAAGCATGTATGTTGAGGGTGTCCTAAACCCCATTTCGATCCTTTTTACTTTGTTTCTATTTACGTTTTTGCATTATTTATATTATAATTATACTAGTATCGTAATACTAACACTAACATATCGCTAACATTTTTATTTCTCGTATACTAACTTTATTTTCTCGTTATTAACACTATAATACCGTATATATATATATATTAATACTAGTATTCGGCTTCAAATACGTTTGACTACGACGATCGCCAAAAGTCCGTCTAATCCCTTTACGAGTAACGACGGAGGTGGAGCCCTTTCGAGGAGCCCCGCCCCAATGTTCTCAAGGGCATGACGTGATTGCAACCGGTCGTAGTTGAACGTATTCGATCCCATTTCAATTAGTGCGAAACCCGTTGACACGAAAACCGACATCACATAATCCGGAAGGATTAGTTTCGATGTCGTGACGTAGAGGGATACAATTTCGTTACTAATTAAAAATTCCTAATCTAATAAAAACATAAACCGAGTAAATAAACCCACATTAGCACGCGATTATAAAAATTGACGATTTTTCGACAAATAAAAAATGCCCGACCAGACCCACACGCGAGTCGCGTGACCGGCCAGCGACTCGCGGGCAGGCCTGTTTGGCCGAGCCCACTTTTTTCGTTTTCTCGACTTTCTACCCTTTTCGGTCCTTACATTAATATGCGACCTTCGCGACATACGACCATGTTTTAAGACTCGTCTTTTTTTGTTGCGACTTTTAGTCACCGCGTGTAAAGGCCGTCACGTGAACCCATTTTTCTAAAACTTGCGCGCATCACGACACTAAAAAAAATGACTTTGATCGACGGTCTCACACTATTAATTTTTATGTCGAGGACTCTTTAGTCGTATCCGACACATAATTAATTTAGACTCCATTTTTCGAGGTGATAAGTCGGGACAAGACATCGAGGTTCGAGATCGGGTTAGATTCACGCCTAGGTCTCGAACCTCCGTCCTTTGATTAATATGCAATATAATGCGTTATTAATTAAGGTTCGTCTGTCTAACTAATTCACGATCTAGCGAACATTTATTATATACGGGTCTTTGTCGAGTCGTGTATTTTATTTCTCGCTTTTCTTATTTAGTTTATTATTTCTTTTAATCGTTATAATAATCGTTGTATTGTGAATTCCGGGTTGTATTTCCGCCCGTGTAACTTGTACGTTACTTATTTTCGAGCTTCGTTTATTTACTTGCTTATCGCTTTATAAATGAACCTCGCATGCTAAATCACTTCGACCATAATTAGATGCATTGAATGACGTAATTCACATATAATTCACATGCTTAGCCCGAAAACGCTGTTTGCATATCATTTTATCATTTTACTAACGCGCGTACACGAACACGAACGGTGTCTTAGTAGAGGCCGCCATGTGCGGGCGGGGTTGGGTGTCCTTAGTGGGCTTCCCAACACGTACCCTCACCCCTTACTCAGAACCTTGGTTTCCGGATGCCCGAAACCATTGGCGCACGAGAGTCATTTTATATACGAAAGCCGGTGTAAACGGTATCGGTATAATAATGCAAAGGGACGAGCCCCATGAACTCTGAAATCGAAGTGGGCTTACTTTGTGTATAGCCCATGACGACATAGAGTGGGCTCGTATGGTTCCGAATAACCCCAAAATTCGGTGGCGACTCCATTTTGACTTAAATTTCGAACCCGAGAACAATCTCACCACGTGATTCATTCGCCTACCCAAACCCGCGCGTGGCCGCGTCGGGGTGGACCTACGTCATGTCCACAGTAGTAAGTTTGGTGATACGTAAAAAAAATGTGGGAATTCCTATTTATAGCAATTTTTTTTCTGCCAACTAACTCTATTTACATAGAGTAGGTTGACCAATTCGTCACCCTACTTCTCACATTTACTGCCACCCTTATTTTTGGTTTGCCATGCATACTCCCTTCATGCATACACGTAGAAGAGAAGAAAAAATAGGACTCACCTTCTCAGTCTGTTTTTCGAACGTCTTTCTTTATTTCTTAAAAAGTTGAGATATAAGATTAGGGAATTAAAATAATGAAACCCGTAAAATTTATTATTAAAATGAAATTTGTAAGACGGTAAGTAAAACAGACGATAATTAGTATTATGGGACAATAATTATGAGTAAATATTACGGAGTACTAGGTTGTAATTATCTTAAATAATTTTTTGTGACAAGTTTATAAACGTCGTCTCGTAGTCCTGTTCACGTCTTCGTGTAACGGGATTTTAAAATGTTATATAAAAATTTCGGTATTTTATTTTAAAATTTTACGAGATGAGAAAATATTTTTAATTTGTAAAAACGACGGTTTACTATTAAAATATTTTCGAGTCTTAAACTTTGTTTACCGAAAGATAATTTTTTTAAGTACGTTTATTAAACACGGAGTGTTACAGTCTTCCCCCCTTAAAATAATTTCGTCCTCCACATTCTGGTATAACTTAAGGGTTCGACTTAGGTTTAATATTCTACCTGAATCAAATAGTTGTGGGTGTTTCTCTTGCATTGAGGCCTTAGTTTCCCACGTGGCTTGCTCGTATTTCTGACCTCTCCACAATACTTTGACAAGGGGTATTACTTTTCTCCTTAAGGTACGTACTTCCCTTTCTTGGATTCGAACGGGCCTCTCCGAATAAACGAGGTTTGGTTATAAGGCTATCGCATCTGGTGTAGTAATGTGTAATGGATCACTTCTATATCTCCTTAATTGGGATACATGAAACACACTGTGAACTTTCTCTAGGTCAATAGGTAAATCCAATCGATATGCTACTTGACCTATTCGATCCAAAATCTCATAAGGTCCGATGTACTTAGGACTCAATTTTCCCTTTAACTCCGAATCTTCTCACCCCTTTCATTGGTGCAACTATTAGGAATACTTTTTCTTCAACCTCAAATTCAATTGGTCGTCTATGCGTATTTGCATAAGCTTTCTGTCTATCCTGTGCAGCTTGAAGTTTCTCTCGAATTATTTTGATCTGCTGAATCTGGTCTTGGATAATCTGAGGTCCTAAACCGACATTGTCACTAATTTCATCCCAACATACTGGGCTTCTACACCTTCTACCATACAATGCTTCAAAAGGAGCACATCCCAAACTAGCATGGTAACTATTATTGTATGAAAATTCTAGTAACGGAAGGTTCTTCTCCCAATTTCCTGGAAATTCTAGGGTACATGCTCGCAACATATCCTCAAGAGTTTGGATAGTCCTTTCCGTTTGACCATCAGTTCCTGGGTGAAAAGCTGTGCTCATTCTAATCTTACTGCCCAATAATTGTTGTAATTTGTCCCAAAATTTTGACACAAATCTCGGGTCTCGATCTAAAGTAATTTCCTCGGGTACTCCATGAAGTTTGACTATTTCGGCTGTGTAGGCCTCGCTAATTGTTCTAATCTCCAAGTTTCTTTCATGGATACAAAATGTGCGATTTTTGTTAATCTATCCACGATTACCCGAATAGCATCTTTCTTGCCTTGTGTCCTCGGTAATCCCATAACAAAGTCCATAGAAATTGAAGTCCACTTTTCTCTGGGTATATCAAGAGGTTGTAACCGACCTCCTGGTCTCTGATGTTCAATCTTCACCTTCTGACAAATGAGACATTTGACTACAAATTCAGCTACATCTTGTTTCATGCCCGACCACCAAAATCGTTGTTTCAAATCTTTATACATCTTATCTGATCCTGGGTGCATAGAATACTTAGAACTATGAGATTCGCCCAGAATCTTATTCCTCAAAATATCATGATCGAGCACACACCATCTACCCTTAAGTCTCAAGCTTCCATCTTGATGAATAGTGAAATTCTGTTTTCCACTCGTTTGAACTTCTCCTCGCAGTTTCATTAGTTCTGGGTCTTCCCATTGAACGGTCCTTATTTCGTGAAATAGATCAGGTTCAACCACCATATTAAATAATGTTGTATCTCCATGCTTTACCATTTCTATGTCAAGTTTCTCCAAATCATGAATCAACGTACTTATCAAATGACTTTTCTTTTTGCTTAAGGCGTCAGCCACCACATTGGCTTTCCCCTCATGATATAATAGTTCAATGTTGTAATCCTTAATCAGTTCTAACAATCTGCGTTGTCTCATGTTCAACTCCTTCTGAGTGAATATATACTTAAGACTCTTATGATTAGTGTAAAACTTACAACTAACTCCATACAAATAATGTCTCTAAATCTTTAAAGCGAAGACAACGGCGCCTAATTCCAAATCATGAGTTGGGTAATTCCTTTCATGAATTTTCAATTGTCTCGAGGCATAATCTATAACTTTCCTTTTCTGCATTAGTACACATTCTAAACCGTTAAGTGATGCATCACTGTAAACCTCATACTCCTCTCCATCAGTTGGTAACGCTAAAATTGGTGCAGAAATCAATCTTTCCTTAAGATCCTGAAATGCTTTCTCGCATTCCTTGGTCCAAATATACTTTGATTCTTTCTGAAGAAATCTATTCATGGGTCTTGATATGTTTGAAAATTCGGGTACAAATCTCCTATAATAACCCGCAAGTCATAGAAAACTTCTTACTTCAGTCACACTCTTAGGTGCCTGCTACTCCTTGATAGCCTCAATCTTAGCGGGGTCTACTCGAATTCCTTCCTTACAAATAATATATCCCAAAAATGCAACTTCATGTAACCAAAATTCACACTTGGACAATTTAGCGTACCACTTATGATTCCTCAAAATATTCAAAATAGTACGTAGGTGTTTTTCATGCTCGATAGAGTCCTTAGAATACACCAAAATGTTATCGATAAATACTACCACGCAGGTATCCAAATATTCGTGGAATGTTCTATTCATCTGATCCATGAAGACTGCTGGTGCATTGGTTAACCCAAAAGGCATAACTCGAAATTCATAATGACCATAACGAGTTCTAAAAGCGGTTTTCTGAACATCCTCCTCCCTGACCGAAATCTGATGATAACCCGACCTTAAGTCAATCTTGGAAAATATACCAGCTCCTTTAAGGTGGTCAAACAAATCGTCTATCCTCGGGAGCGGATAACGGTTCTTAATGGTTACCTTATTTAATTCTCTGTAGTAAATATAGAGTCTCATACTACCATCTTTCTTCTTAACAAAAAGCACAGGTGCTCCCCAGGGTGATGTGCTTGGTCTAATGAATCCTTTTTCCAATATTTCTTTGTAGACACCCGCATTTTGCCTGCTAGTGTCTATAGCAGTTCCCGACAAACACCCGATGATGATCGGACGCAAACGTGACTTAGTATACTCGGATTTGGACCCGAAATCAATAATATCTGACATGGACTTTTAGCGGAGTAATAATCTCACAAAACAGACCTCAAATCCAGGCCCAGTGGGCCGTTTCCAATAAAATAAGACTAATTTGGGCCAAAACCGACACCAAAAATAAATCCCGTCTTTTGGCGACCGGGTCAAAACCCGGTCAAAGACGAACCCGTCACAAAAATCAGCCTAAGGGGGACCTTCTAGAAGCTGGCGCCCAAATCCATTTCAAAAAAGATAACCAAATCAACCAAGTCAACCTTTCCTAAATTGTCTCGATTTACCTAACCCACTCGATCGAGTGGATTGACCCACTCGGTCGAGTGGAGCGTCAAAAATCGGATCAGGCCCATTTTCTAGGGCACTCGACCGAGTGCACTAGGGCCACTCGATCGAGTGACCCTAGGTCGTGGGGTAAACTCTATAAATACCCCATGACCCTCACTCATTTTACAACTTTTACTAATGCAAAATTACCCTACATTTTCACCCTAACTCTTCTACACTCTACACACTACAACCCTAAGCAAGCACACATAAAAACCGAGTCCCTTGTCCCTCGAAAAACCGACAATTCATCCACACATACACCATAACTTACATACATCCTCGATACTCCATAGTCCCGTCACTATTCGCGAGTCCATTTCCGAGGTCCCTACTAAGCATGTATGTTGAGGGTGTCCTAAACCCCATTTCAATCTTTGTTACTTTTGTTTATATTTTTGTATCGTTAATATTATACTTATATTAATATCGTAATTCTAACACACTAACTCTAACATCCTAACTTTTACATTTTCGCATACTAACTTTTCTATTTCGCGTTACTAACACATTACTATCATACCGTGTATATATATATATATATTAATACCGAAAATTCGGTTTCGGATACGTTTGACTATAATTGTCGCCTAAAGTCCGTCTAATCCCTTTACGAGTAACGACGGAGGTGGAGCCCTTTCGAGGAGCCCCGCCCCAATGTACTCAAGGGCGTGACGTGATCGCGACTAATCGTAGTTGAACGTATTCGATCCCATTTTAATTAGTGCGGAACCCGTTGACACGAAAACCGACATCACATAACCCGAAAGGGTTAGTTTCGATGTCGTGACGTAGAGGGAGGCATTCCGTCGCTAATCCAAATTTTCTAACGTAAACGTTTCATAAAATCCCGACAACGGTATTATAATCGTACATGTACACGATTATAGTACCGAAGGTCGAGTTAAATTCAAATCGTGCGATATTTGTATTTAACTCGACCGACCGTCGTTTTCAACCTCAAAAACGAGACGAGTTGACACTCGTACAGGGGCTACTCGACCGAGTGCATAGGCCACTCGATCGAGTAGCGTCCGTTAGACTGGACAGAACCCTCTTCGAGGGGCTACTCGACCGAGTGCATAGGCCACTCGATCGAGTAGCGTCCATAAAACTGGGCAGAAAATTTTTTGAGGACGCACTCGACCGAGTCAGACCATGACTCGACCGAGTGGGTCCTGTAACCCAGAAAACCGAGGGCCTTGACACACACTTTCAAGCCTCGTCCTTTTATCGACATTAGTCATCACGTGTAAAGACTATCACGTGACTCTCCTATTTTCAAAACCCATGCACATCACGACACCTTAACGACTTTGATCGATTTTTTTCGACGTGATAAGTCGGGACAAGGCATCGAGGCATAGGATCGGGCTAGCATCACGCTTAGGCCCTATGTCTCTGTCCTCCGTTTGATGTGCAACATAATGTGCATTTAAACGGGGTTAGTCCACTTACACATTTCGTGGTCAAGCTTACATATGGGTCCGTCCGTAACCTTTATTTATTTATTATACTATTTCCATATTGTTTATGTAATTGTTTTATTGGCCGGGTTGTATTTCCGCCCGTGTAACTTGTACGTTATTTACGTTTGAGTTTCATTTATTTACTTGCTTATCGCTTTATAAATGAACCTCGCATGCTAAACCACTTCGACCATAATTAAGATGCATTAAATGACGTAGTTCACATACTATTCACATGCTTAGCCCGAAAACGCTGTTCGCATATCATTTAATCGTTTTACTAGCGCGCTCACACGAACACGAACGATGTCTTAGTAGAGGCCGCCATGTGCGGGCGGGGTTGGGTGTCCTTAGTGGGCTTCCCAACACGTACCCTCACCCCTTACTCAGAACCTTTGGTTTCCGGATGTCCGAAACCCTTGGCGCACGAGAGTCATTCTATATACGAAAGCCGGTTTATACGGCATCGGTATTGCAATGCAAAGGGACGAGCCCAATGAACTCTGAAATCGAAGTGGGCTTACTTTGTGTATAGCCCATGACGACATAGAGTGGGCTCGTATGGTTCCGAATAACCACAAAATTCGGTGGCGACTCCATTTTGACTTAAATTTCGAACCCGAGAACAATCTCACCACGAGATTCATTCGCCTACCCAAACCCGCGCGTGGCCGCGTCGGGGTGGACCTACGTCATGTCCACAATTTGGCGACTCCACTGGGGATACCTGATGTACTACATGTCATCGGGGTTCCTAGGGTGAGACTCGAAGAGAAATCGTTCTATTATTAGTGTGCGCGCATTAGTTTAATGGTTCATGCATAACCCAAATTTTGCCCGGGCCGGTTACTTGTGACCGACGTCCCACTATACCACGGTGCATTCCTACATGGGTGCACTAAAGACTTCGATGGCAGAACTCACCGGGGTTTTACGGCAGGTCCTAGTTCCAAATCGGCTAGGAAGTCCGTCCCGTTTCGTGAGAATGCTATCGTTGTTGGTATAGACCCTATTTTGACCGACCGAGACTTAGTGTAAAGCATACATAAGCGTCGTTATAATGCTTGCTTGACTACGTGCTACTTGGTTTCCGTGTCATTTTTCAAAAAAACCGTCATTTCAAAAAATGCATCTTTCCAAAAAAACCCAAATTTTGAAAAACCCGAAATGCTGCCCGTTTCGAGACCCGTCTTTTCAAAATATCCAACTTTCAAAGCTCGGAATGCCGCCGAAATTTAGGATCAAATGATTTGACTCAAAATATCCTTTTTCTCTAGTCGGCATGCTGCCCGTTTTAATTCTCGAATTTCCAACACCATCTCGATTTTCTGAATTTTCAAAATTCTAATCTTGGTTTCCGAAATTCCGTTTTTTATTTCCAAACTCTCGGAAATTCATCCACTTAATATTCAAAATTCAAACATCCAACTATCCTAGTAAACCTTCCTTATTATAGGACCTACCGTCTAGCCGTGTGTCGGGTCTTTTCATAGTATGTCGAAGGTCTATAGCGTCGAAACTCCGCTGATCCTATATCACGAGTTTCCCCCCTTTCCCGAGCCCGCCTTATCTGTCAAGGCACGACCGACCCGCGTAGGGCATACCCCTACAAAGGAAAGTCCGTCCATACACTTGAGTCATAAGTCTGGGGAAAAGTCTCACGTGGACCTTCCTTCGAACGGGATTAGGCCCACAAAGCCAAAATCCTAAGGAAGTTATACCACCCATCGAGTCATCCGTCTAGATGTCTTTCTCGAGTCTCTAGTCTTCTTTCCTAGTGTCGCTCGGGATATACTTTTCCTTTCTTTTTCCAAAGATCTGGGTTCAGTTTCTGATTACGCGGTGTTCTTACAGACAGGCCGCCAGCAACTAGACACGCTCGAAGGATGGCTACTTTGAACAGCCTACAAACCTCTTTGGACGCCATGGTCGCGAAGCAGACCGACATCGAAGCCCAACTGACCGAAATGAGGGCTGGCCAAGTGGCCATTGTTGCTCGCCTAGCTACGGTGGAGCAAAGGGCTCCTAATGTCGAGGCTAATGAGCCTCTAGCTGAACTAGTCAGCGCGGTGCGCCGGCTAGAGGAACAAGTCCATTTGGCTGGGAGTAACAACATTCACCGGGAGAATAGTCGAGAGTACAACCCGCTGAGTGACAAGCTGCCCGCGAACCTGAACCTCACAGGTTTGCCCATGTTCGAGGGAACTGAGGACCCGTTACTACATGTGCGGGCCTTCAAGGAATTCATGGCCATCAAGGGAGTGGATTCGACTATGTTTAAGAATCTCTTTGCTGCATCCCTTGAGAAGCACCCACGGGCCTGGTACTATAGGCTAGACCCGAAAAAATACCCTACATGGGATGATGTGGCTACCGAGTTCGCTCGGAACTATGGTGACAACACCGAGATCCAAACCACAATGCGATCTCCGGAAGTTATGGCCCAAGAGCCAAAGGAAGGTTTCACTAAATACCTTCAACGCTGGAGGGCCGAGAGCGTGAAATTGGTCGATAAGCCCAATGAGAAGACTCTAGTGGAGGCTTTTGTCAAGAACCTCCTCCCCTCCTACCGGGTTCACCTCCGGTACGCAGTCATACCCAATTTCACCACCCTTACTGAAATGGGTATGAGGATCGAAGACGACCTGAGACTAGAAAGCCTCACCAAGGCCGCTAGCAAAGGGTACCAAGGGGCTTCTTCCTCCACCACTAAGCCTCAGGCTGCAGCTCGCAGCATTTTTGACGCGGTTAATCTACTAGATGCCCCGTCCAAGAAGAACACCCCACCTCGGGTCTTCACTGATATAGGTACTACCTATACCTATGCCTTACAAAGGCTATCCTCCAAAGGCCTAATCCAACCGATAGGCCCAACTCCTGAAGTTCCAGTCGAGCGACGCTCCAAGAACTACAATGCTCAGGCCTATTGCCAATACCACCGGGGCAATGGGCATGACACCGAAAAATGTTGGAAGCTGAAACACTTGATCCAGGACCTAATTGAAAGCGGTAAAATCCCGCTACCCGGAGATAAGCCCAGCAATAAGGAGAACCCTTTCAGCTCCCACGCCATCTTTGCCGGGGAAGTGATTGACTGCTCTCACCTTATCTCTCCATTCATCCCGCAAGTGAACGGGATCTGGTTCGACGACGAGGATGATATCTACCTCGCTAAAGGGGAAACCGTTCCCATCACCCCTGAACAGATTCGAGAGGTCAAAACTCGAGTCCTAGCCAGCAACAACCTTGGTCGTCCCTATCTAGCCACAAGCACTAGGGACACCCCTATCCCGACAACCATCACCGATCCACTCGGGATGGAAGTCACCCCTGAAGAGCCGACCGCTGAAACGGCCATTGTGAAGCAACTGAAGAGAACCCGAGTTGACCTCACTATATGGCAACTCCTTGTTAGCTCTCAAGAGCATCGAGAAGCACTTACAAAGGCTCTCGATCAAGTCAAGATCGACTCTTTGGCTACCCCCGCTGAAATGGTAGCCACGGTCCTACCCCACCTAAAGGGTAAGGCCAAAGAAGGAGGCCCAATGATCACATTTTCCGAAGCCGATCTGCCGCCATTCGGGACCTCCCACAACCTGGCCCTTTACATCACGGTGATCTGCCGGGAAAAGTACCTCCCGATGACCCTAGTCGATGACGGGTCAGCCGTGAATGTCCTTCCTCTAAGGACCGCCAAAGCCCTCGGCATTACCTAGGCTGACTATATCCCGACTGCTCAAACCATCCAAGCCTTTGATGGGAGTCCAAAGTCGGTAGCTGGGGCCATAAAGCTGACCATCATCACGGGCCCGATAGAAAAGGAGCTTGAATTTCAGGTGATTGATGTCACCTCATCATTCAACTTGCTCCTAGGAAGGCCGTGGATTCACGCGGTGAAAGCTGTGTCATCCACCCTCCACCGTAAGATCAAGATGCCTCTACTCGACAGTGTTATTACTTTAGAGGCAACCCCAATGACCGTGGCCAACTGTAACACCATGGGCCGCACGGACCTCTGGGGGTTCGACTTTGTGGGGATGATCGAGGAAGAGTACCTCTTTAGGCCTTACTTCACCACGAGCATTGACACAATGCTCCAGAACCTAGGGTACCTTCCGGGGGCTACCTCTCGACCCGACCTTCTAGCTGGGAAGATCATCGAGGTTCTCAAGGACGAAGACTCTCACTTCGGCCTTGGCTATGCCATCACCCCGGACAACGTTGTCCGAGCAGGAATCGAAAAGGCCTGCAACATCATGAAGGGTATCTACTTGAGCCCTTATAGCCCACGGTTGTCTGACTACTTTGTCACACCCGTATTCGGGGCTGTCCAGGTTGGACTATACCAACCCAATGCTACGCACCTCGGGACCCACCTGGCCCGGGATTGCAACTACATCCCGGATGAGGTGTTCGCCCTTATCAAGACCGATGGAGCGAATGATGCCGAGCCCGCGCTAGGGCTACTCTTCGGGGAAGACACCGTAGCCCCGACTTCAAAGGAAGACCTGGTCAACCTGATTCTCCGCAGCAACAGGTTTGACCCGACCAAGCTGATCTCGGATGTTGATTCCGAGACAGGAAAAAGGGCCTGGAGGAAGACTGTCAAGTGGACTGACAGTCAAGGAAGGATCTACAAGCTGGTCACCGGAGAGGGAGACATGCCTGAGTCTGAGTCCGAGTCTGAGTCGGAGTCTGAGTCAGAATCTGAGGTCGAGTCTAGAGAAGTCGGTGCTAGAGTCACTCCTGTAACCCCGCTCCCTTATATCATTCCTGCTGCTAGCACTTCGGGGTCTGTCCCGAGTGCTTTACCAATTCTGCCACTGACCAACGATCAGATGGCTGCTCTCTTTGATCTGTTTTCCAAATTTTCAATCAACAATAACAACCGTTCTGCTTACGACTTGTCTCTTTTAAATCCTGCTTTCAAAAATATTTTATGCTATGACATTGAGAAATCCGAAGAACAGGTACCCTTACCTCCACATCTAATCGAGCAACTAGAGCAAAGGGAATCCCGGAATCCGGTAATTGAAGAGATCGAGTCCATAAACGTGGGAACAACCTTAGAGCCTCAGATACTTAAGATAGGGTTATCCTTAGATCCCGAGGAGAAACAACAGTTTATAAACCTTCTCCAAGAGTTCAAAGACGTCTTCGCGTGGTCCTACAAGGACATGCCGGGGATAGACCGGGAAATAGCCGAGCACCGCATACCTATCAAAGACGGGTGCAAACCGGTCAAACAGAAGCTTCGTCGAATGAGGCCCGAGTGGTCTCTCAAAGTAAAGGAAGAAGTCGACAAACAGTTCAAAGCCGGCTTCATACAAGTGTCCGAGTATCCGGACTGGGTTGCAAACATCGTGCCGGTTCCTAAAAAGGACGGTAAGGTGCGGGTATGCGTAGATTTTCGGGATCTTAACAAAGCAAGCCCGAAGGATGATTTTCCGTTACCACACATCGATATACTGGTGGATAACACGGCCGACCATGCCCTTCTGTCATTCATGGACGGGTATGCCGGATATAATCAAATCAAGATGGCGGAAGAAGACATGAGTAAGACTACCTTCACTACACCTTGGGGTACTTACTGCTACACCGTCATGCCATTCGGTCTCATTAATGTCGTGGCCACATACCAAAGGACCGCTACCACCTTGCTACACGACATGATGCATAAAGAGGTAGAAGTCTATGTAGACGACATGATCGTCAAATCCAAAGAACGGGACGGTCACATCACCGCCCTAAGAAAATTCTTCACCCGATTGCGCAAATACAACATGAGGCTAAACCCTCAAAAGTGCAGTTTTGGGGTAACGTCAGGCAAATTACTGGGTCATATCGTTAGCCAACGAGGTATCGAAGTCGACCCAGCTAAAATCAAAGCCATTACCGAGATGCAAGCTCCTAAAACCGAAAAAGACATAAGGGGATTTCTCGGGAAAGTCCAGTACATTAGTCGATTCATTTCCAAGTTAACCATGGTGTGTGAACCAATTTTCAAGAAACTGAAAATAGGGGAACGGATACTATGGGATGACAAGTGCCAAGCTGCTTTCGACAAAATCAAAGAAATTCTGTCTGCTCCGCCAGTTTTGATGCCACCTCAACCCGGTTTGCCTCTGTCGTTATACCTAACAACGACCGAGACAGCCATGGGGGCTATGCTGGCTCAGACAGTTGACTCCAAAGAACGAGCCATCTATTACATCAGTAAAAAGTTTTTAGAGTATGAGTGCAAATATACCATGCTCGAAAAGACGTGCTTGGCTCTAGTCTGGGCCACTAAGAAGCTTCGACACTATATGCTCAGCTATGAGGTTCATGTCCTATCCAAGATGGACCCGATCAAGTACCTCTTCGAAAAGCCTATCCTCAACGGCCGGATTTCAAGATGGACTCTAATGTTGGCAGAGTTCGACCTAAAATTTGTACCGTTAAAAGCTATTAAGGGGCGAGTAGTAGCTGAATTCCTCGCTGACAGCCCGGTAACCGAGGAAGGACACACCGACACTTGGTCCTTCCCAGACGAAGATATTTTCCATACCGATGCCGAAACATGGGATTTATACTTCGATGGAGCATCTAATTTTCGAGGGTTCGGAGTCGGGATCCTCCTAATTTCACCAAGAGGGGAGTATACTCCCGTCTCCTTCAAGCTGGACTTTGACGTTACCAATAATGCAGCAGAATATGAAGCATGCGTTTATGGGCTACAAGCCGCCGCCAACCTAGGGATCACAAATCTCCGGGTACATGGCGACTCATCCTTGGTTATTAACCAAGCACTTCAAAAATGGAAGACTCGGAATGCTAATCTCGTAGCCTACCAGGCACGAGTAAGGGATCTCGAGAAACAATTCCAAAAGGTAGAGTACATATACCTGCCTCGGGAAGAAAATCAGTTTGCAGATGCACTCTCAAAATTGGCGTCTTTACTGAACATTCACGACCACGTGACCAGTATGCCAATTTGTGTCGAAAGACGGTCTGAGCCGGCGTACATCCATGACATCGAAGACATCGAGATCACTGATCCCGAACCTTGGTACCAGGCTGTGTTAACATACCTGGCCAGCGGAGAGTATCCTCCCAGGACCGAGGGTCGAGCCAAGAAAGCCTTACGGAGGCTAGCCACCCAGTTCATCCGTACTAATGACGGGCAACTGTACAAAAAAACGGCACAGGGGGCTCTTCTCCTTTGTATTGACAAATATAAGGCCGAGAAAGTAATGGCCGAAGTACATGATGGCGAAAACGGCCCACACATGAATGCTCACATGTTGGTCCGAAAAATCATGAGGCTCGGGTATTACTGGAACACCATGGAGGCCGACTGCCAGTTATATGTCAAACATTGCCATAACTGCCAAATCTTTGGCAATGTGCAACATATGCCGCCATCTCTGCTCTATACCATGACGTCACCTTGGCCGTTCTCGACATGGGGTATCGACATAATCGGGAAAGTAAACCCCTCCGGTAATGGCGGGCACTGCTTCATTTTAGTAGCTATCGACTATTTCACCAAGTGGGTCGAAGCTGAATCATATCGCATCCTCAATGCTAAGCATGTCGCCAAATTTATCCAAAACAAGATAATATGTCGATATGGAATCCCGCATGAATTCATCAGTGATCACGGGACTCATTTCCAAGCTGAGACCGCGGCCCTACTGACCAAATATAAAATTCAAAGGCACACGTCCTCGCCCTATCGTCCCCAAACCAATGGAGCGGTAGAGGCGGCCAATAAAACAATTGTCACCATACTCAAAAAGATGGCGGATAATTATCGAGACTGGCCCGACAAAATACCTTTTGCCCTATGGGGGTACCGGACATCAATTCGCACCGCAACCGGGGCGACACCATACTACCTAACCTATGGGATGGAGGCAGTCCAGCCAGTTGAGCTAGAGGTACCGTCCCTCAGAATTCTGCTAGAAAGTCAAGTACCCGAAGCCGACTGGGTCCGAGCACGATACGATTCGTTGGTTCTACTAGACGAACGACGATCCCGCGCTCTCAACAACATCCAAATCTACCAGAAACGGATCCAACGGGCCTTCAACAAGCGAGTAAGGCCCAGAAACATTAAAGAAGGGGACCTAGTCCTTAAGTCTGTTCGAGCCTTACTACCAGTTGACCCAAGGGGAAAATTCAAACCCAACTGGGCTGGGCCATACCTGGTGAAGAAGATCCTATCAGGGGGAGCAGTAATGCTGACGGACCTGGACGGGAACGAGTTCGTCAACCCAACCAACCTGGACCAGCTGAAGCGTTACTACCCTTAGCCATTTCTCAATGTCATTAGCAATTTTTATCAAAATCATTTTATTTTACAAAAAGCAAGTCAATGAGCTAGAATTATTTATTCTACTGTCACAAAGCATCTTGAACCATTAGTCTTGGTGTAATTCGAGATTGCAAATTTCTTAAGCCTGAACTACGTTTGGTTTGATTCTGCTAATTGCGGATACGTAGGCAGCCCCTCAAAAGGGCACAACCAATGCAATCGAGAAAAGACAGGAACGGTTTAATAATAAACTTCCTTTTATTAATTATCACAGAAAAAAAAAACCAATAAACTTGGGAAAATTACAAAGTGCAAGAATTCAAAAAACTACAAAAAAACACACGACAAAATAATAATAATATTTAAATAATAAAACTAAGGACTCGGTATTTAGGGCATCTTGCCCTTCCCCTTGTCCTTGGCCTCCTTGGCCGTCCACTGACGACGACGCGGAGGAGAGCGTTCCCGAATCACCACAGGAACCTCTTTAGCCCGGACTCGTTTCTTAGAACTCGAGTCCTCATCCACCTCGATAGGCCCAAGTCGGGCCCTCACAGGCTCAGGGAGCCGGTCACGCGGATCTAATCGGTCCCGGGCCGCCAGCCTTGGCCCAAGTCGCCGCTCCAAGTCAGTCTGGGGGCTTTGCTGCCCCCGCGTGCCACTAGCACCGGCATCTTTAGCTCGAGTCTTTGTATGTGACTTAAGACCCGACTTTAATCGGACTAAGGTAGCAGGGGTCTCTCCCTCATCGTAGAATCCCCTATTGTCCTTTGCCGTCTCCCGACGGACCAGTTCGAAGGCCTCATCGACCTTCAGAGCTTTGCGAGCCTCTTCGGACTCCTCAGAAGTCCATTTCTCATAGGCTCGAGAAACCCAAGCGGATTGGCAAGGGTTGGGAATAGTCCATGTAGGACGAGTAAACCATCTCTGCAACCAGGTGTCGCACATAGCGTCCGTCAGTTGGAGCGAGACGCTAATAATGGCTTCAGTCTCAGGAATGCGCTGAGACGAACCGAACTGCCTCAGGATGCGGTCCGGGTAGATGTGAACTGTCCAGTCAAGGGACAGGATCACAAGGTAACGAGCTTGGTCCCTCTTGGCCAACCCCGTCAGTTTAGAAAGGAACCACCAAGCAACCGTCCACCTAATCAATGGGCCACCGTGGAACACCAATTCCTCGTCCCAGTAAGCTCGATTTATATGGTGATTCAAGCTTATCCGACGCCCCCTTGAACTGATCTGGCTGCTGCGGTAGTTTGGAACGCTCGGAGGAGGCTCTATGATCGATAAGCGCTCCGACAACCAAACCTGCGAAAAATATACACAGAATTTATGAGCAACGGAATGGTTCACTACAGCCCACTCGATCGAGTACACCATCTGACTCGATCGAGTAAGGCTCCCTAAGACAACCAGAAGCTCGTCAGGTGTGACACTCGATCGAGTACACCATCTGACTCGATCGAGTAAGCCCTTCACAGACCGGCAGAAGCACTTTGCAGACATCACTCGATCGAGTGATAGGTCCACTCGATCGAGTGACTTACGGACTTCAAGAAATCACGAAACAAAAAAGAGAGAAAAGGAAAATTGAAAAATCGAGAGACGTATACCTGCAGAATAAGGTGTTCCCCGTCAGTTGCCGGGTTGGGTCAAGTCGCCTAGCATCCAGACCCATAATGAGTTCCCCAGTGGCTAGCCAAGCAGGGCTATGACCAGTCTCCATCTGGTCAACCACCCCAATCAGCCTAATTTGACCCACGCATGAGTCAGCATCCATCAACCCCTCGAAGACGTAGCGGTGCAGCATGCAGAACGCGAAAGCCCTACGCCTGTGGGAAGGCGTAGCCCTTACATCCTGGTTGTTCATGAACTTGTCAGCCAAGTCAAAGAGGGAGACAGTATCTCCCCGCACCATTCGATCTGTCTCAGCATGAGACAGACCTAGGAAGTCCCTCAGCCTTCTCCTCGGGTCCGGGTAGAACGGAGGAATGGCGGGACGAGCAACAGGGCTCCAACCCCCAATAGCTGCGATCTCCTCGGGAAGAGGGCATATTTCTCCCCGCGGGAACGCAAAGACGTGGTGGGTAGTATCCCAAAGCGCCAAACAAGCATCCAAAAAGTGTGAATCAGGCACCAGACGCCGGAGAGGAAACAGGCTGACAATCCCCATTTGGGTCAGCTGAATTTTGTCCTCGTCCCGAAAGTGTTGGGACCAGGCAAAAAGCATTGAAGTGAGATGCTCGATACCCATGGCAGGAACTTGATTTCTCTTGAAAGACTGAGAAATTTTTGTTAAGAGAAGAAGAGTTTTGATTTGAGGTGCAGTAAGTTGAAGCAGGAAGACCTGTATTTATAATAGGGAAGCCTGGCAGTAACCCTGACTAACCCTGCCTCCTCAGTAAACTGGGCCCCAACATGTGCAGGCCTGACTTCAACCCAGAATAGGAATCTAGTTATCCCGAGCTTTCCTAAATCTTTTCTAAAAATTCCTAAAGTTCAAAAAAAAAAAAAGAAAAATCTTTTTCGAAAATTTCAACTTTTCAAAATCCAATACCATTTTCCCCAGCACAAGTCGGTGTTTTGCCTATGTGTTACATGCAATTTATCATGTGTCAGCATACAGGTACACCCCGAGACTTCAGAAGCAAGTCCCCGCGCAACTACTTCACTCCCCAACGTGAGCCAATATTTATCCCAGAATGCTACAGTCAAAGCCATGATGTATCAGCATACGGGTACCCCTACACCTCCAAAAGCAAGCTTTACTCCCCACGGAGCTATCACCGGCAGGACAGGTATGACCCTCTGCTTATGGCTGGCCTACTGGACTATAAACGACCCGACCGGAAGGCTGCCAGGTCGTAATCTGCGATTGGCCTGGTAGCTACTCTGACTTTCGCCTTGTCCAAGCCTCAGTCAGAGTGGGGGCTCTGTAGACACCCGCATTTTGCCTGCTAGTGTCTATAGCAGTTCCCGACAAACACCCGATGATGATCGGACGCAAACGTGACTTAGTATACTCGGATTTGGACCCGGAATCAATAATATCTGACATGGACTTTTAGCGGAGTAATAATCTCACAAAACAGACCTCAAATCCAGGCCCAGTGGGCCGATTCCAATAAAATAAGACTAATTTGGGCCAAAACCGACACCAAAAATAAATTCCGTCTTTTGGCGACCGGGTCAAAACCCGGTCAAAGACGAACCCGTCACAAAAATCAGCCTAAGGGGGACCTTCTAGAAGCTGGCGCCCAAATCCATTTCAAAAAAGATAACCAAATCAACCAAGTCAACCTTTCCTAAATTGTCTCGATTTACCTAACCCACTCGATCGAGTGGATTGACCCACTCGGTCGAGTGGAGCGTCAAAAATCGGATCAGGCCCATTTTCTAGGGCACTCGTCCGAGTGCACTAGGGCCACTCGATCGAGTGACCCTAGGTCGTGAGGTAAACTCTATAAATACCCCATGACCCTCACTCATTTTACAACTTTTACTAATGCAAAATTACCCTACATTTTCACCCTAACTCTTCTACACTCTACACACTACAACCTTAAGCAAGCACACATAAAAACCGAGTCCCTTGTCCCTCGAAAAACCGACAATTCATCCACACATACAACATAACTTACATACATCCTCGATACTCCATAGTCCCGTCACTATTCGCGAGTCCATTTCCGAGGTCCCTACTAAGCATGTATGTTGAGGGTGTCCTAAACCCCATTTCAATCTTTGTTACTTTTGTTTATATTTTTGTATCTTAATATTATACTTATATTAATATCGTAATTCTAACACACTAACTCTAACATCCTAACTTTTACATTTTCGCATACTAACTTTTCTATTTCGCGTTACTAACACATTACTATCATACCGTGTATATATATATATATATATATATATATATATATATATATATATATATATATATATATATATATATATATATATATATATATATATATATATATATATATATATATATATATATATATATATATTAATACCGAAAATTTGGTTTCGGATACGTTTGACTATAATTGTCGCCTAAAGTCCGTCTAATCCCTTTACGAGTAATGACGGAGGTGGAGCCCTTTCGAGGAGCCCCGCCCCAATGTACTCAAGGGCGTGACGTGATCGCGACTAATCGTAGTTGAACGTATTCGATCCCATTTTAATTAGTGCGGAACCCGTTGACACGAAAACCGACATCACATAACCCGAAAGGGTTAGTTTCGATGTCGTGACGTAGAGGGAGGCATTCCGTCGCTAATCCAAATTTTCTAACGTAAACGTTTCATAAAATCCCGACAACGGTATTATAATCGTACATGTACACGATTATAGTACCGGAGGTCGAGTTAAATTCAAATCGTGCGATATTTGTATTTAACTCGACCGACCGTCGTTTTCAACCTCAAAAACGAGACGAGTTGACACTCGTACAGGGGCTACTCGACCGAGTGCATAGGCCACTCGATCGAGTAGCGTCCATTAGACTGGACAGAACCCTCTTCGAGGGGCTACTCGACCGAGTGCATAGGCCACTCGATCGAGTAGCGTCCATAAAACTGGGCAGAAACTTTTTTGAGGACGCACTCGACCGAGTCAGACCATGACTCGACCGAGTGGGTCCTGTAACCCAGAAAACCGAGGGCCTTGACACACACTTTCAAGCCTCGTCCTTTTATCGACATTAGTCATCACGTGTAAAGACTATCACGTGACTCTCCTATTTTCAAAACCCATGCACATCACGACACCTTAACGACTTTGATCGATTTTTTTCGACGTGATAAGTCGGGACAAGGCATCGAGGCATAGGATCGGGCTAGCATCACGCTTAGGCCCTATGTCTCTGTCCTACGTTTGATGTGCAACATAATGTGCATTTAAACGGGGTTAGTCCACTTACACATTTCGTGGTCAAGCTTACATATGGGTCCGTCCGTAACCTTTATTTATTTATTATACTATTTCCATATCGTTTATGTAATTGTTGTATTGGCCGGGTTGTATTTCCGCCCGTGTAACTTGTACGTTATTTACGTTTGAGTTTCATTTATTTACTTGCTTATCGCTTTATAAATGAACCTCGCATGCTAAACCACTTCGACCATAATTAAGATGCATTAAACGACGTAGTTCACATACTATTCACATGCTTAGCCCGAAAACGCTATTTGCATATCATTTAATCATTTTACTAGCGCGCTCACACGAACACGAACGATGTCTTAGTAGAGGCCGCCATGTGCGGGCGGGGTTGGGTGTCCTTAGTGGGCTTCCCAACACGTACCCTCACCCCTTACTCAGAACCTTTGGTTTCCGGATGTCCGTAACCCTTGGCGCACGAGAGTCATTCTATATACGAAAGCCGGTTTATACGTCATCGGTATTGCAATGCAAAGGGACGAGCCCAATGAACTCTGAAATCGAAGTGGGCTTACTTTGTGTATTGCCCATGACGACATAGAGTGGGCTCGTATGGTTCCGAATAACCACAAAATTCGGTGGCGACTCCATTTTGACTTAAATTTCGAACCCGAGAACAATCTCACCACGAGATTCATTCGCCTACCCAAACCCGCGCGTGGCCGCGTCGGGGTGGAACTACGTCATGTCCACATTCTTCCAACTGCTTTTTCAATTCCTGAAGTTCCATAGGAGCCATCCTATAAGGTGATTTAGAGATAGGGGCTGTTCCTGGTGTGGGATCAATAGTAAATTCCACGTCTCTCAAGAGTGGTATTCTAGGTAAATCCTCATGAAACATCTCTTACAATAGGTATGTCACTAATTTCTATCTTGTCCTCATTCTTAGTGATGTTACAAAGGTAAACTTGACATCTTTTTCGATACAAACTCATTAGTTTCATGATACTAGCTTAGTCTTTTGATTCAATCTTAAGCCTCTATAGGATACCCGATCTCCAAGAGGGCTTCTCAAAATTATTTTATGATCTCTACACTCAAATTGAGCATGATACTTACCTAACCAATCCATCCCAAGAATAACATCAAAATTAGGGAGGTTAAAACTTATCAAGTTAGATAAGAAGGTAGACTCCAAAATGATAATAGGCACATCCGTAAATAATACGTTACAACTCACAACTTGACCGTTAGGTAACGATATTGCTGCATCCACACTCACAGGATTGGATAAGTTCGCTCGGGTGACAAAAGAGGGCGATACATGAGATAAATATGGCCCCGTGTCTAATAACACGCGTGCTAAACATGAGTTAATTGAAAACATACCAGAGACAACATCAACATCCTCAAATTCCTCTGCGTCCATCTCTGTCAAGGCATAGGCCTTTCCCTGAATTCTTGCATAAGGTGGTCCTTGATTCGCGTTAGTTTCTGGTTTCTTTGGACACTGAAATGACTTGTGTCCTTCCACTTTACAGTAGAAACATGTGATAGGTTGACCATTACATTGTTTTGTTAGGGTGAGCTGGACGTTTACACAGAAAACAAGTGGCAGTATCTTTTGTTTGCGGTTGGTTTGTAAAAGAGGTATTGTTGGCTCGGTTAGTATTCTGGTAGTTAGCTTTCTGGTAGTTATTCTTATACACTGGTTTCTTGAAATTGTTCTGGTTAGAATTGTTTCTATTGAAAAAGGGTTTCTGAATGAAACTAGATGGTGATACAGTTGGAATAAAGGGTTTCTTCTTTTTCTTGTCAGCTTGGAGCACATTGTTCACAATTAAGGCTTTCTCATAAACTTTTTGAAAATTATCAAATTCAAGTCCCGACATAATTTTTCCTAACTCGTTTTCCATTCCCCAAACATATTGGGCAATTTTAGAGGGTTCATCCGGTACTAGTCTCTTAGAAAATTTGGACAACTCCTCATACTTCTTAGTATATTGATGTAAGGTCATATATCCCATTTCTAACTGGTTAAACTCCTGCTCTTTCTGCCATCTCATTGCGGCAGGGTAAAACTTATCCTCAATTCTTCCCCTAAAGTCTTTCCAACCAGCTCCGGGTGTGGCTATATGTCCTTCCTTAGCAATCCTCCACCAACTATTGGCTTCCTCTTTCAAAAAGTAGGTTGCTACCTCCACCATTTCCTCAACAGATGTGTGGCTAAGTTTCAAAAGTTTTTCCATTTCCTCTAACCATTCGAATAGGTCTGTAAGGTTGTCCGATCCAGAATAGGTAGAGGGTCGGTGTTTAGAGAATTTTTCAAAAGCTGACTGATGGTTATGATTAGGGTTCTGATGGTTATCATTCATAGCTTGGGTTAAAAGGGCTTGGGTTGCGGCTAACTGACTGGCCATCCCAGTGATAACGTCCTCAAAGTGTAGACGTCTTGCTTCTTCTTGATTGTTTCCGTTTCTCGTTATCTGTGATCTTCGTTAATGTGCAAAGGTTACAAAAATCAAGGATTACACACAATACTATTTAGTTAGGTACTAAGTTATATATATAACATATTTTAGAAAGTTTAACAACATATTACAAAAGTAGTTTACATCCTTTATTCATATGATTACGGAATAACACTAAATTTTGTTAGATTTTACAAGCTTTCTATTTAGACCTTTAGCAAAATAGTACAAGGGTATTTTAAACTCGTCCCACTTAATATAAAATCCTTCAGGTGGGCATTTCTCTTGCCACCAATCTTTGTATTTATCCCCAAGAAAGTTTACGGCAAAGAGGGTTTTCCATTCATCTAGTACTTTAGCATAACGAAATCCGGTCTCCATATTTCTACACCAATATCCGTGCTATGCTATTGTTCCTACAAAGTAGTCTGGTCCATATCTCTTAAAACTAACGTTTGTGTCTATTAACTGTTCCTTTTTACTAATCAATTCGTACTGGAAAGGTTGGAAATGGAATTTAAACTCATAGGCTTCATCAATCCAATTAGTTTGCTTATCCCTTCGGTCATATTCCGCAGCCTTCTTTGCGCCTAGTCATTTTTTAAACCGATTCCTTTTCTTGGGAGACATGTCCATGTTTGGATTATCTGGCTTCATTAGGCTGTAATTGATCCTCAAAAGTTAAAATAACTTATCCAAAGTTTGGTTTAGATAACAATTTAAAATAAGGGAACGTAGGATTTTTAACCTTGCGAATGTGACTTAGTGTTTACGTATAGTCAATAAAGGATAATGTGAAAAAATGGAAAAGAGTAACTCTTAGAAATAGAACGATACATACATATACATACATACATACATACATACATATATATATATATATATATATATATATATATATATATAGAGTAAGGCTCTTATGAGTCCTTTACTCTATATGAGTCCATAAGTCCTCATCCCATCCATTGGATGGGATGAGGATGGATGGACAAGATGCATCCATTTAAAAAAAAGAAAAAAAAAAAGAAGATTTACGTTCCTAAAATAGCTCCCAAGAATTTAGGAAACAATAACTCCCTTGATCACGTTCATTCATCATTCATCATTCATAACGTTCATTCATTCAATCAATTCTGTGCTCGAAATCCCGTTACAATGGATTCAATGACCGCGTCATCTTCTTCAACTGTTGATAAGCAATTGATCGAGTATAACAATGGTGAGTTTCAATATTTCTTTCACGTCAATTTTCATTGTTGCGTTACTTTTTAACGTCAATTTTAATGTTGATATTGCTTTCATTGTTATTTCATTCATCATAGTTTCCTATCAATGGTTAGTTACTCTCTCAATCTGTATAGATTCCAGGGTTTTATGTTTCTTATTTAGGTTTTCCATGATATACACTGATACTATTGCATTGTTTTATATTAATGCAGAAACGTCATTGAAGTAACATACCTTTTGAGTTACAGTAACACTTAATTGCAATTACAGTAACACACTGAACGCTTAGAAAAAGGATTTTGATGATGATGTTAAAGTAACGTAGTGTACTAGTTAGAGTAACACAACTTATGAATTGATATAACACATTTGTTGCACGTCAATTTTAATGTTGATATTGCTTTCATTGTTATTTCATTCATCACAGTTTCCTATCAATGGTTAGTTGCGCTATCGATCTTTATAGATTCTAGGGTTTTATGTTTCTTATTTAGGTTTTCCATGATATACACTGACACTATTGTTTTGTTTTATATTAACGCAGAAACGTCATTGAAGTAACATACCTTCTGAGTTACAGTAACACTTAATTGCAATTACAGTAACACACTGAACGTTTAGAAAAAGGGTTTTGAAGATGATGTTAAAAGTAACGTAGTGTACTAGTTAGAGTAACACAACTTATGAATTGATATAACACATTTGTTGCATGGGTGTAACGTTGTTTAATTTTGTGCAGGTGGTATTGACAAAGAAGCGAACGCACAGGACAGCAGTGGAAAAGGTGGAATTTTACTCATTTGATTAATCATGGATTAGTAACAGTGGTTCATTGCTCTCGTTTTAGTATAGATCCCAGATTTAACGTATGCTTTAGTGATATTATTGTTTTGTTTTATGTTGAAGTAGACACGGCGTTGAAGTAATATACGTTATGAATTACAGTAACACCAAATATTAAATAGAGTAACACAAAACGAGTATCATTTTGTAACTAGTTTTAATTTTTTGCAGGTAGCATTTGCCAAGAACCGAATGCACAGGAATGGTGAGTTTTTTTTTTTCGTCATCACGTTCCGTCATTCATTCATTCAAATCTGAGTTCAAAATCCCGTTACCATGGATTCAATGAGCGCGACATCTTCATCAACTGTTGATAAGCAATTAATCGAGTATAACAATGGTGAGTTTTGATATTTTTTTCACGTTTTGCTTCAATTTTTATTCATGGATACGTCGTGCGTCAATTTGCGTTCTTTTTTTCGTCAATTTTCATGTTGATATTGCTTTCATTGTCATTTCATTCATCATAGATTCATATCAATGGTTAATTGTTATAGATTCCAGAGTTTTATGTTTGTTATTTAGGTTTTCCATGATATACACTGATACTATAGATCCCAGATTTAACGTAAGCTTCACTGATATTATTGTTTTGTTTTCTGTTGAGGCAGACACGACATTGAAGCTTCACTGATACGGACTTCTAAGGGCAGAAGACAAGGCAAATGTGGAAAGCTTGTGCGGATTAATTCGGGAGTTCAGGTTGCAGAGACAGCCGGTTTCTGGGGGGGGGATATTGACAAAACACAGGAACTGGATTTTGCACACATTTTTTTACACATAGCGCTGTGCTACGTTGCAATTAACTGTATATTTATTTAATACATGTGTATTTGGTTAGAGTAACATCTCATGTCTATTGGAGTAACACCATTTGTTAGTTACAGTAACAGACATAATGCATGAAAGTAACTGAGGACAGCAACGTTGTTTAAACAATTCATTACCAAAGTAACTGAGGATAACTTGGATTAGAACCATTCATTACCAAAGTAACAACATTCGTTTTTTAAGAACCATATATAATGCGTCAGAGTAATTGATGATAATAGCATTGTTTAACCATGAGACAAAGAATAACACCATTAATAACTTAGAGTAACATCATTTGTTCATTAAAGTAACAGTTATAATGCGTCAATGTAACACAATGATTATGAGACCATATTTGTATATTGTGTAAACTTCATTCATTCCCATAGTAACACTGGTCGTTAATTAGAGTGACAGGAACAATTAGTCAGGGTAACAGAGTTTAACAACATTGTTCCATTGGTGATAATCAAAATACTAATGTACATAACAAGTTTCGAAAACGATACAAAGCATTATTCGTAATTAGAAAAAGATGACATAATTCATTAGACACGTTATTTTTTCTGACCCTTTGTTGGCTTGTTCTTGGGACCATCGATGATATTTTGCCTCGCGTCCACATACTTATCTACGTTATCCAACAACCGCGATCGCACCTTGATTTGTCTCCTCCTTTTACCATCTGAAAAGTACAATAATTATGTACAACTATTGTTACTGTTTAATCTGGTATATAAAATTAAAGTACAACTGATACGAGTGAAAGAAACACCATATGTACAGCTGATACGCGTTAAAGTAACACAAAGAAAGTGTTAGAGTAACATAGAGTGCAAATTAGAGTAACACGTCTACACAATTAAATGTACCAGATTACTGGCATTCAAAGTAACGCAAAGTTGGGATTAAAAGTAACACGTCTTGTACATTACAGTAACACAGGGTTGTGTTTAAAATAACATCGTACATGTGTAAAACTAACTGAACAACCCCTTACAGTAACACCTCAAGTTTATTACAGTAACTGAATATGCGCATTAGAGTAACATTCAATATATGTTAGACTAAGTATGAAGAGTAGAAGCATAGTAGAAGCATAGTATGAAGTAGGTGAATTCAATTAAACTCTACAGATGCATACCCAGATATCGCAACAATGTTTAGTGAAACCAATTAATTATAGGGCACAAATGCAGCAAAGTAAATCAATCAATAATTAGCGAGAAAACTAATGAAATCAGATACGAATATAAACTAAACCTAGTTCTTTAGTACAACAATCGAGTATTAGCGAGTTACCTTGTATTATGTCGCCTGAAGATTATCTTTGCTGAAGTTAGAGAGCTGCTTCAATGTAGCCTTGCTTGAGTTGAAGACGAGAGGATGCGCGGGTGTGTTTTGAAAAGAAACGGAAGTCGAGCGATTGTGTTTGGGATGATGAAGGTGAAGGGTTTCAGTTAGGATGTGAATGAAAAAAATTGAATGTGAGGAAAAAATTGAATGTGAGGATGTAACGTGTATCAGTGGTTGGAGATAATCAAGGGAGGAGAGAGGATTTGATTTTATTTTTACCAAAATATGTTAGTTATTGCCTTAATTACTAGAATCAATCACCACCATCCATCCACTCTAAATCAATGGTTGTAGATAGGACTCATGGACTCAAAAATAAAAGGACTCACTTGATCTCTACTACTCTATATATATAGAGAGGTAGGTTCAAATAAGGGCAACAGGTTTCAGTAAGTGTATATTAAAGTTACAGATGACATACGATAAAGTTGCAGTTGTTTAAAATTGATATGTAACTATAACATTCAGCTCTTTTATCACTCATCTCGTGTAACTTTAAGCACTTTTTGTGTAACTTTAACACTTGACCTTATGCCCTTAAAATAGTTGTTGCCCTTATTTGAACCTACCTCTCTCTCTCTCTCTCTCTATATATATATATATATATATATATATATATATATATATATATATAGAGAGAGAGAGAGAGAGAGAGAGATACCAGGTACATATAGTTAGACATCAAGTTTTTAAAAGCTCGAGTGGTTATCCACTGTTTTGATACAAAATCCACTGTTCTGATACAAAATTTTGCCAATCTATGGCGAAACTCAAGTGGTACATAATATATTCTGATTTAGCTGCTATACACACTACAGTCATCTAATCTCAAAAGTACTCTCCATTATCGTATAATCTTTAATCAGAAGGAGCTGACATTTACTCCGGGTCTATGTCAATCACGTCTGGAATGGTTGCCTCACCGGCACGCCTCTGTTCTATTATAACTGTCTCACAGTGCCTCAGATAGCCGGTCACCCTAGAGTATACAAAATGAGCAGGGTACCCTGTGCGTCCTGCCGTTTGATGTTCCTCAAGATCACGTTGGTAATTGAAGCTGGGAAATCCCCAGTCTCCAGTGGTTGTGAGGGTACGGATTAGAGCATAACCCCTAAGCTTTTGACTAGTCATATATAAGGGGTTGACTTGATTTGCGTAATATCGAAAATAGTGTTCCAAAAATAGAATATGAGAGTTTATACTTTCTAGGGTAGGCTGAAATGAAATGTCTTCGGGTGCCCATGGAAGGTCTGCCATCAACCTATTATTGATGAGAATGTGGACGTCCGTCCGCACCGTCCGGTGCCCCGCGCGCGCCCGCGCGGGACCGACCCGTTTTTTCAATGTATGGCGACAGCCACCCACGCGGCCCCCTCCTAGTCGGGGGCCGATCCGATCTCGCGTATGGGGCAATGTTTCGGATCTCGATTCGGATGACGATCCAGACTTGTACTAGACGGGTGCGGGCACCCGTGTTTCCGTTAGGAATCGATCGAGTTGTGGTTGTAAATGTTTAAAGGCCGATTTGTTTGGTAAGGCGACCTTTTTAGTGAACTGAATTCGTTGCCGATTTGTGGAGTCGCGACCGAGTCAATTATGGGGACTCGGAAACCGTTCAAGTCAACTTTGATCCTTTGCCGGTTCAAAGTTGAGGGGCACGGGACCTAAAGATAAAGACTTGATCCTTAAGCTCTCATGTTAGCCGGCGGTTAGCTTGCCACCGCCTTGTGGTAAGGTTTTAATTTTCGGTTTTAAGGATTGTTTCATGGTTTAATGTTTTCCTACCCTCTGATCGACCGATTTGTTGTTCTCTCAGCTGGCCGATCCAGCTGATGCTATTCAGCCCCCAGAATTCCCCTTGACGTTGCTTAGGGTGGATGTGGCCGGGATAGCTTTCACTGAGCCTCTCCCCCCGTGTTCTGTCGAGGAGATGGACGTTGGGATAGAGTGGCGTGACCGGGTATACCGGGTGAGTTTCGGCTTTCATTTTTTGGTTTGGGTCTTAAGAGTTAGGGTTGGTTTGTCTAACTCTCGTGGCTTCACCTTTCAGGTTTCATCAGCTTGCCATCAGCGGTTGTGGCAGGCCGCCAACCGCTTCCGGGCCTATGCCTCGAGGGTTTCTCGTGACACTTCGGGACCTCGATCGGTGAGTTTGTGTGACTAGAGTGGGCTTTCTAGGCTGTTTACGTGTTTTCCTAATGCTTAGGTGCATTTGTAGGATGTCCCGGATATGGTGCAACAGCTGGAGACTCGGGTGACCGAGCTTGAGGCGGAGGTGGCTGAGGCGCGAAAGCTCCTGCAGTCTCGGGCCGACGAGATCGCCCAGCTTAAGGAGCAGCTGGCTCGGTCTCAGGGCGAGACCTCCGCGCAGGGTGAGGCTAGGCATCGGATTGAGAGGGAGGCTGAGGCTGAGGCTACGGGTCATGTGATAAGTGTGGTTTGTAGTGCCTATTTTTGTAGTGTTTTGGTCCCATTTTCCTTGTAGAATCGCTCCTTGGGAGCGGTTTAGGGGCTTCTTATGCTTCCTTTTGTTCGTTTTAGGTTCCCGAGACCGATTTGGAAGAGTTGGAGCGATTCCGACTCTATACATACACATTTTGGAGCCAACAGAGTAAAGGAACGATGATTCGATGCCTTGGAATCGACCCCGAGACCTTGGGACCCAATCCCGAGCCTCTGAGACCCGATCCCGAGTCCCGAGAATCGATGGGAAGCCCATGAGAAGCAAGGAGGGACCGAAAAGTTCATATTGGAGGCCTACAAGACCCATCCCGATCGGGAAGGCCTCAAACCCGATCGGGATGAGGTGCACGATTAGGGACGCCACTGTTGAGCTTTCCCGATCGGGTTGGCATATTCCCAATCGGGAAAGTTGAAGATTCCCGATCGGGATTTTCCTTCCCGATCGGGAAAGCCCCAATGGCAGCCGCGTGACTTTGTTTCATCTCTCTTTGCATTGTAACCCTATATATACCCTTCCTCTTGTATTCTTAGCTTATGTTAGACATTACCCACAAACCCTAGCCTAGTTTTAGCATAGATTAGATTAGATTAGTGTAGATTAGTCCTTAGATTATCGTTAATCCAAGATTAGTGCTTGTAATTTGGGAATTCTTCAAGATCTCCATTCAAGGTTGACAACCTTGGATGTTTGTTTTGGGTTCTTTCATTTATGCAAGTTTTCTTCTTCCTTTCATCTTCTAGCATGGTATAATCTTCTTTTCCTTTCTCTTAATCTTGTCGGGAATGGATGGTAGTGAATCTCCTCTTCTGGATTTGGAGGATCTAGGTGTGGACGACAACATTTGTGAGGTCGTGATGGCCATTGGCGCAGCTTCTAGGGGTCCTCCCTAGTCCCGATTAGTGTATGGATTTGTGTACTTTGTATATTTTCTTGAGATTTTTAGTATTTGAATTTGTTGGATTAGTCTTCTGTTTTCGTTTGGTGAATTGTATACCTAGATTGACAAGTAATCACTTTTGCGTTCATTTATTTGCGATTTGATCTTAGTTTAGGGTGCGTTGGCGTTGCATGGGAGTACGAAAACAGTTCCTTTCGGATGTTTCGAGATGTGTTAGTTTGAGCCGGGAATCAGATCAGGTAGTACGTCGATTAAAATGTTTTGACTCGAGACGGGCGAGGTGTAAAACATTAACGTGTCCTGACCGAGTGTATTAGGAGATGAGTGTAGTTGTTTTGACATTCAGAACGAGGTTGAAGTTAAAATCCGGGCAACTTTTCCAAAAAGTTAGACCTCTTTTTGAATACTCATAACATTGCCTTATTAGGCTACAAACGCGACTTGACAATAACCGTTAAAATGCTACAACACGCCTAGGTGGGGTAGCTTATTCCCCCCTAAACAAAAATAATAAAAAAAAAGCCTAAGTCTCGTATGTCCGACGGGTGAACTCGCGTTCCTGTAGCTCCTGCATGGGTATTTTGGTCTCCGGAGCGGGCTTTAGTGATTTTGGGAGGTCGTTCCCGATGTCCGAGGTGTCATGTGGTAGCGATGGTGATAACGCGGGATCGGTGTCTTTTTTTTTTTCGGGTCGCCCTAGATGTTGTCTGCCTAGGGGTAGGCGCCTGGGCTGAGGCTCTCGGGTTCCGGGTTGCCTTGGCTCGGGCGGCTGGAGGCTCGGGCGCCTGGGCCAGGGCGGTTTGAGCCTTATGTATGGAAATTTTTGTTGTTTCCTAATTGTTGTGGGATTAGGGCTATATATACGGGTTATGAGTGCTCGTTTTAGACATACGAGAATATCCATAGGGTCTATAACATCCATTTTTAGGGTCTTGTCGGGTTTCGGGAATCTCCTAACTGACTGGGCGGGTTATTTTAAGAAATGCGACCATGAGGTTTTTTCAAATGACGGTTTGTCAACGGTCGTTGTGCTGAGTCGAGTCAAGATATAAGATGACTTCTTATTGGCATGCTCTAAGTTTTGGGACTCAAAAGGCCATGTTTTTGCTTTCCCCGGGGGTAAAATTTGTCGTCTTCCCGATGAGATAGACGCTATAGGTGGGTGGAATTAGGTTCGGCCTTGCGTGCCTTCGGGGAATGATGCTTATGTAGAGCGGTTTTGTCACTTTTGGGACCTTTCTTCATTGGAGGAGGCTAAGGTTTTCTTTGGGAGGTATGACATTAACTTAGAGTTGCTTTTTAGGACATTCTCACAGGTTGGTTCCTACAATATTTCGGCCTTAGCATGTAGGCGCTCTTTTAACATCGGGGTGGCCTGTTATTATCTTTTTGAGGATGCGAGGGCGCGTGAAGGTTGGGGTAACCCTCGAGTTTTGGATGTGGTGATGGGAATGGAACATGGACGGTCACCCTCTTTGCTTATTTTGGGTGAGCTTATTCTAGGTCTCGATGCTCGTGCCCGACTCCACAAGATATCTTTTCAGGGTTCCAGGATCATTTTACAGGTGTTTTTGGTGTCATGTTTCCTTGTTGCTTGGCTTTTTTTTTTTCCTTTTTTTGTTTTTGTGGTTGCTTTGGTTTGAAGGTGTGACATTTTGTCGTGGTCTGTGCAGGTTTGGTTACAGGAGCAGCTCGGTTTGGTCGACCCTCCCCGGGGCTTCAAAGGTTATAACTACAAGGTTTCACGGGCCACAAGACGGTGCAGGTGTGGAGTAAAGGTCATACCAAAGGGGAGTGGTTCTCCTACTTGTCTAAAGGGCAGTTGGTCATTAGGTGGTCCATCCCATGGTGGAATATCAGTGGGCGCGCCGGATTTCCATTTTCGTCTTCAACCGAGGCTTTGTTAATACTATACATGAGGGTCTATCCAGGTGTGTTGTCGAACCAAATGGGTATTAAACCATCCACTTCGAAGGTTGCTAAGGGTATTTCTAGGTGTGACTCATGGACAGGGAATTCGCTTAAGGAATTTAGGGTGTCTTGGGAACAGAGATTTTCGTGTCCCGCGGTTATTGAGAGCGTCCGACCGACCGACACTGCTCCCGTCCGGCGGGGAATTTGTGAACACCCGTCAGGACAAAGCAACTAAAAAACTAGGCAGACAGCGGCACTAGGGGATGAGGAGGTGACTCGAAGAAATGTCACTAAGTGCCTGACCAAAGACAGCGTTACCGATCCTAGTTCCGTCAGTTCATTTATGCGGGCCAAGACTACTGAGACCCATATTGAAAATGTGAGTGGTGAGGGAAAGTGGGATTGGCTGGACTCGCCTTTGGCTAGGGCGGTGGAAGCTTATGTTCAAAGGATCGATAGTGAGGAACACAAGCAGGCACACCCGAATGGCGAGGGAAAGAAAAAGTTGGACCGGTAGAGTCCAGCCATTTTGTATTAAGTCTTATTAGTTGACATTATGTGGCGTATTAGTACTAGTTTTTGTGGAGTTTCGACACGTTGTTGCTTTTCGGAATAGCCGGGTTTCCGATGCTTGATGTAAAGGCCTCGACAAAGGCTCGACTTAACCAAGTTTTATTGTTAATGAGAAGCACATTGTTATTATTTTCCTCTTTTTTTTCGTGGTGGCTCGCAACTCGATTCTTCATTTTACCCGGAGTGCCCTTTTGGGTTTTCACTCCGTCCTCGGCTCACCTTCTTATTGTTATTATTTTTTCAACGGCTCGCAACTCGTTTCTTCATTTTTCCCGGGGCGCCCTTTCGGGTTTTCACCCCGTCCTCGGCTCGTCATTTTTTCCTTTTTTTTTTTACGACGGTTCGCAATTCGTTTCTTCATTTTGCCAGGGTAGCCTTTTCGGGTTTTCACCCCGTTCTTGGCTCGTCGTTTGTGCTTCGTCACTTAAATCACTCATTAGTCGGAACGTGGAAAGAGTCCCGATTTGTACATGAATCGAGAAATCGATTTTTTTTGTTTATTTGTTTGGTTGTACCCGAAGGAGGGTTGCCTACGTATCCGCTTTTAAACGAAATCAAACCATGTTCGTAGTTCTTTCAAAAACGTGAGTGATTTTGCTTTAGACTCGTTATGTCAATTATCGATGTGAATTTGTTTTTTTTTTTGTCGTTTTGCAAGGCTTCCCCCTAAGCTGGAGGTCGGGATATGGTCGTTAGGGTGTTTATGGGTAGTATCGTTTGAGTTGATCCATGTTTGTTGGAGTTGAGAACTCCGGACCATCTAGGTCGGTGAGGATCACGGCACCCCCCGAGAATATTTTCTTGACGAGGTAGGGGCCCACCCAGTTTGGTTTGAATTTTCCTCTAGGATCGACGGGAAAGGGTGCTCTAATGGATTTGACTACTAAGTTTCCCTCGTGTATGTTTCGGGATTTCACTCGTTTATTAAAGGCTCGTTGTATGCGTTGCTGGTAGGCTTGTACGTTGGATAAGACATGTATCCTACGCTCGGCTAAGAGTACTAGCTTGTCATATCATTTTTGGTTCCATTCTTCTTCGGAAATACCGCTCTCAGCTAATATCCTTAGTGATGGTATTTCTAGCTCTACGGGTTGTACGGCTTCGGAATCGTAAGTTAGGTAATATGGTGTGGCTCCGGTGGGTGTTCGATAGGATGTTAGGTACCCCCATAAGGCAAAGGGTATTTTGTTTGGCCAGTCACGGTAATTATATATCATTTTCTTAAGGATCGTGGTGATGGTTTTGTTGGCTGCTTCTATGGCTCCGTTTGTTTGAGGTCTATGGGGTGAGGACTTGTGTCTTTGGATTTTGTATTTGTCGAGGGGTTTTTTGGGTGTCGGCCCTGAAGTGAGCCCCCTTATCACTGATGATTTCGTAAGGTAATACCGTAGCGACAGATGATGTTATTTTTTAAGAATTTGACTACTTGTTTGGAGGTCAGTACGGTGTAAGAGGCGGCTTCTACCCATTTGGTAAAGTAATCAACGGCTACTAGTATAAGATAGTGTCTGTCGGTTCCGGACGGGTGTACCTGTGCTTGGTTGACTACTAAGGATGAATCCCCGTGTATTCCAAGGTTTTTAACTCCTAGAGATATGACTACTTTTAGTCATATTGGGCGGGCTTCGTATTTGGCTGCGTTGTGGAAGTCTAGTTTGACGGAGGTTCGTTCGTTGCAGGTTCATTGTTGTTTGGTCAAGGGTGGTCAGTGATGGGTTGAACCTAGGGCTGTGTTTCCCGACCTCATTTTGGGTGAAGTTAAGTGAGCCATTTGTTGTAGCCCTTGCGTTTTAGTCAGTCGTTATCGATAAGTGGCACAGTGTCGAGTCTTTAAGCGTTAAAGTAAGTTACTGAAAGAAGTTAAGCGATTGTCGAGGCATGTTTGTAAAAAAGATCAGAGAGTTGTTTTATTGATAAGTATTAGATGGGTTAGATGCCCGTGATTAAGTTTGGGGGAGGTGGAGGACATGTCCCTTCGCGCCTCCCTAGACTCGATAAAAAAAGACAATATTATTATTATTTAGTCTAGGCCCTAAGGTGAACTAGACTCCGACTAAGACTGGCTGTACGCGCCTTTAGAAGAACCTCCAATGGTTGGACTCTCGGTGCTCGCAAGGGTCGCCCTCTTGATGGGCTTGGTACCTGGAGCTAACCCTCCTTCAAAGACATCCTACAGACATAGATCCCTTTATCAATCAGGTCCTGCACTTCATGCTTGAGCTCGGTACACACTTGGGTCTCATGCCCCCGACCCTGATGGTATAGACAGTAAGCGTTTGGGTTCCTGGTCGCTTTCCTTTTCTCTATAGGCGGGTCTGGGGTAGGTCCTATTGGCCACAATAGCCAGGCCACTTGCAATTTTCTGAGGGCTTCGGCGTAGGACTCTTCTAATTCAGTGAATTTTCTAAAGGGGCGACGAAGGCCTGCAGGTTCGACAGGGTGCGCGAGCCTGGCATACTCGACATATGGGTCCCCACTGAGTACCACTTCTCGACTTATCGGCCCCCCTTGGGGTTTCCTCTCGGGACCTTCAAGGGCCTCAAGTCGCTGATAAGTGTGGTTTGTAGTGCCTATTTTGTAGTGTTTTGGTCTCATTTTCCTTGTAGAATCGCTCCTTGGGAGCGGTTTAGGGGCTTCTTATGCTTCCTTTAGTTCGTTTCAGGTTCCTGAGACCGATTTGGAAGAGTTGGAGCGATTCCGACTCTATACATACACATTTTGGAGCCAACGGAGTAAAGGAACGATGATTCGATGCCTTGGAATCGACCCCGAGACCTTGGGACCCAATCTCGAGCCTCCGAGACCCGATCTCGAGTCCCGAGAATCGATGGGGAGCCCATGAGAAGAAAGGAGGGACCAAAAAGTTCATATTGGAGGCCTACAAGACCCATCCCGATCGGGAAGGCCTCAAACCCGATCGGGATGAGGTGCACAGAAGACGTAGCTACTGTGGAGCATTCCCGATCGGGTTGGCATATTCCCGATCAGGAAAGTTGAAGTTTCCCGATCGGGATTTCCCTTCTCGATCGGGAATGTCCCAGTTTCAGCCGCGTCACTTTGTTCTTTCCTCCTTTCCATTGTAACCCTATAAATACCCCTCCTCTTGTAATCTTATAGGATGTTCTTCACTTCCCATTAAACCCTAGACTACTTTAGGTTAGATTAGTGTAGATTAGGGTAGATTAGTGTTAATTAGTCCTTAATCTAGTTAGTGAATCTTGTATTAAGGGATCTCTTGAAGAATCCATCCAATCTTGACAACATTGGTGGATGTTTTGGGTGTTCTTTATATACAAGTTCTCATCTTTTCATTCCCTTGTTAATTGGTATAATCTTCTCATCCTTTTACTCTTAATCTTTGTTTATGTCATTCAAATTTTCATCTTTGCATCTTGTTTATTGTTTTGTTCATCATCTTGTTAGTTTCACTCATGCAAGTTTGGTTGTTTGTTTTGGTTTCTCTTGTTAGTGTTAGTTTTAGTTTAGATATGTTTGAGTAGACTCTTGCTAAGGTTAGTAAGGTGATTAGGGTGTCAATTGGATGAGTAAGGGTTTGTTGGAGGAATTGGTGGAAGATTTGGGTTTCCTCTTGGTTTGATGCACATCACATGTTTGTTGGAATGCTTGAATGACTAAGTAGGTTAGAATGCTTGTTTTTCTTGTCTTTCTTTTGTGGGTGTTAGTTTGTTGTGGGTTTGGTTCCCTCACTAAGTTGCGAGAGCCCGGTGAGGACGACCCCTAGGTCGGTCTAAGTTGCGAGAGCCCGGATTCGACCTAGGCCACCATAGCGCGCTAGAACCCCGTTTGTCATGTGTGTCGCCGAGATGGGTTCCATGAGGAACCTCTAGGTGAGTCTAAGTTGCGAGAGCCCGAACCAACCTAGATCACCCTACTGCGTCCTTCGCTCTAGCTCTTCCTTGACCATTCCGTTACCCCTTTGACCCCGACCTAATCCTAGCCCGTTTTCCTTTGTTGTTCTCCTTAGTCATAGTCTAGCTCTCTCCCCTTCTATCATTCTCTAGTTTAGCTTAGCTCGTTGACTTAGTCTCGTTTTTAGGTGACCTTGGTCTATACGCCTCTACCGTCCCCGTGGATTCGACCCGACTTACCCTAGCTACCCTAGTTAGGTTTTGCCGGTTATTTATTTGATCGGTGGGATTCACGACAAATCCCTCCATCAATTTGGCGCCGTTGCCGGGGACGACGTAGTTTAGACTTTTGTTTGCTTAGTTTTGGACTTTGTTCTTGATTTTTGTGTTCTCTTCTCCTTGTGTATCTCCGTTTTTCTTCTTGTGTGTTACTCTCCCTTCCTAGTGCCTCAAAAGCACTAGGATACTAACGTTTGCTCAAGTGCTTCTAGCTCATCCTAGGTACCAAAGCAACGTTATGGACATGGCGCGTCCAAACTACCATCAATCATCACGGGATAACTATGGGGCGAATTACCAAAACCCACAACTTTACCAACCATATCAACCTCATCAACAATCTTATGAACCCTCTTCTTATGGTTACCATGAAAGTTGTCAAGGATAATCACAACATCCTAACAACTACCAAACACCCTCACATAACCCACAACCAATAATCCCCAACTTCGAGACTTGTCAAATGTTGGTCCAAATGCAAAAGAGTCAACAAGAGGCGATAATGCAATTACAAAAGGGTCAACATGAGATGATGATTTTAATGCAAAAGAGTCAACAAGTGATGATGACTCACATACAAGGGGTGGAAAGGGAGCTCAAGGCCCTAATAGGGGTGCAAGATGCTCGCATCAATGCACTCATGGCTAGTATCACGATGTCGGCCACTCGAGCTCCACAAATTGTTGAGGAAGGTTCATTTGGGCAAGAAGGTCGGGTGTCTCCACAAGAAAGTCAACCCAACCTTCAAGCTACAAATGAAGAAGAGAGGGTCGATCAAGAGACCATTGTTGAGTGTTGCTTGGGTGGTGAAGATAGGGAGAGAATAGAGGAAGTTGAAGCTTCAAGGGCCAACAATGAGGAGGGGAGTGAACATGATTCTCAAGATAACTCTTGGGGAGCCGATGTATTGGCGTTAAAATTAGATTTGTTTGATTTTCTTCGTGATGAACCACTAGACAATCCAAAGCCAAGTGAAGACATACCTCCTCTAGGCCATATAGACAAGGTGAGTGAAAAGGAGCGCAATACTTGGGAAAAAGAAGTAGATGCCTTGGAACTTGCCTTGAACGGGAAATTGGAGGATCCTAAACCCTCCAATGAAGAAAACTTGATGCCTTCTCCTCCTCTATCGCACTTGATTTCTAGTCCCTTGTCTTGTGAGACGGTTGATGAAGAGCATCCTTGTCGGGCGGTGGAAGAGAACCCCACCCTCGACCCCGTAGAAGAAGCGATACCCCTAAGGTGTGATCTCCCACATCATGACACCGAACACGACTCTAGACCACTATACCTACCGGATGGTCATAAGAGTCGTAGCTCTGTTGGTTTCGAAGACCCGGAAGATCACGATAACCCCGAGCATAATGAAGATGATCGCTTCTTCCCTCAGACTTGGAAGCTTTTGAAAGTGGCTAGGCTTGGCCATGTGAGCTTAAATGAAGATGTTGCTAGAGCATTTGACTTACTCCTTTGAGCCCTTGATGGCTATGGAGGTGTAGTTGGTGAGAGTACCTTATTGTATATATCTCTTTTTCTTGTTCTTTTTGCTTTTGTGTGCGTATATATGTTTGTTTGGTACCTTGGTTTCTAGGATTGGTAGTTTTGTGAAATTCTTGTCATTTGGTATTTTGATGAGCGATGTGAGGGAGGGAATTTGATGTCATATTTGAGCTTATTGTCATAGGTGTGAAGTGAAGATGATTCCTAGAGAGGAATGGTTAATGATACAGCTTGGGTCGTGAGTATGGAAGTCGGTTTTTGAAGCTTCGGTGAAGCTTTTGGGGTTTTGGAGGTCAAGAAGACCCATCCCGGGCGGGATGGGAGCTTCCCGACCGGGAAGGATATGCCATCCCGATCGGGAAGGAGCCGTCCCGATCGGGATGGAGGTGCAAAAATTGGAGCTTGCTGGAGTGCCGTCCTGACCGGGAAGGAGGCTTCCCGACCGGGACGAGTGTGTCTTCCCGACCAGGACCATCAATCCCGATCGGGATGGTCTCCTTTCTCCTCTTTTGGCCTCTTCTTCGACATTTGGGCCCACCCAACCATTGTATACCCCCACCCAACCTCCCTACCCATCCTTGCTCATGTCATATGACCATTACACTTCATTTACATACCCTCACCTCATTTCTCTTCCCTTTACACCGAGTTTCACATTGAATCCCACTCCCCTCACACCATTACTACCTCTACCATGCGATACTTTCACGTTCGAAGCGGGATGACAATGAGGACGACAAGCAAAGTGCTTATATTGACCGATGAGACGATGGAGCGAGTGAGTTGCTATCATATGGGTACGACAACTATCCTTTCTTTTCCGTCTATTATTGCTTGTTTTCTCTTGTTTGCCCCCCTTCCCTTTTGTGTCTTAATGTCATGGTGGCCTTCGAGGCCTTGGTTTATGGTTGCTCCCGACTCTCGATGATGTGAATACATCGAGAGTCATTTTCAAAATCCAAAATTTACAAGTTTTTCACTCTTTCTTTTTGAGGATTTAGTCGGATTTAGGCGGAATCCGGGCTAGGTGACTTGATTACACCTAGTCCTCCCCTCCCATTTCCTTTTATTTCCTTCTTTTTATTTTTCTTCCCCCTTCCATATCTTTTCTTGTCTCGGCCCATGGTGACTTGACTACACCCCGGCCGAACACCTTCTACCCTTTTCTTCACCTTTATTTTTGATTTTTAGCTTTATTTTCGTAGTTTCTTTTCTTTTTCTTTTGTCTCTCGGCACACTACGATCGAGCATGAGGACATGGCTCGGTTTAAGTGTGGGGGGAGCGTTATTCTAGCATAGTTAGCTTTATTTTCGTAGTTTTTTCAAAAAATCTTTAAAAATCCTAAAAATTTGAAATTTTTTCATAAAAATCAAAAAGATTTTCCTTTTGTGTGTTTTCCTTTTTTGTCGTTGTATCGTGTATTTGTTGTGTTGTGCGTGTTTTGCCTCTCTTTTTCCTTATAGGTTGCTTGAATCACCGATAGCTTTGGAGAGCTTGCAAGACTTCCGGTAACATCTTTATTCCTTTTTCTTCTTTATCTCTTGTGGAGTTTGGAGGAGATTTTGATGCGGTGTGCTCGGGTGGAGCTTTGTAATGCTTGAGGTTGATTTGGTTGCTCATTTGGAAGATAGGGGTGGTGTTTGTGTTCTCTATGTGTTTGTTTTGTGTTGTTCTTCTTTTGTTGCTTTTGTTTCTTTTTCTTTCGTTTTCGTTGAGTCTTTGTTTTGTGTTTTGTTGTGTGTCTTGTGTGTAAATGGTTTTTGAATACCCGGTTTAGAGGCTAGTGTGTGAGTGTGTACTTTCCCTTCCTAGTAGTGTAAATCGAGTCTTGGACTTTAGTCTAGTAGAATGACCCTAAATCAATGATTTCCTTGGTCCTTTACCTTGAGTCCACCTAGCTTACTAGGGATTTACTACGGGATTTGCACCTTTGACCATTATGACCACCCACGGTGTGAAAAGGCCTTGGTTGCCGAGTCCCGTTCCTTAGGTGACCGTGTTCGGGATTGTTTGATTAGTCCAAGTTCTCCACTTTTTGTGAGTTTGAAGGGAAATCGCGACCCCCGACTCACCCATTACCCTACCTCCTACACATACCCACACAATAAGTTGTAATTTGTTGAATTCTCCCTTTCTTGTCACAATAAGAAATGCCAAAAAGCCAAATCAAGGCAAAAAGGGCAAAGAAAGAAAAATGAAAGAAAGAAAAGAATGAAGAAAAAGAAAAGGCACAAAAGCTAAAAAGAAAATAGAAAAGAAGAAAAAAAAAGAATGGCATGGCAAAACAAGGCAAAAATGCTAAAGAAAAGAGAAAATGCCAAAAGAAAATCGTCTCACAAAAAGGTTATATCCCCACAAAAATAAGCCTTTTTCCGACTTTTGCCGTGAATAGCCTACAAAATAACCGAGTCCCGAGGAAGGATGATAGCGGCATTAGTCGGTCTTCCCTCATTTTGCATGTTTTCCACCTTTTTACTTGGACTAGTTAGGCGGTTTTGGACACGGGATGACCCTCTTGGCTCACGCTAAAGGGGGCGGGGTCTCACTTACCTACAGTGTCGACTAACACCGTGGATCATCACTTCCCACTCCGCCGATCGTCCCGTAGTACGTTTTTAGAAAGTTAGGAGGACCTAGGTAAGTTACCAATGTTTTTGTTGCTTTATCGTCATACTATTAGGGTTTAGTCCACTTCGGTTTGTATTGCTAGCTTGGGAACGTTGTCACTTACCTCGAGTCCTAAACCGGTGCTTCTTTCACCGCTTTTAGAGGGAAGCGGTATTTGTTTTTCTTTGGGTGCAACCGATTATGTGTTCGTTTGTGTGTTTGTTTGTTTTTGTGTCTTGTGTCTGGTTGCATCCGTAGTTTTGTCGCAAGACCCGACTTGCCTTGCGGAGTGCACTTTTCCTCTAAGTGCACTCGCGTGAGTTGAAAGGGCGTAGGGTGCGCTAATACCCATTCGGCTAGTATAGTAGTTAGTATGTGCTTACTCGAGGGCGAGTAAGGGTTAAGTGTGGGGGAGTTGATAAGTGTGGTTTGTAGTGCCTATTTTGTAGTGTTTTGGTCCCATTTTCCTTGTAGAATCGCTCCTTGGGAGCGGTTTAGGGGCTTCTTACGCTTCCTTTAGTTCGTTTCAGGTTCCCGAGACCGATTTGGAAGAGTTGGAGCGATTCCGACTCTATACATACACATTTTGGAGCCAACGGAGTAAAGGAACGATGATTCGATGCCTTGGAATCAACCCCGAGACCTTGGGACCCAATCCCGAGCCTCCGAGACCCGATCCCGAGTCCCGAGAATCGATGGGAAGCCCATGAGAAGCAAGGAGGGACCAAAAAGTTCATATTGGAGGCCTACAAGACCCATCCCGATCGGGATGAGGTGCACAGAAGACGTAGCTACTGTGGAGCATTCCCGATCGGGTTGGCATATTCCCGATCGGGAAAGTTGAAGTTTCCCGATCGGGATTTCCCTTCTCGATCGGGAATGTCCCAGTTTCAGCCGCGTCACTTTGTTCCTTCCTCCTTTCCATTGTAACCCTATAAATACCCCTCCTCTTGTAATCTTATAGGATGTTCTTCACTTCCCATTAAACCCTAGACTACTTTAGGTTAGATTAGTGTAGATTAGGGTAGATTAGTGTTAATTAGTCCTTAATCTAGTTAGTGAATCTTGTATTAAGGGATCTCTTGAAGAATCCATCCAATCTTGACAACATTGGTGGATGTTTTGGGTGTTCTTTATGTACAAGTTCTCATCTTTTCATTCCCTTGTTAGTTGGTATAATCTTCTCATCCTTTTACTCTTAATCTTTGTTTATGTCATTCAAGTTTTCATCTTTGCATCTTGTTTATTGTTTTGTTCATCATCTTGTTAGTTTCACTCATGCAAGTTTGGTTGTTTGTTTTGGTTTCTCTTGTTAGTGTTAGTTTTAGTTTAGATATGTTTGAGTAGACTCTTGCTAGGGTTAGTAAGGTGATTAGGGTGTTAATTGGATGATTAAGGGTTTGTTGGAGGAATTGGTGGAAGATTTGGGTTTCCTCTTGGTTTGATGCACATCACATGTTTGTTGGAATGCTTAAATGACTAAGTAGGTTAGAATGCTTGTTTTTCTTGTCTTTCTTTTGTGGGTGTTAGTTTGTTGTGGGTTTGGTTCCCTCACTAAGTTGCGAGAGCCCGGTGAGGACGACCCCTAGGTCGGTCTAAGTTGCGAGAGCCCGGATTCGACTTAGGCCACCATAGCGCGCTAGAACCCCGTTTGTCATGTGTGTCGCCGAGATGGGTTCCATGAGGAACCTCTAGGTGAGTCTAAGTTGCGAGAGCCTGGACCAACCTAGATCACCCTACTGCCTCCTTCGCTCTAGCTCTTCCTTGACCATTCCGTTACCCTTTTGACCTCGACCTAATCCTAGCCCGTTTTCCTTAGTTGTTCTCCTTAGTCATAGTCTAGCTCTCTCCCCTTCTATCATTCTCTAGTTTAGCTTAGCTCGTTGACTTAGTCTCGTTTTTAGGTGACCTTGGTCTATATGCCTCTACTGTCCCCGTGGATTCGACCCGACTTACCCTAGCTACCCTATTTAGGTTTTGCCGGTTATTTATTTGATCGGTGGGATTCACGACAAATCCCTCCATCAGTCGCCACCGAGTCAATTATGGGGACTCGGAAACCGTTCAAGTCAACTTTGCTCCTTAGTCGGCTCAAAGTTGAGGGACACGTGACCTAAAGATAAAGACTTGTACCCTTAAGCACTCCATGCCTAGAATGACTCTCATTGTCAATGGTTTCGGACATCCGGAAACCGTCGATTCTGAGTAAGAGGTGAGGGTACGTATTGGGAAGCCAACATCCGATAGATGTCAACACCCAATCCCGCCCGCACTATAGTGGACTCTACTAATTAATCGATGGGTTGATAACTTTGTTCTTTTGTTGTGGCGGAAGTACTGTAACATCCATTGTTTTCACCCTATACCTTTTGCTATGTCGGTTGTTTAAGGACAAGTAGGTTTGTCGTCAAAGTAATTGTATTTACATTCTTTGCATGCGATTTCACGTGACAAGCAGGCCATGAAAAGATGCAAATAGGAGAGTAGAGAGTACTAGAATTATACGTATTAGCAAGTCAGTTTTAACGCAATAATACGGATATTAGTCGTTCTCGTGGTATACCTTACCTGGTATTCTGCTTAAGATGCGTCGGTTCGGTATTAATAGAGATGCATTGAACCTAGTAAGGCGAGCACCCGGACTAACACGGAACCCGACCATCGCTTTGTTCAGTTTTAGTTGTTTATTTTACGTTTTAAATTTTGTGTTAGGTGATTTAGCATGCGATTATAAGGTCATGTAGACACCCGCATTTTGACTGCCAGGTGTCTATGGTAGTTTCCAAAAAACACCCGATGATGATCGGACGCTAACGTGTCTCTACGCGCTCGGACATGGGCTCAAAACCATTAGTTGTTGGCTTAAGCACTCATGGAGTACAAATCTCACAAAACTGACCTCAAATCCAGGCCCAGTGGGTCGTTTCCAGTCAAACAAGACTAATTTGGGTCAAAACCGACACCGGAAATAAAACCGACATTTTACGATTGGGTCAAACCCGGTCAAAGTCGTTTCTGAGTCACACAAAAAACAGCCACATAAACATCAAAAACTCAGCCCAAATACAAAATCCATCTAGAGGTCCAAAACATTGGACCCGCGCGACCCAGCTGACCCACTCGATCGAGTGCTCAGCCCACTCGATCGAGTGGGCCTTTATTCGAGCCAGGCTGCTGACGTTTGAACCACTCGACCGAGTCAAGGGGCTACTCGGTCGAGTAACCCTAGCCGGGTGTGCATAGCCTAGCCTATATAAACACACCCATGCACTCACCTTTTCACAAATTTTTGATCATCCTTTAACCCTAATTCACCCCTATTCTACTCTAATCACATACATCCAAAATCCTAACCCTAGCGTTTAGGAATTCGAACTCCAACCACCACAACTTAACCTATATCTCGATACTCCCGTGCAAGCCACAACTACGAGTCCCGTCCGAGAACAAGAACATGTAGGTTGAGGGTGCCAAATCCCTTTCTTCTCTTTTCTCTTTCTTCTTCTCTTCGCGTGTCGTCTATATAGTCGTCGTCGTCCTTTTTTTTTTTTATCGTCTTTATTCGCGTCCTAATATCGTTAATATCACTAGTATTAAAAGCATTAAAATACTTGTGGATTTGTGTCGAGTGCGAAGGATGTCGGAATAAGGAAACCCGAATATACAAGAGTACTGCACTCAGCGTTGCCGGTCGCTTATCCTGACACCCCTAGCATTTGATTATTGAAACAAGTCAACTTAAACAATAATTTTTATTCCGTTCGCATCATTATTCAATCGCATATTTCATCAATTACAAACTACTTTCAAAACAAGCATTTTTTTTAAGGGTCGAAACCCGTTGACGCAGATCTGACATCACAAATCCCTAGGGATTCATTACGATGTCGGAGAAGCCGAGGGAATCAAGTCTTTCAGTTCAAGTAACGCGTTGATCCGTTAGATTCGATACCAACTCAATAGTTGGATGTCGAGTCTAACGATCTAGTTAAATAAATTAATTAACACGATTTCTCATTGATGCTAAAATAGACGTCATCTAATTCGACAAGAATTAATACGACGTTATAAACGCGGAGGGAATTTATATCGTTTTGGTTAATTTAAAAACGACGTAAAACAACTTTTTTATCTCGCTCTAATATCCGATGTCGATTCAATAATCGCACATTGGATATGACGAGTATCATACACACAAATCGAGCACAAATTCCATAATATTTATGCACGATTCAACAAACTCATCGAATCATCAAAATCAAAAGCAATTTCGAAACCGAGAACAAATTGCAAAGCGAACCCTGGTTCGTACAGGGGGCACTCGATCGAGTGCCTAGCCCACTCGGTCGAGTGGCACCCCAAAAACGAGACAAAATGCTTTTCCGACCTCCACTCGGTCGAGTCTCGCAATGACTCGATCGAGTGGCAGTGTACTCGGCTGAGTTCGTCAATAACTCGACCGAGTAGGGTCTAAAACACAAGACAAGAGCCTTTCCCGAGGACCACTCGGTCGAGTCCTTCAATGACTCGATCGAGTGGCCTTATCACGACAATACCTTGAGTCTCACAACCCTTTTCTAGTCTCATCAATGTTTTTTTACGACTCAAGTCGACACGTGTCTAATCAATCACGTGAAACATCACTTTTCAAAATCATGATACATCTTATTTACATTATTTCACTTCATTCCATATTGCATCATTCTACAAACCGTTATTATCGTTACACCGTTACTAACCGTTTGTTCTTTTGTCGATTCACTTTTTGTTTATTTTATCGTACTAAAATGAACCTTCGCATGCTAAATTTAACTTTGACGTTAGAATTAGTTGCATTAAATTGACATAGAAACCCTTTCAATTTCATGCATGTTTAAGGAAAATAATGTTTGCATATCATTTTCCCGTTCAACTAACGTGCGTATTAGAAAATCATTCGATATCCTAGTAGAGGCCGCTAATGTGCGGGCGGGGTTGGGTGTCCTTTGTGGGCTTCCCAACACGTACCCTCATCCTTTACTCAGAACCTCGGTTTCCGGATGTCCGAAACCGTTGGCGCACGAGAGTCATTCAATACACGATAACCGGTAGTGACGGTATCGGTATCGCAATGCAAAGGGACAAGCCCAATGAACTCTGACATTGGAAATGTGTCTTATTGTAACACCCGCTATTTTTCCTAAGCATTTTTATTATTTCCGTTAGGACTCCGTCTTAACTCTGTCACTTTTTGACCTCATATTTTATCATTTTACTAAGCTCTATTTTAATTTTTGAGTTTAATAATTTTTATTTTTAATTTCAAAGATTTAAATTCTTTTTAAATCCATTTATTTGGTTTCTTCGTAAACTAATGAATTTTTCCGCAAGGAATTCTATTTCTCTTCGAATTGACATTTTTAAGCTTGGATTTAAGTTATTCTTTTTCCTAAAAATGTTTGAATACGTTTCTATAATATTTTCAACTAGTAAATATTTTTATTTACAAAAATTAGTTGTTAATGATTTTTATTACGAAGCTTCGCGAATAATTATTTTCTTACGTGAGGTTTACTCGAATTACTTTGAAATGCCTTTAACTATTTTACGATTATACTTTTTATCAACTTACAAAAATTTTAAGACCATTTACTCACATTTTGGACCACTAAGCCCTTGGTCACAAGTTTTATTACGTTTTATTTAAACGTTTCACTTTATCACGTTAAAACGTAAACATAAGATAATTTCTTTTCATTTATTTGTTGCATTATTAACAAAACTTTTCATACTCCCTTATCAACTCATTTTGGCTGGCCATTTTAATCATGGTGCACATAGTTTTCATCAACACTATTAATCTCATTTATATTTTTGAAAACCATCCATTTTCCATACTACACCTTATTCATTCTTGTCATAAAAAAAAATATACTCAACCTTTCTCCCTCTCATTTGGCCGTGTACTCCTTCCTCCATCTTAGGCAAATTTTTGCTCCATTTCGAGTCCCAATCGCATCATTTTTATCGTCAAAATAATCCTCTTTCCGTTCTCTTCGTTAAGGTATTAATCGTCGTCATTTTCGATCAATTTTTACCTTGATTTTTATTAGTTTTCTCATGTTGTTTTTCTGCCATGAATTCCGTGTTTGGTAGGATTTTTGGACGATCCCGAAGCCGACGAATATATTATCGACTCAGATTTGGAGTAGAGGTAACGTCGATGTTACTCGGTATTTCAAGATTTTAATTGAGTATTTGCATGTGTATATTTTTATATTTTATTTTGGCAATATATGTATGTCACAGATTCTGGGAAAAAAATTTAAAGTTGAAAATTTGCATGTTTCGATATTTTTATCGCTTTCACGATATTAACGATTATATTGTTATATTAATTTGTAAAATCGTAATAATCGGCCTAAACATGTAATATATGTTTATATTCTGGAAAAATGTTGTGTTTGATGATTTTTAATAATTTATTATTTTTCTGATATTTTTGATATCGATTATTGAATTATTACCGTTATCGGACAAAAACGATTAAAAGCAGATTTTTAGTTTTAGTACCTAAACATTTTATTTTAATCTGATTTTTGACGTGGTGAAACTTTCTGATGAAATAGAATTTTCTGAATTTTTTCATAAGTTTTCAGAATTGTTAAGTGGATGAATTAATTAATCACTTTAAATCATCGTTTATCGTTAAAACCGTGTTCGTTGTTTAAATTCTCGATTTCTGGTCTTTGGTTTAAATCTGGAAAAATTATGATTCTGATGATTTCATATTAAAATGTGATTTTATGATTTTTAGTGCCTTAATAAAATGTTAGGAACGATAAGTTTTATTAATGGAATCGTTAATTGTGAAAACGGGTTTTAAAGACGGTTTTGACGTGATTTATTAAATCTGGAATTTTTGGAAATCTGGAAAAATGGTAGATTCTGAAAAATCATGATTTTTAGTTTTAATAATAATTTTTGGATATTAATACTTAAATCGTTTTGTAATTACTATTTTTATTAATCGTTATTGTCGAGATTGGACGATTAATGAGAAAACGCTTTAAAAACCGAGTTTTAGAATTCTGGAAATTTTTTTTTCTAGACAGAATGTCCATAAATATAATTTAACTATTTTACGTAATTTTTGTACTATATATTAAAGTCTTTAATAAATAAATAGTGATTTTCGGATAAATTGTGATTTGTCGTTAAAATGCTTCGTCTTACCTAAAAGAATTATTTTCCAGCAATTTTGGAAGTATTTAAATATGAAACTTTAAGAGTTAAATCATCCCTTAACATACTCTAAATATATTTGTTGGTTTAATTAAATAAAGACGTTCAAATATTTAATTTGATGTTTGCCGGAAAAATCCTATTTATAATTTTATTGTCGAAACTAATAATAATTAGGGAATTTTAGCTTTATAACTTTTGAAAACACCCTAATTAGTAATATTAAAATGTTTAAGACATTTTTAATCATTTTATAACGCTTATACGATGTTTTAATAATTTCATAAAATCAAATGTTCTTACTTTAATAATTAATATCGTTAAGGCCGAAAGTATTAGTTTTATAAATCTATATCGTTTACTAAAATGTGGTATTAGTATGAACTAATATTTTCACTATTTTGATATAATGCTATTTTTAGTAAAGTTTCTAAAAATAGAAGTTTCCTAAAGTAGAAAGTTTCCTCTTTTAGAATATAAATGTTTACTTCTTTTATCCTCTTATTATTTATAATGATTATATCTTTTATATGTCGATAATGGTTTATTTTGGAGTTATGGAATAAGGAAAAGTGTGGGTTTAGAGTAATATAGTCTGGGATGTACGTTTTGCCATCAACTATAAAGCTGGTGTGTCTATGTTGAGACACATTGGTCGTTGAACTGAGCATGGTTTGTGTTCAGGAGTGTGTATATTTTGACCTTAAACTTAGATATCGCATCGTGTAAGTCGCCGTCGGGTTGAACTGGATTACGGTTGGTGTCCAGGAGGGGTGTACATTACTTAAGCCAGGACCTCGCTGCACGCAGTCCTGTTATAGTTGAGTTGCCTAGTTAGAGACCGAAGTCTGATATGTTTTGACTAAGTTCTCGAAGCTAGTTTAGTATTGTCCTAGTGAAAGTCTAGATTCTACATTAATCCTATCCATAACGCCATTTTGATTATTTTATTTATTATCGACATAAATTGGTTTGCAGGTTGGCAAATATTTTTATGTTTCTTCGGAAACCCTTCTGATTAGTTTGTTTTACGCTAAAGCTTATTTTAATATGCTGTTTTACCGTTTTCCATTTTTACTATTTTTCCTATATTAGTAATTACTGTTTTAAAATCCTGTTATACGGCTGGGAGAACGTTGACGTTGCTCCCCACTGATTGTGGCTGTTATGTTTTTAACATGGCAGGTATATGTGTTTTCCTTCGGGTGGGCTAGCGAGCGGTTATGGATCCTGCTTGTTTTAATCAGATCACTGTATTATGGATTGTTAAAACCCTATTTATGGATTTCATTTTATTTTTATTTTGTAGCCATTTTTATTTTTATGGCTTATGTATTGACTTACCATTTTTATTTAATTAAGACATAGCTACAGTGTGTTATAATCCCACTTCTACAGTGTTTCCGCCACTGTATTGCGTTAGAATTTCTAGGGGATTACACTTATTTTGTACACGGCCCACTACGACATAGAGTGGGTTCGAACGGGCCCGAACTCCCACAAAGTTCCGTGGCGACTCCATTTCGATTTAGATTTCAATTCGATCCATTCTCATATGGAGATTCATTCGCCTCCCCAAACCCGCGCGTGGCCGCATCGGGGTGGACCTATGTCATGTCCACAATTTGGCGACTCCGTTGGGGATTAACTGATGTGTGACTTACCATCGGCATCTTCAGAGTGAGACTCGAATAAAAATTGTTTGCCTAGTACAATACGCGTTTTAGTTTTACGGTTCATGCATAACCCTATCTTTTCCCCGGCCGGTACTCACGACCGACGTCCCACTATACCGTGATGTACTCCAATATGGATATGTCAAAGGTGTCCATAGTCGATTCGAGTGGGTTTCATGGCATGTTCTAAGCTCAACTCGACTTAGAAAGTCCGTCCCGATCAACGTCTAGACTATGTGCACTGGTATAGACCCTTTTTAGACCGACCGAGACTTAGTGTAAAGCATACATGGCGTCGTTATAATGCTTGCCTGACTACATGCTACTTGGTTTCCGTGTCGTTTTCGAAAAACCGTCAACTTTACAAAAAAATACATCTTTTTCAAGATATTCAATTTCAAAACTCGGGAATTATACCGAATTTAGGACTTATGATTTTACTCAAAATAGCCTATTTCTAGCCGGTATTCTGCCCATTTCAAAACTCAAAAATATTTTCGACCTTTCAAAACGAGGCCCGATACTTTTTCCGATTTTCGAAAAAATTGGGCCCTTCCCCCGAGTTCTCTCGGATTTTCCAAAAACAATCCATTTTCAAAACCTTCCTCTTCTTAGGACTTCCCGTATTTAGCAGTGTCGGGTCATGTCATAAGTCGTCAAAGTCTTTAGCGTCCAAACTCTGTCGATCTTACATCACGGGTTTCTTCTCTATCCCAATCCGCCTTATTAGAGTAAGGCAAGGCCCACCTACGTAGGACATACTCCTACAAAGGAAGACCCGTTTACACAATCGAGTCCAAAGTCTGGGGATGTCTCACGTGGACCTTCTTTCGAACAGGACTCGGCCCACCCGTCGAATCCTAAAGAAGGCCAACTTTTCACAAGTCACCCGTCTAGGTGTCTTTTTCGAGTCATTTCCCTTTTCAGTCTTGTTCGGGATGTACTTTCTATTCTGGGATTTGGGCTAGTCTCTGATTACGCGGTGTTCTTACAGACAGGCCACCCGAAACCAGACAATAGAAAATGCAGTCAAATTTGGATCAACTAATCGCCGCCCTGGCCAAGATCGAGACCCAACTGACTACCATCCAAACTGACCAAGCGACCTTGGCCACCCGTGTGAGTGCCGTAGAGAAGGTAGCCCCCGTTGAAGGATCTGAGCCCACTGGGCCCATAGCTGAACTAATCAGCGTTGTTCGCAGGCTCGAAGAACAAGTTCACCTGTCAACGAACAACTCGATCCACACTGAAAATGCTCGTTCCTATTCGCCTTTAAATGACGAGCTACCTGCTAACCTCAACCTTACGGGAATTCCAATATTTGAGGGTACAGAAGACCCGGTCCACCACATCCGGGCTTTCAAAGACTTTATGGCGGTCAAAGGGGTGAAGTCCACCTTGTTTAAGCACTTATTCCCTTCCTCCCTTGAAAAGCATCCCAAGGCCTGGTACTACAGGCTCGATTCCAAGAAATATAAAACTTGGGACGATGTGGCGACTGAATTTGCTCGGAATTACGCTGATAATACCGAGATCCAGACTACAATGCGTACTCTAGAAGTGATGGCCCAAGAACCCAAAGAAGGATTCACCAAATATCTGCAAAGATGGCGGGTCGAAAGTGTGAAGCTGGTTGATAAGCCCAGCGAAAAAGTGCTAGTGGAGGACTTTGTCAAGAACCTCCTCCCATCCTACCGGGTCCATCTCCGGTATGCAATCATCCCCAAATTTGTCGCCCTTACCGAAATGGGCACAAGAATCGAGGATCACTTAAGGTTAGAGAGCCTGACTAAGGCCTCTACCAAGGGCTATCAAGGGGCCAGTTCATCTGTGAACAAGCCCACACCTGCAGCTGCAACTCGCAACATCTTCGACGAGGTAAATCTGCTTGACACCTCATCCAAAAAGAATACACCAACTTGGGTATTCACGGATATAGGGACTACCTATACCTACGCCTTACAAAGGCTATCTTCAAAAGACCTTATTCAACCAATATGCCCGACTCCCGAACTTCCAGTGGAGAAAAGGCCCAAGAGCTACAATGTCCAAGCCTATTGCCAGTATCACCGAGGTAATGGGCATGACACGGAAAAATGTTGGAAGCTCAAGCATCTGATCCAAGATCTGATTGAAAGCGGGAAAATACCGTTGCCCGGGGACAAGCTGAGCAACAAAGAAAACCCGTTCAGTGCCCATGCTCTATTCACGGAAGAGGTAATCGACTGTTCTCACCTCATTTCCCCTTATATCCCACAAATTAACGGGATTTGGTTCAATGATGAGGACGACGTTTACCTGGCCAAAGGGGAAACTGTCCCCATCATCAGTGAAGAGGTTCGAAAAACTAAGTCCAAAGCCTTAGCCACTAACCACCTCGCCACAGCCGGGCGTTCTACTCCAACAACCGTCACTGAACCTGCCAGGACGGAATCCACCCTCGAAGAACCAAGCAGTGACACGGCTTTGGTCCAACAATTGAAGAGGGTTCGAGCTGATCTAACCATATGGCAGCTTCTGGTTAGCTCACAAGCACATCGGGAAGCACTGACTAAGGCTCTCGATGAAATCAAGGTCGACTCTCAGGTTACCCCCGCTGAAATGGTAGCCACTATCATGCCCTATCTCAAGGGCAAGTCGAAGGAGGGCCCACTCATAACCTTCTCTGAGTCCGATCTACCGCCATTTGGGGCCGCCCATAATTTGGCCCTATACATTACGGTCATTTGCCGAGGAAAATACCTCCCGATGACCCTAATTGACGACGGATCTGCCGTGAATGTCCTACCCCTAAGAACCGCTAGGGCCCTCGGCATCACAGATGCCGACTATCTCCCAACGGCGCAAACTATCCAGGCTTTTGACGGAAGCCCAAAACTAGTAGCCGGGGCCGTTAAATTGACAATCATAACGGGCCCAATCGAAAAAGAATTGAAGTTCCAGGTTATTGATGTCACCTCATCCTTCAACTTGCTACTCGGAAGGCCTTGGATCCACGTGGTCAAGGCCGTGTCCTCTACCCTACATAGGAAGGTCAAGATGTCACTTCAAGACGGTGTCATCACACTAGAGGCCACCCCCATTACTGTAGCGAGCTGCAATGCTACAGGCCGGGCCGACCCACGAGGATTTGATTTCGTGGGCATGATCGAGGATGAATATCTCTTCAGGCCTTACTTCACCACTAGCATCGACACGATGCTACAAAACTTGGGCTACTTACCGGGGGCTACCTCGAGGCCATATCTTCCAGCTGGGAAGATTATCGAGGTCTTGAACGATGGCGAATCACAGTTCGGATTGGGGTATGCTATAACCCCGGAAAACGTAGTCCGGTCCGGTATCCACAAGGCCACCAACATCCTCAAGGGCACTTACTTAGGCCCTTATAGCCCGAAGTTAACTAACTACTTCGTTACTCCAGTTTTCGGAGCTACTCAAGTGAGCCTTTACCAACCCACCATCACATATCCCGAGACCAAAACGGCTCGGGAATGCAATTTCATCCTCGATGATATATTCGCTCTTGTTTAAGCCAAGTCCAAGGAAGGGGAAAACAACTCTGAGCCCGTGCTGGGGCTTCTATTTGAAGAAGACAAGGCCGTCCCTGCTTCAAAGGATGATTTGGTCAACCTGATCCTCCGCAGCGATCGGTTTGACCCAACCAAGCTAATCTCCAAAGTCGGTGAAGACACCGAGAAAAGGGCCTGGAGGAAAACCATCAAGTGGACCGACAGCCAAGGACGGACCTACAAGTTAACCACCGGCGAGGGAGACATGCCGGATACCGAGTCCGAGTCTGAGTCAGAGTCAGAGTCGGAGTCTGAGTCCAAGTCTAGAGGGTCTGGTGCTAGAGTCGAGTCTATAACCCCTCTTCCCTTAGCCACTGAGGTCTCGGGGTCTGTCCCAAGACCTTTCCCTATCTCGCCACTGACCAACGATCAGATGGCCGCTCTATTCGAGCTTTTCTCAAAATTTACCATTAATAATAATAACGAAAACCGTTCTGTTTATGACTTGTCTTATTTCCAAAATTCTCTCGATTTCAAAAATTTTATATGCAATGACATTGAGAACCCCGACGAAGAGGTACCTCTACCTCCGCATCTGATCAAGCAGCTCGAACAAAGGGGGTCCCGAGATCCGGTAATCGAAGAAACCGAGTCCATCAATGTGGGAACCACTTTAGAGCCCCAGATGCTTAAGTTGGGCCTATCCTTAGATCCCGAGGAGAGAAAACAATTCACAGACCTCCTCCAGGAATTCAAGGACGTCTTCGCATGGTCCTACAAGAACATGCCGGGGATAGATCGGGAAATAGCCGAACACCATATACCCATCAAAGATGGGTGTAAACCGGTAAAACAGAAACTCCGGAGAATGAGGTCTGAATGGTCCCTCAAAGTCAAATAAGAAGTCGACAAGCAATTCAAAGCGGGCTTTATACAAGTGTCTGAATATCCAGACTGGGTCGCAAACATCGTGCCGGTACCCAAGAAGGATGGCAAGGTGCGGGTATGTGTGGATTTCCGGGACCTTAACAAGGCCATCCCAAAAGACGGTTTTCCTTTACCACACATCGACATACTGGTGGATAACACGGCCGCTCATGCCCTTCTATCATTCATGGATGGGTATGCTGGATACAATCAAATCAAAATGGCAGAGGAGGATATGAGTAAGACCACCTTTATTACACCTTGGGGTACTTTCTGTTACACCGTCATGCAGTTTGGGCTTATCAACGCCGGAGTCACTTATCAACGGACCGCCACTACTTTATTACATGATATGATGCATAAAGAAGTGGAGGTTTATGTCGACGACATGATCGTCAAATCCAAGGACCGAAGTGGGCACATTGCGGCCCTAAGAAAATTCTTTACCCGACTACGCAAATACAACATGAGGCTGAACCCTCAAAAGTGTAGCTTCGGGGTAACATCAGGCAAATTACTTGGCCATATCGTTAGCCAACACGACATCGAGGTCGACCCATCTAAAATCAAAGCCATCACCGAGATGCAACCACCCAAGACCGAAAAAGAAATAAGGGGGTTTCTCGGGAAAGTCCAACATATCAGCCGATTCATTTCGAAGCTAACCATGGTATGTGAGCCCATTTTCAAAAAACTGAAGATCGGAGAACGGGTACTATGGGACGACAAATGTCAAATATCTTTCGATAAAATCAAGGAGATTCTGTCTGCTCCGCCGGTATTAATGCCACCTCAGCCCGGTCTGCCTTTGTCGTTATCCCTAACAACGACCAAGACAGCCATGGAGGCTATGCTGGCCCAGACAGTTGATTCCGAAGAACGGGCTATTTACTACATCAGTAAAAAGTTCTTGGAATACGAGTGCAAGTATACAATGCTCGAGAAAACGTGCCTAGCTTTGGTTTGGGCCACTAAAAAGCTCCGACATTACATGCTCAGTCACGAGGTACATGTATTATCCAAAATGGACCCTATCAAGTACCTGTTCGAGAAGCCCATCCTCAATGGCAGGATGTCCAGATGGACTTTAATGTTATCTGAGTTCGACCTGAAGTTTGCACCATTAAAAGCCATCAAGGGCCGGGTAGTGGTAGAATTCCTCGCCGATAGTCCGATATCCGAAGAGGGACACACCGATACTTGGGCCTTTCCTGATGAAGACATATTCAATACCGACACCGAAACATGGGATTTGTATTTTGATGGAGCATCCAACTTCCGAGGATTTAGAGTCGGAAGTCTGTTAATCTCACCACAAGGGGAGCACACCCCCTTATCCATCAAATTGGACTTTGACGTGACCAACAACGCAGCCGAATATGAAGCATGCATCCACGGGTTGCAAGCCGCCACTGATCTAGGAGTAACGAACCTCCGGGTCCACGGTGATTCATCATTGGTCATCAATCAAGCGCTCCAAAAATGGAAAACTCGGAATGCCAATCTCGTGGCTTACCAATCACGAGTAAAGGTTCTAGAGAAACAACTCCAGAAGGTGGAATATATCTACCTACCCCGAGAGGAGAATCAGTTTGCAGATGCACTTTCCAAATTAGCATCCCTGCTAAATATACCGGAACATCTTACTAGCATGCAATCTGCGTTGAAAGACGGTCCGAGCCGGCCTATATCCACGCCATCCAGGATATCGAGGTAACTGGCCCAGAACCTTGGTATCAAGCCATTGTAACCTACTTGACAACGGACGAGTATCCCCCGGGAACTGAAAACCGGGCCAAGAAGGCGTTGCGAAGATTGGCAACCCAATTCATTCGCACGGACGACGGGCAGTTATACAAAAAGACAGCACAGGGGGCTCTCCTCCTGTGTATCGACAAAATACAGGCCGAAAAGGTTATGGCCGAGGTACACGATGGTGAAAATGGTCAGCATATGAACGCCCATATGCTAGCCCGAAAAATCATGAGGCTCGGGTATTATTGGAACACTGTGGAAACAGACTGTCAGCTATATGTCAAACACTGCCATAACTGTCAGATCTTCGCTAATGTACAACACATGCCATCTTCCCTATTATATACCATGACATCACCATGGCCGTTTTCGACATGGGGTATTGATATAATTGGAAGGTGCACCCTTCCGGGATGGGAGGTCATTGCTTCATTCTGGTGGCCATCGACTATTTCACCAAATGGGTCGAAGCCGAGTCATACCGTGTCTTGAACGCCAAGCACGTCGCCAAATTTATCCAGAACAAGATCATATGCCGATACGGGATCCCACACGAGTTTATCAGTGATCATGGGACCCACTTTCAAGCTGAAACCGCTACGTTGCTAGCAAAATACAAAATATAAAAGGCATACATCTTCTTCCTACCGTCCCCAAACAAACGGAGCGGTAGAAGCAGCTAATAAAACAATTGTCACCATACTTAAAAAGATGGCTGAGAATTACCGGGATTGGCCCGATAAAATACCTTTTGCCCTTTGGGGGTATCAGACTTCAATTCGCACCGCAACCGGAGCAACTCCATATTATCTGACATATGGAATGGAGGCGGTCCAACCGGTTGAGCTAGAACTGTCATCCCTCAGGATTTTACTTGAAAGCCAAGTACCAGAAACAGATTGGGTCCAAGCCCGATACGATTCGCTAGTCCTTTTAGACGAACGACGATCCCGGGCCCTCAACAATATCCAAATATATCAAAAGAGGATCCAACGGGCTTTCAACAAAAGAGTTAGGCCCAGAAACATCAAAGAAAGGGATCTGGTCCTAAAATCGGTTCGTGCCTTACTACCGGTTGATCCAAGAGGAAAATTCAAACCCAATTGGGCTGGGCCATATTTAGTGAAAAAGGTCCTATCAGGAGGAGCGATGATGCTGACAGACTTGGACGGGAACGAATTCGTCAACCCAACCAACTTGGACCAGTTGAAGCGCTACTACTCCAAAACCCTATCTCAATGTCATTTGCAAAAGTTTATAAAAATTCGTCTTTTTATAAATTTTCAAAATTATAGACAAGTCAATAAGTTGGAATTAATTATTCTACTGTCGCACATCTCGAACTAATAGTCTTGATGTATTTCGAAAATTGCAAAAAATCCATTTTTGAACTACGTTTGGTTTGATTCCGCTTATTGTGGATACGTAGGCAACCCCTCAAAAGGGTACAACCACAGCAATAACGAAAGGACGGGAACGGTATTCACTAATACGTCTTTATTAAAAACCGATAAACTCGGGGGGAAAAAAGGCAAACACCCAAAACAAATCACACCAAAAAATAATAGTAATACTCAAATAAAACAAAGGAGACTAATATTCGTGCATTTTACCCTTTCCTTTGTCCTTTGGGTCGCGTGGACCCCGAGGTCGCCGGGGCGGGGGCGAGCGTTCCCTAATCACGAGAGGAACCTCCTTAGCTCGAACTTGTTTCTTCGACAGCGGGTCTTCTGCTATCGTCTTTGGTCCAAGTCGGGCCCGCACGTGCTCGGGTAGTCTATCTCGTGGGCCAAGTCGGTCCTGCACTGCTAGCCTTTGGCCCAGTCTCCTTTCCAAGTCAGTCTGGGGGCTCACTTTCCCCCGTGCACTTCTAGCACTAGACCCTTCAGCTTGAGTCTTAGTCTTCTTTCTCTGACCTGACATCAGACGGACTAGAGTAGCTGGAGTGTCACCTTCGTCGAAGAAGCCTCTGTTGTCTTTAACTTGCTCCCTTCGCAGCAGATCAAAAGCTTCATCGACCTTCAGAGCAGCCCGGGCTTTGTCATCGTCTGCTTTAGTCCACTTCACATAAGAGTCTGAAACCCAGATGGAGCGACGAGATGTGGGAATAGGCCAGGTATGTCGAGTATACCATCTTTGCATCCAAGTATTACACATCACATCAGTCAGTTGGGTAGGGTCACTCACAACTGCTTCAATCTCCGGGATTCTCTGGGTCCAACCATACTGCCTTAGTATGCGGTCGGGATAAAGATGGATCGTCTGTCCCTCGGGTCCAAGCCAGTCCAAACATAGATGGGCCACTACGGCACTACCCATCGAATCAATGGACCACCATGGAATGACAACACCTCGTCCCAATATTTCTGGGTAATCTGGCGAGAAAAATCAATGGCCCGTCTCCTCGTCATCACCTGGTTATGATGGTAATTGCTCGCGTCAAGAGGAGGATCTATCACTGATAGCCTCTCGTATAGACAAATCTGAAAAAGAAGGCAAAAATATGAGTTCCCGAAACAAAATAGGCGTCCGCCTAAGGGCACTCGGTCGAGTGCCTGAGGGACACTCGATCGAGTGGTACCTTTGAACACGAACAAGGGGCTTTTTACGAGGGCACTCGATCGAGTGCCAAGGTGACTCGATTGAGTGCCCACTGCAGCTGAAAAATCGCGAAAAAAAAAATCAAGAAGTTGGAAAAATGAAAAAAAATCCGACATACTTGCAACAAGCGGGTACTCCCGGTCAAGCGGGCTGACGAATCCCTCTTGCGGTTGTCTAGGCCTTGGATAATTTCGCCCGTGATAAGCCAAGCCGGACTGTGCTCCGTCTCCATCAGATCAACCACGGCCAAGAGGCAGGCATTACCCATGCAAGACAATAAATCCATGTGACCTTCAAAAGCATAAACATGGAGCATACAGAAAGAAAAAGCCCTACGGCTGTGAACCGGTCTGACCCGGACATCGAGAGGATTCATAAATTTCTCAGCCAAGTCGATCATAGAAATATTACCATCCTCTATCATGCGGGATACTTTGTTGTGAGAAAGCCCTAAAAATTCTCGAAGCTTCCTCCTCGGGTCATAAACTGAATACGGGACGGCAGGACGAAGTATCGGGTTCCATCCTCCCACAGCAGCAATCTCCTCAGGTAAGGGACAAACTTCTCCCTGGAGAAAGGCGAAGACATGATATATGTCATCCCAGTAAGACAAGCAGGCATCAAGGAAATAACGATCGACCTGCATCTGACGGAATGGGTACAACTGAGTAATACCCGTCTGATTGAGAGCCACCCTATCTGTGTCCCTAAAGCAACGGGACCATTCTTGCAACATCACGGTTATTCGATCGATTCCCATGGTCAAAATTCTTGAAGGGAATAAAGAGACTTTCTTTTTGAGAAGGGATGAATTATGAGGAGTTGGTGAAGAAAATCAAATACAAGGGAGGGCTATATATAGCATCAACCTTACAACCCTCTTTCCATATCACTTTTCCATGAAAAGTTTCCTAATTCTAACAGGAAATCAACATACAGGCCTCGTCTCGAGATTCCCTAATCTTAACCCGGGAATTAGTCATCCCGAACTTTCCTAAAATTCTTTGGAGTCAAAATTTTCAAAAAATTCCAAATTTCAAAAATTCAAAAATTCAAAAAATCATTTTTCCCCAGCGCGAGTCATATTTTCTACCTACGTGTTACATGCAAAATTTTATGTAACTTATACAGGTACGACTCAAGCAGGGACATGCAACCCACATATCTCCCTAGCGGAAAGCCCTAGGTGGCATTTTCCCCAGAATAACACGAGATGGGCCCACATATAGGCGTACCCAGGACTTATGCGACAAGTCCAATTCTCCACGGAGTTATCGTCATCAACTCAGGTATGACTTCTAGCTTATGGCTGGCGAGCCCTTCACGCGAGTCTAATGGACTATAAACGTCCCGACCGGAAGTCTGCCAGGTTTCAATCCTCGATTGGCCTGGTAGCTACTCTGACTTTCGCCTTGTTCAAGCCTCAGTCAGAGTGGGGGCTCTGTAGACACCCGCATTTTGACTGCCAGGTGTCTATGGTAGTTTCCAAAAAACACCCGATGATGATCAGACGCTAACGTGCATCTACGCGCTCGGATACGGGCTCAAAACCATTAGTTGTTGGCTTAAGCACTCATGGAGTACAAATCTCACAAAACTAGCCTCAAATCCAGGCCCAGTGGGTCGTTTCCAGTCAAATAAGACTAATTTGGGTCAAAACCGACACCGGAAATAAAACCGACTTTTTACGGTTGGGTCAACCCCGGTCAAAGTCGTTTCCGAGACACACACAAAAAAGCCACATAAACATCAAAAACTCAGCCCAAATACAAAACCCATCTCGAGGTCCAAAACATTGGACCCGCGTGACCCAGCTGACCCACTCGATCGAGTGCTCAGCCCACTCGATCGAGTGGGCCCTTATTCGAGCCCGACTGCTGACGTTTGGGCAACTCGGTCGAGTAACCCTAGCCGGGTGTGCATAGCCTAGCCTATATAAACACCTATGCACTCACCTTTTCACAACTTTTTGATCATCCTTTAACCCTAATTCACCCCTATTCTACACTAATCACATACATCCAAAACCCTAACCCTAGAGTTTAGGAATTCGAACCCTAACCACCACAACTTAACCTATATCTCGATACTCCCGTGCAAGCCACAACTACGAGTCCCGTCCGAGAACAAGAACATGTAGGTAGAGGGTGCCAAATTCCTTTCTTCTCTTTTCTCTTTCTTCTTCTCTTCGCGCGTCGTCTATATTGTCGTCGTCGTCCCATTTTTTTTATTTATCGTCTTCATTCGCGTCCTAATATCGTTAATATCACTAGTATTAAAAGCATTAAAATACTTGTGGATTTGTGTCGAGTGCGAAGGATGTCGGAATAAGGAAACCCGAATATACAAGAGTACTGCACTCAGCGTTGTCGGTCGCTTATCCTGACACCCCTAGCATTTGATTATTGAAACAAGTCAACTTAAACAATAATTTTTATTTTGTTCGCATCATTATTCAATCGCATATTTCATCAATTACAAACTACTTTCAAAACAAGCATTTTTTTTAAGGGTCGAAACCCGTTGACGCGGATCTGACATCACAATTCCCTAGGGATTCATTACGATGTCGGAGAAGCCGAGGGAATCAAGTCTTTCAATTCAAGTAACGCGTTGATCCGTTAGATTCGATACCAACTCAATAGTTGGATGTCGAGTCTAACGATCTAGTCAAATAAATTAATTAACACGATTTCTCGTTGATGCTAAAATAGACGTCATCTAATTCGACAAGAATTAATACGACGTTATAAACGCGGAGGGAATTTATATCGTTTTGGTTAATTTAAAAAGGATGTAAAGCAACTTTTTTATCTCGCTCTAATATCCGATGTCGATTCAATAATCGCACATTGGATATGACGAGTATCATACACACGAATCGAGCACAAATTCAATAATATTTATGCCCGATTCAACAAACTCATCGAATCATCAAAATCAAAAGCAATTTCGAAACCGAGAACAAATTGCAAAGCGAACCCTGGTTTGTACAGGGGGCACTCGATCGAGTGCTTAGCCCACTCGGTCGAGTGGCACCTCAAAAACGAGACAGAATGCTTTTCCGACCTCCACTCGGTCGAGTCTCGCAATGGCTCGATCGAGTGGCAGTGTACTTGGCCGAATTCGTCAATAACGCGACCGAGTAGGGTCTAAAACACGATACAGGAGCCTTTCCCGAGGACAACACGGTCGAGTCCTTCAATGACTCGATCGAGTGGCCTTATCACGGCAATACCGTGAGTCTCACATCCCTTTTCTAGTCTCATCAACGTTTTTTTACGACTCAAGTCGACACGCGTCTAATCAATCACGTGAAACATCACTTTTCAAAATCATGATACATCTTATTTACATTATTTCACTTCATTCCATATTGCGTCATTCTACAAACAGTTATTATCGTTACACCGTTACTGACCGTTTGTTCTTTTGTCGATTCACTTTTTGTTTATTTTATCGTACTAAAATGAACCTTCGCATGCTAAATTTAACTTTGTCGTTAGAGTTAGTTGCATTAAATCGACATAGAAACCCTTTCAATTTCAAGCATGTTTAGGGAAAATAATGTTTGCATATCATTTTCCCGTTCAACTAACGTGCGTATTATAAAGTCATTCGATATCCTAGTAGAGGCCGCTAATGTGCGGGCGGGGTTGGGTGTCCTTTGTGGGCTTCCCAACACGTACCCTCACCCCTTACTCAAAACCTCGGTTTCCGGATGCCCGAAACCGTTGGCGCACGAGAGTCATTCAATACACGATAACCGGTAGTGACGGTATCGGTATCACAATGCAAAGGGACGAGCCCAATGAACTCTGACATTGGAAATGTGTCTTATTTTGTACACGGCCCACTACGACATAGAGTGGGTTCGAACGGGCCCGAACTTCCACAAAGTTCGGTGGTGACTCCACTTCGATTTATTCTCATATGGAGATTCATTCGCCTCCCCAAACCCGCGCGTGGCCGCGTCGGGGTGGACCTATGTCATGTGCACAGGTCATAAAAGCAATAAATCATACGAAAAACTGTGAATGCGAATATAAGTAAATCACGTTGTGAGGAGTTGCACCCTCGGAGTATACACTAAACGGGACACAATGCATAGATAGTTGAGAACGGATCTCAGAATTACTCGAGTCTATTTAGTGTATTTTAGTGTTTGCGGTTGAAGTTGGGACGTTACGTGTCTTAGTATGTGTAGTGGACCTAATGTCCACGTTTGACATTATCGTAGTGCATAATAATAAAGATGCGAGAATGTAAAGTTTTGTTTAGACGACAACCTACTGACGACTCGACTTCAAAGGCGGATCCTCCTAACTTGCCCGGTGATTTCGGCAGAGTTCCGTTAGCCTTGATTCTTCCTGCGGTGACTCCGGCGGAGCTCCGTTACTATTGACTGATTCTGCGGCTAATCCGGCAGAACTTCGTCACTATAGCTAGTCGAACACAGGCACCTCGGGATTGAGTGGAGTGCTCGAAGGTGAGGAGTAGCGTCGATGTCGCTTTTATCGGAACTACGATCGAGTGGATCGTTTGCCTCGGGTGTCGGAGTGCTAGCCCTTAGCGAGAATATAGAGGGAGAAGAGAAGAGTTGTGTATTGTGTCGAAAGAATGAGGTGAGGGGGGTATTTATAGGTGTTTTCGGCCCTCGTCACCCAGATAGGGGCCTGAGTCCAGGTGCACCAAGACTCAGGCGCCTGGGTTCAGGCATGTGGAGACTCAGGCGCGCAAGGCGAGGCGCTCGGTGTTTTGAAGATACGATTTTGATACTTTCCAAAACCGAGGAGTGGGTGTTTGATACAAAGCTTGGGGACTAAGGTTTCCTCGGGTTTGACCTAGCGCCATGAGTTTAGTGGGCCTCGAGTATGCATCCCGAGGTTTGCTTGGCGCGGTGCTGACTAGGTTCAAGTTTCGGGACCGACTCGGGGTCCCGGTGTCAGAATTGACTCTAATTAGTGTCTATGCGATCGTAACGACACGACTAAGGCTGCCAATATGCTAGTTTAATTTTTCCGAGTAATTTATTTGATCCGTTCTATAGAAAAACTACCTAAAACATCGCGAACCTGCGTCGCGTTGCAGTTCGATCGTTATCGAGTGTTTGTTGGGCACTTCTGCAGCCACCAGGCCCAAATCTGGGTGTCTACAGAGATAAAAATAGTTAGTACTATAAAATTTTTAGGGAGGATGGGTAGAGTACCATATTTTTAGAATTTCGGTTTCTCCTATCCTACTATTACACCTTACACATAATCAAATAATTAACATGAAAGATAACACATAAGCGTTTCCCTTAAATCATTTCTACCTCGATAAATTATTTAGTAGGATCTTAACTGTTTCTACGTGAATCTCTCATTTTAGTGATCTAATATGGTCTTAGTATTGTAATAAGTCTACTCAGGCGCGCTCCTCGTTAGGTAAATGAAGCTCAATCCTCATTTACAGTCACAAGGTCGCTCTGATACCATCTGTAACAACCCAAATTTTTTATGACTTAAATTAATAGATAATGCAGAAAATTATCTAAGTCATTTAATTATACAATATCAGAGTATGATAAAAATCCGGATCACTATGGATCCTTATAAGAAACGATTATTAACAACATAGTCTTCATCTACTATTACAAAATATAAACCATATTTTATACAAATATTTATTAAGTCTCTCACTCGATCCTCTCCCCCATCGCCCCATACCTACAAAAATATAAAACAGAGACCGCTGAGCGGAACAGCAGCCAAAGCGTTCAACTAACATCACCTCATACACATAAGACAATCATGTGAATAACAAATAATATGCTTACAAAAATATTAAAGGATATCACGTAACAGATAGTTTTCTTTATTCCAATTAACCAACATGTGGGGTGATGAAAACGATAAATTTTTAGAAGATGGGACATTGGCAGCCATTTCATTTTTAAATCGTTTTTCAAGTGAACATATAAACACACGAGTCGTGGCTCCTAGTATCACCGCTACATCCTATTGGCTTGCATCTCACCAATAGAAGTAACCGTGTTACCGACTCGTAGGCCGAATCGATCTTATGAGTTTTACATCTCACCCATAAGGCTCAATTGGGTCGAACTTCAATTATATTATACGTTTATTCAGACGGGGGTCTGGGCGAAATGAAATTTGATGATTACATTATCTGCATCACCAAGAGGGAACTCGCAATTTTCAGAATCTTGTTCTGCCCCCATAACCTAGGTAGTAATACTGATCAAGTACTTGTCTATATATGCGCACATACCCTACGTAGACTCTTGGACCGCAGTCCTCACTACCGTAGGACGACTACCTTAAATACTAGGTCGACTCTCGGCCGCAGCTTTTGAGACTGCTTTTCATTACAAGTGCAGTCGAAACACCACGAGTGGTAGAATCCAACACAAGTTATTCATTCCAGACTCGCATCGTAAACTTTATATAAAAGTTATCCGTGGACAAGTAGTATTTTATTTGGTGACCTTAATAATTGGTCGGACTCTTTTGAATATTCACTTTCTCAATTCTTACGTTCGGTGAGACAATGTGATACTTTATTCCTTTAGTATCATCCAAAACATCATATCTCAAATATTGTATACGGAGTATCCTTTATTTTAAAATAGAAATCTCTTTTAAATAAAGTTTTATATTAAATTAAAACTTAAGGTATAAAAATATATTTTAAAAATTTAACATTTTCGGAAAAATACAATTTAAATCATACTTAGTTGATTTATAAAATTCGACGTGAAATTACTTTTAATTATTATAATCCTCGTATAAAAGTTTTAAAATAATTTAAGTTTGTTTATTATAGAAAACGTAATTTTAAGTTTATAAAATATAAGTAGAGTAAAAATTACATCCGTAAATAAACAATAAATGTATTAAACCAATTTAAACTTGAGCAGACTATAAGTAAGTAAAAATTTAACATGATGAACAAATAATATAAAATGGAGTTTATAAGTATAAGAACATAAATGATACAAAAATACAATTAACATGAATTTAACATATCGTAAGTAAGTTTTTCTCTCTTTAGGTTGTTTTAATCATTTTATCAGTTTCTTAAATAAACAGAAATGTAAAGGTGATAAAGTAATTTTTTTTACAAGTGATACTTTAGTCAAGTTGAATTTAGTCATAAATAAATACATAACATAAATAAAATAGCACGTAACATTTTTTTATACATAAGTAATTTAGTCATACAAATAAGCCTAAATATTTAATTAAGCAAATTATTAAGTTAGTAACATAAATATACTTATATATAAAATCTTGTTAAAAAAAAAGTTTGGTTACCTTAATAGCTACTCTCTCAGATTCTTTGGGTTTGCAACGTTTATTATTTGTACGAAAAATAAGAAAAGTAAGTGTGGACCACTATGAGTGATGTTATTGTGAGATTAAACAATATAATAATGAAAAAAGTTAGATATGTAAAAAGCTAGTGCATATTTTTGAATATAATAATGAAAAGTGAAGGGTATGTTAGTCATTTTATAAGAAAAATAAGACCCAAATTGAAAATGTAGCAAACCTAATGAATTTGCCAAATATGGAATACGTTGCAAACCCAAAGAATCGTAGGGAATACTATTTATTAATTATATTAAGAGCTAAAGATTATTTGGGTCGATGATATCGTCGAAGTTGGGAATTTTCTCTTCTCCTTCTAGAATAATACGTTTACCTATACAAGAGAATATAGATTAGTTAGATTCCGACCTTACTAAAATAATAATAAGTAAAATAATAAGTACCGTATGTAAAATAGACTAATAAGATGAAAGGTTGAAGGAATACTTACGTAAACGAGTAAGGTTAGTAGTAAGTTTTGTGATACGTAAAAAAATGTGGGAATTCCTATTTATAGCAAAAAAAAAATTCTACCAACTAACTCTTGTAGGAACTACTTCATCCAAAATGATCGATTGTGGTGGTGGTGCACCGTTGTGATTGAGACTAGGACCTTTATGAACTACATCATCCAACAACTTAATCAATGAGATCATCTCGAGTTTAGGCGGTGGGGGTGATGCACCGCCGTGATCGAGGCTTGGACATTTAGGAACTAACTTGTCTAAACTAACCAATGCTCGACAATTCTGTGTGTGAATGCATATAAAAGGGAGGGTTGAGCAAATCTATATCTATATATAAACATAAAAAGACATTCCAACAAGTTTTTTATGAGCTTCTAATGAGTGACATGTGACAACACTCTAATGAGTGACATGTGGCAACATTCCCTTCCTTTCCTCTATTTGCAAATTGACTTTGTTTGACCGGCTAAAGGAGAAGATGAAAGGACAAAATGAAGCAATTTATAGTGTCTTAAATCACAAACTGACTTCTACAACAAACAACCCACGACGTTTTTTTCCTCGAATCACGGCTCCGGCAATCGTTGTTCCAAACAGTCAAGCTTGACTCAAAACCGCCACCAGTCTTTTTAAAATGTAAGATTATATGAGTATTTTTCCTCGTAAAATTGGTTCAATTGGATTATTATTAATATTTTCTCTTAAGTTTTTGGTTGCACACAGGTATACGTCACCTTCTCTTAATGTACTCTGTATGTTAGTATAATGCACCCTACATGATTCGAGTTTAGACTACTTCATTGAATATGTGTTTTGGGGAATTACTCGATCTACAGAACAATCTAATCATCTATCTATTATGTTTATGATTACCTTGATTACTCAAACTAAATAAGATAGATTCCGTAGAACAAAATCACAACTTTTCAATTAGTGACCCAACCTCACAGGTAAATTCTAAACCTCAATATTTACTTAATTTTTTTCTTATCAGAATTTATTTTGAGTAGTAAGGAGTAATTATCATGTTACTAATCCCTTATTCACTAAAACAAAACCAAGGGGCAAAAATGACTTTTCAACTTTCCCGCCCAAATACTTTTCACATTTATGGAAACTGGGCTTTCCTAATCAAACAATTCTATTTCAGCTTTTAAGGCCCAATTTAATGAATTACTACAAGATGGACGACATACTCATATGTTATAATTTTAATTTAAAAAGTTGGGCCCAATGATATAACAATTTTTAAAAAAAAAATTTGTAACTTACAATATTAAAGTTAATAATTTTTTAAATAATTTTTTAATGACATGTCATCGAAACGGGTCAACCTTAATTTTGATCCTAAATTAATACTCCGTAGATCATTTTGAGTTTGCACAAAATGGGCACGGGTCAAAATTTTAGGGTCAACAAGTCATTTCGAAATTTACTAAAATATTTTCTAATTTAAAAATTCTCTATTTAATTATAATCCACTAAAATTTAGAAATAAATTAATTTACGAAAAATATTCTACTAAACACTAAATCTAGAAAGTTATGTGTAATCTTTTCAAATATAGATACTATAATGATTAAATAAAATAATAATGTCGAATATGATCTAAATTTAAAAAACTATATATAAAAAAAATCAACCTAAAATGAGTAAAAAGTAAGATATTCATTATTTATTACTTATATTCTTATCCTATTATGCATGTGTCGTAAATTGGACACGATTTGATCCATCTATCAGCTGTATTTCTCAAAGAATACGCCGTAATATTTTATAGATAACAAATATAAACAAAATAAAAGAGGAAAGATATTACTAATTTTATATTATGTTCATCATATTAGAATATTACATTTTTTTCTTTATACTGAAAGACAAGGTAGTGAGAGGAAAATTGGTTTTATTCTTAAAAATAAAATATAAATAATAAAGTTTACCCAAAACAAAAAAACGTTAACTATTGACGGAAACATTATAAAAGAAAGAAAAGTGTAAAATATTGACTTGGAAACAAGGATTATAATTTTATAATTTAAATAAATTCTTTATATACACAAACAGTAATTAAAAAACCGTGCGTAGGCACGAGTTTTACACTAGTTATTTAACAACTATGTCACGTTGTCACTATTAGAGATATCGTATATATGTCAAGATATTATTTTCTCATATTAATGATTGTGATATAATTTAGTTTAGGTAATTTGTATCTTTTAGAATATTCTACTTATTGTATACTTCTACCCTAAGGAAAACTGTATCTTTTGTAATGTCCTATATATAGGACCTTTATTCATCAATTATATTCGTGCAATTCATAATCAATAATTCTTTCATAATTCCAACACGGTATCAGAGCCTAGATCTTATAATCAGCCTGTACCTACCCGTCTTCCGCTGTTCTTCTTGTCGAATTGCATCAAAATATTTCTTCCTTCTCCCTCACTCCATAAACTTTCCTTCACCCTCACTAAATCGATCTTTTACCCCTTGAACCCAATTTTGTGGTTTAATCTTCTCCACTTTAATCAAATCTGTGATTTAATTTTCTACTTCCTCTCAAATTCAATTTGACCATAAATTTCTTGGTCCTTTTCAAATTACCGGCGAGTTTACACACCCTCGACTGGCAACTTTTACGCACCCTAGACTGACGAGTTTCGCACCCTAGACTGGCGAGTTACGCACCCGAGACTATGATTTGTTCACAAACCCTTGAACTTGGGCCTATTGGTACGCTCTACTGACCATATACATGCTACTCTTAAATAGAAACAAATATTAATTCCATTCAGACGCCTAATTCCCGTTTGCCATTGCTTATATATATGTGTGTGTGTGTGTGTGTGTGTGTGTGTGTGTGTGTGTGGCCTCATCACCCGAACCGTTTCCCCAGTATTTCGACGGGGAATTGGTGTACCCGACACTGGCGATTTTGATTTGTTCCGACACCCTAGACTGGCGAGTTACGCACCCTTACCCAACATTGTCGAGTTTACGCACCCGATATTCGACACTCTAGACTGACGAGTTACGAACCCTCACCCAACACTGTCGAGTTACGCACCCGATTTTCAAGATTGTACTTTCGCTCCGCCCGTACATCTTGCGGGAGCATATTAGAGATATCGTATAGATGTCAAGATATTATTTTCTCATATTAATGATTGTGATATAATTTAGTTTAGGTAATTTGTGTCTTTTAGAATATTCTACTTATTGTATACTTCTACCCTAAGGAAAACTGTATCTTTTGTAATGTCCTATATATAGGACCTTTATTCATCAATAATATTCCTGCAATTCATAATCAATAATTCTTTCATAATTCTAACAGTCACCACCACCACCAGACCACCCCACCCTAGCTTGCGAGTAAATTTGTTCTCTTATTATGTTCGTTATGTTAGTAGCTATCATAAACTCAAACATAACTCGATAGATATGAAATTGCAAGTTTTAAAGTAAAACATAATGATATTATCATTGAAGAAGAGAAAACAACCTATGATAAACAAACAAGACATGCTCCCCAATACGTCACATATAACAATGGGCAGAAGAGTAAGTATGTCTAATATTACAAATAATAGTGTTATATGTCTGATTATGCCAAGTAACCGAGTATGTGTATCATGCATTGCAGGGATGAAACTGAAGAGGGGGGAAAATCACGGAGGGGACTACTAGAACTGGAAAGGTTTCGGGACTACTGTTACATACTATTGTTACTTAAGAAGTCTACCAACAAAATTTAAAAAATAATTTATAGAGGAGTGCTATTGTTAGTTACCTAAATAGCTAATACAAACGAGCATGTTTGCGTTATACTAGAATAATACTTCGTCTGCTTTAAATGGTTGTCCCGTTTCATTATAATACTCCTCACATATATTATCCAAATGGGGCAATAATTTAAAACCGGAGGCAGTAAGTGTTATCATCATTTAAATACTATTTTCACATATCATTAACTATTTTTATTTTTTGTTTAAAAAAAACTATGTTTACTGTTTTTTAAATGGTGTGTAAATTGAAAATTTTGGCGACAAATAAAACTATGGCAATAATAAAGAAAAATCGTATAATATATAAATCGTTAGACCCGTGAATTTCACGGGCACAAAAACTAGTTAGTAGTATAACCCGTGAAAGTGAAGTCATACTGTATCATTGATTTTTTAACTCGTTTTTTTACTTGCACTTAAAGGGGATGATTTTTTTAAAGTCAATTTGTACTCGTAACTCTTAAGATAAGTTACAAATGACGTGTTTATATACTTGTAGGTATGCAAGTACGAGTGCAAAGCATCATTATTACGTTGGTGATTTAAGTGTAATTATCGATCCGTTTTAGTGTACTTGGATTTGGTTTAGGTGGTAAGTTTGATATAATATTATTTACGTTCGGTTAGTTTGAAGTGTATGCTTACAAAATTATTTGAGAATTTAAGGTATATGTCAGGTTCATACGAAAAACTAAGATGGAGTCTCGTTGCCTGGTCAGTGAGACGGGGTCTAATGGGAGAAGCGCCCTGCCAAAACTTTTTTAGCGCCAATTCAAATCTGTTTTAACTGAATTTTGGTGAAATTCTCTTAAGAGACGCCAGGAAAAACAAAATCCCTTATCTTCCGGGATTGAAGATTTGTAATAAAGTAACATTCTGCATAATAATCTTCAGAATTATAATCTCTTTTTTCTGTGCGAAATTCAGAGGAAGATTGTGTTATTCCAGAAGAAAATTCGGAACAACCTTGCACTAATATATAAGGGTCAAATTGTTTATTAGGAAAACAAAGTCGGTTCGGTGTTAATTTCATTGTTTCCATATTCGCATCTAACACAGTACATTGTTGGATATAAATTAGATTGTCGTACGAAATGTGGAGGGCGTTAGCTAGCTAGTGCTATACCCCGCCTCACCTTCGGTTCAATTAATTTTTTTTGATGACAAAGGAACCCGCAGTTGCTACCTTTTATAATGTTCTTGGAGGTTGTGGGCAATGTTTTAACCAATAGGCTCCACCCTTGCGGGCATAATAAAGTATATTTGTATATATGTAAGTGTTTGTATATGGACTCAATTTTGTGAGACGAATTAATCTTCTTTTAGAGGGACAAATATTGGACTAATAAGAGCATCTTCATCCAAGAATGATTTTTTCATTCTTGGATGGGACCCACCTCATCCACCACGTTACTTTTATCCATTTTTTCCATCCTAAAAGAACTACTCCAACCATGAATGAATATTTTATTTTTCAGTGGGTCCCAACACATTTCATTACTACACTCATTCGTTTACACATATATTTAATTTATTTTAATATTAATATTTTTATTATGGGGACCCACGATTTTCATTCTCCAATTCATTCTTACAAAAGAATGAATATCTTCTATTCTTCATGAAAAATGGTTTCTCCATGGATAGAGGAACCATTTTTCTCCATTCTCCTTCAAGAATGGAGAATAGATGATGGATGGAGATGCTCTAATAAATTGTTTGTTACAATTGTTAGAGCGAGACAAATGCATGCACATAGACAACGTAATTTGTGAAGATTAATAGATTGTTGCCTTGTTGGTGGTTTGGTGACCCTAAATCTGTCTTACAACAATTTATCGAGTAGAATTTTATTAGTTGGTTTCATGATAAGTTATCGTGAGATGGTTTCACATGAGAATAGCCGAGGTTGACCTGTGCTGCATCGTCACATGCCTGCTCATTTCAGGCTCCTCGACACGCCTTGGAGACGGCTTTTATTATTTTTATCAGCCTTTTTTTTATGTGTACTCTAATTATTATGTACTAAGTACTAAATTATAAATCAACTGATTTGTACACAATTATGTGGTATGTAATAGTACTAAGTAGTGATAATGTAACTAACCAAACTAAGTACTCCATTCGTTCAAATCCAAAGGGTACACTTTTTTTTTGAGATTTTTTTGTCAAAATAATATTAAAAAATAAACTTATTAGCGTTTTGGATCGGAATAAAAATTAATCCTAGTGCAAGTACCAAGACTAGGCAATAAGACAATTGAATGTAGCACTGAGCTAGTGCAACTGATGATCCCTTGAATTCTAATTACATTAAACTTCTTTACACTTGATTCGAAATTAAAAAAAAATTATTCATAAATAACCCGCCATTAACAGTGGAGGGTTATAGGCTTAATTTTTTTTGTTGCATTATATATTTTTAATAGACCCGCAATTGGGAATGACGGGTTTACTCCGCACAAAAACGAAGCTCAATCCGAACCTATCAGAGCACCAATTTTATTAATTAATTTTTATTCCGACCCAAAACAATAATAAGCTCCCCTTTTTGGACACTATTCACAACTCAAGAGAATCGTTAACATTCCGGACAATCTATAAAAGAAAATATAGTTACATAGGATCTTGTTTGATTCGTCTTTATGAGTAAATTAACAATATCACATTTTTATAATTTTTGTTAATGTAAAACAAAAGATATTGACGGTGTAAAACATGTCTCGGTCAGTGTGAAAAAGCAAACTTATCCTTTGGATTTGAACAGAGGGAGTAATATATATGAAAATTCCATTTTAAACACTCCCTACATATTTTTTTTTGAAACTCAACTAGGTAATAAATTAAGAAAAATGAGATAGCGCCACTTGGTGGCGCTTAATTTGTGCGCCACCAGGGATACTATAGTCATTTACCTTGTTATTTTTAAAATTTTGAATTTAAAATTATATAGTAGTAAAAATGTAGTTTTGGAATCCAAATTTGTAATTAATAAAATAACTATACTTAGATTCTAGGGTTATTTCATGGGAATAATCCCAACTATGCGTAAGCTTCTTAAAATAATCCAAACTATAGGTAATCTCATTTTAATATGAACTACGCATTCATTAATCTCGCGTTGTTATGTATGGAATTATGACTTGCTATTACCGGTCATATATAGTGACCTATTGTAACTTTCTAGGGTTTTATTAGGTCCGTTACAGTTATCGTAAAAGCCAAAATTACAATAAAAACATTTTTTTCGCAGCTTCTATATGACTAATTGGAAAAGAAATGGAAGATGAATTTTCGAAAAATTTAATTTTATTATCAATGGACGAAAATGAACACGACATGTGAATCAGAAGAAGAAGAAGAAGAGTTAGAGGAAGAGTTAAATAAGGGAGGTTCAGCAGGTAGCCGATCATCCATAGCAAAGCGAGGTTAATGAAGACGTAGTTCATATTAAAATGAAATTACATATAGTTTGAATTAATTTAAGAAGCACACGCTTAGTTGAGATTATTCCCATGAAATAACCCTAGATTCTATTCCTTGAAAATAGTCTTCTTTGTAGGAGGTCGTAACTTACCTTAAATTTCATCAACTATGTACCGTATTTGAAATTTAAAAAAACTACGGAGTACAAGTAAAGGAATGCAAATTATTTGTTTCATGAAAAAATCCAAAAATATAGAAAGAGAAAATTTAAATCCTCTTTTTTTGGTGGGTTGATTTTCATATAGTAAAATATATGTAGAATAATTATTTTGATATAACAACGGACCGTAGATTAATAGTCAGCTAATAATAACACGATCCGATAACAGAAAAATGAGCCCGACACGTAATTAATGGCTTGAGTTGAGACTTAATAACTCATTAGGTGAGTCGATCGACACGAATCAAACACAAGATTGAATTGAGTTTGTTTTGGGCCGAGGCTCAAAAACACGAACCCGACACGAATAACCTATTTATTGAATTAGTCTAACTTATCTTAATTCTTCGATACATAAATAAATATATTTACGCATTCCATAAAAGGACATGATATAATAACCTGACATAAAACTAACAGATTCATATTGAGTCTTAATGACCTATTTACGTATGTAGATCGACACCTCAACACGGAAAAAACACAAGTTATAATATTGGTCATGTTTCGGTTGCAGGGTTTGTGATTCATTTACATGTGACATAAATATGAACCCGACACGACTTGGTCTATTTATCAGCACAATATATGTACTAACGGACATAAATATGAACCCGACACGACTTGTGATTCATTTATGTCACTTGGACATAAATATATTTACGCATTCCATAAACGGACATGATATAATAACCTGACATAAAACTAACAGATTCATATTGAGGCTTAATGACCTATTTACGTATGTAGATTGACACCTCAACATGGAAAAAACTCAAGTTATAATATTGGTCATGTTTCGGTTGCAGGGTTTGTGATTCATTTACATGTGACATAAATATGAACCCGACACGACTTGGTCTATTTATCAGCACAATATATGTACTACCAATGTGTGTATGTGTGTGTCTCTCTCTCTCTCTCTCTCTCTCTCTCTCTCTCTATATATATATATATATATATATATATATATATTGTGAGATAACTCAATCCCCTGAGATGGGTGATTGACTGTCATTCCATTATATAGAAGATTACAATATTTACTTCCTAATTACAAGGGATATTATACCATAAGTTAAGCCTATAATGGAGGTAACAACTAAGCTAATAACAGAAAGGATATATATATACACAGAATCATTTACATGATTACAGAATCGTTATCTAATACACCCCCTCAGTCGGAGCAGGAGGAGGACGGATGCTCAGACTGGATCGAAAACGCGTGAACAGGTCGCGTGGTAGGCCTTTAGTAAAGATATCGGCATATTGATGTGCGGAGGGGACATGTAGGACTTTGATCAGGCCGAGTTGTACCTTTTCGCGAACAAAATGGATGTCAATTTCTATATGTTTTGTTCGCTGGTGTTGGACGGGATTTTCCGATAAATAGACCGCGGAGACATTGTCGCAGTAAACTAGGGTGGCGTGACAGACGGGAACATGTAGTTCGAGCAATAGGTTACGAAGCCAGCTAGTTTCAGCGACGGCGTTGGCTACGCCACGGTATTCGGCCTCGGTGCTGGAGCGTGATGTTGAATTTTGTCGTTTGGAGGACCAAGAGATGAGATTATCACCTAGAAATACACAGTACCCAGAGGTGGAGCGTCGGGAGTCAGGGCAACCTGCCCAATCGGCATCTGAGTATGCCGTAAGCTTGTGTGAACGGGACGCTGTAAGTGTGAGGCCAAGTTCGAGAGTACCTTTAATATACCGGAGTATCCGTTTGAGAAATTGTAGATGAGGTTCTCGAGGAGCATGCATGAATAAGCAAACTTGTTGAACAGCATACGATATATCAGGCCGAGTGATGGTGAGGTACTGTAGAGCTCCAGCCAGTTGGCGGTATAGGGTTGGATCGGAAATAAGTGGGCCCGACATTTCGCTTAGCTTCGACGATGTATCAACCAGTGTGTTAGTTGGGTTACAATTAAGCATCGAGGCCCGGTCAAGAATCTCAGAAGCGTATTTTGCCTGACTTAAAAACAGAGCATTGGAGGAACGAGTTACCTTTATCCCGAGAAAGTGGTGTAGTGAGCCGAGATCAGTCATTGCAAACTCTGCGGAGAGGGTCGAGATAATATGCTGAAGAAGCGTGTTGGAGGAGCAGGTAAGAACAATATCGTCGACATACAGCAGAAGATAGGCCGTAGTATTAGCGTGGCGGTATATGAACAGAGAAGGGTCACATACGCTACTTTTGAAACCTTTCGAGATGATGTAGGACGCAAACCTGTGATACCAGGCACGTGGGGCCTGCTTGAGGCCATAGAGCAATTTCCGTAGATGGCAAACGTGAGTCGGGCGAGTTTTTCCACGAAGCCGGGTGGTTGGTGCATATACACCGTTTCAGCAAGGTCGCCGTGAAGAAAGGCGTTCTTCACGTCGAGTTGGAGGATGGGCCAAAAGCGGGATAGGGCCGGACTAAGAACGGTGCGCATCGTAGTGGGTTTGACGACTGGGCTAAAAGTGTCGTCACAGTCGATACCCACTTGTTGTGTTTTCCCATTCACGACGAGACGAGCCTTATAACGTTGAAGTGTGCCGTCGGCGTGAAATTTGTGGCGGAAGAGCCACATACACCGACTGATGTTGGTGTCGGGAGGACGCGGGACCAATTCCCAAGTATGATTGACCTGCAAAGCACGAAATTCATCCTGCATAGCGGCATTCCAATTCGGATCGGCAAGGGCTAGGGTCGGGGATTTGGGCAGGGGGGATAGGTTGGGTGGTTTAGTGGTGACGAAGGCTTTGGGTTTGAATATGTCGTCCATTGCGCGGGTGCGCATGTGGTGGGTCGGGACGGCAGAGGGTAAAGTGGCAGTAGGTGGGGGGGAAGGGTCGTGGGGCGGTGTGGTTGGGGTGGGTGGGTTTGTGTCGACAGGTGGGTCGACAGATGTGGGTGATGTGGCAGCGGAGGTGGTGGGTGGACTGGGTAAAGGTGTCGTAGGGGTAGGGGTGTTTGGTGTGGGGGCTGGGGGGTTGGGCAGGGGAGTGTCGAAGAGGGAGGGGTGAGGTGGGTCGGGTTCTAGGAATGTGTAATCGTGGTTTGTGGTGGGGTGGGCGTATGGAAAATGGGTTTCGTTGAAAGTAACGTGTCGAGAAATAATGATCTTTCCAGTCGAGATTTCTAGACATCGATAACCACGATAATGAGGGGGATAGCCGAGGAACACGCATTTTGTGGAGCGAGGGGCCAATTTATTTGGGGATTTGGCAGTTCTATTGGGGAAACAAACACAACCGAAGACACGGAGGTGATCGTAAGACGGTTCCTTAAGAAATAAGGCCGAGGTGGGGGAACGAAGGCGAAGAGTTTTTGTGGGGGTAATATTGTGGAGATGGGCCGCTGTATGAAGAGCATCGACCCATAGTGTAGGAGGGAGAGATGCGTGAAGGAGGAGGACACGCATGATGTCGTTTAGACGACGGATCATGCGTTCGGATTTACCATTTTGTGGAGACGTTTGTGGGCACGAGAAGCGGAGGACTAGACCGTGGGATTGACCGTAGATGAGGAGTTCGGTATTGTCAAATTCGCGACCTAGATCGCATTGTAAGTTTTTAATTTTGACCTTAAAATGTGTAGTCACGTATTTATGGAATAGGATGAATTTAGATGTGACCTCGGATTTATATCGTAATGGGTATACCCAAACAAATTGGGTATAATTGTCAATAAGAACGAAGTAATATTTAAATCCGGTTGTACTAAGAATTGGTGAAGTCCAAAGATCACCGTGAACGATGTCAAACGGAGCAAGAGTCGGAGTCAAAGTATGCGAAAATGGTAAACGTTTGTGATTACTAAGTTGGCATGACGTACAAAGACTCGATTTATTATTTGAAGAACAAGAAATATGACTATGACTCTTAATGAAATCAAAAACAGCAGGACTTGGGTGACCGAGGCGGGCATGCCACGACGAAGACGCGACGGCGGCAAGAGCCGTGTTTTGTGAGCTGGTTTGACTCGTGGGTAGTACTGGATAGAGTTCACCCGGACTTTCACTCCTCATAATCGTAGTCCCAGTCGGAATATCCTTCACAGAAAAACCAACCGGGTCAAACTCGACGGAAACATTATTATCTCTAGTAAACTGACGTACGGATATTAGGTTTTTAATGATGGTGGGGGCATATAGGACATTACGAAGGTGTAAGGTTCGGTCGGTTAGGGGTAAGTGGGATGTACCAGATCCCCGAATTGGGAGGCTATTGCCATTACCGACATACACAGAATGAATAGTGCTAGCATTAAAAGGAGCGGTCAAAGTACCTGCATCGGAAGTGAGATGTGTAGAGGCTCCGGTGTCCATATACCATTGGGCGTCGGGAGGGCCCTGCAGCGATATGGTGTTGAAGGCGCTGTTAATATTCGTAGATTGGAGGGGTTCAATTTCCGTAAGGTGAGCCTGGTGCGGTTGACGGGATGGAGGTCGTGGTGTTGAAGTGGTGGTGCGGGTTTGGGACCATGGGCTGTATGGGGCGGACCAGCCGGATTGTGTTGGATACGGACATGGTGGAGGGCCCCACGGAGAGTACCAAGGTGGAGGAGGCCCCCATTGAGGCGTTGGGGTGGGCGCGGGTCTCGATGCAGGACGCGGACCTCTGTCTCCGCGGTCATTCTTCGGGCGACGACGCTGTCGATTGTCGGAGTTGTACCGTGGATTGGGAGGTTCCGCTGGTGCAGGGACTACGGCAGTGGCGGCAAGGGCTGTTGGAGGATCGGAATCCGGCACAGCAGCTTGGCGGTGGTACTCGAGTTCGAGCATGCTTCGAACCGTCTCGAAGGTGGGTAGGGTTTGGTTAATGTAGGATGCGACGGTGCTGTATTCCTTGGGCAGTCCGCGAACGAGTTGGAGCACAAGGCGTTGGTCGGTCACGGCGGCATCCACATCACCAAGTTGCCCGGCCAGATCACTAAGTTTTTGACAATAGGCATCTAGCGAGGGCATGGAACTGAGTTTGAGATTGACAAACTCATGTTCAAGAGCGGCGGCTCGGGCTCCTTTGTTGTTATGAAATATATTTTTGACTCGGACCCACGCCTCGCGAGCCGTGGACCCTTCTTTCATAACACGGGGAAACATTTCCTCAGCTACAGTACCATAGATCCACTGGAGGACAATGGAATCGATCTCGTTCCATATCTCCAGTTCAGCCGTGTCGGTAGGCTTTGCGGTACCATCGATGTGCTTTAGCACTTTGTGACCTTTGGCATGTAGCGTGAACAACTGTGACCATGTGGTGTACGGAACTTTCACGCCGTCGAGCACACGTACTCGTTGTTGAATGCTCGAGACGGTGTAGACGGGGTGAAATTTCGTGGATTGGGGAGGTGTAGCGTCTTCTCCGGCCATCGTGGCGTGAGGCTAGGCGGAAATGGACGTTTCACAGACGTCGCTTTTTGTTGACGAAGTTATGGTTAATCGAGGCAGGTCTTTCACCCGAGCTCTGATACCATGTGAGATAACTCAATCCCCTGAGATGGGTGATTGACTGTCATTCTATTATATAGAAGATTACAATATTTACTTTCTAATTACAAGGGATATTATACCATAAGTTAAGCCTATAATGGAGGTAACAACTAAGCTAATAACAGAAAGGATATATACACAGAATCATTTACATGATTACAGAATCGTTATCTAATATATATATATATATATTAGAGGCAGGTTCTGGTACATTTGTCAAATTTGGTACAATTTACCTCTTAATTGTGGCCATTAGATCTCACATGATCAAGAGCTGAGATTGAAACTCTCTAAATCCCAAAGCATTTTTTTCTCAGATTTTTATAGTTATTTCGATGTACAAACAAGATTATTTTAATGAAAAAACGTAGTTATTTTATAGTTAACTCAATTGTTTACTGAGAATAATGTTATCAGGTTATTTCAATGTAAATACGTAATGATTTCAATGTAGAAAGTCAGTTATTGTATTGAATAACTTGTGTTATTGTATTGAGATGAAACTCAAATATAATAGAATAATGTTATCTGACATGATGTTACGTAGTTATTCCAATGTAGAAACTCAGTTATTATAAATCGTGTCATTGTATTGAGATTGAATTCAAATATAATTAACTTTATAATTATCTTATATGATTCTACGTGGTTATTCTAAAGTAGAAACTCAGTTATTGTAATGAATAACTCATGTTGTTATATTTGGCTTACACTCAAATATAATCTGTTTTAAAATAATGTTATCTGATTTTACGTAGTTATTAAGCCAAGATAGAAACTCAGTTATTGTAATGAATAACTCGCGTTATTGTATTGGAATGAAACATCTTGCATGTCATTGAGGGTGCATCCATCAAAAGAAATTTCACCGAAAGACAACAACAAAGAGGGAGTTAGTTATAATACCAAAAAAAATTGAAGTACAATAATCACATATGTGCTATAGAATAACTATAAAAACACTATAAAATAACCCTGGTTATAAAACATAGTAACTAATATAATGAAATAAATTCAAGAATAATATAGAATAAATGCAACAATAGTATAGAATAACTGGAATAACATAATAAAATAATTGGGTATTTCATAGTAATAATAATGTACCAAAATCAGAAATTCATGCTATGAAATAATATGTAGTTATTTCAATATTCATATTCAAGTATTTCATTGTTCATATTCAAGTATTGTAATAATAAGTTCAGTAAACCATGAAAACTCAACGAATTAACATGAATACCATCAAACCTTAATATTGAAACGCAGTAAATTCTAAGTTCAAAAAAAATTGAAAAAAAACACAGACTAATAACGTAAACTAATAAATTGGAAAAAATTTGAATAACGCAGACTGATAAACGCAGTACTAAACAAAAATTGAAAAAAAAATTGAACAATACTAAATAAATTGAAAAAAAAAATCGTACAGTACAAAAATTCTAAAATAAATAGACAGAAACCGTAAAAAATACGATTGAAATACAAAATACAGTACAAAATAAAAAATACAATAGACAAAATAGACTGAAATCATACAGTACAAAATACAATACGATTAAAATTGATCAAACAATAGAAAAAAATTGAAATACAAAAAAATTGATAAAACTAAGGATTGAAATACCTGATTTGGATGCAAGATTGTTTGTAGATATTAGTGAGATGCGATTTCTTCTCACGATATTGACGATTTTTTGTTAATCTGGAGTGGGATGCGAGAAGGTTTGGGAGTTAGGGATTTTTGTTTCAGGTTGGGTATAGGGTTTGAGCGTGAGTTGTGTTTGAAGGTGGGTTGTGTCTGACATTTCACTTCTTAATTTTAATATTTAATCTTGACCCTTGATGTGATTAGATCTAATGGTTGCAAAATGAAGGTAAATTGTACAAAAAGATGGGGTGGATAAATGATCCTACTTCTATATATATATATATATATATATATATATATATATATATATATATATATATATATATATATATATATATATAAGGCAGGATCTGTTACATTTGTTACTTTTAGTACAATTTACCTCCTAATTGTGACCATTGATTTCATGGGATCAATGGCTAAGATTTAAAGATTTCACATTAATAAAATCCCTCATTTTCCATAATAGTTACACATCTAAGGATTCTTTTGACCAAAAATTTCTAACTTCTTTACTAAATCAAATAAAAAAAATTACGTTCAATTGACATCAAAATAAAAACAAAAAAAATTATTCTTTCAATTTCTTCGTTCTTCGTTCAAATTTTTTCGTTCTTCATTCAATTTAATTATCTACGTTCTTCATTCGTTCGGTTATTTCTTCAATATGCAATTATAATATTGAAGAATTCTTATATTTCTATGTTAATCAATTCCAATTTCATAACCTAATCGATTATTCTTTAATGTATTAGGATTACTCAACTTGTGTTGTTCCCTACGTACAATTGAAATAACAAGTTAAATATGATAACAATATCATGTGTTAGAATAACTGTTAGTGTACTATATAATAATTGCAATCATATAATACAATAACTAAATATTGCATTTAAAAAAATAACTAAATGAATACTATAAAATAACTAAATTAACATTATGAAATAACTGGATAAATACCTTACAATAATTGGATAAGCATCAATTATAATATTTATTAAAGAATTAAAATAACTGGATAAACACCTTACAAAGGTACAATAACTATATTTGTGGATTAGAATAACTGGATAAACACCTTACGACTTGGATATTACTCACAGATTGATGTTAACAAGTATATTATGTTCAATTGTGACAACTATACAAATTGAAATACAATAATCTTATTAAGCATTAAAATAACTAAATGAATATTATGTAGATTGAAACATCTTGGATATCATTGAAGGCCCACTCAGCAAAAACAAAACTTCACTGAAAGACAAAAAAAGGGGGTTAGTTGAAAGTACAAAAATTGAAATACAATAATCACATATGTGCGATAGAATAACTATAAAAACACTATAAAATAACTCTTTATAAAGCACATTAACTAATATAATGTAATAACTGGAAAAACAATATAGAATAACCGCAATAATAGCATAGAATAAGTGAAATAACATAATAAAATAATGGATTGCAGAGACGAAATCAAGTTGGTATTAATCAAGAAACGAAATCAATCAAGAACTCAGCTAAAGTATTTCGAATCTTAGTCAAGAATTGAACAAATTTGAAGCAAAATTGAACAAAAAATCGAGCAAAAACAGCAGATTACGAAACTGGATGCAAATACAAAAAAAAACGTATCATTAAACATTGTATTGAAATCGAAATTGATAAAGGAATTGAATCGAAATTGTACAGAACGGACAAAATTTAAAAACGGCATAATTAGATGGTACGAAATTGGATAATTAGATGGTATTGAAATCGAAATTGATAAAAAAAATTGAATCGAAATTGTACAGTACGGAAAAAAATGAAAAACAAGACATTGTATTGAAATCAAAATTGATAAATAAATTGAATCTAAATTGCACAGTACGAAAAAAATTGAAAACCAACATAGTTAGATGGTACGAAATTGGATAGTTAGATGGTATTGAAATCGAAATTGAATCGAAATTGTACAGTACGAAAAAAATTGAAAAACAAGAATCGAAATTGATAAAAAATTGATAAACCAGAATCAGAGGATGCAGATGCGAGATGCGATTTAAGATGCAAGAGGATGCGAGATGCGTTTCGTGATTTCGATTGAAATAATACCAAAAAATTAAAATACCTGATTTCAGATGCGAGATTCGAGAGGATTTCGTGATTTCAATTGAAAAAAATTGATCCTTCGATGTGTCGTTCTTCGTGAATATGGTTTTGTTTTTTGTTTCAGTTGTTTTGTTTTCTGTTTCAGTTTTGCTTTAGGGTTTGAGGATGGGTTGTGTTTCAATTTATGTTATAATTTTAAATCTTGGCCCTTCATTTAACTATATCTAAAGGCTGTAAATTGAAGGTAGATTGTACACGAAATTGAGGTGGGTAAAAGATCCCACTTCTATATATATATATATATATATATATATATATATATATATATAGAGGCAGGATCTGGTACATTTGTCAAATTTTGTACAATTTACCTCTTAATTGTGGCCATTAGATCTCACATGATCAAGAGCTGAGATTAAAACTCTCTAAATCCCAAAGCATTTTTTCTCAGATTTTTATATACAAACAAGATTATTTTAATGAATAAACGTAGTTATTTTATAGTTAACTCGATTGTTTACTGAGAATAATGTTATCAGGTTATTTCAATGTACATACGTAATGATTTCAATGTATAAAGTCAATTATTGTATTGAATAACTTGTGTTATTGTATTGAGATGAAACTCAAATATAATAGAATAATGTTATCTGATGTTACGTAGTTATTCCAATGTAGAAAATCAGTTATTATAAATCGTGTTATTGTATTGAGATGGAATTCAAATATAATTAACTTTACAATAATATTATATGATTTTACGTGTGGTTATTCTATAGTAGAAACTCATTTATTGTAACGAATAAATCATGTTGTTATATTTGGCTGACACTCAAATATAATCAGTTTTAAAATAATGTTATCTGATTTTACGTAGTTATTAAGCCAATGTAGAAACTCAGTTATTGTAATGAATAACTCGCGTTATTGTATTGGGATGAAACATCTTGCATATCATTGAGAGTGCATCCAGCAAAAGAAACTTCACTGAAAGACAACAACAAAGAGGGAGTTAGTTATAGTACAAAAAAAATTGAAGTAAAAATAATCACATATGTGCTATAGAATAACTATAAAAACACTATAAAATAACCCTGATTATAAAACATAATAACTAATATAATGAAATAAATTCAAGAATAATATAGAATAATTGCAACAATAGTATAAAATAACTGGAATAACATAATAAAATAATTGGGTATTTCATAGTAATAATAATGTACCAAAACCAGAAATTCATGCTATGAAATAATATGTAGTTATTTCAATGTTCATATTCAAGGATTTTATTGTTCATATTCAAGTTTTGCAATAACAAGTTCATTAAACCATAAAAACTCAACGAATTAACACGAAGACCAACAAACCCTAATATTGAAACGCAGTAAATTCTAAGTTCAAAAAATTGAAAAAAAACGCAGACTAATAACGTAGAGTAATAAATTGAAAAAAAAATGAATAACGTAGACTAATAAACGCAGTACTAAATAAATTGAAAAAAAATTGTACAATACTAAGTTGAACAATACTAAATAAATTGAAAAGAAATCATACAGTACACAAATTCTAAAACTGAAATAGACTGAAACCGTAAAAAATACGATTGAAATACAAAATAAAGCACAAAATAAAAAATACAATGGACAAAATAGACTGAAATCATATAGTACAAAATACAATACGATTGAAATTGATCAAACAATAGAAAAAAATTGAAATACACAAAAATTGATAAAACTAAGGATTGAAATACCTGATTTGGATGCAAGATTGTTTGTAGATATTGGTAAGATGCGATTTCTTCTCGCGATATTGACGGCTTTTCGTGAATCTGGAGTGGGATGCAAGAGGGTTTGGGAGCTAGGGATTTTTGTTTCAGTTTGGGTATAGGGTTTGAGCGTGAGTTGTGCTTGAAGGTGGGTTGTGTTTGACACTTCACTTCTTAATTTTAATATTTAATCTTGACCTTTGATGTAATTAGATCTAATGGTTGCAAAATGAAGGTAAATTGTACAAAAAGATGGGGTGGGTAAATGATCCTACTTCTATAAATATATATATATATATATATATATATATATATATATATATATATATATAGAAGTGGGATCTTTTACCCACCTCAATTTCGTGTACAATCTACCTTCAATTTACAGCCTTTAGATATAGTTAAATGAAGGGCCAAGATTTAAAATTATAACATAAATTGAAACACAACCCATCCTCAAACCCTAAAGCAAAACTGAAACAGAAAACAAAACAACTGAAACAAAAAACAAAACCATATTCACGAAGAACGACACATCGAAGGATCAATTTTTTTCAATTGAAATCACGAAATCCTCTCGAATCTCGCATCTGAAATCAGGTATTTTAATTTTTTGGTATTATTTCAATCGAAATCACGAAACGCATCTCGCATCCTCTTGCATCTTAAATCGCATCTCGCATCTGCATCCTCTGATCCTTAGTTTTATCAATTTTTGTGTATTTCAATTTTTTTCTATTGTTTGATCAATTTCAATCGTATTGTATTTTGTACTATATGATTTCAGTCTATTTTGTCCATTGTATTTTTTATTTTGTGCTTTATTTTGTATTTCAATCGTATTTTTTACGGTTTCAGTCTATTTCAGTTTTAGAATTTGTGTACTGTATGATTTCTTTTCAATTTATTTAGTATTGTTCAACTTAGTATTGTACAATTTTTTTTCAATTTATTTAGTACTGCGTTTATTAGTCTACGTTATTCATTTTTTTTCAATTTATTACTCTACGTTATTAGTCTGCGTTTTTTTTCAATTTTTTGAACTTAGAATTTACTGCGTTTCAATATTAGGGTTTGTTGGTCTTCGTGTTAATTCGTTGAGTTTTTATGGTTTAATGAACTTGTTATTGCAAAACTTGAATATGAACAATAAAATCCTTGAATATGAACATTGAAATAACTACATATTATTTCATAGCATGAATTTCTGGTTTTGGTACATTATTATTACTATGAAATACCCAATTATTTTATTATGTTATTCCAGTTATTTTATACTATTGTTGCAATTATTCTATATTATTCTTGAATTTATTTCATTATATTAGTTATTATGTTTTATAATCAGGGTTATTTTATAGTGTTTTTATAGTTATTCTATAGCACATATGTGATTATTTTTACTTCAATTTTTTTTGTACTATAACTAACTCCCTCTTTGTTGTTGTCTTTCAGTGAAGTTTCTTTTGCTGGATGCACTCTCAATGATATGCAAGATGTTTCATCCCAATACAATAACGCGAGTTATTCATTACAATAACTGAGTTTCTACATTGGCTTAATAACTACGTAAAATCAGATAACATTATTTTAAAACTGATTATATTTGAGTGTCAGCCAAATATAACAACATGATTTATTCGTTACAATAACTGAGTTTCTACTATAGAATAACCACACGTAAAATCATATAATATTATTATAAAGTTAATTATATTTGAATTCCATCTCAATACAATAACACGATTTATAATAACTGATTTTCTACATTGGAATAACTACGTAACATCAGATAACATTATTCTATTATATTTGAGTTTCATCTCAATACAATAACACAAGTTATTCAATACAATAATTGACTTTATACATTGAAATCATTACGTATGTACATTGAAATAACCTGATAACATTATTCTCAGTAAACAATCGAGTTAACTATAAAATAACTACGTTTATTCATTAAAATAATCTTGTTTGTATATAAAAATCTGAGAAAAAATGCTTTGGGATTTAGAGAGTATTAATCTCAGCTCTTGATCATGTGAGATCTAATGGCCACAATTAAGAGGTAAATTGTACAAAATTTGACAAATGTACCAGATCCTGCCTCTATATATATATATATATATAGAAGTAGGATCATTTACCCACCCCATCTTTTTGTACAATTTACCTTCATTTTGCAACCATTAGATCTAATTACATCAAAGGTCAAGATTAAATATTAAAATTAAGAAGTGAAGTGTCAAACACAACCCACCTTCAAGCACAACTCACGCTCAAACCCTATACCCAAACTGAAACAAAAATCCCTAGCTCCCAAACCCTCTTGCATCCCACTCCAGATTCACGAAAAGCCGTCAATATCGCGAGAAGAAATCGCATCTTACCAATATCTACAAACAATCTTGCATCCAAATCAGGTATTTCAATCCTTAGTTTTATCAATTTTTGTGTATTTCAATTTTTTTCTATTGTTTGATCAATTTCAATCGTATTGTATTTTGTACTATATGATTTCAGTCTATTTTGTCCATTGTATTTTTTATTTTGTGCTTTATTTTGTATTTCAATCGTATTTTTTACGGTTTCAGTCTATTTCAGTTTTAGAATTTGTGTACTGTATGATTTCTTTTCAATTTATTTAGTATTGTTCAACTTAGTATTGTACAATTTTTTTTCAATTTATTTAGTACTGCGTTTATTAGTCTACGTTATTCATTTTTTTTCAATTTATTACTCTACGTTATTAGTCTGCGTTTTTTTTCAATTTTTTGAACTTAGAATTTACTGCGTTTCAATATTAGGGTTTGTTGGTCTTCGTGTTAATTCGTTGAGTTTTTATGGTTTAATGAACTTGTTATTGCAAAACTTGAATATGAACAATAAAATCCTTGAATATGAACATTGAAATAACTACATATTATTTCATAGCATGAATTTCTGGTTTTGGTACATTATTATTACTATGAAATACCCAATTATTTTATTATGTTATTCCAGTTATTTTATACTATTGTTGCAATTATTCTATATTATTCTTGAATTTATTTCATTATATTAGTTATTATGTTTTATAATCAGGGTTATTTTATAGTGTTTTTATAGTTATTCTATAGCACATATGTGATTATTTTTACTTCAATTTTTTTTGTACTATAACTAACTCCCTCTTTGTTGTTGTCTTTCAGTGAAGTTTCTTTTGCTGGATGCACTCTCAATGATATGCAAGATGTTTCATCCCAATACAATAACGCGAGTTATTCATTACAATAACTGAGTTTCTACATTGGCTTAATAACTACGTAAAATCAGATAACATTATTTTAAAACTGATTATATTTGAGTGTCAGCCAAATATAACAACATGATTTATTCGTTACAATAACTGAGTTTCTACTATAGAATAACCACACGTAAAATCATATAATATTATTATAAAGTTAATTATATTTGAATTCCATCTCAATACAATAACACGATTTATAATAACTGATTTTCTACATTGGAATAACTACGTAACATCAGATAACATTATTCTATTATATTTGAGTTTCATCTCAATACAATAACACAAGTTATTCAATACAATAATTGACTTTATACATTGAAATCATTACGTATGTACATTGAAATAACCTGATAACATTATTCTCAGTAAACAATCGAGTTAACTATAAAATAACTACGTTTATTCATTAAAATAATCTTGTTTGTATATAAAAATCTGAGAAAAAATGCTTTGGGATTTAGAGAGTTTTAATCTCAGCTCTTGATCATGTGAGATCTAATGGCCACAATTAAGAGGTAAATTGTACAAAATTTGACAAATGTACCAGATCCTGCCTCTATATATATATATATATATAGAGTAAGGCTCTTATGAGTCCTTTACTCTATATGAGTCCATAAGTCCTCATCCCATCCATTGGATGGGATGAAGATGGATGGACAAGATTCATCCAATTAAAAAAAAAAAGAAAAAAAAAGAGGAAGATTTACGTTCCTAAAATAGCTCCCAAGAATTTAGGAAACAATAACTCCCTTGATCACGTTCATTCATCATTCATCACGTTCATTCATTCATTCATTCAAACGTGAGAAAAAAAAAAACCTTTCTTCATCACGTTCATTCATTCAATCAATTCTGTGCTCGAAATCCCGTTACAATGGATTCAATGACCGCGTCATCTTCTTCAACTGTTGATAAGCAATTGATCGAGTATAACAATGGTGAGTTTCAATATTTCTTTCACGTCAATTTTCATTGTTGTTATTGCTTTCATTGTTTCGTTACTTTTTAACGTCAATTTTAATGTTGATATTGCTTTCATTGTTATTTCATTCATGATAGTTTCATATCAATAGTTAGTTACTCTCTCGATCTGTATAGATTCCAGGTTTTTATGTTTCTTATTTAGGTTTTCCATGATATACACTGATACTATTGCATTGTTTTATATTAATGCAGAAACGTCATTGAAGTAACATACCTTTTGAGTTACAGTAACACTTAATTGCAATTACAATAACACACTGCACGTTTTGAAAAATGGATGCTGTTAAAGTAACGTAGTGTACTAGTTAGAGTAACACAACTTATGAATTGATATAACACATTTCTTGCGCGTCAATTTTAATGTTGATATTGCTTTCATTGTTATTTCATTCATCATAGTTTCCTATCAATGGTTAGTTGCTCTATCGATCTTTATAGATTCCAGAATTTTATGTTTCTTATTTAGGTTTTCCATGATATACACTGACACTATGTTTTGTTTTATATTAACGCAGAAACGTCATTGAAGTAACATACCTTCTGAGTTACAGTAACACTTAATTGCAATTACAGTAACACACTGAACGTTTAGAAAAAGGGTTTTGATGATGATGTTAAAAGTAACGTAGTGTACTAGTTAGAGTAACACAACTTATGAATTGATATAACACATTTGTTGCATGGGTGTAATGTTGTTTAATTTTGTGCAGGTGGTATTGACAAAGAAGTGAACGCACAGGACAGCAGTGGAAAAGGTGAAATTTACTCATTTGATTAATCATGGATTAATAACAGTGGTTCATTGCTCTCGTTTTAGTATAGATCCCAGATTTAACGTATGCTTTACTAATATTATTGTTTTGTTTTATGTTGATGTAGACACGGCGTTGAAGTAACATACGTTATGAATTACAGTAACACCAAATATTAATTAGGGTAACACAAAACGAGTATCATTTTGTAACGAGTTTTAATTTTATGCATGTAGCATTTGCCAAGAACCGAATGCACAGGAATGGTGAGTTTTTTTTTTCGTCATCACGTTTCGTCATTCATTCATTCAAATCTGAGTTCGAAATCCCGTTACCATGGATTCAATGAGCGCAACATCTTCATCAACTGTTGATAAGCAATTAATCGAGTATAACAATGGTGAGTTTTGATATTTTTTTCACGTTTTGCTTCAATTTTTATTCATGGATACGTCGTGCGTCAATTTGCGTTCTTTTTTTCGTCAATTTTCATGTTGATATTACTTTCATTGTCATTTCATTCATCATAGATTCATATCAATGGTTAATTGTTATAAATTCCAGAGTTTTATGTTTGTTATTTAGGTTTTCCATGATATACAGTGATACTATAGATCCCAGATTTAACATAAGCTTCACTGATATTATTGTTTTGTTTTCTGTTGAAGTGGACACGACATTGAAGCTTCACTGATACGGACTTCTAAGGGCAGAAGACAAGGCAAATGTGGAAAGCTTGTGCGGATTAATTCGGGAATTCAGGTTGCAGAGACAGCCGGTTTCTGGGGGGGATATTGACAAAACACAGGAACTGGATTTTGTACACATTTTTTTACACATAGCGCTGTGCTACGTTGCAATTAACTATATATTATTTAATACATGTGTATTTGGTTAGAGTAACATCTCATGTCTATTGGAGTAACACCATTCGTTAGTTACAATAACAGACATAATGCATGAAAGTAACTGAGGACAACGTTGTTTAAACAATTCAATACCAAAGTAACTGAGGATAACTTGGATTAGAACCATTCATTACCAAAGTAACAACATTCGTTTTTTTAAGAACCATATATAATGCGTCAGAGTAATTGATGATAATAGCATTGTTTAACCATGAGACAAAGAATAACACCATTAATAACTTAGAGTAACATCATTTGTTCATTAAAGTAACAGTTATAATGCGTCAATGTAACACAATGATTATGAGACCACATTTGTATATTGTGTAAACTTCATTCATTCCCACAGTAACACCGGTCGTTAATTAGAGTGACAGGAACAATTAGTCAGGGTAACAGAGTTTAACAACATTGTTCCATTGGTGATAATCAAAATACTAATGTACATAACAAGTTTCGAAAATGATACAAAGCATTATTCGTAATTAGAAAAAGATGACATAATTCATTAGACACGTTATTTTTTTCAACCCTTTGTTGGCTTGCTCTTGGGACCATCGATGATCTTTTGCCTCGCGTCCACATACTTATCTACGTTATCCAACAACCGCGATCGCACCTTGATTTGTCTCCTCCTTTTGCCATCTGAAAAGTACAATAATTATGTACAACTATTGTTACAGTTTAATCTGGTATATAAAATTAAAGTACAACTGATACGAGTGAAAGAAACACCATATGTACAGCTGAGACGCGTTAAAGTAACACAAAGAAAGTGTTAGAGTAACATAGAGTGCAAATTAGAGTAACACGTCTACACAATTAAATGTACCAGATTACTAGCATTCAAAGTAACGCAAAGATGGGATTAAAAGTAACACGTCTTGTACATTACAGTAACACAGGGTCGTCTTTAAAATAACATCATACATGTGTAAAATTAACTGAACAACCCCTTACAGTAACACCTCAAGTTTGTTACAGTAACTGAATATGCGCATTAGAGTAACATTCAATATATGTTAGATTAAGTATGAAGAGTAGAAACATAGTATGAAGTAGGTTAATTCAATTAAACTCTACAGATGCATACCCAGATATCGCAACAATCTTTAGTGAAACCAATTAATTATAGGGCACAAACGCAGCAAAGTAAATCAATCAATAATTAGCGAGAAAATTAATGAAATCAGATACGAATATAAACTAAACCTAGTTCTTTAGTACAACAATCGAGTATTAGCGAGTTACCTTGTATTATGCCGCCGGAAGATTATCTTTGCTAAAGTTAGAGAGTTGCTTCAATGTAGCCTTGCTTGAGTTGAAGACGAGAGGATGCGCGGGTGTGTTTTGAAAAGAAACGGAAGTCGAGTGATTGTGTTTGGGATGATGAAGGTGAAGGGTTTCAGTTAGGATGTGAATGAAAAAATTGAATGTGAGGAAAAAATTGAATGTGAGGAAGTAACGTGTATCAGTGGTTGGAGATAATTAAGGGAGGAGAGAGGATTTTATTTTATTTTTACCAAAATATGTTAGTTATTGCTTTAATTACTAGAATCAATCACCACCATCCATCCACTCTAGATCAATGGTTGTAGATAGGACTCATGGACTCAAAAAAAATAAAAGGACTCACTTGATCCTTCCTCTATATATACATATATATATATATATATATATATATATATATATATATATATATACCGTCAAAACTCGACTCGAAAACCCATCCATTTTTTTGATTCGTGCTCCATTTAACCCGAACCTGAAATGACTCGCTAATTCAGGGTCGAAACTCAACCCGCCTATATATACCGTCAAAACTCGACTTGAAAACCCACCCATTTTTTTGATTCGTGCTCCATTTAACCCGAACCTGAAATGACTCGCTAATTCAGGTTCAAAACTCAACCCGCCCGTTTCGACCTGTTTGGTAATGCAAATTTATTAAAATTAATAAAATATTACGGAGTAATATTTATATACTCCGTATTATATTTTGACCTATAATTAAAAAATTAATACTTTTAATATTTTAAATTACAATTATAAATGAATAATTAATTTCATATAACTCTTTCTATCATTTAATAATAAAATAATTTTAAAAATTGATTTTCGTGTTTGTAAGAATATAAACATTATAATTAAAAGTAGAACAATAATACTATTAAAATAAATACTCCATACAATATAATTTCTTTATTTTACTTAAAAGGCGGCAAAAAATTAGGCGTTCGAAATTATTTTTGACCCGTATTCTGACTCAAACCCGCTCGGAACCCGTATTTGACCTGACCCGTGCCGCTTGACTGGTCTACTCATATTACTTCTGACTATGTGAGTATGTGACACAAATTTATTTAAACTTTATCTTATTTGATAGATACAGAATAAAATTACATAACTATCCTTAATTCTTTAATACAAAAACTAAAACTCAATTTCAATATTTTTATTTTTCTTATTTTTGTATTATGGTGGCGCTCTGTCACCATCCGTGAATTAATTACCCAAGATCGGACCGCATTCTATTAACTCAGCTGGATGAGCATCCCAAATTGTTTTACCTACATTAAACGGTAAAAAATGAGCCAATGCATGAGCTATGGAATTGTTTTCTTGTCGCGAGAACGACCAACTAACAGAACAAAAAACACTCCAGCAATCATAAATATCAACTAGTAATACAGTAAAGAACTTGCTCCGTCCACTTTTCTTTGACTTGAGGGCATCAATCACGTAGGCGCAATCACTTTCCATACATTTAATTAGCGGTTAATAATGTTGGAGAGTGTAATTTGGCATTCTTCAATTCAATTCACTCAAACATTGTTAAACTTGTGGATACTTTCGTTGCAAAAGTCTCACTAAAGAAACTTGTGGATACTTTCATCGCAAAAGTCTCACTAAGGGCAATAGTAATGGGGGATAATAAGGAGTTCCATATACAATAAGAAATTCCTTACCCATTGTTGTAAGCATTAGGAGCTCCTTATTAAAGAGTTGGTTTCTAAAACTAAAACCAGTTTCATAAGTTGGAGGAGAAAGAAAAAAATGGTGAGTGAGAGTGAAACAGTTATGGGAATGGGGGGGTATACTGCACTCATGTAAAAGATGAAGATTTTTTGTTTGCAGGTTGAAGAGTCCAAGTTTTCTTTCTTTTCCTTTTCTACGTCTCTTTTTGTTTTGTTTTTTTCATTCAATTGTACTATTTCCTCTTGAATGTCCAATTTTCATGCACTATTTTATACTTTTGATAAAAAAAATACTCCCTCCGAGTTTTATTGTTCTTCCCTCTTTTCTTATTGGGCTGAGTTTGATCTTCTTCCCTATTTCCATTTAAGAAAACTTTTTTTTTCACCTAACATTATCATCCTACCCCACTACTTTCTTTATATTATACCAATTACCCCTCATTAATTAATATAATATTCCTCTCTCCTACTTTTACAATTCACTTGTTTTCATTCAAATAATATAATATCCTTCTCTCCTACTTTTTCATATTACTCCATCTTTTTTTATTAATATAATACTCCCTCCTCATTTTCCTCCCCAACAAGAAAGGGGAAGAACAATAAAACTCGGAGGGAGTATATAATAAAATTAATATCAGTATAAATTTTTTATTGAATATTTTTTTTGAAAAAAAAGGTATTCAAACTATTGACTATAAATAGCTTATTTCATTTCATTGAAATACAATTGAGTTATTTGCATATTTCCAATTTAAATATTATTCCATAAAAATAAGTAAATTAGTTCTTAGTAGTTTTTAGTAAAAAAAACTACTCCCTCCGGTTTTTTATGTTTGCCCCGTATTCCTTATTTGGCAAATTTTAATTGTTTGCCCCATTTCTTCACTTTCCATATTGGTCTTATATATATTACCATATTGTCCCTATGAATTTCTAGTATTTACCTATTTTGCCACTATATTTACACTTTAATCACTAATTTATACCTATTGGCCCACCTCTATTTCTTCATCATTGTACTTTCCCTACACAATTTTCCAATTTCTTAATTTATGTGCAAATCAATATGGGGCAAACATATAAAACCGGAGGGAGTATCTTAATACCTATTTAATAATTATGGAAGGAAGTAATAAAAATAGTTTTATGGTTCTACTTAATTCTTCTAATTCTCCTAAGAGTAAATTAAAAATTACTACCTTTTAAAATATCAATTTTAAAATTTACTCCCTTTTGAATTTTTTTATTAAAAATAACTTCCAAAATCTATCAAAAGTTCAAAAATTGCTCCCAAATTTATTTTTAGGACAAAAATACTCTTTGGCTAGAGGGTGAGGTGAAGTAATATGGCATAAAAAGTTTGGGGCATTTTTGTCAAAAAAAAATTATATTTTGGAGCAATTTTTGAACTTTTGATAGATTTTGGGAGTTATTTTTGACAAAAATTTCAATAGGGAGTAAATTTTAAATTTGGTATCTTAAAAGGGGGTAATTTTTAATTTACTCTTCTCCTAATAACCAAAATGTTCAACATATTCCATTTAATCCATATCCTCAAAATTATATTTAAGTACCGCTTAATCCAAACCAAATAAATAGTCAAATTTCTCAACAATTTCAAAACTTTTCCTACCAATATCCCAAAAATGCAACACAAATACCCATGTATGAGTATCCTAACTATTCTTTCTCGATTGTTAATCCCGGGATGATGAGTACTCCATCCAGACCGTTGTTGGAACAAGATCGTGCATCCGGAATTGAAAAAAAAACCAACACCGGTTGATTCGGCAGAAAACGTGGTCATTCCCGTGTTCTCAACTCAAGAAGGCTTAGATAAGATCGACATAGATGTCCATGAAACTCCCGATTTATCTAAGACTCGAGATAGGTGGACAATTGAAGAAGAAAAATCGTTAGTTCAAGCTTATCTCGATATAGCAACTTGTGGAGCAACAAGTAATAAGCAAAAAGATACAAAATTTTGGCAAAGAATTGCAAAATTGTACAACACCCACATTAATAAGGGTCTCAAACATAGGACTTGAGAGAAGCTTAAGAGTCGATATTTTAGGTCTAGTGGTGATATTAATTTGTTTAATTAATGAATTATATATTAATGTTCATAATCAATACCAAAGTGGGTGGGATGACATCAAAAGAGATAAGCTGCCATGGAGCAGTTCGCCGCGATGAAAAATGGGAGGCAATTTAAAGCCTATCACATGTGGGTGATATTGTTCAAAGGTGAGAAACTTTGTAGTGGGAAAGATGATTCTTCTAGCTCAAAAATATCTAGAGATTCTGAGCCTAATCCATTGGGTCAAAAGGCATCGAAAGAAAGAAAAAAAGAAAAGTAAGGAAAAAGCAACCAGAGATGATAGTCTATCTAAAAAAATGTGGGCAGATTTTAAAGAAATGCAAGCGAAAAAATTTGTGTTGATGACCAATATGGCTAAGATATCAAAGGAACTTCGATGACGGAAGACTTGGAGGTGCTTAATTTGGATACAAGTAATATGAACGAAATGGCAAGAGAAACTCATCAACAGATGTGTGACTTAATCAAGTCAAAATATAATCTAGGTTTTTTTTTGAAAGACCAAATCATTTCAATAATAAAAAGTCATATGACATCTCCAACTTAAATCAAAACTGAACGAATACAATACTATAAAATTTGAGTAAAATAAATTCTCGTTAAAACAAAGACCTCTCACTAAGATTTTGATCTTCGCTTCTGCACATCCTCTTTCAACATATCGCTGTTTAATGATACAGCTTTTCACGAGAGGGTCTTTAGATCTTCCAAGGTTTAGACGAGAATCAATTTCATCTAACCTAATAGATTGTAGCCACCGGTCTGACATAAATTGAGATACCACATGATAAATAATTATGGAACTGATGATCTTCCGCGTCCTCTCCACTATAATAGATTCGACATCTCTTCTAAAAGAGAGAGCGAAACCCATCAATTGATGGGGACGAAACTCTTCAAAAGGAGAGGACTTATTATAACTAAAATACTAATAATACTAATATTAGGATATATAAAATTGGGGGCTTACCACCATTAATGGTGGTAGCCCCAAGTTTTGTTTGGAGGCTAGGGTTTTTTTGGAGGAGGGAGAAGGGTTTGATAAGTACAAAAATTAATAAAAGACTCTAGTCGAATCTATTTATGTACTTCGTAATTCTTATCTTTATTATAATTATATTTATCCGTTCTAAGTACTTAGAAAAATTAGTCGATGTAGAGGTAGCCATTATAAAAATGACCCTTAAAATTAGTTATTGCAAAACGGCACTTTGATTGGCATGGTCATTAGGTTAACAACAAGTATAAAATGTTTATGGTCATGAGAAATATCAGTAATATCTATATTAGCATAGTGGTAACATGCATTACCAAAGGGTTCTTCTTGTGTTGAGGTTTAGAGTACAAACTCCTAGGGAGGCCGGCCATTAATTTTGTTGTTGTTTGTACATCTGTTTAATTTATTGTTTCCTCCTTTAATTTCCGATGCCTCTATTTGTAAGAAATAATGAAATATCATCCTCATAAAAGTACTCCGTAATAGGTTTACGACCCATAGTACTATTATTTGTTGACATAACCCAAAAATATGAGAGAAATAGTTTAGTAAAGGGTCTCAAAAAAATATTTAACACAAGACAACTAAATATCATTTGACGGTCTCGATTGCAAAATCCTCTTTACTACTAAGAGAATAGAGTTTGATGATGTGTCAACTCCTCATTAAATTTTTTCCCTCCAAGCTATTATCAATTAAATAAGGAAACAAATAAACAATTAAACTCAAACAATTACTACTTTTAATCTAAATTCAAGTCAAAGACAATATTTAGGTAAAATTAGAAGAATTTTTTTCAATAAATAAAATTATCATGCATTCTATGTGTATTAGCTATATATTAAAAAAAATTATTATATAATTTATTTTATTTCGTGACAAAATATAAGTGTCTCAGATTATCGAAGTCTAAGTATTGCAAACAAATACGGAGTATAAAATCTTGATGATGGTAAAAACTACCGAGTATATAAAATACTTCCAGATTTAGATTTTAATATATAAATATTTGGAGGAATATTTATGTTATCTTATAATTTGTTAATTAGATTTATAAATGACCTCAATATATAAGAAAAATGAATTTTGATTTGTGAATATTGGTTTTGTGATAAAAAAAACTTTAATTAAATAATCAAGTAAAAATTATAAAATTTTGTTATTAGCTCTGTAAAGAAAATTAAATTATTAAACTATGAATTGAATGAGATTACACGATTATATCTTGATTATCATTGGAATTTTAAATTATTTTCTCAAGTATAAAATGTAAATATTAAAAATGTGAAAAACTAATAGTGTAGCAACATATATTTATAAGTAATCATTAAATATAAAATTCTAAATTTACCGTGCATTAATGCACGGGGATCTAAACTAGTTAACAATTAAAAAATTAGCCATTTTAAAACTACCTGTTAAAAACTACCCGTTTTAAAACTAGCAGTTATAAACTCTTTTATATATACATATGTTGGATGCACTTTAGCTTCTCACAATACACTCTTTATCTCTTTCTCTCTAATAATGTCTCAAAATCGTAATAGGTCAACTAATACTCGCAATAACCTTAGTGTTAATAGACAACGAGTTCAACAATTCCAAATCAAAAAATTGGCAGATGATTCCGATGAACAATTTATGATGATGATAATGGAGCAAAGGCGTCGAGAACTCAATCAACACCAAGTGATTTTGTGGACATGACATAGGTCCACCCCGACGCGGCCACGCGCGGGTTTGGAGAGGCGAATGAATCTCCATATGAGAATGGATCGAATTGAAATTTAAATCTATGTGGAGTTGCCACCGAACTTTGTGGGAGTTCGGGCCCATTCGAACCCACTCTATGTCGTAGTGGGCCGTGTACAAAATACGGCCCATTTCCGATGTCAGAGTTTACTAGGCTCATCCCTTTGCATTGCGATACCGATACCGTCACTACCAGTTATCGTGTATAGAATGACTCTCGTGCGCCAACGGTTTCGGGCATCCGGAAACCGTGGTTCTGAGTAAGGGGTGAGGGTACGTGTTGGGAAGCCCACTAAGGACACCCAACCCCGCCTGCACATTAGCGGCCTCTACTAAGATATCAAAAGACTCTCTAATACGCGTGTTAGTTAGACGGTGAAAAATGCTTATGCAAACATTGTTTTCCCTAAGCATGTGAATGAAATTGAAAGGGTTTTTATGTCGATTTATTGCAATTAATTCTAACGTCGAAGTTGAATTTTAGCATGTGGGTTCATTTTAGTACAATAAAATAAACAACCAAAATTGACAAGAGAAACAACAAACGGTTAGTAACGGTATAACGATATTAACGGTTTGCAAAAATATAGAATAGTATAGAATGATGTAAACATGATGCATGGTTTTTAGAAAAGTGATGTTCCACGTGATTGATTGACACGTGTTGACCTAAGTCATAAAAAAAATTATCGAGACTAAAAGAGGATGTGAGGCTCACGGTATTATCGTGATAAGGGGTCACTCAACCGAGTCATTGCGAGACTCGACCGAGTGGTCCCTCGAAAGGGGGGTTCTGTCTCTGATTTTGGACCCTACTCGGTCGAGTTACTGACGAACTCGACCGAGTACGTTGCCACTCGATCGAGTCATTGCGAGACTCGACCGAGTGGAAGTCAATCAGGCCCTTCTGTCTCGGTTTTTGTGATGTCACTCGATCGAGTGGCGCAGGCACTCGGTCGAGTGGCACCTGTACGAACCAGGTTCGTTTGCAATTTTGTTATCGATTTCGAAATTGCTTTTGATTTTGATGCCTTGATGAATTGGGCATAAATATTATGGAATTTATACTCGATTCTAAACTTGAATACTCGTTGTATCCCATATTCGATTATTGAATCGATATGGAATACTAGAGCGAGATAAAGAGAAGTTGCTATAAGTCGTTTAAAGTTGACCAAAACTATATGAGTTTTCCTCCGCGTTCATAGTGTCATAATTCTAACGAATTTAACGACATCTACGTTAGCTTCAACGAAAAATCGAATTGGTTAACTTGTTTGACTAGATCGTTGAATTCGACATCCAATTAAGGAATTGGTATCGAATTTAATAGATCGACACTTTGCTTGAACTGAAAGACGTGATTCCCTACGCATCCCGACGTCATCATTAATTCTTGCAAATTGTTTGACGTCGGATCCGCATCAACGGGTTTCGACCCTTATTGAAAGATGCTCGATTTGAAAGATAGTTTATAATTGATGAGAAGTTGCGATTTGATGATAAAGAAAACAAAAATAACGAATTATTATTTAAGTTGACTTGTTTCAATAATCAAGTAATTGGGGTGTCGGAATAAGCGACCAGCAACGCTGTGTGCGGTACACTTGTATATTCGGGTTTCCTTATTCCGACATCCCTCATACTCGACACAAATCGACAAGTATTTTAGTATCTTTATACTAGTGGTACTATCGATATTAGAATGCGATAAAACAATAAAAAAACGAGAAAGAGAGGAGAAAGGAAGAAGAAGGGTTTTGCACCCTCAACCTACATGTTCTTGTTCTCGGTATAGACTCGTCTAGTTGTGGCTTGCACGGGAGTGATCGAGATATGTAGGGTGAGTTGTGGTGGTTTGAGGTTTGCCTCCTAAGTACTAGGGTTAGGGCTTGAGTGTAGTATTAGGGTTTGATTAGGGTTAAAAAGTTGTTAGGGTTAGTAAAAGTTGTCTTGAATGTGTGTTGCATGGGGTGTTTATATAGGCAAGACCAAACAACCTAGCTAGGGTTACTCGACCGAGTAACCAGCTGACTCGGTCGAGTGGCCCGGTGTGCCTGCAGTCGGGCCTGAAACAGGCCCACTCGATCGAGTGGCCCAACTGGGTCGCGCGGGTCAGCTTCTTGGACCGTGGCTTTGGATGTTTGATGGGTTTTTGTATTTGAAATGGACTTTCGATGTTTGGGTGGCTTTTTTGTATGTTTCGGAAACGACTTTGACCGGGGTTGACCCAATAGCTAAAAGTCGGTTTTATTTCCGGTGTCGGTTTCGGTCCAAATTAGCCTTATTTGATTGGAAACGACCCACTGGGCCTGGATTCGAGGTCGGTTTTGTGAGATTTGTACTCCGTAAGTGCATTAGCCGGCAACTAATGGTTTTGAGCCCATATCTGAGCGCGTAGAAACACGTTAGCGTCCGATCATCATCAGGTGTTTTTTGGAAACTACCATAGACACCTGGCAGTCAAAATGCGGGTGTCTACAGAGCCCCCACTTTGACTGAGGCTTGGAGAAGGCGAAAGTCAGAGTAGCCACCAGGCCAATCGTGGATTGAAACCTGGCGGACTTCCGGTCGGGTCGTTTATAGTTCGTTAGACTCGCGTGAAGGGCTCGCCAGCCATAAGCTAGAAGTCATACCTGAGCTGATGACGATATGTCCGTGGGATGGACTTGTCGCGTAAGTCCTGGGTGCGCCTGTATGCAGGCTCATCCCGTGTTATTCCGGGGAAAATGCCACCTAGGGCCTTCTGCTGGGGAGATGTAGTGGGTTGTCTGTCCCTATTTGAGTCGTACCTGTATAAGTCGCATAAAATTTGCATGCAACACGTAGGTAGTAAAATGACTCGCGCTGGGGGAAAATTGATTTTTTGAATTTTTGAAAGTTTGAATTTTTGAAAATTTTGGAATTGGCAATTTTTGAAATTTTTGACTCCTAAAGAAATTAGGAAAGTTCGGGATAAATATTTTGTGCTAGTATCGGGACTAGGCTTGTGGCTTGATTCCGTTTAGGATTAGGAAACTGTTGTGATAAGGAAAGAGGGTTGTATTTTAATGCTATAAATACCCCTTCTATGCATTAATATTTCTCACAAATTCTTCCACAACTCCTCCCTTCTCAAAAGAAAGACTTCTTATTCTTCTCAAGAAAATAGGCATGGGAATCGACAGGTTGACTGTGATGCTGCAGGAATGGTCCTGACGTTTTAGGGACGGGGATGGAGTGGCTTTGAATCAGACGGGTATTAGTCAACTGTATACATTCCGTCAGATGCAGGTTGATCGATACTTCCTGGATGCATGCTTGTCTTACTGGGATGACATATATATATATCATGTCTTTGCTTTCCCCCGGGGCGAAGTCTGCCCTTTACCTAAGGAGATCGCTGTTGTGGGAGGATGGAATCCGATACTTCGTCCCGCCGTCCCGTACTCGATCTATGACCCAAGGAGGAAGCTTCGAGAATTTCTAGGGCTTTCTCACAACGAGGTATCCCGTATGATGGAGGGTGATAATATTTCTCTGATCGACTTGGCTGAGAAATTTATGAATCCTCTCGATGTCCGGGTCAGACCGTCTTACAGCCGTAGGGCTTTTTCTTTCTGCATGCTCCATGTTTATGCTTTCGAAGGTCACATGGATTTGCTATCATGCATGGGAAACACCCGTCTTTTGACCGTAGTGGACTTGATAGAGACTGAACAAAGCCCGGCTTGGCTGATCACGGGTGAAATCATCCAAGGATTGGATAATCGCAAGAGGGATTCGTCGGTCCGTCTCACTGGAAGTACCCGTTTGCTGCAAGTATGCTACTTTGCATTTTATTTTTCCCAATTTCTTGATTTTTGATTTTTTTTTCGATTCTCCTGCTGCAGTGGACACTCGATCGAGTCACCCTGGCACTCGATCGAGTGCCTTCGTTAAAACCTCTTGATTTGCTCTCATAGGTACCACTCGATCGAGTCACCCTAGCACTCGATCGAGTGCCCTCGTAAAAGCCCCCTGTTCGTGATCAGAGGTACCACTCGATCGAGTGTCCCAGGCACTCGACCGAGTGGCCTTAGGCGGACGCCTACTTCGCCTTGGGAACTCATGTTTTTGTTTCTTTTTTCAAATTTGACTATATGAGAGACTATCAGTGATAGATCCTCCTCTTGATGCGAGCAACTACCGTCATAAACAGGTGATAACGTGGAGGCGGGCCATTGACTTTTCTTGTCAGATTACGCAGAAGTACTGGGACGAGGTGTTGTCTTTTCACAGCGGCCCGTTAATTCGATGGGTAGTACCATGGTGGCCCATCTACCTTTGGACTGGTTTGGACCCGAGGGACAGAGCCCGTTATCAGGTAATACTATCTTTCAGGCAGACGGTTCATCTCTACCTGGGTCGCATACTAAGGCAGTATGGATGGACTCAGCGAATCCCAGAAGTTGAAGCAGTTGTGAGTGACCCTGCCCAACTGACCGATGTAATGTGCGACAATTGGATGCAAAGATGGTATACCCGGCACACTTGGCCCGTCACCAAATCTCGTCACTCGACTTGGGTTTCAAGCTCTAACATGAAGTGGACTAAAGCGGGTGATGCTAAAGCCCGAGCTGCTCTGAAGGTTGATGAGGCTTTTGACCTGCTGCGAAGGGAGCAAGCTAAGGATAACAGGGAATTCTTTGACGAAGGTGACACCCCGGCTACCATGGTCCGTCTAATGTCAGGTCACAGAAAGAAGACTAAGACTCAAGCTGAAGGGTCTAGTGCTAAAGGTGCTTGGGGGAAGGTGAGCCCCCAGACTGACTTGGAGAGGAGACTGGGCCCAAAACTAGCCGTGCAGGACCGACTTGGCCCACGGGGTAGGCTACCCGAGCACGTGCGGGCTCGACTTGGACCGGAGACTGTTCCCGAAGACACGTTGTCAAAGAAACGGGTTCGAGCTAAGGAGGTTCCCCTTGTGATCCGGGAACGTTCGTCCCCGCCCCGGCGACCTCGGGCTCCGCGTGACCCAAAGGGCAAGATGCCGGGATATTAGTCTCCTTTATTTTATTATTTGAGTATTATTACTATTTTTTGTGTGATTTCTTTTTTTTGTAATTCCCGAGTTTATCGGTTTAATAAAGACGTATTAATGAATACCGTTCCCGTCTTTTCGTTTATTGTAGTGGTTGTACCCTTTTGAGGGGTTGCCTACGTATCCACAATTAGCGGAATCAAACCAAACGTAGTTCAAAATTGATTTGATTTCTTTTTGCAATTTCGAAATACATCAAGACTATTAGTGCGAGACGTGCGACGGTAGAATAAGTAATTCTAACTTATTGACTTGTCTATAATTTTTGAAAATTTATAAAAAAAAAAAGGCAATTTTTTATAAATTTTTGCAAATGACATTGAGATTAGGTTTAAGGGTAGTAGCGCTTCAACTTATCCAAGTTGGTTGGGTTGACGAATTCATTCACGTCCAAGTCTGTCAGCATCACCGCTCCTCCTGATAGGATCTTCTTGACTAAGTATGGCCCAGCCCAATTGGGTTTGTATTTCCCCCTTGAGTCAACCGGTAGTAAGACACGAACCGATTTTAGGACCAGATCCCTTTCTTTGATGTTTTTGGGCCTAACTCTTTTGTTGAAAGCTCGTTGGATCCTCTTTTGATATATTTGGATATTGATGAGGGCCCGGGATCGCCGTTCATCTAAAAGGACTAGCGAATCGTATCGGGCTTGGACCCAATCTGCTTCCGGTACTTGGCTTTCAAGTAAAATCCGGAGGGATGGCACTTCTAGCTCAACCGGCTGGACTGCTTCCATTCCATATGTTAAATAATATGGACTTGCTCCGGTCGCCGTACGAATTGAAGTCCGATACCCCCAAAGGGCAAAGGGTATTTTGTCGGGCCAATCCCGATAATTTTCAGCCATCTTTTTAAGTATGGTAACAATTGTTTTATTGGCCGCTTCTACCACTCCATTTGTTTGGGGACGGTAGGGAGAAGATGTATGCCTTTGAATTTTGTATTTTGCTAGCAACGTAGCGGTTTCAGCTTGAAAATGGGTCCCGTGATCACTGATGAACTCGTGTGGGATCCCGTATCGGCATAGGATATTGTTTTGGATAAATTTGGCCACGTGCTTGGCGTTCAAGACACGGTATGACTCGGCTTCGACCCATTTGGTGAAGTAGTCGATGGCCACCAAAATGAAGCAATAACCTCCCGTCCCGGAAGGGTGCACCTTTCCAATTATATCAATACCCCATGTCGAAAATGGCCATGGTGAAGTCATGGTATATAACAAGGAAGATGGCATATGTTGTACATTGGCAAAGATCTGACAATTATGGCAGTGTTTGACGTATAATTGGTAGTCCGTTTCCATGGTATTCCAGTAATACCCGAGCCTCATGATCTTTCGGGCTAGCATATGGGCGTTCATATGCGGGCCATTTTCACCGTCGTGTACTTCGGCCATAACCTTTTCGGCCTGTATTTTGTTGATGCATAGGAGGAGAGCCCCCTGCGCCGTCTTTTTGTATAATTGTCCGTCGTCCGTGCGAACAAATTGGGTTGCCAATCTTCTCAAGGCTTTCTTGGCCCGGTTTTCAGTTCCCGGGGGATATTCTCCCGTTGTCAGGTAGGTTAGGACTGACTGATACCAAGGTTCTGGGTCAGTTATCTCGATATCCTAGATGGCGTGTACATACGCCAGCTCGGACCGTCTTTCGACGCAGATTGGCATGCTAGTAAAATGGTCTGGTATATTTAGCAGGGATGCTAATTTGGAAAGTGCATCTGCGAATTGATTTTCTTCCCGGGGCAGGTAGATATACTCTACCTTCTGGAATTGTTTCTCTAGAACCTTTACCCGTGCTTGGTAAGCCACGAGATTGGCGTTCCGAGTTTTCCATTTTTGGAGCGCTTGATTAATGACCAGTGATGAGTCACCGTGGACCCGGAGGTTAGTTACCCCTAAATCAGCGGCGGCTTGCAACCCGTGAATGCATGCTTCGTATTCGGCTGCGTTGTTGGTCACGTCAAAGTCCAGTTTGATGGATAAGGGAGTGTGTTCCCCTCATGGTGAGATTAAAAGAATCCCGACCCCAAATCCTCGGAAGTTGGATGCTCCGTCAAAATACAAATCCCATGTTTTGGTATCGGTATGGATTATGTCTTCATCGGGAAAGGCCCAAGTATCGGTGTGGCCCTTTTCGGATATCGGGCTATCGGCGAGGAATTCTGCCACTACCCGGCCCTTGATGGCTTTCAGTGGTACAAATTTGAGGTCGAACTCAGATAACATTAAAGTCAATCTGGACATCCTGCCATTGAGGATGGGCTTCTCGAACAGGTACTTGATAGGGTCCATTTTGGACAGAGCATGTACCTCGTGGCTCAGCATGTAGTGTCAGAGCTTTTTAGTGGCCCAAACCAAAGCTAGGCACGTTTTCTCGAGCATTGAATATTTGCACTCGTATTCTAGGAACTTTTTACTGATGTAGTAAATAGCCCGTTCTTCTGTCTCGACTGACTGGGCCAGCATAGCCCCCATGGCTGTCTCGGTCGTTGTTAGGTATAACGACAAAGGCAAATCGGGTTGAGGTGGCATTAATACCGGCGGTGCAGACAAGATCTTCTTGATTTTATCGAAAGCCGCTTGACATTTGTCGTCCCATAGTACCCGTTCTCCGATCTTCAGTTTTTTGAAAATGGGCTCACATACCATGGTTAGTTTCGAAATGAATCGGCTGATGTATTGGACATTCCCGAGAAACCCCTTTATTTCTCTTTCGGTCTTGGGTGGTTGCATCTCGGTGATGGCTTTGATTTTGGCTGGGTCGACCTCGATGCCGCGTTGGCTAACGATATGGCCCAGTAATTTGCCTGATGTTACCCCGAAGCTGCATTTTTGAGAGTTTAGTCTCATGTTGTATTTGCGCAGTTGGGTAAAGAATTTTCTTAGGGCCACAATGTGCCCACTCCGGTCTTTGGACTTAACGATCATATCATCCACGTAGACCTCCACTTCTTTGTGCATCATGTCATGTAATAAAGTAGTGGCGGTCCGTTGATAAGTGGCTCCAGCGTTGATAAGCCCAAATGGCATAACAGTGTAACAGTAAGTACCCCAAGGTGTAATGAAGGTGGTCTTACTCATATCCTCTTCTGTCATCTTGATTTGATTATATCCGGCATACCCGTCCATGAATGATAGAAGGGCATGATCGGCCGTGTTATCCACTAGTATGTCGATGTGGGGTAACGGAAAAACGTCTTTTGGGCTGGCCTTGTTAAGGTCCCGGAAGTCCACACACACCCGCACCTTGCCGTCCTTCTAGGGTACCGGCACGATGTTTGCGACCCAGTCTGGATATTCAGACACTTGTATAAAGCCCGCTTTGAATTGCTTGTCGACCTCTTCTTTGACTTTGAGAGACCATTCGGGCTTCATCCTTCGAAGTTTCTGCTTTACCGGTTTACACCCATCTTTGATGGGTATACGGTGTTCCGCTATTTCCCGGTCTATCCCCGGCATGTCCTTGTAGGACCATGCAAAGACGTCCTTGAGCTCCTGGAGGAGGTTTGTGAATTGTTTTCTCTCCTCGGGATCTAAGAATAGGCCCAACTTAAGCATCTGGGGCTCTAAAGTGGTTCCCACATTGATGGACTCGGTTTCTTCGATTACCGGATCTCGGGACTCCCTTTGTTCGAGCTGCTCGATCAGATGTAGAGGCAGAGGTACCTGTTCGTCGGGTTTCTCAATGTCATTGCATATAAAATCTTTGAAATTGAGAAAATTTTGGAAATAAGACAAATCGTAAGCAGAACGGTTTTCGTTGTTATTATTAATAGTAAATTTTGAGAAAAGCTCAAAAAGAGCGGCCATCTGATCGTTGGTCAGTGGCGGGATAGGGAGAGGTCTTGGGACAGGCCCCGTGACCTCAGTGGATAAGGGAAGAGGGGTTACAGACTCGAAACTAGCACCAGACCCTCTAGACTCGGACTCAGACTCCGACTCTGACTCAGACTCAGACTCGGACTCGGTATCCGGCATGTCTTCCTCGCCGGTGGTTAGCTTGTAGGTCCGTCCTTGGCCATCGGTCCACTTGATGGTCTTCCTCCAGGCCCTTTTTCCTGTATCTGCACCAACTTCGGTGATCAGCTTGGTTGGGTCAAACCGATCGCTGCGTAGGATCAGATTGACCAAGTCATCTTTTGGAGCGGGGACGGCCTTGTCTTCTCCAAATAAGAGCCCCAGCACGGGCTCAGGGTTGTTTTCCCCTTCCTTGGACTCGGCTTGAACAAGGGTGAATATATCATCGGAGATGAAATTGCATTGTCGAGCCATTTTGGTCTCCGGATATGTGATGGTGGGCTGGTAGAGGCCCACTTGAATAGCTCCGAAAACTGGAGTGACGAAGTAGTCAGTTAACTTCGGGCTATAAGGGCCTATGTAAGTACCCTTGAAAATGTCGATGGCCTTGCGAATACCGGCCCGAACTACGTTTTCTGGGGTTATAGCATACCCCAATCCGAATTGTGATTCGCCATCATTTAGGACCTCAATGATCTTCCCAGCCGGAAGATATGGCCTTGAGGTAGCCCCCGGTAAGTAGCCTAGATTATGTAGCATCGCGTCGAAGCTAGTTGTGATGTAGGGCCTAAAGAGATACTCTTCTTCGATCATGCCCACGAAATCAAATCCTCGTGGGTCAGCCCGGCCCGTAGCGTTGCAGCTTGCCACGGTAATAGGAGTAGCCTCTAGTGTGATGACACCATCTTGAAGTGGCATCTTGACTTTCCGATGGAGGGTAAAGGATACGACCTTGACCGCGTGGATCCAAGGCCTTCCTAGTAGTAAATTAAAGGATGAGGTGACATCAATCACCTGAAATTCTAACTCATTTTCGATTGGGCTCGTTATGATTTTCAGTTTAACGGCCCCGGCAACTGGCTTTGGGCTTCCGTCGAAAGCCTGGATAGTTTGCGCCGTCGGGAGATAGTCGGCATCGATGATGCCGAGGGCTTTAGCGGTCCTTAGGGGAAGGACATTTACAGTAGACCCATCTTCGATAAGGGTCATTGGGAGGTACTTCCCTCGGCAAATGACCGTGATGTAAAGGGCCAGATTATGATTTGGCCCGAATGATGAAAGATCAGACTCAGAGAAGGTGATAAGTGGGCCTTCTTCCTTGGACTTGCCCTCGAGATAAGGCATAATAGTGGCTACCATTTCGGTGGAGGTAACCTGTGAGTCGACCTTAATTTCATCGAGAGCCTTACTCAGTGCTTCTTGATGTGCTTGTGAGCTAACCAGTAGTTGCCATATGGTTAGATCAGCTCGGACCCTCTTCATTTGTTGGACCAAGGCCGTGTCGTTGCTTGGTTCTTCGAGGGTATGATCCGTCCTGGCAGGTTCAGTGACGAATGTTGGAATAGAACGCCCAGCTGCGGCGAGGTGGTTGGCGGCAAAGGCCTTGGACTTAGCTTTTCCAACCTCTTCAATAGTGATGGGGACAGCTTCCCCTTTGGCTAAGTACACATCTTCCTCGTCATCGAACCATATCCCATTGATTTGTGGGATAAAGGAGGAGATGAGGTAAGAACAGTCAATTACCTCACCGGTGAATATTGCGTGGGCACTGAACGGGTTTTCTTTGTTGCTCGGCTTGTCTCCGGGCAACGAGATTTTCCCGCTCTCAATCAGGTCCTGGATTAGATGCTTCAGTTTCCAGCACTTTTCAGTATCATGCCCATTACCACGATGGTATTGGCAGTAGGCTTGGGCGTTATAACTTTTGGGCCTCTTCTCTACTTGAAGCTCGGGCATCGGGCCTATTGGTTGGATCAGACCCTTTGAAGATAGCCTTTGTAAGGCATAAGTATAGGTAGTCCCTATATCTGTGAATACCCAATTTGGTGTATTATTTTTGGATGAGGTGTCAAGCAGGTTTACCTCATCAAAGAAGCTGCGAGTTGCAGCTGCAGGTGTGGGCTTGCTCGTGGATGAGCTTGCCCCTTGATAGCCCTTGGTAGAGGTCTTAGTCAGGCTCTCTAATCCTAAGTCGTCCTCGATCCTTGTACCCATTTCAGTTCGGGTAGCAAAATTAGGGATAACAGCATACCGGAGGTGGACCCGGTAGGAAGGGAGGAGGTTCTTGACAAACGCCTCCACTAGCACTTTCTCGCTAGTCTTGTCGACCAGCTTCACACTCTTGGCCCGCCATCTTTGTAGATATTTAGTGAACCCTTCTTTGGGCTCCTGGGCCATCACTTCCAGAGTAGGCATTGTAGTCTGGATCTCGGTATAATCAGCGTAATTTCGAGCGAATTCGGTTGCCACATCATCCCAAGTTTTGTATTTCTTGGAATCGAGCCTGTAGTACCAGGCCTTAGGATGCTTCTCCAGGGAAGAAGGGAACAAATGTGTAAACATGGTGGACTTCACCCCCTTGACAGCCATAAAATCTTTGAAAGCCCGGATGTGGTGGACCGGGTCCTCGGTTCCCTCAAACATCGGAATTCCCGTAAGGTTGAGGTTAGCAGGTAGCTCGCCATTCAAGGGTGAATAGGAACGAGCAATTTCAGTGTGGATCGAGTTGTTCGTTGACAGGTGAACTTGTTCCTCGAGCCTGCGGACAGCGCTGACTAGTTCAGCTATGGGCCCAGTGGGCTCCGATCCAGGAGGAGGAGTTCCCTTCTCCATTGCGCCCACACGAGTAGCGAGTGCCGTTTGATCCTTCTGGATGGCAGTCAATTGGGCTTCGATCTTCTCTAGGGCATCCTTCAATGCGTCCATTTTGCGTTGATATCTGGTTTCGGGTGGCCTGTCTGTAAGAACACCGCGTAATCAGAAACTAGCCCGAATCCCGGAATAGAAAGTACATCCCGAACAAGACTAAAAGGGAAATGACTCGAGAAAAGACGCCTAGACGGGTGACTTGTGAAAAGTGGGCCTTCCTTAGGATTCGGCGGGTGGGCCTAGTTCTGTTCGAAGGAAGGTTCACGTGAGACATCCTCAGACTTTTGACTCGATTGTGTAAACGGGCCCTCCTTTGTAGGGGTTTGTCCTACGTAGGTGGGCTTTGCCTTAGTCTAATAAGGCGGACTGGGATAGGGGAGAAACTTGTGATGTAAGATCTACAGAGTTTCGACGCTAAAGACCTTGACAACTTACGACATGACCCGACACTACTAAATACGGAGAGTCCTAAGAAGAGGAAGATTTTGAAAATGGATTGTTTTTGAAGAGAGCCCGAGAGAACTCGGTGGAGGGCCCAATTTTCGAAAGAAAACAAAAAGAGTATTGGGCCACGGGTTTTGAAACTTCAAAAGTAATTTCGAGTTTTGAATTGGGCAACATACCGTCTAGAAAATAGGCAATTTTGAGTAAAATCATAAGTCCTAAGTTCGGTATATGTCCCGGGTTTTGAAATTGAATATCTTGAAAAAGATGTAATTTTTGAAAAGAGTTGACGGTTTTTGAAAATGACTCGGAAACCAAGTAGCATGTAGTCAGGCAAGCATTATAACGACGCCATGTATGCTTTACACTAAGTCTCGGTCGGTCTAGAGGGTCTATACCAGTGTACATAGTCTAGACGTTGATCGGGACGGACTCTCTAAAAGTCGAGTTGAGCTTAGAACATGCCGTGAAACCCACTCGAATCGACTATGGACACCTTTTGACATATCTATATTGGAGTACATCAGTGGTATAGTGGGACGTCGGTCACCAGAACCGGCCCGGGAAAATATGGGTTATGTATGAACCGTAAAACTAAAACGCGTATTGTACTAGTCAAACGATTTCTATTCGAGTCTCACCCTGAGGATGCCGATGGTAAGTCACGTATCAGTTAATCCCCAGCGAAGTCGCCAAATTGTGGACATGACATAGGTCCACCCCGACGCGGCCACGCGCGGGTTTGGGGAGGCGAATGAATCTCCATATGAGAATGGATCGAATTGAAATTTAAATCTATGTGGAGTCGCCACCGAACTTTGTGGGAGTTCGGGCCCATTCGAACCCACTCTATGTCGTAGTGGGCCGTGTACAAAATACGGCCCATTTCCGATGTCAGAGTTTATTGGGCTCGTCCCTTTGCATTGCGATACCGATACCGTCACTACCGGTTATCGTGTATAGAATGACTCTCGTGTGCCAACGGTTTCGGGGATCCGGAAACCGAGGTTCTGAGTGAGGGGTGAGGGTACGTGTTGGGAAGCCCACTAAGGACACCCAACCCCGCCCGCACATTAGCGGCCTCTACTAAGATATCGAAAGACTCTCTAATACGCGCGTTAGTTAGACGGTGAAAAATGCTTATGCAAACATTGTTTTCCTTAAGCATGTGAATGAAATTGAAAGGGTTTCTATGTCGATTTAATGCAATTAATTCTAACGTCGAATATGAATTTTAGCATGTGGGTTCATTTTAGTACAATAAAATAAATAACCAAAATTGACAAGAGAAACAACAAACGACTAATAACGGTATAACGATATTAACGGTTTGCAAAAGTATAGAATAGTATAGAATGATTTAAACATGATGCATGGTTTTTAAAAAAGTGATGTTCCACGTGATTGATTGACACGTGTTGACCTAAGTCATAAAAAAAACATTATCGAGACTAAAAGTGGATGTGAGGCTCACGGTATTGTCGTGATAAGGGGTCACTCGACCGAGTCATTGCAAGACTCGACCGAGTGGTCCCTCCAAAGGGGGGTTCAGTCTCTGATTTTGGACCCTACTCGGTCGAGTTACTGACGAACTCGACCGAGTATGTTGCCACTCGATCGAGTCATTGCGAGACTCGACCGAGTGGAGGTCAATCAGACCCTTATGTCTCGGTTTTTGTGATGTCACTCGATCGAGTGGCGTAGGCACTCGGTCGAGTGGCACCTGTACGAACCAGGTTTGTTTGCAATTTTGTTATCGATTTCGAAATTGCTTTTGATTTTGATGACTTGATGAATTGGTCATAAATATTATGGAATTTATACTCGATTCTAAACTTGAATACTCGTTGTATCCCATATTCGATTATTGAATCGATATGGAATACTAGAGCGAGATAAAGAGAAGTTGCTATAAGTCGTTTAAAGTTGACCAAAATGATATTAGTTTTCCTCCGCGTTCATAGTGTCATAATTCTAACGAATTTAACGACATCTACGTTAGCTTCAACGAAAAATCAAATTGGTTAACTTGTTTGACTATATCATTGAATTCGACATCCAATTAAGGAATTGGTATCGAATTTAATAGATCGACACTTTGCTTGAACTGAAAGACGTGATTCCCTCCGCATCCCGACGTCATAATTAATTCTTGCGAATTGTTTGACGTCGGATCCGCATCAACGGGTTTCGACCCTTATTGAAAGATGCTCGATTTGAAAGATAGTTTATAATTGATGAGAATTGCGATTTGATGATAAAGAAAACAAAAATAACGAATTATTATAAGTTGACTTGTTTCAATAATCAAGTAATTGGGGTGTCGGAATAAGCAACTAGCAACGCTGTGTGCGGTACACTTGTATATTCGGGTTTCCTTATTCCGACATCCCTCATACTCGACACAAATCGACAAGTATTTTAGTATCTTTATACTAGTGGTACTATCGATATTAGAATGCGATAAAACAATAAAAAAACGAGAAAGAGAGGAGAAAGGAAGAAGGGTTTTGCACCCTCAACCTACATGTTCTTGTTCTCGGTATAGACTCGTCTAGTTGTGGCTTACACGGGAGTGATCGAGATATGTAGGGTGAGTTGTGGTGGTTTGAGGTTTGCCTCCTAAGTACTAGGGTTAGGGCTTGAGTGTAGTATTAAGGTTTGATTAGGGTTAAAAAGTTGTTAGGGTTTGTAAAATTTGTCTTGAATGTGTGTTGCATGGGGTGTTTATATAGGCAAGTCCAAACACCCCGGCTAGGGTTACTCGACCGAGTAACCAGCTGACTCGGTCGAGTGGCCCGGTGTGCCTGCAGTCGGGCCGGAAACAGGCCCACTCAATTGAGTGGATGGGGTACTCGATCGAGTGGCCCAACTGGGTCGCGCGGGTTAGCTTCTTGGACCGTGGCTTTGGATGTTTGATGGGTTTTTGTATTTGAAATTGACTTTCGATGTTTGGGTGGCTGTTTTGTATGTTTCGGAAACGACTTTAACCGGGGTTGACCCAGTAGCTAAAAGTCGGTTTTATTTCCGGTGTCGGTTTCGGCCCAAATTAGCCGGCAACTAATGGTTTTGAGCCCATATCTGAGCGCGTAGAAACACGTTAGCGTCCGATCATCATCGGGTGTTTTTTAGAAACTACCATAGACACCTGGCAGTCAAAATGCGGGTGTCTACAGATTTCAAGAACTGTTGTTCCACGAGATCGTCCAAGTGGCCATGATCGTCTCTTCAATGATTATTTCGTCGAAAAGCCCGTATATCCAGATAACTATTTCAGACGGGGGTCTCGAATGAATAAAACATTATTTATTCATATTATGCAAGCATTGGGAAATCATGATGATTATTTCAGTTAAGGCATGATGCCACTGGTAGTGTTGGTGGTTCATGATAAGTGTGGTTTGTAGTGCCTATTTTGTAGTGTTTTGGTCCCATTTTCCTTGTGGAATCGCTCCTTGGGAGCGATTTATGGGCTACTTATGCTTCCTCTAGTTCGTTTCAGGTTCCCGAGACCATTCATGAAGAGTTGGAGCGATTCCGACTCAATACATACACTTTTCGGAGCCAACGAAGCGGAGGAACGATGACTCGATGCTTCGGAATCGACCCCGAGACCTTGGGACCCAATCCCGAGTCCCGAGACCCGATCCCGAGTCCCGAGAATTGATGAGAAGTTCATATGAAGCAAGGAGGAGCCAAAAGGGTCATATTGGAGGCCTACAAGACCCATCCCCGACGGGTATGCACCTCATCCCGTCGGGGATGGAGTGCGAGTTTGAGGGAGCTACTGCAAGGCCGTCCCGGTCGGGATGGTGGGTCCGTCCCGGTCGGGATGACCCGTCCCGGTCGGGACCACCCAGTTCCAGCCGCGCACCTTTTCTTTCTTCTTCCTTCCATTTGTAACCCTATAAATACCCCTCCTCTTGTATTAAGACAGACTTTTAGCTTATGTTAGACATTACCCATAAACCCTAGCCTAGTTTTAGCATAGATTAGATTAGATTAGTGTAGATTAGTCTTTAGATTATCGTTAATCCTAGTTTAATGCTTGTAATTTGGGAATTCTTCAAGATCTTCACCAAGCTTGACAAACTTGGATGTTTGTTTTGGGTTTTTCTCATCTATGCAAGTTTTCTTCTTCCTTTCATCTTCTAGTATGGTATAATCTTCTCCTTTTACTCTTAATCCTTTATTGTTCATCAAGTTTGAATCTTTAGTTCTTGTTTATTGTTTTGTTCATCATATTTGGTAGTTTCATTATGTATGTTTTGTTGTTTGTGTTGATTCATCTTGTTAGTGTTAGTTTTAGTTTAGATATGTTAGAGTAGTGTTCTTGCTAGGGTTAGTAGGGTGATTAGGGTGTTAATTGGGTGATTAAGGGTTTGTTGGAGATGTGGGTGGAAGATTTGGGTTTCCTCTTGGTTGATGCATATGACATGTTTGATGAATTGCTTGAATGACTAAGTAAGTTAGATTGCTTGTTTTTCTTGCCTTTCCCTTGTGGGTTTTAGTTGTTATGGGTTCGGTTCCCTCATTAAGTTGCGAGAGCCCGGTGAGGACGACCCCTAGGTTAGTCTAAGTTGCGACCGCCCGGATGCGATCTAGGCCATAACACGCTAGAACCCCTTTTGTCATGTGTGTCTCCAAAATGGGTTCCATGAGGAACCTCTAGGTCGGTTTAAGTTGCGACCGCCCGGACCGACCTAGATTACCCTACTACCTCCTTCACTCTAGCTCTCCCTTGACCATTTCGTTACCCCTTTGACCCCGACCTAATCCTAGCCCGTTTTCCTTGTTTGTTTTCTTGCTTTAGACCTAGCTTAGCCCTAGTCTCCCCCTCCTTAGATTAGCTCGTCTCGAACCTAGTCCTAGACCGTAGCATACCTTAGTCCGACCTCCCGTCCCTGTGGATTCGACCCGACTTACCCTAGCTACCCTAGTTAGGATTAGCCGGTTTTTATTTGACGGTTGGGATCCACGACAAATCTCTCACCATCAAATTGGCGCCGTTGCCGGGGACGGCGTAGTTTAGACTTTTGTTCGCTTAGTTTTGGACTTTGTTCTTGATTTTTGTGTTCTCTTCTCCTTGTGTATCTCCGTTTTTCTTCTTGTGTGTTACTCTCCCTTCCTAGTGCCTCAAAAGCACTAGGATACTAACGTTTGCTCAAGTGCTTCTAGCTCATCCTAGGTACCAAAGCAACGTTTTGGACATGGCGCGTCCAAGCTACCATCAATCATCACGGGATAACTATGGGGCGAATTACCATAACCCACAACTTTACCAACCATATCAACCTCATCAACAATCCTATGAACCCTCTTCTTATAGTTACCAAGAAAGTTGTCAAGGATCGTTCCCACATCCTAACAACTACCAAACACCCTCACATAACCCACAACCAAATATCCCTAACTTTGACACTTGTCAAATGTTGGTCCAAACACAAGAGAGCCAACAAGAGATGATGATGTTATTGCAAAAGGGTCAACATGAGATGGCGATTTTAATGCAAAAGAGTCAACAATTGATATTGACTCACATACAAGGGGTTGAAAGGGAGCTCAAGGCCCAAATAGAGGTGCAAGATGCTCGCATCAATGCACTCATGGCTCATATCACGATGTCGGCCACTCGAGCTCCACTACATGTTGAGGAAGGTTCATTTGGGCAAGAAGGTCGGGTGCCTCCACAAGAAAGGCAACCCAACCTTGAAGCTACAAATGAAGAAGAGAGGGTCGATCAAGAGACCATTGTTGAGTGTTGCTTGGGAGGTGAGGATAGGGAGAGAATAGAGGAAGTTGAAGCTTCAAGGGCCAACAATGAGGAGGGGAGTGAACATGATTCTCAAGATAACTCTTGGGGAGCCGATGTTTTGGCCATCAAATTGGATTTGTTCGATTTTCTTCGTGATGAGCCACTAGACAATCCAAAGCCAAGTGAAGACATACCTCCTCTAGGCCATATAGACAAGGTGAGTGAAAAGGAGCGCAATACTTGGGAAAAAGAAGTAGATGCCTTAGAACTTGCCTTGTACGGGAAATTGGAGGATCCTAAACCTTCCAATGAAGAAAACTTGATGCCTTCTCCTCCTCTACCGCACTCGATGCCTAGTCCCTTGTCTTGTGAAACGATTGGTGAAGAGGATCCTTGTCGGGCGGTGGAAAAGAGTCCCACTCTCGACCCCGTAGAAGAAGCGACACCCCTAGGGTGTGATCTCCCACATCATGATGTCGAGCTTGACTCTAGACCACTATACCTACCGGATGGTCATAAGAGTCGTAGCTATGTTGGTTCCGAAGACCCGGAAGATCACGAGAACCCCGAGCTTAATGAAGATGATCGCTTCTCACCTCCGACTTGGAAACTTTTGAAAGTGGCTAGGCTTAGCCATGTGAGCTTAAATGAAGATGTTGCTAGGGCATTTGACTTACTCCTTCGAGCTCTTGATGGCTATGGAGGTGTAGTTGGTGAGAGTACCTTATTGTATATATCTCTTTTTCTTGTTCTTTTTGCTTTTGTGTGTGTATATATGTTTGTTTGGTACCTTGGTTTCTAGGATTGGTAGTTTTGTGAAATTCTTGTCATTTGGATTGTTGATGAGCGTTGTGAGGGAGAGAATTTGATGTTGCATTTGAGCTTATTGTCATAGGTGTGAAGTGAAGAGGATCCTAGAGAGGAATGGTTAATGATAGAGCTTGGTTCGTGATGATTGTGGAAGTCGGTTTTTGAAGCTTCGGTGAAGCTTTTGGGGTTTTGGAGGTCAAGAAGACCCATCCCGGGCGGGAAGGGAGCTTCCCGACCGGGAAGATTATGCCCTCCCGACCGGGAAGGAGCCGTCCCGATCGGGATGGAGGTGCAAAAATTGGAGCTTGCTGGAGTGCCGTCCCGACCGGGAAGGTGGCTTCCCGACCGGGACCAGTGTGTCTTCCCGACCGGGACCATCCATCCCGACCGGGATGATCCCCTTTCTCCTCTTTTGGCCTCTTCTTCGACATTTGGGTCCACCCAACCATTGTATGCCCCCACCCAACCTCCCTACTCATCCTTGCTCACATCATATGACCATTACACTTCATTTACATACCCTCACCTCATTTCTCTTCCCTTTACACCGAGTTTCACATCGAATCCCACCCCCCTCACACCATTACTACCTCACCATGCGGTTTGATCGAGAATGAAGAGGAATAGCAATGACGAAGACAAGTTTTGTGCCTATATTGATCTATGAGACGATAGAGCAAGTGAGTTGCTAACCTATTGGTACGGCAACTATCCTTTCTTTCCCGTCTTTTATAGCTTGTTTTCTTTTGTGTTTATTCCCTTCCCCTTGAGTCATGGTACCTTCGCGGCCTTCGAGGCCTTGGTAGTGGTTGCTCCCGACTCTCGATGATGTGACTACATCGAGAGTCATTTTCAAAATCCAAATTTTACAAGTTTTTCACCCTTTTTTTTGTCGGATTTAGTCGGATTTAGGCGGAATCCGGGCTAGGTGACTTGATTACACCTAGCCCTCCCCTCCCATTTCCTTTTATTTCCTTCTTTTTATTTTTTTTCTTCCCCCTTCCATATCTTTTCTTGTCTCGGCCCATGGTGACTTGACTACACCCCGGCCGGACACCTTCTACCATTTTCTTCACCCTTATTTTTGATTTTTAGCTTTATTTTCGTAGTTTATTTTCTTTTTCTTTTGTGCTCCATGCACTACGGTCGAGCATGAGGACATGGCTCGACTTAAGTGTGGGGGAGCGATATTTTAGCGTTAGTTAGTTTTATTTTCTTAGTTTTTGGAAAAAAATCTTTAAAAACCCTAAAAATTTGAAAAAATTTCACAAAAATCAAAAAGATTTTTCTTTTGTGTGTTTTCCTCTTGTGTCATTGTGTTGTATACTTGTTTTGTTGTGCGTGTTTTGCCCCCCTCTTTTCCTTATAGGTTGCCTCATCGCCATTAGCTTTGGTGAGCTTTCAAGACTTCCGGTAACATCTCTTCATCCCTTATTCCCTCTCTGCTTCTTGTGAGTTTGGAGGAGTTTTGTGATGATGTGTGCTCGGGAGGAGCTTTGTAAAGATTGTGGTGGATTTGGAGACTTGTTTGAAGATAGGGGTGGTGTTTGTGTTTTTATTTGTGTTCGTTTTGTGTTGTTCTTGTTTCTCTTTCTTTTGTTTTTGTCGAGTCTTTGCTTTGTGTTTTGTTGTGTGTCTTGTGTGTAAACCGTTTTCGAAAACCCGGTTTAGAGGCTAGTGTGCGAGTGTATACTTTCTCTTCCTAGTTGTATAAATCGAGTCTTGGACTTTAGTCTAGTAGAATGACCCTAAATCAATGATTTCGTTGGTCCTTTACCTCGAGTCCACCTAGCTTACTAGGGATTTACTTCGGGATTTGCACTTTTGACCATTATGACCACCCACGGTGTGAAAAGGCCTTGGTTACCGAGTCTCGTCCCTTAGGTGACCGTGTCTAGGATCGTTTGATTAGTCCAAGTTTTCTCCCCTTTTTGTGGGTTTGAAGGGAAATCGCGACCCCCGACTCACCCATTACCTACCTCCCACTCATTTTCACACAATAAATTGCAACTTGTTGATTCCTCTCTTTCTTGTCATACAATGAAATGCCAAAAAGCCAAATCTTGCCAAAAAAAGGGCAAAGGAAAGAAAAAGAAAGAAAAATGAAAGAAAGAAAAGAAAGAAGAAAAAGAAAAGGCACAAAAGCCAAAAAGAAAATAGAAAAGATGAAAAAGAATGGCATGGCAAAACAAGGCAAAAATGCAAAAGAAAAGAGAAAATGCCAAAAGAAAACCGTCACACAAAAATAACCCCTACCTCTCAAAATAAGCCTTTTTCCGACTTTTGCCGTGAAGAGCCTACCAAAGGACCGAGTCCCGAGGAAGGATGATAGCGGCATTAGTCGGTCTTCCCTCATTTTGCATATTTTCCACCTTTTTACTTGGACTAGTTAGGCGGTTTTGGACACGGGACGACCCTCTTGGCTCACGCTAAAGGGGGCGGGGTCTCACTTACCTACAGTGTCGACTAACACCGTGGTTCTTCACTTCCCACTCCGCCGATCGTCCCGTAGTACGTTCTTAGAAGGTTAGGAGGAACCGAGGTAAGTTACCAACGTTTTTATTGCTTTGTCGTCATACTATTAGGGTTTAGTCCATCTTGGTTTGTATTGCTAGCTTGGGAACGTTGTCACTTACCTTGAGTCCTAAACCGGTGCTTCTTTCACCGCTTGTTTGAGGGAAGCGGTATTTCTTTTCTTTTGGGTGCAACCTTTTGTGTGTTTGTTTGTGTGTTTGCTTGTCTATGTGTTTTGTGTCCGGTTGCATCCACAGTTTTGTCGCAAGACCCGACTTGCCTTGCGGAGTGCACTTTTCCTCTAAGTGCACTCGCGTGAGTTGAAAGGGCGTAGGGTGCGCTAATACCCATTCGGCTAGTATAGTAGTTAGTATGTGCTTACTCGAGGGCGAGTAAGGGTTAAGTGTGGGGGAGTTGATAAGTGTGGTTTGTAGTGCCTATTTTGTAGTGTTTTGGTCCCATTTTCCTTGTGGAATCGCTCCTTGGGAGCGATTTATGGGCTACTTATGCTTCCTCTAGTTCGTTTCAGGTTCCCGAGACCATTCATGAAGAGTTGGAGCGATTCCGACTCAATACATACACTTTTCGGAGCCAACGAAGCGGAGGAACGATGACTCGATGCTTCGGAATCGACCCCGAGACCTTGGGACCCAATCCCGAGTCCCGAGACCCGATCCCGAGTCCCGAGAATTGATGAGAAGTTCATATGAAGCAAGGAGGAGCCAAAAGGGTCATATTGGAGGCCTACAAGACCCATCCCCGACGGGTATGCACCTCATCCCGTCGGGGATGGAGTGCGAGTTTGAGGGAGCTACTGCAAGGCCGTCCCGGTCGGGACCAACCCGTCCCGGTCGGGATGGTGGGTCCGTCCCGGTCGGGATGACCCGTCCCGGTCGGGACCACCCAGTTCCAGCCGCGCACCTTTTCTTTCTTCTTCCTTCCATTTGTAACCCTATAAATACCCCTCCTCTTGTATTAAGACAGACTTTTAGCTTATGTTAGACATTACCCATAAACCCTAGCCTAGTTTTAGCATAGATTAGATTAGATTAGTGTAGATTAGTCTTTAGATTATCGTTAATCCTAGTTTAATGCTTGTAATTTGGGAATTCTTCAAGATCTTCACCAAGCTTGACAAACTTGGATGTTTGTTTTGGGTTTTTCTCATCTATGCAAGTTTTCTTCTTCCTTTCATCTTCTAGTATGGTATAATCTTCTCCTTTTACTCTTAATCCTTTATTGTTCATCAAGTTTGAATCTTTAGTTCTTGTTTATTGTTTTGTTCATCATATTTGGTAGTTTCATTATGTATGTTTTGTTGTTTGTGTTGATTCATCTTGTTAGTGTTAGTTTTAGTTTAGATATGTTAGAGTAGTGTTCTTGCTAGGGTTAGTAGGGTGATTAGGGTGTTAATTGGGTGATTAAGGGTTTGTTGGAGATGTGGGTGGAAGATTTGGGTTTCCTCTTGGTTGATGCATATGACATGTTTGATGAATTGCTTGAATGACTAAGTAAGTTAGATTGCTTGTTTTTCTTGCCTTTCCCTTGTGGGTTTTAGTTGTTATGGGTTCGGTTCCCTCATTAAGTTGCGAGAGCCCGGTGAGGACGACCCCTAGGTTAGTCTAAGTTGCGACCGCCCGGATGCGATCTAGGCCATAACACGCTAGAACCCCTTTTGTCATGTGTGTCTCCAAAATGGGTTCCATGAGGAACCTCTAGGTCGGTTTAAGTTGCGACCGCCCGGACCGACCTAGATTACCCTACTACCTCCTTCACTCTAGCTCTCCCTTGACCATTTCGTTACCCCTTTGACCCCGACCTAATCCTAGCCCGTTTTCCTTGTTTGTTTTCTTGCTTTAGACCTAGCTTAGCCCTAGTCTCCCCCTCCTTAGATTAGCTCGTCTCGAACCTAGTCCTAGACCGTAGCATACCTTAGTCCGACCTCCCGTCCCTGTGGATGCGACCCGACTTACCCTAGCTACCCTAGTTAGGATTAGCCGGTTTTTATTTGACGGTTGGGATCCACGACAAATCTCTCACCATCAGTTCACCTCTCCAAAAAATGTGTTATCGTCATTAAACAACTTGCATATGGAACGCCAGCCGACTCCTACGATGATTCCATTAGACTTGGAGAAACAACGGGAAGGGAGACATACACTATACCGGTTTTGTTAAGACATATGTGAAGTATTTGGGCGCCAATATTTAAGAAGGCTTAATAATGCAGATGTTCAACGCCTACTTCAAATGCATTTGGATCGTCATGGTTTCCCCGGCATGCTCGGTAGCCTTGATTGTATGTATTGGGAATGGAGAAGTTGTCCATCTGCTTGGCAAGGTCAGTATACTCGGGGTGATCATGGTCATCCTACAGTAATGCTTGAAGCGGTTGCGTCTTTCGACTTATGGATATGACATGCTTTTTTTGGGAAAGCGAGATCTAACAACGACATAGTGTCCTACGTCAATCTCATTTGTTCAACGACGTAGTGAACGGGTATGCTCCCGATGTTAATTTTATGGTTAACGGTACTACATAAACTAGGGGGTACTATCTCGTTGATGGTATATACCTCGAGTGGGCAGCATTCGTTAAGAGCTTCCGACAACCTATGGATCCAAAGAAAAAATTGTTTGCAAAAAAACAAGAGTCTGCACGAAAAGACGTTGAGCGTGCATTTGGCATTCTTCAAGCACAATGGGCTATTATACAAAATGCGGCGCGAGTGTGGCACAAAAAAACTTTGAAGGATATCATGTACGCATGCATTATATTACATAACATGATTGTGGAGGAAGAAGGAGAAGATGTAATGAATTATGTTGGTGAGGGTTCAAATTCCTCAATCCCTGCAAACCGTGGGTCAATTCATCAATTCAGAGCATCAATTGAAAGAGGGGTAAATTTTCGTGATCGTGAAATTCACCATCGACTTCGAGGTGACTTGGTCGATCATTTTTGGCAACGTTGTGGACAAAATTATGAAGATTCCGACTAATTAACTTGTTTTCTTTGATCAATAGATGATGGGTCGATCCAACAATTAACTTCCGTTTGCTTATTTATGTACGTCTTTAATTTTTAATTATTATTTTTATAATATGCACTATTTATTAGTTATTTATGTAATCCGTATTTTATTCAATTAACCAAAATCTATAAAAATGTTATTAAGTTTATTTTACACAACTATAAATATTTAATTAATATTTAGATATTTAAAGTTAAATTTATTTGTAATTAAATAAAATAATGATCAAAAGACAATTGGTCCCACTAAAAAGATGGTATGAAACTTTAACCATTGAGGTAAAAATATGGAAGTTTCATATGTAGAAGAATATGATGATGTGGCAACAAAAAATATGGTATGAAGTTCTTACCATTGCTAATGCACTAAAGAAGTAAAGACCATCATGTATGTGTACGTTGTAAACTTGTGGATGAGTCCTTTATGTCCAACTTAGTTAGCTTGACACGATACTTTATTAATGTTTACTAGGTTAATACCAATAAAAGAATCATGTAGATAATATTATTTTGATATTCACCATTTAACACAAATTATTTACTCCTATAATATAAAAAAGTGTATACTTAAAATCAACATGAAATATACACACGTGTAAATCAGTGCGAAGATACATGTTCAACCTGTACGGTTGTATCTAGTACGAAGTGTCATGTTTGCACTCGTTTCTCATACGATGCAAATTAACAATCATTCATTGAGTAAATTAACTTCAGTTTATATTTTTATAAGTGTAACAACCCGGATTTTCGATGACTTAATTTAATAGATAATGCGGAAAAATAATCTAAGTCATCTAATTAAAATTATATCAGAGTGTTAATTAATAAATCTGGATCACTACGGATCCTTAAAACAAACGACTATTAATTACATAGTCTTGATTCACTAGTACAAAATACAGATTGTATTTTCATGCAAAGCCTATTATTAAATCTCTCACTCGATTTCCCCATCGTCTTATACCTGCAAAAATAAAACAGAGGCCGCTGAGCGGAAAAAAAAAACTAAACCGTTTTTCTAACATCACTTCATACACATAAGACAATCATATGAATAACCAACAATATGCTTACAAAAATATTAAAGAATATTACTTAATAGTTAGTTTCTTTGATTCAATTAACCAACATGTGAGGTGATGAAAACAGTAATGTTCTAGAAGATGGGACATTGGCAGCCATTTGTTTTTAAAATAATTCCTTTTCACGTATACAGAGAATAAACACACGAGTCGTGACTCCTAATACCACCCCTACACCCCCCATTGGTTTGCATCTCACCAATAGAAGTAACTGTGTTACCGACTTGTTGACCGAACCGATCTCATGAGGTTTACATCTCACCCATAAGGCTCAGTTGGGCAAGACTTCTAATATATTTATACTTTTATTCAGACGGGGCTCTGGCGAAATGAAAGCCGATGATTACATTCTCTGTATCAACAAGAGGGTACCCGTAGTTTTCAAAATCTTGTTCTGCCCCCGCTACCTAGGTGGTAATACTGATCAAGTACTAGTTTATATATACGCACATACCCTACGTACGTAGACTCTCGGACTGCAACCATCACTACCATAGGACGACTACCTTAAACACTAGGTCAACTCTCGGACCGCAGCCTCCGAGTCTTCCTTTCATTACAAGTGCAGTCAAAACACCATGTAGGGTAGAATCCAACACAAGTTATTCGTACCAGATTCGCATCGTAAATCTTATATAAAAGTCGCTCGTGAACAAATAATATTTTATTTGGTGACCTTTAATAATCTGTCAGACTAATTTGAAACAGTCAAATCCTTAAATTCTTATTTTCTGTGTGACAACATTATTCTTTAATCCTCAATTTTCACCCAAAACATTATATTCCAAATATCGTCTATGAAGTAACATTTATTTTAAACTTATTTAAAATAGGAGTTTCTTTAAATAAGATTTTATATTAAAATAAAACTTAAGGTATAATAAAATATTATTTTAAAATTTTAACGTTTTACGAAATTTAACGTGGAATTACTTTTAATAATTATGAATGTCGTATAAAAGTTTCAGAATAAAATAAATTCATATATTATAGAAAACGTAATTATAAGTTTATGCCTTTATAAAAAATATTAAGTGGAGTTACTTTTTAAAATCAGTTTACCAATTCAGCAATGTCAGTTTAAAATCAGGGAAGGTTTTCTACAATCACGGCTTTTTCTAATGTCAATCATAGGTGATTTTGTGGTTAACCACATTGGTTACATCCTCAATATTGTTGCATTAAGATATACGGAGCATGAGTTAGTATGGATGTTAAAAACGATAATTATTTTGTACAATTTTTTTTGTGATGCTAGCTACCCGATTAGTAGATGAAAATAATTTCGCGAGTTATTTCTTTAACATCTCAACTTAAGAACATGCATGTAAGCATGTTGTCTAGCTTTTTTTTAAGAGCAAGTACATCACAACTCAAACACATAGTGTAAATGAAATGACAACATAATAATGCTGACAGAATTTGAACTCAAGTCATGAATACTGTCACTCATGACTTTAATTAATAGCTAAACTAGCTAGCTGACAACATCACATTGACGTGTTATAGATTAACACGTTTTTCCTAGTCGTATGGATCATGGACCCGGTGTTTCAAGCGATTGTTGAAGACACATGGGAGTTGAGGGTCGACCAATCCGTGTCAGGTGATTGTTGTGGTGGTTGAAATGTTTCACTAATGTACCCTGGAAACGAAGGCAATGGTAGCAAAGTGTCGGTACTCAACCATATGATAATCGATGACATATTTGGTCGTTCAGCCGCGTTCTTCTGCACGCATAGCAACCCAATGTGTATGTGCCTGGTGACTTCTGTTTCCAGTGAAGCATCTAATGCAACTTTTGAGTCGACGATGTTTAAGATCGTTCCCTCCCTCCAATGTTTCCATACCTGCAACAGGAAGATACGTATATGTTTGAGCAATAGACCTGACAAAATTGACCGAACCCGATTCAATACCAATACAAATGTTTATTTCTGTATACGCATTATCGTTATCCGAATGACCTAACTACTTGTCTTGAGCTAACCCGAACTCTTACAAACCCATAAATGACCACATCTGAACCCCACCTGGTTGACTTGTTTGTCGGTCTATGTTGTTTAATTATGATTTCTTTTTAGTCATGATGGGTAAGCAGTTGGAGTGAAACATTAAATAAGATTATAAGAGCTCGAGAGTCGAGACAAATTACCAAGCTTACTAAGCCAGCCGCAAACTCCTCTTCGAAGAGATCGTTGTTTCTGCGACCACAGATGATCTCTAGAAGCAAGATCCCGAAGCTGTAGACATCCGACTTGACAGAGAACTGTTTGTATCTTGTATATTCAGGAGCCATGTATCCACTAGAATAAATGATAATGTTTTATTAACCTCGATTATTTAAAAAGGCGTACAGTCTAATAAATTTTGTAAGATATTGTCTAGAAACACGGAATTGTTTTAAGTTTCATGGATCCAGTTGTAGAAATTAGAGGGGTTAAATGGTATTAAGCACTTAATTCGACACTTACTAGGTTCCCGCGACTTTGCTAGCATTTTCATGAGTTTCATTGGTCGGAAAGAGCTTCGCTAGGCCAAAGTCAGCAATCTTAGGATTCATCTCCACGTCAAGAAGTATGTTGCCTGGTTTAAGGTCGCGATGAATGATTTTCAGACGAGAATGTTCGTGTAGGTAGACTAGTCCCTGCGCAACGCCTCCTATGATTTGGCGGCGTTTGCTCCAAACTAGTCCTCCCTCCTCCGCCGACTCTACAAAAACTCAATAAAATCATACAAAACCGCGTCATATATCGTATCATCACATTCTAGCTAGCTTAGCTAGTAATTAAAGTTATCTGCACGTTCTATATAAAGTCAAATGTCGAAACATACCAAACAAGAAATGATCAAGGCTTGCATTGGGTACAAACTCGTAGACGAGGATCCTCTCTTTCTTTTGTAAGCAAAAGCCGTAAAGGCGAACAAGATTCCGGTGTTGAAGTCCTGCAAGTAATGCTATCTCATTTTTGAACTCCGCTTCGCCTTGACCCGAATTATTACTTGCAAGCCTTTTTACGGCTATTTCTCGTCCATCCGAAATTATACCCTGCATAGTGAAGCATCGTTAAACCCGTGTTTGTCACCCCTAAAGGTACTTCCTCTGTTGTAATGTTGTGTTCTTCCAATTTGATTATTTTTCGAGGTCCAAAGATATATGCGTTCATTTTTGAAATAAAGTATTTTCGATAAGCACAATATTATGTAAAGGCGTAAAAATAATATTATAAAAGACGAAAAACATGTAATTACACTGGAAGTACTTCTAATATAGTCATCATTCAGACTGATCGATAATTACCTTGTAGACAACCCCAAATCCGCCATGGCCGAGTTTATTGGCTAACGAAAAGTTGTCCGTAGCAGCTTTGATAGTGCTAAAATCATATTGCAGTGACTCGATGCTTGCGATTTTTACCTTGGTTTCTATTATAAAACAGTTCTTCAAAATGTTATATAAGAGTGTACATATGCATAATACATTCAACTGGACCTGACACACGTGCCAACCAGGTTGGTTTGGGTCAAGTCATTTTGTGTTTTCAATATATTCAGGTTTGTTTCGCCAGCTTAGGTCATGTTATTAATTAAAGGGTGACTATTACCAGATGTTAACTAGTTCAGTTGGTAAAGTTACGAAGAGTATTATTCATGATTTGGGATTCGAAAGCATTTTTAACTGACCTTCAGAAATTCTCTTCATTCTTCGTATCCTGAACAAGGCATAACATATAATTGCAAGAGTAGTTGCTGAAATCAGAGCAATTACAATGATCGTCTTCGTCTTGCTAATCTTTTCACCTTGACAGTAGATTAAAAAAACAGCCACATACATAAATTTTATATGAGACGTGAAGTGAAAACATATTGACAATTAAAACTCAATAGAATATCTCGAAAGTATAATATATCGAGAATTGTACGTATAGACCAATAACTAGAGTATGTGAATTTATATATCCTAGTTCATGAAGGCCTAATCGAGATCGTATCGAGACTCTAGAGTCTAAGTCTCATGTCGATAAACAATCAACAAACAGGAATGATCAAAAGTTCCAAAATTATAGAGTAAGATCGGTCTCTTATTATGAGAAGGTTCCTTAGAAAACGACTCAGCCCCGTGAATTTTCACGGGTTAGTAAATACAATAAAAGACCGTGTCACATGATAGTTAGTGTTCAAGTTTTGATCATACCTGAAGAATTGGAGAGGTAGTCTTGTGAGACTTTGGGTGGACCGGTGGGTGCATAAGCGGGAGAATACATAGTTATTGGTGGCGTTGTGGGTGCGGGTATGGGAGGTATTATCGAGGGTGTACTGAGTAAATTATAAAATCGATAAGGCTCGTACCTAACACCGCAACTTGGGCTAGCGAACCACGACGTCGTTTCGTTACCACAGCATTTAAGATGCAAATTTGTCAAATAGGCAAGGCAACTAGAACAAAGTTTTTGAGTTAAATCCGGATTGCATTGCGAAAGTGCAAATATGTTGTAAATGTGACCTTTACTAGTAGTAAAACCGGTCTCTCCGATCGCAAACTTAAACCGAGAATCTCCTAAAGATGCGTTGGCATTAACGTAGTTCAATAATCGATTGAGAAACAAGTTGAACTGAACTGGGATGGGCTCGATACTATCGGTATTGTATATTTCAAATCGAGTTCCTTCTTCACTTAGCCCGAATATGGTTCGTGACGAATACCAAAGGGTACAATTAGGATACCATCCGACCGCTTCGTTTTCTTTGGAACAAAGTTGAGGGAGTTTAATGACCGCGTCATGGCGACACCTTTTACACTCAGACTTGGTTAGGTCACCTCGACATAGGGCCATCGCGTTAACTTGGTTAGACCTGTTGCCGACTGAGAAGTTGTAGAAGCCATTGTCGATTCGAGTGTCGGATGAGATCATGTAGAGAACTTTGAAGAGATTGGATTGAAGTTTGCTGTTTTTAGCGTAGGTGCCGTAAAAATCTGTGCATTGATAATAGGTGAAGTTTTGTTGGCTAAATGATATGGGAAAATTATGAAGGGAAACAAGAACAAAGAGAAGTTTGAGAAATTTCATGTTGTTACACTTGTTTGCCCAAAGACAATAGAATCTTATACATCAAATCTAAGCTTACGAAGTGCCTTCTCAGTTATGCTCTGTACTTCTCGTTTGACTTTTATAAGTTCAAAGTTCAGCGTAAATATTTTAAAAATTATTCCGTATGAAAAATTATCTTAAGATAAAAAAATTCTTACATTTCCTGTGATCGAGATAGAAAATAATATATAAAAGCAAACATATTTGGTTTTGACTTTCGATGTCATTTGAAAAACCGTAAAAAGTCAAAGGGAAGAGGAGAAAGTCAATGCATTCCTGACAATAAATGAGATTCCAAGATAGAACGTACCATGAAAGTGTCTATGCAAGTCAAACCTTAACTTTGGTGTTTAGTACTCCGTAGAAAGAGGTACGGCATGTGCATTATCGGATGCCACTCTCAGTCATTTGTTTAACTTTTTGATTAATCAGATCATTAGTAGAAATAAAACGTATTTATTCATTTCTAACATGTTCATTTGTTGATGTCCGCTTATTCAGTTGTTAAAAGTCGTAAGAGCGAGTGACACTCCCGACCTGAGTGCTAGGAAACAATAATACATTATCGCATTCACTCACTTCTTCTTTATGCAATTAGCTTGCGAGAATAATTGATTAAAATGTTTCGATTATCTAATAATTGAAATATTATACTTACATCACACATCACTAGATTTCTTGTACAAATAATAGTTTAGAACATTAATATTAACTCGTAAATTATCCAATGTGAATAGTTAAATCATCTAACATAGGCGTCAGTAAAAACCTCCGTAGTAAAAATTGCGTTACTATTATTTGAATGTTTAGACAGGTTTCTCCGATATGGGAAAGCCGGAGGGGCTTTCGGAGGAGGAAGATCAATTGATTCGCTGCTCAACATCGACAAGATCGACGCCATTGTCGGCCTTCTAGCACCATCTTCTTGGATGCTCAATAGTCCGATGTGTATACACCTCGTAAGTTCGATTAATGAACACACTTCTTTGATGTTTGGATCCACTAGCTCTGTGAGCGGACCTTCGTTCCATAGCCTCCATGCCTGCGTACGTGATCAAATAAACTAACTGAAATGACGTGCTAAATATATACTCCCTCACCACCACAATGATCTTCCCACTTCATTATGGCACATGAATTAAGAAATGGGTAATGAAAGATGGTAAATTGTTGGGTGGGGTTCAAGATGTCAAATTATAAAAAGTAACCAATAGAAAGAGAGTATAATGGATGAATAAGGAAAATTTTGAAGTGAGAAAATATTAGTGGAGTTTCCTTTTAAGAAAAGTGGAAAATCTTAGTGGTGGGAAGGAGTACTATATAGAGCCTTAAATTAAAATAACTCGAACATTAAAGCTTACGTAATTTAGTAGGTTTTCATCGTCGTCTTGTGTAAGTGAGACGCTATTCCTTCGTCCGCTGACGACTTCTAGAAGTATGACACCGAAACTGAACACGTCCGACTTGACTGAGAAGTGCCCCGTTGTTGAATACTCTGGCGCCATGTATCCGCTACATAAGGTCATTAATATAAATACCCCTCCGTGTCAGTCATTTATTTATCTTTGATTAAAATATTTCTCAAGAATAATAAAAAAGGTAAACAATGACCGAGACGGGAAGAGCAAGTCACATCTTCATGTAGACCCGGCAAAACTGAATTATCGATCCAATTTGACCTAAATTCTTACAAATCTGAAATGACTCGACGTGGTTGACTTGTTTGATTTGTTTACTAGTATAGTGTATGGCAAGGGTAATGAACTTACAATGTTCCTGCAACTCTGCTAGTATTTCCTTGAGTCTGATTATTTCCAAACAGTTTTGCCATCCCGAAATCAGCAATTTTTGGGTTCATATCAGCATCTAACAAAATATTGCTCGGTTTGAGATCCCGATGAATAATCTTAAACCGAGAATCTTCATGCAGATACACAAGTCCTCGTGCAATTCCCATCACGACCTTCTTTCGCGTTTCCCACTTCAAAGACGCTCCTCTCTTTGCATCTGCATTTAAAAAAAAATAAAAAACATCAGTAACTTTAACTTAAGTTGCTACAAACAATACAATTATTTGATGTTAACAGTACCAAATAGATAGCGATCAAGACTCTTATTTGGCACAAACTCGTAAACAAGCAATTTTTCGTCTCCTTCCAAACAAAATCCAAAAAGTTTCACGAGATTTTTGTGCTGAAGCTTCGCAACTAAGCATGCTTCACTCTTGAACTCCCTGATCCCTTGTCCTGACTGACTAGCAAGTCTCTTGACCGCTATCGCTTGTCCGTCTGGTAGCGTTCCCTGAAATTTACACTAATTTAGACCGGCTATTTGCCATTGTGTCGTGACTGCACAACTCACATCTGTTCAGTTCAGTTCTCGGTTCAGTCACTTTTAGCCAGAAAGAACGTGGCCTAAGTACGTACGTACCATGTAAACAACTCCGAAACCACCTTGACCGATTTGATTAGATGGTGCGAAGTTGTCTGCAGCGGCTTTGATCGTGTTATACTGCAAGTGTAGGTTCTCCATGCTCTCCATTTCATCCAATCCTACAAAAACCGAAATCAATAAAGAAATAGTATCTTGATGAAGGTACTTAGAATCAAATCAGATTCCGAAGACATTCATACATTATTCCAAGGAAGTTTCTTTACCAGTAGGCTTTCCTCTGGCCTTGGTTTTCCTTAAGTACATGTAGAAGTTCGAGATCAGGGATGTCGTGGCTATAACTGCAATTGCAATCACAGCAATCAAAGACGAGCTGATTCCCCTCCCTATATCAAGGATTAACTTCAGATTCTAGCAGGATTAAAAAAAGCGATATTCTACGTCTTATCCCTGTGTTTTTCATATTCTATATTGTAATTCTCATTTCGATCAAAATATCTTTGACTTACGATAATTCTCACCTATGAATTTCAAAAGAGACGATTTTAATTTCAAACCAAAGGTCTCTTACAAAGGATCAGTTTGGGAAAAAATGTGATGGTTGACGACCATTTATGTTCTACTACGCCCCCCACTCGAATGCCTTCGAAGAGTGGTTAGAGTGCACAGGCTCTGATACCATGTTATTGAACCGATTCAACCAAAAAGCTAAAGGGGATGGTTGAGACCCATTTATATTCTATTATTTTCGGAAGTTGGGACAAAGTTTATTCGGTTAAAAACGTTCGATCGAGCATAACTCTTGGTACAAGTTTTGAAATTCCCAAAAAAAAAACTCAAATTGAAGATCAGGTAAAGACGACGAATTCAGAAAAAAATATTGTCATTTTCGGAACCCAAGTCCATAATACCGCAAATCAAAGTTATTTTGACTACAAGGGTATGCCATAGAATATGAAAAAACAGAGGGTACTAGTCTAGTGTCACCTGCATGGAGATTCAGATAGAAGTAGGCAATCCGACAACTCGGTTGAACGATTGTTCTCAATTGAATCCCGTTCATCTCGAGCCTATTCAAACCGGTTTGCAGGCACTTCTTGCAGTCTGACCGCGTCAAGTCAGGAGTACACTCAACATATGCGACAAGTCCGACAAACTGTTCGACATAAACAACCCCATTCGCAAAAGCCAGTTTCGTATCGTCCACAGTAACAGTATTCGACAAATCAATCAACGTACTCGCTAACTCCTGATCGAACTTCTTATAATTTGTCGGCCCAAATTCAAACATCCGGTAAACTGAATCATCTTCGATTGAAAATATGGATCGATTTGAGTAACGTAGCATGCACTGTCCATACCAGATTATCGCTTCCACGTCGTTAGGGCATTTCTGCTGGATCTGTCCTGATGCTAATGTTACACAGTTGCTGCAGACTTGTGTTGTGTAGGCTCCGTTGCAGAGGAAAATAGCTTCGATTTTGTTGGGTTTCAAGCCGATTGATGAGTTGTAGAATTTCTTTGTTGTTGATTCTGAGGTGAGATTTGAGAGGAGGAGGTTTAGGTTGGTTTGATAAGTGGTTTGGTAATCGTTGGATAATCGATTTGAGCAATACTGGTCGATTATGTTAACTTGGTCTTCAGAAATCACGCGTTTGAAGTAAAAGGTCATGAGGTACAGCAGAATGCTAATTTTCGACATTTGAGTTGCCAGAATGCTAATTTTTTACATATAAGTACAGTAGAATGCTAATTTTTTATACAGGAGTACAGCAGAATGCTAATCTTCGACATTTGAGTTGCCAGAATGCTGATTTGTGACATTTCAGTACAGCAGAATGCTAATTTTTGATACAGGCCAGGAGTACAGCAGAATGCTAATTTTTTATACAGGAGTACAGCAGAATGCTAATCTTCGACATTTGAGTTGCCAGAATGCTGACTTGTGACATATCAGTACAGCAGAATGCTAATTTTTGATACAGGAGTACATCAGAATGCTAATTTTCAAGGTATGAGTACAGCGGAATGCTAATTTTGCGACTTTTTCGACGTATGAAACTGTAGAATGCTAAGTCTTGACGCATGAGTACAGCAGAATGCTAATTTTTTATACATGGGTAATGCAGGATGCTAATTTTTGACAGATGATCGAGTCTGAACAAGAGAGAAAGGTTGAAGGGCAGAGAAGAAGATAATTGGATTTTAAGAATAAACATTTGAATTGATTGACTTAATGAGAGCATCTGCAAAGTAAATTTACAGAAGAATGCAGTTTATTCAACCCTGTCATAAAAAATAACATAAAATTGCAGGCATGATCAGGATGATTTGCTTATTTTAGTCATCATTTGCTCAATTCAATGAAATTTTCAAGGTAGATTACTACTTAATAATTTTAATATTTGCAGGATGACATCAACAAATTTGACTAATACAATAAATAAAAAATTAGTATGATCGTATGACAGTCCAGCAGAAGTTTAACTATAAGCTATTACTCGATTATCGACTTTTTTTTTAATGACGTGCCCTTAAACGGTACTCCATATAAGTAATCCATTCACCGTGAGCTTAGCCTATAATCCATCATTTTAGACGTTAAATGGTTTTAAAGAAGTTATACATTTGTCGAATAATAAAAAAACCGTAGATGCTTTCCTCAAAAAAAAAACCGTTGATGCTAATAGGAATAATGGTAATAGTTTGTCCCTAAAGGTAACATGATATCAGAATGAGCGTGACCGAAGGTCGTGTGCTCGAGGCCTAACAAGCTCCAAAAATGTCGCAAGTAGAATTTCATCACATGATAGCAACAAATGCTTCATACTTTATACTGTTTTTGTCTCAGTCATCTGTTCTTTTATATTATCTGTGATAAGTATTTTAATCAAATGTACTAATAACACTAATTTGAAAATTTATTTGTATCATCTTCTTTATTTGGCTACCTCACCAAATTCTAGCGCTTCTCTTGATAACTAATAGAAATGTCTTAGTTGCATAGACGACCGTACTTGAACAAGATCGATATGTTCAATAGGCTTGTACCTCTGTATCCTCGAGATTTAAAGAATCGAGTATTAACCATATCAATACAAATTAAGAAGATCATACAAATATTTCAGCCAAATCAATAATCAATCATCCCGTCAATCAATCCCTAAAATCAAGGACACTAATCTTGTTCATACTACAAATTATAGGAACTTTATATTTGTGTAGTCTCATAATTATGACATGATTGTAGTCTTGTATCACTATAAATATATACCTTGTTCATTTCTAATAATCATCAAAAACATTCTTGTATCCTTGCTTGTATGGTATCAAAGCTCTCAACGATCCACACCAAACAACCTTCATCCAAAACTGTTCACCTTCAAACGCACGATACCACCCTTGTCCCCACCCTCTTCCACCATGACTAACACCAACCAAGAAACCCTCATTCCCAATCCACATGAGACGGCAAAACCACAAACTGCTCTCAATCTCAGCAATTTTATCAAATTGACCCACTTAACTACCTACAATGGCAATTTCACTTAACAAAAATCTAGTTTGGTTTTAGCCTCCTCGGTTTTTTGGATGACACTGAGTCACCACCACCCAAAACCGTGGTTGACAATGACAAAAAGGAAACACCAAACCCGACTTACTTGACTTGGCTCAAGCAAGATGGATTGATACTCGGTGCACTTATGCGCACCATCACCTCCGCCGTACAACCATTCATCGTACGGGCCACAACGGCAAAAGAAGCATGGGATATCCTTGCTCACACATACGCCAACCCCTCTAGAGCATACATTATGCAACTTAAAGAGACATTCGATTCCATTGTGAAAACAACGGATCAAACCATCTCCGACTACATGAATTCAATCAAGGCTTGTGTAGACCAATTAGCTCTTATGGGCAAACTTATTGATCCTGAAGATGTCATAGCCAAAGTCTTAAAAGGTCTTGACTATGAATTATTCAAACCCAATAACCCTTGAAGCTTTACATGAAAAATTGCTTCAACATGAACTCACTGTGAAATACCAAACCACCACCAATCAATTTCCACCATCTGCTAACCCCGCCTACCGCTAGAACAATCACCACCGTGGTTATTCTCGCAATCACTCCAACCCCAATTATCAACGACCCAACAATCAGAATCAAACCACAACCAACCCTAATCCTCGACCCTTCAAAGGGCGATGTCAGTGGTGTCATCAAACCGGCAATGTCATTGCTAATTGCCCGCTATTTAGGAACCTTTTTCCGACAATAGTATTCCCTGACCCACCCTCCAACCGCCAGAACCAAAACCCACCACAAGCCCACTCGACTACCTATGGTGCACCATCTCCAAATCCCAACATCCTACTAGACAGTGGTGCTACTAATCATATTACTCATGATCTGGACACTTTGGCTTTTCACTCTCCTTACACTGACCTGGACGATCTCATAAACGGCGACGGTTCCGCTCTCTCCATTGCCAACATATGCTCATTCACTATTCAATCTCTGAAATTGAATAATGTATTACATGTTCCGACAATCTCTCGCAATATTCTGTCAATTTCTCAATTATGTAAAGATAATAATGCTTTTATCATTTTCTCCACATGATTCATTTCTTCTTTAGGCAATATCAACGGGGAGAATTCTGCTCCAGGGCCGTGTTAACCAAGGAATTTACGAGTGGTGTCCCCAACCTACTGTTCATGCCGCTGTCGAAGGCACCGCTCCGCTATCCTGGCATCATAAATTAGGACACCCATCTTATGATGTAATAAAAATTATTAATAAAAGTTTATCTTCTCCAATATTGGACTATGGAAATTGTAATTCATGTTGTGTTTCTAAGAGCAAAAAACTCCATTTTCCATTTCCTCACTACAGTCCAACGCACCACTAGATTTATTATTTTCCGACCTATGGACCAGTCCGATCCTATCCCGAGACCATTACAAATACTACGTTATATTTGTAGACCACTTTAGCAAATATGTCTGGTTATATCCATTAAAACGCAAATCCGACACCAACCAAATATTTATTCAATTCCGGGCACTAGCAGAAAAATATTTTCAAAAACCAATTCGACAATTTTTCTATGACAGTGGAGGTGAATATATTAAGTTAAATATATCTTGATCACGGCATCTCTCACTCTACCTTACTTCCTCACACTCCGGAATACAATGGATATGCCGAAAGACATCGTCACATCGTAGAAACAGGTCTGGCCCTATTAAATCATGCCAACCTTCCAACCACTTATTGACCATTTGCATTTAGTACAACTACTTACCTTATAAATCGTCTCCCTACCAAAACCTTAAATGGCAACTCACCATATTTTGTACTACATAATAAACAACCCGATTACACAAAACTTCATAATTATGGATGTCTATGCTACCCGTGGTTAAGACCGTATACTCATCATAAATTAGAAAACCGATCTATTCCGTGCATTTTTGCCGGCTACTCGACCACTCAAAGCGCATACCATTGTTTTGACCCGAAAACACATCGTATCTATATTTCAAGACATGTAAAATTTGTTGATGATGAATACCCAGGGCCGGTCCTGACATTTCGGCGGCCTAGTGCGAAAGTTGAAACGGGGGCCCTTTCACGCTTCGCCTCGTATTTCATGCACTTTAAGCTAACACCACAATTGGCAAAAAATTCAAATATTATATAAATATATACAATTTTTTATACCTTTAATAAGATACAATGTACAGAATATATACTCGTACTAAGAAATTTGAATAAGCGACACGTGTCTCTGTCCTTGTCTTTATAAAATATCCTAACAAAAATTAATTAAATTATTTTTGTTATTAAGCAAAAGGTTACGACATTTTATTCAGTAGTGATCTATGATGCATATTATCATACATAAACTTATCATTTATGAAATATTACAAATTTCGTGTAAATTTCCAATAGCTAAATTTGTTAATATCGTCCACCTAATTCATGAACATTGAACATTGGACATTTTATTATTTGATTTAACGATATATTTCAAAATTCAATTTGATCAAAACAAAATGTGAGTTTATTTAAAAAAAAATAGATGTGACGGGTCATGGAAATAAATGTACGATTGTATTCCCTTAACTATGTTACAATAAAATTTGCTTTAATATACAAAATGCTATAGTGGGGAATTGAACCCATGACCTAACAAATAAAATAAACTTTTAAGGTCACACCTACCACTACTCCACTGCACTATTATGTTCATACTTTTCATTCAAATTAAATAAACAAACTTAACTATAATAGCAATTTTGGGCCCTAAAAACCTTGGGCCCAGTGCGGCCGCGCGGGCTGCACTGCCCCAGGGCCGGCCCTGCGAATACCCATATCGTCAAAATACAATGTCATCACCAGGCTCTTTGCTACATAATGACCCAGATTATTGGTGTAACATATCCATACCTATCCTACCCCCACTACCACTGTCAAGCTACCACCCACGACCCCACCAGTCACTACACCACCTCCTCCCAAACCACCCATTACCATCGTCTACTCCCGCCGAAACCCCTCCCAAAATAGTCAACCCTCCACCTCCCTATCGTCCTCTCAGCCCTCGGGATCGGCTTCCTTAGACCCCACCATTCCCCTAGTCACCTCATCTACCTCTTCTCCCTCCTCAACTGACACCGCTCCTACCCTACACCAAACATCCCCGTCGTCTTCTTCACCCCAGACTCGACCAAACTTCGCTAGCATTGCTCCATCACACAATAAAACAGTCACAACCCGACTCGATAATAACATTCAGAAGCCTAATCCCAAATACGCCAATCTAGCTAACGTTAACCCGTGTCCTGACAACCTACCCAACACAGTTAAACAGGCCCTAGTACTGCCCCACTGGCGCAATGCGATGCAAGATGAGTACGATGCCCTTGAACGAAATCAAACATGGTCTCTCGTTCCTCATTCGCAATCTCAAAATGTCATTGATTGTAAATGGATATTTCAAAACAAATATAACCAGGATGGAACTCTCAAACAACACAAGGCTCGTCTTGTGGCCAAAGGCTTCCATCAACACCCGGGTATTGATTATACAGAAACTTTTAGTCCATTCATCAAACCAACTACCCTTCGTCTAATTTTATCTCTCGCCGTAACAAAATCGTGGTCTCTCCGTCAATTGGATGTTAACAATGCCTTTCTGCAAGGCCACCTAACCGATAATGTTTTTATGACTCAACCACCCAGCTTTGTTGATCAAACAAAACCTAACCATGTTTGTAAACTCAATAAAGCGATATATGGACTAAAACAAGCACCTCGAACTTGGTACACAGAACTAAAAACTCACCTAATCACTCAAAATTTTAAACAATCTATTTCTGATTCATCTTTATTTATTTTACAAACCAAAACCACTTGTATTTATATGCTAATTTACGTTGATGACATTATCGTCACTGGACCAAATCCATCATACCTACAAGAATTTATTACGACACTATCTAAACGATTTTCCCTAAAAGATCTTGGACCACTCTCATACTTTCTAGGCATAGAAGTTGCACCAAATAAACTCAGTCTACACTTAAACTAATCTAAATACAACCTACTCACCAAATACAACATGATAGATGCCAAGCCAAACACTACTCCTATGGCTGCTTCTCCACCACTCAAGCGCGAGGATCACCAACCCATTCATGATCAATCGAGTTATCGTGCCATAGTTGGAAGCTTACAATATCTATATCTAACTAGGCCGACATTGCCTTTGTTATAAATCGTCTAGCTCAATTTCTTCATCATCCCACCGCCACTCATTGGACTGCTTTAAAACGTCTCCTTCGCTACTTGAAAGGAACTCAAACCTTTGGCCTACAACTATATTGCCACTTGATCTAGCGTGTTTCGTACGTGTTTATCACGGAGATTTAAGCTAGATTCGATGATGAAAGGTGTGGATTTAGAGTGGAAATCGTCTAATTGGTTTTATCAAGTAAATTGTGCTTTATTCGAGAAAAGACGATTTTTAGAACTCTAATTTCTTTTTATGTTAGGAAATTACCAGACTTTCCTATTATATTATTAGACTACATATTATTCGATTACGTTTATCATTCATCAACATTCACGTTCAATTAGAGAAGAAGAAAGAAAACCCTAAGCATGCATGTGTAACTAATCTTTCTTCTCAGATAAGGATTTGAAGCTATTAGTTAATTGATTGTGAGACTTTTTCTTAATCTTTATTTAATTACTTGAGTATTGTTTATTCTTTGTGCTAATTTTTATGATTGTTGCTTGTTTAATCTTTTTGACCAATTGATTATTTCAATCTTCAATCTATCGCAATTCTTTATGTTTGAATCCGTAATTGTTCAATTCACTAGATAAAGTTGCAACCTTTAGACCTAATTATTTGTGTGCGTTTCATCGTAATTGGGTAAAGGGAGGAATAAACATATAATTCGAATCAATAACCGCGTGTGTTAAAGGTCGTTATTTCTATTGATTTGTTCATATCGTTCATGCTATTATTGAGTTAAATCTAGACGCGTGGATTAGGTTGTTCAATAATTAGGTTGCTTAGTATCGCGTTTCGACCTAAGTAATATTATTTACGGAACATTTGGAACTTTCAGTTTCATAATAGAATACTCAATGATTAAATAAAGGTTACTAGTCGATGATTAATTGTTTAACTAGTTAGTGGATTTTCTTTGAGTCGAGTTTCTTAATCATCTGAATTCTCATTATTAGTTATTTTACTTTCATTATTTTAGTATTAGACAAATCAATCAAAAAAAACCCCATTATTATTGTTACGTTACTTTATTTTAATTACACATTAGTTACACCGCCTTCCCTACGGATTCGACACCCGACTTACCTCTACTATATTGTTAAAGGTAATAGGACTTAATTTTGAGCATACGATCTAGGCTCACCAAATTTTGGCGCCATTGCAGGGGAAGGCCTTTGCTCGTCCCGAGCAAAACTCGGAAACATCAACAATAAGACACAAGATCTTGCAAACGAAACATGGGAAGCTCGACATCAATCAAAATTCATCCCTTCAACCACCCTCCTATATCATCCTCAAAATTTAAGCACAAGGTCACAATGACATGAAAAACACACAACAACAAAAACTGTGACCACAAGACAACTATAAAACATCGAAACATGATACTACGCCCCTTATATCTCCGAATCCTAAACATGATCACATGTGCTACAAAATATCACCAAAGGTAAACGATGTATACCACTATTCTCTACAACCCACACATGTGATCGACCTAACGCTTCTAACACCTTAATACAACACAAAACAACACTTCAATCGCATAATATTTAGTGCTACGACTACATCACACCGCGATTCTTCTCACCTTAACCAACTATCCTACCCGACCGACCTTCTATGTCACCCTTCTTATGACACCAACACCAAGAATGGAGAAAGTAAATGTGATTTTTTTTCCTAAATCCCTCATTTTGCCTAGAGTGTCCGCCCTTGCGGATTTTCACTCTAGCTTTTCATTTTTTTTCAAACTCACACTACTCTCGTGGCACGCAACTCGATTTTTCTTTTTACCCGGAGCGCCCTTTCGGGTTTTCACTCCGTCCTCGGCCACATTTTCATTCTTGCCTAGGCGCCCTTCCGGGTTTTCACCTAGCCGGGTTTATTATTCTTTTTTTTTTTCCATTCAAATTTTTTCTTGAATTTTATTCTTTCTAATAACATTATAATTACAACACAAAAGACGGTTGCAAAGACGAGACAAATATATCCCTCCCTACACTTATTCCGAGCATTGTCCTCAATGTGAGACTAAGGACATAAACAAACGGGGAAAGGGCCTTCAACACCGACAAACAACTCATTGTAACTCGCACCAAGGCTAATTTCTATAATATGGAGTAGTATTCGAACTTGCATCTCACAGCAGCCTCACTAACTCAGCCAATGCAATGTCACCCTCAACTCTCGAGACCATAACAAAGCAAATATCTCATGCCAACGATGAAAACACAACTGCAACTGACATGACTAAGTTACCCATATGAACACGGACAATCACAGCACCACAACCCCGACGACACTCCGATGCCAGCACAACAAAACTCGCCCAAGCCGGGATAATGCCAAATCGATTCCACAATTAAGGCAAACTAGCAGCACAACAAACCCAACTATCGGCCATATATAGCAACAATTGAAATCGTATGAACAAAAGAGATGAAGGTCACGATTTCATACCCAATAAAAACAACCGGACCTGAGACTGGTGATACAGGTGGCCGACACAGACCACTAACCGACATTAACTCGTTAGAAGGCAACACACACTACGGAATGCGAAACTCGGCTGAAACTCACACAGCAACAACAAAACACAGCCACTAACACCAACTCAACAGCACAACCCACTAAAATCGAGTCATACTCGGGATCAAATTCGGGTCAATCAACAAGACAAGGCCTTACTCGATTTGCGAGATTTGATGTAAGCCTGTAATCCGACTAATTCTTCCACCACGACAGAAATATGGTTGTTGCCTGCCCTATACCCGCGCTCCAGCCGACCCATTAGCACCCTAAAAGCAATTAATTTCGCATCCCAACGCGCTTGACACTCCAAGTGCTCATGATTTTTCATGACAAATTCGATGCGACTACTAGGAATTAGGAATCCTCAATCGACTAAAACAGTTGCTTCATAAACACCAGTCGATGCACCCCAATCATCTGATTTACGTAGGAGCTTCGAATTTTTGGGTATTAATGGAGATTTGTGAATTTAGGATATGAAATATGGAATGGAAGGGAAAGGATATGGGTTGGAAGGTAATGGGTGAGCAAGAAAAGAAGAGATGGAATATAATTGAAATTTATTAGGGAAGGAGGAAAATAGTGAAGGTAGATGATAGGTTGGGTTTGAATAAGAAAAAGGAGATTGAAGGAAGAAGATGAGAAGTGTTATTGTGTTCGTTTGATTTTTTGGATATTTTTTTTTAAGAATAGAGAAGAAACACATACCAGTATAGTAACAGACGCGCGAATCGCCTGGGTTATATGCGACTCGCCCGGAAGTCTGAAACTTCAAGCTTCAGGACGAATTTCTTCTTTTCTTGCCCCGATTTCGAGGGGCCGCCATGCTAGTTGCCCAGGGCTCGTGCAAATCGCCCCAACTCCTGAAATTAGTGTTCCTACAAAATAAAAAAAATTATCATCACACTCAAAATCAAAAATGAAAATAACTGATAAGTGTGTTTTGTGGTGTTTATTTCTCGTGTTTGGTCCCGTTTTCTCTTGTGGAATCGCTCTTTCGAGCGGTTTCGAGACTACTTACGCTTCTTCTAGCTTGTTTTAGGTTCCTAAGGTCTGTCTTGGAGAAATGGAACGTTTCTGACTCGTTTCCGATGCATATGGAGCCAATGAAGAGAAGCGACGGTTATTCGGTGACTTAGACTTGATCCCGAGTCCCATGGAGTCCACTTGATGATATCCCGAGCCCCAAGAATCAATAAGAAGCCTAGGAAGAGCAATTGAGGACCTGTCACGACCGGGAATGACCCATCACGGTCGGGATGAGAAGACGAGAAGAAGCAACCTCCTGTAGGGCCATCCCGGTCGGGACCATAACCTTCCCGACCGGGACCACCTCTTCCCGACCGGGATCATCCCCTTCTCGGCTGGGAAGGACCCAGATCACTCGCCGATTCATTCTTTCGCCTCCCTTACTTATGGAACCCTATATATACCCCCCTCTTGTATTGTTTTAGGATTCACGAAACCCTAGACATACTTTAGGTTAGATTAGCTTATATTAGTGTAGATTAGCTTAATCTTTCCTTAATCTCTCCTTAATCTTAGTTTAATTCTTGTATTATTGAAATTCTTGAAGATTTCTATCAAGATTGACAACCTTGGTGGATGTATTTGGGTTTTCTCTATATATATGCAAGTTTTCATCTTTTCATCTCCTTTCTAGTTTGATATAATCTCTCTTTTCTCTTAATCTTTCATTGTTAGTTAAGTTTTAAGCTTTATCTTTTGTTTATTGTTCATCCTTGCTTGTTATTCATTATGAATGTTTTTGTTCTTATGTTGATTTCTCTTGTTTATGTTAGTTTTAGTTTAGATATGTGTGAGTAGTCCTCTTACTAGGGTTAGTAGGGGGATTGGGTGCTTTCATGGGTGATTAAGGGCTTGTGTAGATTGTTGGTGGAAGTTTTGGTTGCTTCTTAGTTGTATGCATAGATCACGTTTGATGAAATGCTTGAATGACTTGTAGTTGCAAATGCAAGTTTTCTTGCCTTCTTCTTGTGGCTTTGTATGTTTCTAGGATGGGTTCTTGCGCGAGAGCGGGGAGCCTTTAGGGCGGTTTTGGAGCGAGAGCCTGGATTATGCCTAGATAACTTGACTACTCCTTCATTCTTGCTCTCTGTGGACATGACATAGGTCCACCCCGATGCGGCCGCACGCGGGTTTGGGTAGGCGAATGAATCTCTATATGAAACGGATCGAATGGAAATTTAAATCGAAGTGGAGTCGCCACCAAACTTTGTGGGAGTTCGGGCCCGTTCGAACGCACTCTATGTCGTAGTGGGCCGTATACAAAATACGGCCCATTTCCGATGTCAGAGTTTATTGGGCTCGTCCCTTTGCATTGTGATACCGATACCGTCACTACTGGTTATCGTGTACCGAATGACTCTCGTGCGCCAACGGTTTCGGGCATCCGGAAATCGAGGTTCTGAGTAAGGGGTGAGGGTACGTGTTGGGAAGCCCACGAAGGACACCCAACCCCGCCCGCACATTGGTGGCCTCTACTAAGATACCGAACGATTTTCTAATACGCGTGTTAGTTGAACGGGAAAATGATATGCAAAGATTATTTTCCCTAAACATGTGAAAGAATTGAAAGGGTTTCTATGTCGATTTAATGCAATTAATTCTAACGTCAAAGTTGAATTTTAGCATGTGGGTTCATTTTAGTACGATAAAATAAACAACCAAAATTGACAAAAGAAACAACAAACAGTTAGCAACGGTATAACGATATTAACGGTTTGTGCAAATATTGAATTGTGTAGAATGATGCAAGTGAGTTAATGCATGGTTTTGAAAGAGATGTTTCGCGTGATTAATTAGGCATGTGTTGACCTAAGTCACAAGAAACGGTTAACGAGACTCGAATGCTATTGTAGGACTCACGGTTTAACGTGATAAAGGGCCACTCGACCGAGTCATTGTGGGACTCGACCGAGTGGACCTCTGAAAAAGGTTCTGTCCATGTTTCATGACCCTATTCGAGCGAGTTATTAACCAACTCGACCGAGTACGATGCCACTCGACCGAGTCACTGCGAGACTCGACCGAGTGGAGGTCGCAAAGACATTCTGTTTCGGTTTTTGTGATATCACTCGATCGAGTGGCGTAGACACTCGGTCGAGTGGCACCTGTACGAGCCATGTCGTTTGCAATTTTGTTATCGATTTCGAAATTGCTTTTTGATTTTGATGACTTGATGAATTGAGCATAAATATTATGGAATTTATACTCGATTCTAAATTTGAATGCTCATCGTATCCCATGTTCGATTATTGAATCGATATGGAATACTAGAGTGAAAATAAAAGAAAATTGCTTTGAGTCGTTTTAAATTAACTACCGCGATATGAATAGATTTTCTCCGCGTTTAATAATATCGTGATTCTAGCGAATCGTATGACTATTATTTTAGCATCAATGAAAGAATCGCATTAGTTAATTAAATTGACTAGATCGTTAGATTCGACATCCAATTATGGAATTGGTATCGACTCTAACGGATCGACACTTTGCTTGAATTGAAAGACTTGATTCCCTCGTCTTTTCTGACATCGAAAATAATCCCTAGAGATCGTGATGTCGGATCCGCGTCAACGGGTTTTGACCCTTATTAAAATAGCATGCTTGCTTTGAGAATCGATGTGAATATGCGATGCAAACGAAAATAATCAAATTATTGTTTAGGTTGACCCGTTTCAATAATCAAGCGATCGGGGTGATGGGATAAGCGACCGGCAACGCTGTGTGCAGTATACTTGTATATTCGGGTTTTCTTATCCCACCATCACTCACACTCGACACAAATTCGCGAGTATTTTAATGTTTTATAGTACTAGCGATATTAGCGATATTACAGATGCGATAATTAAACAAAAAAACAAAAAGAAAAGAAAAAAGACGAGAGGAAGAGAAGAAGGGAAGAATGGGAATTCGCACCCTCAACCTACATGTTTCTTATGCTCGGTATGGACTCGTAGTGACGGCTTGCACGGGAGTTTCGAGATATGTAGGGTGAGTTGTGGTGGTTAGGGTGTTGAATTCCTAAAGCTAGGTTTAGGGTTTCGATTCCTAGGCTAGGTCTAGGGTTTGCTTGGTGTATAGTGGGGTTTGGATTAAGGTAGAATTAGGGTCGAATTAGGTCAAAAAAAGTTGTTGTGCTTGATGTTGCATGGGGTGCTTATATAGGCAAAGCCTAGGCAACCGGCTAGGGTTACTCGGCCGAGTATGTGGCTGACTCGGTCGAGTGGCCTAGTGCGTCAGCCGTCGGGCTTGAATAAGGGCCCACTCGATCGAGTGGGTGAGGCACTCGATCGAGTGGCCCAGCTGGGTCGCGCTGGTCAGCTGTTTTGGGCCGCGACTTGGGTTTTTGATGATTTTGTGTTTGACTTGGACTTTTGATGTTGTGAGGGGCTGTTTTGTATGTCTCGGAACGACTTTGACCGAGGTTTGACCCAATCGTTAAAAAGTCGGTTTTATTTTCGTTGTCGGTTTTGGCCCAAATTAGTCTTGTTTGACTCGGAACGGTCCGCTGGGCCTGATTTTGAGGTCAGTTTTGTGAGATTTATACTCCGTAAGTGCATTAGCCAACAACTAATGGATTTGAGCCCATATCCGAGCGCGTAGAAACACGTTAGCGTCCGATCATCATCGGGTGTTTTTTGGGAAACTACCATAGACACCTGGCAGTCAAAATGCGGGTGTCTATAGAGCCCCCACTCTGACTGAGGCTTGGACAAGGCGAAAGTCAGAGTAGCCACCAGGCCAATCGAGGATTGAAACCTGGCGGACTTCCGATCGGGTCGTTTATAGTCCATTAGACTCGCGTGAAAGGCTCGCCAGCCACAAGCTAGAAGTCATACCTGAGCTGATGACGATAACTCCGTGGGGAATTGGACTTGTCGCATAAGTCCTGGGTGCGCCTGTATGTAGGCACATCCCGTGAAATGCCGCCGTTGGCTTCCGCTGGGGAGATATAGTGGGTTGCACGTTCCTGTTTGAGTCGTACCTGTATAAGTTACATAAAATGCATGCAACACGTAGGTAGTAAAATGACTTGCGCTGGGAAAAATGATTTTTAAATTTTTGAAAATTTGAATTTTGAAAATTTGGAATTTTGAATTTTTGAAAATTTGGAATTTGGAATTTTGTTTGAAATTTTGATTCCTAAAGAAATTAGGAAAGTTCGGGATGAATATCTCCGTGCTAGTATCGAGACTAGGCTTGTGGCTTGATTCCGATTGGGATTAGGAAACTCTTGTGGATGAAAAGAGATGGAAAGAGGGCTATAGAGTTAATACTATAAATACTCCTTTAATGCCCTTGATTTCCTCACAATTCCCTTACAATTCACTCCCCTCTTAAAAAGAAAACCTTTTCATCCTTCTCAAGAAACTAGTCATGAGAATTGATAGATTAACTGTGATGCTGCAAGAATGGTCCCGATGCTTCAGGGACACAGATAGGGTAGCCCTTAACCAGACGGGCATAACTCAGCTGTACCCGTTCCGTCAGATGGTGGTTGATCGTTATTTCTTGGATGCATGCTTGGCTTATTGGGACGACATATATCATGTCTTTGCCTTTCCTCGGGGCGAAGTTTGCCCTTTACCTGAGGAGATTGCAGCTATAGGAGGATGGAACCCGATACTCCGTCCCGCTGTCCCGTACTCAATCTATCACCCAAGGAGGAAGCTTCGAGAATTTCTAGGGCTCTCTCACAACGAGGTATCCCGTCTGATGGAGAGTTATAATATTTCTCTGATCGACTTGGCTGAGAAATTTATGAATCCTCTTGATGTTCGGGTCAGACCGGCTTACAGCCGTAGGGCTTTTTCTTTCTGCATGCTCCATGTTTATCCTTTCGAGGGTCACATGGATTTGCTATCCTGCATGGGAAACACCCGTCTTTTGACCGTAGTGGACTTGATGGAGACTGAACACAGCCCGGCTTGGCTGATCACGGGCGAGATTATCCAAGGATTGGACAACCGTAAGAGGGACTCATCAATTCGTCTTACCGGGAGCACCCGATTGCTGCAAGTATGTCAGATTTTTATTATTTTTCCAATTTCTCGACTTTTCGATTTTTTTGATTTTTCGCGGATTGCCTGCTGTAGTGGGCACTCGATCGAGTCACCCTGGCACTCGACCGAGTGCCCTCGTAGAAACCTCCTGATTTGCTCACAGAGGTACCACTCGATCGAGTCACCCTAGCACTCGATCGAGTGCCCTCGTAAAAGCTTCCTGTTTGTGTTCAGGGGTACCACTCGATCGAGTGTCCCAGACACTCGACCGAGTGGCCTTAGGCGGACGCCTATTTGGCTTTAAAAACTCATGTTTTTGTTTCCTTTTGCAGATTTGGCTATATGAGAGGCTATCGGTGATAGATCCTCCTCTTGATGCGAGCAACTATCGTCATAACCAGGTGATGACGAGGAGGCGGGCCATTGACTTTTCTCGTCAGATTACCCAGAAATATTGGGACGAGGTATTGTCATTCCATGGTGGTCCGTTAATTCGATGGGTAGTTCCGTGGTGGCCCATCTATCTTTGGACCGGCTTGGACCCGAGGGACAGAGCCCGTTATCAAGTGATATTATCTTTCAGGCAAACAATTCATCTTTATCCGGATCGCATACTAAGGCAGTACAGATGGACCCAGCGAATCCCTGAAGTCGAAGCAGTTGTGAGTGACCCTACCCAACTGACTGATGTGATGTGCGATACATGGATGCAAAGATGGTACACCCGGCACACCTGGCCCATTACCAAATCTCGCCACTCAATCTGGGTTTCAGACTCTTGCACGAAGTGGACCAAAGCAGGCGATGCTAAAGCCCGAGCTGCTCTGAATGTTGATGAAGCTTTCGACCTGCTGCGAAGGGAGCAAGCTAAGGACAATGAGGGCTTTTTTGACGAAGGAGACACTCCTGCTACCCTAGTCCGTCTTATGTCAGAACAAAAGAAGAAGATCAAGACTCAAGCTGAAGGGTCTAGTGCTAAAGGTGCTTGGGGGAAGGTGAGCCCCCAGACTGACTTGGAAAAGGAGACTGGGCCCAAGACTACCCGTGCAGGACCGACTTGGCCCACGGGATAGATTACCCGAGCACGTGCGGGCTCGCATTGGACCGAAGACTGTGGTAGAAGACCCGTCTTCGAAGAAACGGGCTCGTGCAAAGGAGGTTCCACTTGTGATTCGGGAACGCTCGCCACCACCTCAAAGACCTCAGGCTCCACGCGACCGGAAGGACAAGAGGAAGGGGAAAATGCCCGGATATTAGTCTCCATTATTATTATTTGAATATTATTATTATTTTTTGGGTGTGATTTTTTTGTGATATGCCGTTTTTTTTTGTAGTTCCCAAGTTTATCGGTTTAATAAAGACGTATTAAAGAATACCGTTTCTGTCTTTTCGTTTATTGCAATGGTTGTACCCTTTTGAGGGGTTGCCTACGTATCCACGATTAGCGGAATCAAACCAAACGTAGTTCAAAATTGATTTGATTGATTTTTTGCAATTTTCGAAATACATCAAGATTATTAATTTGAGATGTGCGACAGTAGAATAATTAATTCTAACTCATTGACTTGTCTATAATTTTGAAAATTTATAAAAAGACAAAAAATTTATAAATTTTTGCAAATGACATTGAGATGGGGTTTATGGGTAGTAGCGCTTCAGCTGGTCCAAGTTGGTTGGGTTGACAAATTCATTTCCGTCCAAGTCTGTCAGCATCACCGCTCCTCCTGATAGGACCTTCTTGACTAAGTATGGCCCAGCCCAATTGGGTTTGAACTTTCCTCTTGGATCAACCGGTAGTAAGGCACGAACCAATTTTAGGACTAAATCCCCTTCTTTGATGTTTCTGGGCCTAACCCTTTTGTTGAAAGCCCGTTGGATCCTCTTTTGATATATCTGAATATTGTTGAGGGCCCGTGATCACCGCTCGTCTAGAAGGACTAGCGAATCGTATCGGGCTTGGACCCAATCTGCTTCAGGTACTTGGCTTTCAAGTAAAATCCTGAGGGATGGTACTTCTAGCTCGACCGACTGGACTGCTTCCATCCCATATGTCAAATAATATGGAGTTGCTCCGGTCGCGGTGCAAATTGACGTTCGGTATCCCCATAGGGCAAAGGGTATTTTGTCGGGCCAGTCCCGGTAATTCTCAGCCATCTTTTTAAGTATGGTGACAATTGTTTTATCGGCCGCCTCTACCGCTCCATTTGTTTGACGTCGGTAAGGCAAAGATGTATGCCTTTGAATTTTATATTTTGCCAGCAATGCGGCAGTTTCAGCTTGAAAGTGGGTCCCGTGATCACTGATGAACTCGTGTGGGATCCCGTATCGGCATATGATCTTGTTTTGGATGAATTTGGCCACGTGCTTGGCGTTCAAGACACGGTATGACTCGGCTTCGACCCATTTGGTGAAGTAGTCGATGGCCACCAGGATGAAGCAATGACCTCCCGTCCCGGAAGGATGCACCTTTCCAATTATGTCAAAACCCCATGTCGAAAATGGCCATGGTGATGTCATAGTATATAATAGGGAAGATGGCATATGTTGTACATTGGCAAAGATCTGACAATTATGGCAGTGCTTGACATATAATTGACAGTCTGCTTCCATGATGTTCCAGTAATACCCGAGCCTCGTGATTTTACGGGTTAACATATGAGCGTTCTTATGTGGGCCGTTTTCACCATCGTGTACCTCGGCCATAACTTTTTCGGCTTGTATTTTGTCAATACATAGGAGGAGAGTCCCCTGTGCCGTCTTTTTGTATGGTTGCCCGTCGTCCGTGCGAACGAATTGGGTTGCCAATCTTCGTAGGGTTTTCTTGGCCCGGTTTTCAGTTCCCGGGGGATATTCTCCCGTTGCCAAGTAAGTTAGGACAACTTGATACCAGGGTTCTGGGTCGGTTATCTCGATATCCTGGATGGCATGGATATAGGCCGGTTCGGACCGTCTTTCGACACAGATTGACATGCTGGTCAGGTGATCCGGGATGTTCAGTAGAGATGCTAATTTGGAAAGTGCGTCTGCAAATTGATTTTCTTCCCGGGGCAGGTAGATATACTCTACCATTTGGAATTGTTTCTCTAGAACCCTTACCCGTGCTTGGTAAGCCACGAGATTGGCGTTCCGAGTTTTCCATTTTTGGAGCGCTTGATTGATGACCAATGATGAATCACCGTGGACCCGGAGGTTTGTTACCCCTAAATCCGCGGCGGCTTGCAACCCGTGAATGCATGCTTCGTATTCGGCTGCGTTATTGGTCACGTCAAAGTCCAATTTGATTGATAAGGGGGTGTGTTCCCCTCGAGGTGAAATTAGCAGGATTCCGACCCCAAATCCTCGGAACTTGGATGCCCCATCAAAATACAAATCCCATGTCTCGGTATCGGTATGAAATATGTCTTCATCGGGAAAGGCCCAATTATCGATGTGGCCTTCTTAAGATATTGGGCTATCGGCGAGGAACTCGGCCACTACCCGGCCTTTGATGGCTTTTAATGGTACAAACTTGAGGTTGAACTCAGATAACATTAAAGTTCATCTGGACATTCTGCCATTAAGGATGGGCTTCTCGAACAGGTACTTGATAGGATCAATTTTGGATAATGCATGTACCTCGTGACTTAGCATGTAGTGTCGGAGCTTTTTAGTGGCCCAAACCAGAGCTAGGCACGTCTTTTCGAGCATCGTATATTTGAATTCATATTCGAGGAACTTTTTACTGATGTAGTAAATAGCCCGTTCTTCTGAATCGACTGTCTGAGCCAGCATAGCCCCCGTGGCTGTCTCGGTCGTTGTTAGGTATAACGACAAAGGCAAACCGGGTTGAGGTGGCATTAATACCGGCGGAGCGGACAGTATCTCCTTGATTTTGTCAAAAGTCGTTTGACATTTGTCGTCCCACAGTGTTCGTTCTCCTATCTTCAGTTTTTTGAAAATGGGCTCACATACCATGGTTAACTTTGAAATAAACCGGCTAATGTATTGGACTTTCCCGAGAAACCCCCTTATTTATTTTTCGGTCTTGGGTGGTTGCATCTCGGTAATGGCTTTGATTTTAGCTGGGTCGAGCTCGATGCCGCGTTGGCTAACGATATGGCCCAGTAATTTGCCTGATGTTACCCCGAAACTGCATTTTTGAGGGTTTAGCCTCATTTTGTATTTGCGTAGTCGGGTAAAGAATTTTCTTAGGGCTGCAATGTGCCCACTTCGGTCCTTGGACTTGACCATCTTGTCGTCCACATAAACCTCCACTTCCTTATGCATTATGTCATGTAATAGGGTGGTGGAGGTTTGTTGATAAGTGGCCCCGACATTGATGAGCCCAAATGGCATAACAGTGTAACAGTAAGTACCCCAAGGTGTAATGAAGGTGGTCTTACTCATGTCTTCTTCTGCCATCTTGATTTGATTGTATCCGGCATACCCGTCCATGAATGATAGAAGGGCATGATCGGCCGTGTTATCCACTAGTATGTCGATGTGGGGTAACGGAAAATCATCTTTTGGGCTAGCCTTGTTAAGGTCCCGGAAGTCTACACATACCCGGACCTTGCCGTCCTTCTTGGGTACCGGCACGATGTTTGCGACCCAGTCTGGATATTCAGACACTTGTATAAAGCCCGCTTTGAGTTGTTTGTCTACTTCCTCTTTGACCTTGAGAGACCATTCGGGCTTCATCCTTCGGAGTTTTTGCTTTACCGGTTTGCACCCATCTTTGATGGGTATTCGGTGTTCAGCTATTTCCCGGTCTATTCCCGGCATGTCCTTGTAGGACCATGCGAAAACATCTTTGAACTCTTGGAGGAGGTCTGTGAATTGTTTTCTCTCCTCTGGATCTAAGGATAGGCCCAACTTAAGCATCTGGGGCTCTAAAGTGGTTCCCACATTGATGGACTCGGTTTTTTTCGATTATCGGGTCTCGAGACTCCCTTTGTTCGAGCTGCTCGATCAGATGTGGAGGTAGAGGTTCCTGTTCGTCGGGCTTCTCAATGTCATTGCATATAAAATTTTTGAAAGAATTTTGGAAATAAGACAAGTCGTAAGCAGAATGGTTTTCGTTATTATTATTAATAGTAAATTTTGTGAAAAGCTTGAAAAGAACGGCCATCTGATCGTTGGTCAGTGGCGGGATATGGAGAGGTCTTGGGACAGGCCCCGAGACCTCAGTGGATAAGGGAAGAGGGGTTACAGACTCGACTCTAGCACCATACCCTCTAGACTTGGACTCAGACTCCGACTCTGACTCAGACTCGGACTCGGTATCCGGCATGTCTCCCTCGCCGGTGGTCAGCTTGTAGATCCGTCCTTGGCTGTCGGTCCACTTGATGGTCTTCCTCCAGGCCCTTTTTCCCGTATCTGCACCAACTTCGGTGATCAGCTTTGTTGGGTCAAACCGATTGCTGCGGAGGATCAGATTGACCAGATCATCTTTTGGAACAGGGACGGCTTTGTCTTCTCCAAATAAGAGCCCCAGCACGGGCTCGGCGTTGTTTTCCCCTTCCTTGGACTCGGTTTGAACGAGGGCAAATATATTGTCGGGGATTAAATTGCATTCCCGAGCCGTTTTGGTCTCGGGATATGTGATGGTGGGCTGGTAGAGGCCCACTTGAATAGCTCCGAAAACTAGAGTGACGAAGTAGTTAGTTAACTTCGGGCTATAAGGGCCTATTGGTTGGATCAGACCCTTTGAAGATAGCCTTTGTAAGGCATAAGTATAGGTAGTCCCTATATCAGTGAATACCCGATTTGGTGTAATCTTTTTGGATGAGGTGTCAAGCAGGTTTACCTCATCAAAGATGCTGCGAGTTGCAGGTGCGGGTGTGGGCTTGCTCGTAGATGAACTTGCCCCTTGATAGCCTTTGGTAGAGGCCTTAGTCAGGCTCTCTAACCTTAGGTCATCCTCGATCCTTGTACCCATTTCAGTTAGGGTAGCAAAATTGGGGATAACAGCATACCGGAGGTGGACCCGGTAGGATGGGAGGAGGTTCTTGACAAAAGCCTCCACTAGGACCTTCTCACTGGGTTTGTCGACCAGCTTCACACTCTCGGCCCGCCATCTTTGTAGATATTTGGTGAACCCTTCCTTCGGCTCTTGGGCCATCACTTCCAGAGTATGCATTGTAGTCTGGATCTCGGTATTATCAGCGTAATTCCGAGCAAATTCGGTTGCCACATCATCCCAAGTTTTGTATTTCTTGGAATCGAGCCTGTAGTACCAGGCCTTAGGATGTTTCTCCAGGGAGGAAGGGAACAAATGTGTAAACATGGTGGATTTCACCCCCTTGACAGCCATAAAATCTTTGAAAGCCCGGGTATGATGGACCGGGTCTTCGGTACCCTCAAACATAGGAATTCCTGTAAGGTTGAGGTTAGTAGGTAGCTCGTCATTCAAAGGCGAATAGGAACGAGCAATTTCGGAGTGGATCGAGTTGTTCGTTGACAGGTGAACTTGTTCCTCGAGCCTGTGAATAGCGCTGACTAGCTCAGCTATGGGCCCAGTGGGCTCTGATCCAGGAGGAGGAATTCCCTTCTCCATTGCACCCACACGAGTGGCAAGTGCCGTTTGATCAGTCTGGATGGCAGTCAATTGGACTTCGATCTTCTCTAGGGCATCCTTCAATGCGTCCATTTTGCGTTGATGTCTGGTTTCGGGTGGCCTGTCTTTAAGAACACCGCGTAATCAGAAACTAGCCCAAATCCCGGAGTAGAAAGCACATCCCGAACAAGACTGAAAAGGAAAATGACTCGGAAAAGACACCTAGACAGGTGACTTGTGAACAGTGGACCTTCCTTAGGATTCGGCGGGTGGGCCTAGTCCTGTTCGAAGGAAGGTTCACGTGAGACATTCCCAGACTTTGGACTCGATTGTGTTGACGGGCCCCCTTTTGTAGGAGTATGTCCTACGTAGGTGGGCCTTGCCTTAGTCTAATAAGGCGGACTGGGATGGGGTGGAAACTCGCGATGTAGGATCGGCGGAGTTTCGACGCTAAAGACTTCGACGACTTAAGACACGACCCGACATTGCTAAATACGGGAAGTCCTAAGAAGAGGAAGGTTTTGAAAATGGATTGTTTTTGGAAAGTCCGAGTGAACTCGGTAGAGGGCCCAATTTTCGAAAGAAAACGAAAAGAGTATTGGGCCATGGATTTTGAAAGTTCGAAAGTAATTTCGAGTTTCGAATTGGGCAGCATATCGTCTAGAAAATAGGCTATTTTGAGTAAAATCATAAGTCCTAAATTCGGTATGTCCCTGGTTTTGAAATTGAGTATCTTGAAAAAGATGTATATTTTGAAAAGTTGACGGTTTTTGAAAACGACATGGGAACCAAATAGCACGTAGTCACACAAGCATTATAACGATGCCATGTATGCTTTACACTAAGTCTCGGTCGGTCTAGAGGGTCTATACCAGTGTACATAGTCTAGACGTTGATCGGGACGGACTCTCAAAGTCGAGTTGAGCTTAGAACATGCTGCGAAACCCACTCGAATCGACTATGGACACCTTTTGACATATCCATATTGGAGTACATCAACGGTATAGTGGGACGTCGGTCACCAGTACTGGCCCGGGAAAATATGGGTTATGCATGAACCGTAAAACTAAAACGCGTATTGTACTAGTCAAACGATTTCTATTCGAGTCTCACCCTGAGGATGCCGATGGTAAGTCACGCATCAGTTAATCCCCAGCGGAGTCGCCAAATTGTGGACATGACATAGGTCCACCCCGACGCGGCCACACGTGGGTTTGGGTAGGCGAATGAATCTCCATATGAAACGGATCGAATGGAAATTTAAATCGAAGTGGAGTCGCCACCGAACTTTGTGGGAGTTCTAGCCCGTTCGAACCCACTCTATGTCGTAGTGGGCCATATACAAAATACGACCCATTTCCGATGTCAGAGTTTATTGGGCTCGTCCCTTTGCATTGCGATACCGATACCGTCACTACCGGTTATCGTGTACAGAATGACTCTCGAGCGCCAACGGTTTCAGGCATCCGGAAACCAAGGTTCTGAGTAAGGGGTGAGGGTACGTGTTGGAAAGCCCACGAAGGACACCCAACCCCGCCCGCACATTGGCGGCCTCTACTAAGATACCAAATGATTTTCTAATACGCGTGTTAGTTGAACGGGAAAATGATATGCAAAGATTATTTTTCCTAAACATGTGAAAGAATTGAAAGGGTTTCTATGTCGATTTAATGCAATTAATTCTAACGTCAAAGTTGAATTTTAGCATGTGGGTTCATTTTAGTACGATAAAATAAACAACCAAAATTGACAAAAGAAACAACGAACGGTTAGCAACGGTATAATGATATTAACGGTTTGTGCAAATATTGAATTGTGTAGAATGATGCAAGTGAGTTAATGCATGGTTTTGAAAGAGATGTTTCGCGTGATTAATTAGGCACGTGTTGACCTAAGTCACAAGAAACGGTTAACGAGACTCGAATGCTATTGTAGGACTCACGGTTTAACGTGATAAAGGGCCACTCGACCGAGTCATTCTGGGACTCGACCGAGTGGACCTCTGAAAAAGGTTCTGTCCAGGTTTCATGACCCTAATCGACCGAGTTATTGACCAACTCGACCGAGTACGATGCCACTCGACCGAGTGGAGGTCGCAAAGACATTCTGTTTCGGTTTTTGTGATGTCACTCGATCGAGTGGCGTAGACACCCGGTCGAGTGGCACCTGTACGAGCCATGTCGTTTGCAATTTTGTTATCGATTTCGAAATTGCTTTTGATTTTGATGACTTGATGAATTGAGCATAAATATTATGGAATTTATACTCGATTCTAAATTTGAATGCTCATCGTATCCCATGTTCGATTATTGAATCGATATGGAATACTAGAGTGAAAATAAAAGAAAATTGCTTTGAGTCGTTTTAAATTAACTACCGCGATATGAATAGATTTTCTCCGCGTTTAATAATGTCGTGATTCTAGCGAATCGTATGACTATTATTTTAGCATCAATGAAAGAATCGCATTAGTTAATTAAATTGACTAGATTGTTAGATTCGACATCCAATTATGGAATTGGTATCGACTCTAACGGATCGACACTTTGCTTGAATTGAAAGACTTGATTCCCTCGGCTTTTCCGACATCAAAAATAATCCCTAGAGATCGTGATGTCGGATCCGCGTCAACGGGTTTCGACCCTTATTAAAATAGAATGCTTGCTTTGAGAATCGATGTGAATATGCGACGCAAACGAAAATAATCGAATTATTGTTTAGGTTGACCCGTTTCAATAATCAAGCGATCAGGGTGATGGGATAAGCGAACGGCAACGCTGTGTGCAGTACACTTGTATATTCGGGTTTTCTTATCCCACCATCACTCACACTCGACACAAATTCGTGAGTATTTTAATGTTTTATAGTACTAGCGATATTAGCGATATTACAGATGCGATAACTAAACAAAAAAGCAAAAAGAAAAGAAAAAAGACGAGAGGAAGAGAAGAAGGGAAGAATGGGAATTTGCACCCTCAACCTACATGTTTCTTATACTCGGTATGGACTCGTAGTGACGGCTTGCACGGGAGTTTCGAGATATGTAGGGTGAGTTGTGGTGGTTAGGGTGTTGAATTCCTAAAGCTAGGTTTAGGGTTTCGATTCCTAGGCTAATTTATCGACCTTGACCATCACGTTCTCTACAACTCCTGTAGGTACAACACCAGACCGATTAGCAAGTTGAACAACCACTTTTGTACTCTTTAGAGGACCAAGTGCTAACGACTCATAAACCTGAAACGGGAAGACATTTATCGACGCCCCTAAATCTAACATGGCTCTTTCGAACCGCATATGACCTATTGTGCAAGGTAGAGTAAACATACCCGGATCACTACACTTGGGAGGGGTTTTAGTCCTAAATAAAGCTGACACAAATTCACTAGCTTGACCCTTGAAGTTTTTCACATTACGTTTCTTTTGATTTCTCTTGATTGTACAAATTTCGTTTAAGAACTTCGCATATCTAGGAACGTTTTTAAGTAAGTCAAGTAAAAGAATATTTACCTCGCATCTACGAAAGGTTTCGTAAATATCGGTGTTATGCTCCTTCTTTCTAGTGTCTTTCAAGACTTCGGGAAATGGTGGAAGTGGCTCATAAGTCGGAAAAATCGGGGTCGACATCGCCTCCTTGGACTTAGAAGCAATTTCACTTCCCTCTTCATTAGGGAGCTTCCCCTTATCGATCACAAGCTCCTCCTCTTCACGAATAATCACCGTTTTAGGCTTGGTTTTAGGCTTTTCAACCTCAACCAATTGCCTACCATTCCGCAAGGAAACCGCGCTCAGATTATGCGTCGGGGTTTCTACCGTTTGAGAAGGTAGACCACCCGACTGTTTAGCTTCCAAACGATTAACCGCGGTAGCTAGTTGACTCATTTGATTCTCAAGATTTTTAAAATTTTGCTTATTCTCTGCTCGATCTTGAGTAACACTAGCGGTGAGAGCTCGAATCATATCCTCCGTAGACATCGATGAGCCTAATGATTCTTGTGGAATAGATTGTTACGGCACTTGTGGGGTGAATTGTTGTCCTTGTGGTCAGGGGAGAAATTGACCTCTAGGAGGACCAACTTGGTGAGATTTCCCCTTCCAACCGGAGTGGTAAGTATTAGAGTGCGGATCCCACTTTCTATTGTTGGATTGACTTTCCCAAATCCCATTTACCATCTCAGAATCATGCTCTTGGATTTGGGGACAAATATCGCTCGGGTGACCCAAAGTAGAGCAAATACCACAAACAATGGTTGATTGCTTACCTACCATCATAGCATGCACCATCAAATTTAAGCTATCAAATTTTTTTTCTAAGCTTATATTTGAACTCAATGAGTTCACACCACGGCGTCCATCTTTTTTAGCAAAATCCCTAGAACTCTCGGCTAGCTCTGTGATAATATTCCAAGCATCCGTGGGATTCTTATTCACTATGCCTCCACCGCTAGCAGAATGAACCATACGACCATCCTCCAGGGTAAGTCCACCACAAAAGTATAAGATGAGATCTTGGTTGGAATACCCATGATAAGGACAACCGGCACATAGTTGCTTGAAGCGTTCAAGGAACTCGTACATAGTCTCTCCCGTATGTTGCTCCACATTACTAATGGCTTTCTTTAAGTGGGCGGAACAGGACGGTGGGAAGTACTTCTCTAGGAATGCCTTCTTCATATCCACCAAGTTGTGACACTATTAGGTGGTAGATAGTACAACCAATCTCTTGCATTCCCCTTCAATGAGAAGGGAAAAGCTCGTAGCTGAAGTTGTTCATCAGTCACACCAGCCGGCTTCATACTAGAACATACGATATGGAAATCCGAAAGATGTTTATTTGGATCTTCGATGCTCGTTCCATTGAAAGTGGGTAGATGATGGATCAGACCCGATTTCAATTCAAAAGTTGCTCCCTCGGCTAGAGCTGGGAAAATAATGCATAACGGTTGAACCGCAAGATCAGGAGGTGTGAGCTCCTTCAGAGTACGTGTTTCTCTCGCCATAATTAGTTCGTCCTCAGATTCGGGTACAGACTTCGGCATAGAATCAAGATCGCTTTCGGGCTCGGGTTGCACAAAGATGACCAATTCACTATTATCACCCTGTCTCCACCTGAAAATTGAATATTCGATCTCTGAGTCGAAGGGCTCGAGTGGATTGTTAGTGGAACGAGTATTATGCATATACTTGCGTACCTAAAAATAAATAAATAAAAATCTAAACAAAACAAAAAACAAAAATTAACTACTGTCTTCCCTGGCAACGGCGCCACCACTCACCTTTATGTCTTCATGCATACTGTGACGCTGACCATCCAGGTGACAAAGACGACTACATCTCGACAACCGGCTACATTATTTACCTTGGACGCAATCCTATTTCCTGGTCCTACAAAAAACAGCGCGGTTTAGCACTGTCCACCACCGTAGCAGAATTCTGTGCCGTTGCTTCCGTTATCACTGAATTAATTTGGCTTCGCAACCTTCTTACCGAGCTTTGCATCACTGTCACAAAATCACCAGCCATTTACTGCGATAACATTTCCGCGACACTCTACGCCAAGAACCCAATTTTCCATTCTCGAATGAAACACATGGCTCTCTTCTTCCACTTCGTCAAAGAACAACTTCAACTCGGCCAAATTCGAATTCAACACATTGCCAGCAAGGATCAACTAGGTGACATACTAACCAAGCCGCTGCCCAAACCTTCATACCATGACCTAAGAGCCAAGATTGGCCTTACCCATCGGACTTCCATCTTGCGGAGGCGTATTAACCATATCAATACAAATTAAGAAGATCATACAAATAATTTCAGCCAAATCAATAATCAATCATCCCGTCAATCAATCCCTAAAATCAAGGGACACTAATCTTTTTCATACTACAAATTATAAGAACTTTATATTTGTGTAGTCTCATAATTATGACATGATTGTAGTCTTGTATCACTATAAATATGTACCTTGTTCATTTGTAATAATCATCAAAAATATTCTTGTATCCTTGCTTATATCGAGTCGTAAAAAATAAATGAATCACAAATTCGAATATATTTCATGGACAAATAATATTGGCTTCTAAGTTCTAAAACTCGCATCGACACCTAAAATCAGTCAATGTGACATACTCCGATACTCGGTGCAAGCTACCTAACATCAACATGAGAGAAAACTTCGGATGTGAAAACCGCGTTACTATAATCCGAGCATTTGGACAAGTTTCTCCGGTAAGGAAACGCTGGAGGAGATTTTGGAGGAGGAAGATCAATTGATTCACTACTCATCATCGACAAGATCGATGTCATTGTCGGCCTTTTAGCAGCATTTTCTTGGACACTCAGTAGACCAATGTGGATGTATCGGGTAACCTCGGTGGTCGAACACACTTCTTCGATATTCGGGTCCAATAATTTTGTTATCGACCCTTCGTTCCATAGTCTCCATGCCTGTGTGTCGAAAAACTTGCATTAACTTACACCCTCCGTCCCGTTCATATGTTTGTCTTTCATTAAAATATTGCTCATAATAAATATAATAGTTAAACAGCTGAACGAGACAGAGAAAGTACTAAGTACTTTGTGTAGTCAAACTATCACTACTCAATACGGAGTAATATTTAGTCAAATTTATGAATTTCAACGATATTCTACGTGGTCCCTTAATTTTTTTATTTTCTACGGTGTATCCTTCATTTTGTTAAAAAATAACTTTGTTTTGTGATAACTCGTGCACACATAATTTGAAAGTGACAATTTGTTCCCAAATTCATTGTCATTACGAGATATTCGATTTTGAAAATAATGGTTACCTTCGAAACTTGTAATTCAGTTACACTCGGTCAAACATTTTTAACCCAATAAACTTTGACTAATGATAACTCTTTTCCCCGAGTTTCGAAAATCGATGATTTTTATATCCAAAGCGGTCATTTGTAAGATATTTTCAGTTTGAAATTAAAATTGTCGCTTTCGGAATTCGTGGTCAAGAGTTATCATCAATCAAAGATATTTTGACAAAAAAGTGGGTACAACATAAAAAAAATGAAATAACATAGGGTATCACGTAGAATATCTTATGAGTATTAAATATAAAATTAACATATTAACATAATATTGCAAAGAGTTTTTAGGAAATTATAATTTAAAAACACAAAAAATGATAGCGAAAAATGTGGTCGAAGTATCGTCCTCGACTCCTTGTAGACAGTAAAAAGTCAAGTGAGTAGTTTGAATTGAATTAGAGAGAGTATTTGTGTATCGAATATAATTACTTGCAGAATTTACACTTACATAATTTAGTAGATTTTCATCGTCTTCTTGACTAAGCGAGACACTATTCCTGCGTCCACTGACGACTTCCAAAAGTATGACACCGAAGCTGAACACATCCGACTTGACAGAGAAGTGGCCTGTTATTGCATACTCGGGTGCCATGTATCCGCTGCATATATATAACTTCATTTATAAGCGACATTCATCGACAAATTTTCATAGCATTCAGCCATTACAGTGTTTGTTTCTGAACTTACAATGTTCCTGCAACTCTGCTGGTATTGCCCTGAGTCTGATCATTTCCAAAAAGTTTTGCCATCCCAAAATCTGCAATTTTCGGGTTCATATCAGCATCTAACAAAATGTTGCTTGGTTTTATGTCTCGATGAATGATTCTAAATCGAGAATCTTCATGGAGATACACTAGTCCACGTGCAATTCCCATTACAATTTTCTTTCGCGTTTCCCACTTCAAACATGCTCCCCTTTTAGCATCTGAAATCGAAGTAATAAAATAATTAAACTTTAAAGAATTTGATACATTTTTTCTAACCTGTGTGCACTGCACACACGTTAACAACTCTAAGCTAATTAGCTAAAGTATAACAAAGATGATGAGAGGCCGAAAGTACCAAATAAGTAGCGATCGAGGCTCTTATTTGGCACAAACTCGTAAACAAGCAATTTCTCGTCCCCTTCTAAACAAAATCCAAAGAGTTTGACGAGATTTTTATGTTGAAGCTTCGCGACTAAACATGCTTCACTCTTGAACTCCCTCATCCCTTGTTCTGTTTGACTACCGAGTCTCTTCACCGCTATCGCCTGTCCATCTGGCAGCGTTCCCTGAAATAAATAACGACTTACTGATAACTAAACTATGTACACTTCAATGTATAGTGACATGACAATTAGGTGTGGAATTAGAAATGAAATTTTCGGTAACAAACTTTATTTTTGTAACTTCATATTTCGCTGGGCCTTACGCCAAGGATTTCAGGTAGCCAAAATTTCAAAAATAATAGAATATAAATATAATAGTTCTTGCTCAACCATCACTTTAATGTTTTGATTGAGATGGTTTGAGCTAGCGTGACCTATGGTCACGAGTTTAACTCAAGTGGGAACTCAGCACGTAGTTACTTACGTACCATGTAAACAATTCTGAAACCACCTTGACCGATTTTATTAGATGGCGCGAAGTTGTCTGCAGCGGCTTTGATCGTGTTATACTGCAAGTGTAGGTTCTCCATGCTCTCCATTTCATCCAATCCTACAAAAAAACATACCAACCATGGTCGAAAAATATTGTAAACCGAAATCAATCCGAAAATTTAGGCAATGTCAATAATAGGTTGCTTTACCCGTAGGCTTTCCTCTTGCCTTGACTCTCCTTAAGCACATGTACACATTCGAGATCAAAGATGTCGCGGCTATAGCTGCCACAGCAGTGATCAGACCGATCCAAGCGAAACTTAATCTTTTCCCGACATCTACGCGTAAATTCAGATTAACACATAACAATAAATAGACAGTCTAAGGCCAAAAATACCTAAAGGTGGCAATCACATCAGTCGATCTGGTCAAGCTGCGTTCATGTTGTTGAATTGTAATTCAAACATCATCACGTTACTTCAGCTACAAGCTAAGAAGTTAGAGGCAGTTGATTTATTTCAGTTATTCAAGCAAGTATTAATGGTCAAGTCCTAAGTCTAAGGCAAGTAAACCCATGATCAGCTACTTGTTTTTGATCATGGGTAGTAGGAGTCAGTTAATGAAGAACATGGCCTTAGTGGTTGTGTTTAGTTCCTTTTATAAGCATTGTAATCTTTCAGTTTCAATTAAGCAAGCAATCTCTTCCCTTCATCTTGTTTTGCAAACACAAAATTACAACATTGGTATCAGAGCTCAAATCCAGGTTCAATTCCAAGTGAAAAGCATCATGAGTAACGGCAATGGAGGAGGTTCAAATGTAACCCAGTTGCCAGTTTTCAAAGGAGTCAAGTATCAGTTTTGGGAATTGAAAATGAAGACATTGTTTAAGTCCCAGGAACTGTGGGAGCTTGTTGAAGATGAGTTCGTTGACACAAATACGGACAATCCTGATCAACAGCTCAAGGATAAGAGGAAGAAAGATTCGAAAGCTTTGTTCATCATTCAACAAGCCCTTGATGATGAAATCTTTCCTCATATTGCCTCTGCAACAACCTCAAAGAAAGCCTGGGATGTACTCAAATCTGAGTACCTAGGAGATAAGAAAGTGGTGACAGTTAGGCTTCAATCATTAAGGAGGGAGTTTGAGACTTCCCTTATGAATGATAAGGAATCTGTGCAAGACTTCCTGTCAAGAGTAACAGGAGTAGTGCAGCAGATGAAAGCCTATGGTGAGAAGATATCTGACTCACTTGTAGTTGGAAAGGTTTTGAGAAGTCTAACCAGAAAATTCGATCATGTTGTGGCAGCCATTGAGGAATCCAAAGACATGGAGACCTACACGTTTGATGAGTTGATGGGGTCACTACAAGCACATGAGGAGAGGCTGAATAGGTCTTCCGAGAAGAAGGAGGAAAAAGCCTTCCAAGTTAAGGATGATCAACACAAAGATCAATCAAGTCAGTTTGCTGGAAGAGGAAGAGGAGGAAGAGGCAAAGGTGGTTCAAGAGGAAGAGGAGGACGCGGCAGAGGAGGAAGAACCTCTGGACAAGTTTATGACAATCAGGAGCAGCAGGCTCGGGCAGCAAAGTCCATTATCAAGTGTTATTACTGCACTAAACCAGGACACAAGGCTGCAAACTGCTGGAAAAAGGAGAAAGATCAAACAGATGCCAGAGGTGATCAAAGGATAAATCTTGCAGAACAAGAAGAAAATTTGTTTATGACAACTGGAGGATCACAGAAAGAGGCGTCTGAGGTATGGTACATTGACAGTGGGTGTTCAAACCACATGTCAAGCACAAAAGCTATGTTCAAAGATCTGGATGAGTCAAAGAAGGGCAAAGTGAGGTTTAGAGATGACAAGCAACTGTCAGTTGAGGGTATAGGAACAATAGCAGTTAAGACTGAGCAAGGTAATGTCAAACTTCTGCACAATGTACAATTTGTACCTTTACTTGCATATAATCTGCTAAGTGTTGGTGAATTGTTATCTTGTGGTTTGTCCTTGTTGTTTGATGAAGAGTCCTGTGTTGTTAAGGATAAGAAAACAAATGAAATTGTTGCTAAAACAGTCATGGGAAGAAACAAAATGTTTGCCATAGATCTGGAAAAAAATGTGGGAAGGGCACTAGTTGCTAAGGATGAGTATACTAGGTTATGGCATCTTAGATATGGGCATTCAAATGCACAAAGTCTTAGGATGTTAAGCTCAAAAGGGTTAGTTGATGGCTTACCTAAGATAAATGATATAAAAGTCTGTGAGGGGTGTATATATGAGAAGCAAAGTAGAGGGTCATTTCCAAATGAAAAGACTTGGAGGGCAAGTGAATATTTGGGACTTCTACATGCTGATTTATGTGGTCCTATGAGGACTGAGTCTTTAGGGGGAACTAGATACTTCTTGTTAATCACAGACGACTTCAGTAGAAAAAGTTGGGTCTATTTTCAGCAAACCAAGTCAGGGTCATTTGATAATTTCAAGAAATTTAAGGTCTTGGTTGAAAATGAAAGTGGAAAAGTGGTTAAAGTGTTGAGAATAGATAGGGGAGGGGAGTTTGTCACTAAAGAATTCATTGAGTTTTGTGAGAATCAAGGAATTAGAAGAGAGTTCACAGCTGAGCAGAATGGTTTGGCTGAGAGAAAGAATAGGACAGTTGTAGAGATGGCTAGGAGTATGCTTTGAGCACAAGGTCTGCCAGATGAGCTCTGGGGTGAAGCTGTAGCAACAGCGGTTTATTTGCTCAACATTTCTCCAACAAGGGCACTGGTTAATCAAACTCCACATGAGATTTGGAGAGGAAGAAGACCAGGGGTGAGTCATCTAAGAGTATTTGGCTGTGTTGCTTATTCTTTGGTCAATTTAGGAACTAAGCTAGATGATAAGTCTATTAAGTGCATATTCATTGGGTATGCTTCACAATCTAAGGCTTATAAGTTGTTTGATCCTGTGAGTAGAAAGATAATGGTTAGTAGGAATGTAATCTTTGATGAAGAAGCAAGATGGGACTGGTCAAGTGATGATCAGAAAATCTTTACATTTGAAGATGCAGTTCCACAAACTGAGTAGCAGGCAGCATCACCTCCTTCCACTCCAGATAATAGCAGCAGCTCAGACTCCTATGAATTTTCAGATGAGTCACCCCCAAGGAAAATGAAGTCACTGGCAGAAGTTTATGAAGCCTGTGACTTTGCTTTGATGGCTACAGAACCATCAAGTTTTGATGAAGCTGTGCTGGAATCAGTTTGGCAGGTAGCAATGGAGGATGAAATCATGTCAATTCAAAAGAACAAAACTTGGGAATTGGTTGATCTTCCTAAGGGCAAGAAGGCAATTGGGCTAAAATGGGTGTTCAGAACGAAGTACAACACCAATGGCAGTGTACAGAAGCATAAAGCCAGATTGGTAGCAAAGGGTTATGCTCAAAGAGAAGGAATTGATTTTGGTGAAACTTACTCTCCAGTGGCAAGGTTCGAAACTGTGAGAGTCATTCTTGCCTTAGCTGCTCAGTGGTGTCTAACTGTATACCTGTTTGTTGTCAAATCCGCGTTCCTAAATGGACATCTGCTAGAAGAAGTTTTTGTTAATCAACCACAAGGTTTTCTCAAAGAAGGGGAGGAATCAAAGGTATACAAGCTGAAGAAGGCACTATATGGCCTAAAACAGGCACCAAGAGCATGGTATAGCAAGATTGATGGGTTCTTTGAGAAAGATGGGTTCAAAAGGAGCGAAAATGAACCCACCTTGTATGTTAAGAAAGCTGAAGATCAAGGGATATTGGTAGTATGTCTGTATGTGGACGACATCATCTACTTTAGCTCTTCTCCACAGCTATTGAGCGAGTTCAAGAAGGCTATGATGGGAGAATTTGAGATGACTGATCTGGGTGAATTACAGTACTTTCTGGGTTTGGAGGTAATGCAGAAGGAAGAGAGTATTTTTCTGTGTCAAAAGAAATATGCATGTGATCTGCTCAAGAAATTCCAAGTAAAAGAAAATAAGGCTGCAATTACTCCCATGAATTCAAATGAAAAGTTGCAGAGGGATGATGGAACACCAGCAGCAGATGAAAAGAAATACGGAAGTCTAGTGGGTGGTTTGAACTACCTCACTCACACAAGACCCGACATCTCTTATTGTGTGGGTGTGGTATCCAGATACCTACATGATCCAACCAGGCAACAACTTGGGGCAGCCATGAGAATCTTGAAGTATATTGCAGGAACCAAAGGCTATGGCATCTGGTATACATCCGCACAAGAGTTTAAGCTGGTCGGGTTCACTGACAGTGATTGGGCAGGATGTATTGATGATAGAAGGAGTACAACTAGGTCGATATTCAGTCTGGGATCAGGGGCAATGACATGGAGTTCAAAGAAACAAGAGAATGTTGCATTATCATCATCCGAGGCTGAGTATGTAGCAGCAGGTGCAGCAGGAAGACAAGCTGTATGGCTAAGGAAACTGCTACTAGACCTAGAGTGTGAGCAGAAGGAAGCAATAGAGTTATGGTGTGACAGTAAGTCAGCCATAGCAATGGCAAAGAACCCTGCATTTCACGCAAGAACCAATCACATTGAGGTCCAGCATCACTACATCAGGAAGCTGGTGAATGAAGAGCAAGTGAAGCTCAAGTTCTGTGGAACTAACAGTCAAAATGCAGACTTGTTTACAAAGGCTTTAACTTAAGCGAAGCATCAGTTCTTTTTGGAGTGCATAGGGATGAAGAGTTTGAATTAAGGGGTGGTGTTAAATTGTAATTCAAACATCATCACGTTACTTCAGCTACAAGTTAAGAAGTTAGAGGCAGTTGGTTTATTTCAGTTATTCAAGCAAGTATTAAGGGTCAAGTCCCAAGTCTAAGGCAAGTAAACCCATGATCAGCTACTTATTTTTGATCATGGGTAGTAGGAGTCAGTTAATGAAGAACATGACCTTAGTGGTTGTGTTTAGTTCCTTTTATACGCATTGTAATCTTTCAGTTTCAATTAAGCAAGCAAGCAATCTCTTCCCTTCATCTTGTTTTGCAAACACAAAATTACAACACAGGTCATATTTGGTCAACATACCTTTCTGGTTAAGTCGGGTCGTTATTGGGTCAGATATTGAGTGGGGTTCAAGTCATTAATCTTATATTCTTATCTTGTTAATATCGAGACGTGTTCAGGTCATATCTGTTCAACATACCCTTTCTGGTCAGGCCAGGTCGTTATTTGGTCAGATATTGAGTGGGGTTGAGGCCACTAATCTTACCAGGTCAATATCAAGTCGTGCCCAGGTGAATGATTATCGAGTTGTATCAGGTGCCGACAGGGCCGGTCCTGAACATCTCGAGGCCCTAGGCAAAATCGTAAAATGAGGCCCTTTACAGCGAGTTGTAGGATTATTGGTGTTATTTTTCCCCATGATTTTTTCGCTTAATAATACTATAGAGAAAATCATAGTTCCTCTGTACCATTGAAGATCTTCTCACTTTATTCATTTGTGAGAGATATAAAATTGATGTGGGAAGATCTTAGTGATACGGGGGAGTAATTACGATTCTAAATTAAAAAAAAAGTGGCTAAAAATTAATAAAAAATTTTACAAACTTGGTTATGAGTATTAAAAAGAAAAGTTTTTACAAATGGAAGAAGGTTAGAATATAAAATGACGAAAAGGACAGAGAAGAAATTTGTGAGAGATATAAAATTGAAGTGGGAAGATCTTAGTGATACGGAGGGATTAATTACGATTCTAAATTAAAAAAAAGTGGCTAAAAATTAATAATTTTTTTTTACAAACTTTGTTATGAGTATTAAAAAGAAAAGTTTTTACAAATGGAAGAACGAAGGTTAGAATCTAAAATGACGAAAAGGACAGAGAAGAAAATCAGTTAAAAAAACGGAGGACAAAGGGATTTGAACCCAAGTGGCCAGCCACAATGAATTACTATAACCAATGCCTTGACCTGAAATCCAATACCATATCACTGATTACTCACGTACTTAAAACAACAAATACTCTGCATTTCTCATTCTCCTCCTCACTGTTGGGCCCCTTCTAGACTTGGGCCCTAGGCATCCGCCCCACATGCCTACCCTTAGGGCCGGGCCTGGGTGCCGAGTACAAAATGGGCCCGACCGGATCAGGTTAAGTTTGCTAGCTTAACGGTTAGATGGAGCAACCGAGCCAAAAAATTTATATTATATTATATTTATATTCTATTATTAACGAGTAACGACTAGAATGTAAAAACAGGGAGGATTTTGAAAGACAGTCACCTGCACCGAGATCAATATAAAAGTAGGCAATTCGACAGCTCGGTTGAACAATCGATTTCAGCTGAATCCCATTCGTCTGAAGCCGATTCAAACCCGTTTGCAAACATTTCTTACAATCCAACTGACTTATATCAGGAGTACACTCAACATACGCGATAAGTGCGATCAACTCTTCGATATAAACAACTCCGTTCGCAGTAGCCAATCCCGAATCATCAACCTTCACCGTGTTAGATAAATCAATCAACGTGCTCGATAATTCCTGCTCAAACCGCTCGTAATCCAACGATCCATATTCAAAGATGCTAAACACAGAATCATCTTCGACACCCAATATGGATCGATTTGAGTATCTTAGCATGCACTGTCCATACCAGATTATCGCCTCCACGTCGTTGTTAGGGCATTTCTGCTGGATTTGCCCTGCGGCAACTGTTACACATTTATTGCAGACTTGTGCTGTGTATCCTGCATTGCAGAGGAAAATTGCTTCAATTTTGTTCACTCCTTCTCCGACAGATGAGTTGTAGAATTTCTTCGAGGATGATTCCGATGTCATATTCGACAGTAGAAGATTAAGATTGGCTTGATAAGCATTCTGCTGTTCGTTCTGTGCTGTCTTATTCGAACAGTACTCGCTGAAGTAGGTAAGTTGGTCTTCGGAAAAACCGAGTTTAAAGCAGAGGATTAAGAGGATTATTAGAAGAATTAATATTTGAGATTTATGAACAGATATTGCCATTAATTGACTTAATTACAGCATTTGCTGCAGTTCAGAATTACAGAGGATGCAATGAATTCAACCACGTCATGAAAAATCACAGAAGATTGCAGTCTAGTTCTATGAACTTTCCAAGATATGTTAATTACTGTTTTTTTAATGCAGGAAAGTTGAATTATTCAAACAATCAGAAATCAGAAATCACCAATTTTTCTGAATGACTATGACAGCAGGAGTTTGACCTGAGGAAAATGAAATCAAGTTTTAAAAAATGAGATTAAGGTATACAGGTGTATGATATGATAATTAAAAAATGGGATTAATTGAGGCAGCAGTTGAGTCATATCGGGTTCAGATTGGGTCAGATTGTTGACGGGTTCATCTCCGGTCTTGGTGGGGGTTAGGTCAACAATGGGCCAGAAGTCGGGTTGAGTTGGGTTTGGTTCGAGTGACTATGGAGTGAACCTATAACTGTAGGTGTATTTATTTTAATTTTAAGTTGAGACAATTAAAATAAATAATAGTTCTATTTTTATTCCGACCATTTTCAACCTAATTTATTATTGGGTTAGCAATGTGATTATATTAATATGATGTCACTAGTCGGTTCAAATCGGGTTTGTTTTAAGACTAATAAAGTTGACTTACGTTAGTGGCTTAACATCGGACGGGTCAAGTCGATTTCAGTTCAGCTAAAGGCAGGTCAGCTTTCAAACATATATATATATATATGTTTGACTTAAGAATGCTAAATAAACAATTAACATAGATAATGATGATTAATTAAATTCAAAAAAAAGATAATCATGATTAATTAAATTCTTGTTGATCATGAGTCATGACATTAGAGATATTCCACAAATCTCTTCACCAAATTACTATCAACTTAACAATGAAACAAACTACGAGTAATAAACTCACATTTTTGTGCATTATTATACCTCTTCTAATCACATTAATTAGTGCTCAAAATCAAACTTACCTTGTAAACTATTGCTCAGATTACGGCCACTACGACGAAGGAAGTGAGTTCCAATCAAATCTCGATCTCTTGACATCCAAACTCACCTCGAAAGCTAACACAACCAAGTTCTACAACTTCACCTCGACCGGAACCTCAAAAAACACGGTTTATGGCCTATTCCTATGCAACAACTTCGTGTCCAACGAAGATTGTCGAGATTGTGTCTCGACCGCTGTCTCCGAGATCCAACAAAGATGTTCGTTTAGTAAAAATTACATCGTTTGGTACGGAGTGTGTATGGTTCGATACTCCGATGAGTCGGTATTTTCCGTGAAGGATAATTCGATATACTACGGTTTTACATTTCCTCCGACGGATTATAGTCAGTTTAATCAGTCATTGTCGAGGACGTTTATTGACATGTTTAGTAATGTGACTAGTTTGAATTATTCTTCGGGAGTACTACCCTCGGTCCAATCGTTTGTCGATGTTGATAAAAGCGTGATGTTGAATTGTTACGCCGATTGTACACCTGATCTTAGTCAAATCGATTGCAATAGTTGTTTGAAAACGGCTTTTGGTAGGCTTCCGTCGCTTGGTGAAAAAGCCGGGATTTTATTGCAACCGAATTGTCGATTGATGTACGGCTTCAATGATACTAGGCCTCCTACTCAAAGTACAAATACAACCAAAAGGGGTATATATATATATATATTATGACTTTTTGTTTATACAAGATTCATTATATGTCGAAAAATCAACTTGAATTTGTGTTTTGTTTGATTGTTCGTCGAATTATTATAGGTTCATGTAAGGAGCAAAACATTGGATTGGGGGTAATGTCAACAGTTGCAGCAGCAGCTTTAGTGTGGATCAGTTTTGATTTTATCAAAGGACGAAAGAGATATCGAAAGCCAAATGGTAAAGTCGATCTCACCATCTTTAATTTGGCCGATTATTAATTACTGTTGTCGTCACTCGTTGGTATGAATACATATGACAATCTGGTTACTCGTCGCACGACCGTCAAATGATTTTTAGAGACCCAGTGCCAAATATTTTTTGGATGTGCTGTACCAAATACGGCCTCGTATATTTTTAGGTTATTTTAATTTCAAAAATGATATTATAATGGTCTCACATTAACCTATTGTAAAACCGTCTTAGGAGACATACTCTTTTCAGGATTCGACAACATTGAGAGCAGGGAAAACTTGAACTTTGATATTGATGCCATCAAAGCGGCGACGAACAATTTTTCCCCATCTAATGAACTCGGGCGTGGTGGATTTGGTATTGTTTATAAGGTACTATTAGTGATCAATTAATTAATTTGAATTTCTTTAAGTTATTATTATTGATGATTACGTTTTTAGGGGACGCTTTGTGATGGAAAAACAGTGGCTGTTAAGAGGCTTTCGAATGTTTCGCAACAAGGCATGAAGGAGTTCAAGACCGAAGCTTGTTTGGCTGCCAAACTTCAACACCGGAATCTCGTCAAAGTTTATGGATTTTGCATGGAAGAGGACGAGAGACTGCTCGTTTATGAATACGTGCCTAATAAGAGCCTTGATCGATTTTTGTTCGGTTAGTTTTACCGCATAAAATTTACTTCACCTAGATATCTTTTGCAGGCTTATGTTCTTCTCGTTTGACCTTTTAAGGTAAATTTTGATAACTTTGACAGTTTGACTGTAAATATGTAGGACTCCTTCATATATGTTGAAGTACAAAGGTAATATATTTTACATTTGCTTGAAAAATAAGTTTTTACAAAAAATTGCACTTTTGACAAAACAATAATAACATGGAGTAGTTATTACAAAAGTGGTCAATGAGTTTTTGTTGGAGACAAGTAAAGTCAAATAGAACGAACATGTACTTATACCAGAAGCATGATATTAGTCTTGTTCTGGTTGATCGTGACTACATCGTCTTAATGAATGATATACAGATGTGAAGCAACTAGATCGTCTAAGTTGGGAAATTCGTCACAAAATCGTAGTTGGCATTGCTCGAGGCCTAGCGTATCTCCATGAAGATTCAGATCCAAAGATAATTCATCGAGATCTTAAGCCAAGCAATATTTTGTTAGATGCATCAATGAGCCCAAAAATCGCGGATTTCGGCTTAGCAAAAATGTTTGGAGGAGATCAATCACAAGGCGATACCAGCAGGGTTGCAGGAACATTGTATGAATATGCATTAGTCTTATTAATTTTTACTAAACTACCTCATAGTAATCAGAGACCAAGCTCAGTTCAAATTCTACCTGGAGTAGAAAAATTAAGTTTACCAATAATATTTCCAATCATATATATTTAAGGGGTAAATTAAAAGTTTTGTGTTTTTTTTTTCCCAAAATGCTCAGCCTGGTCGGCCTGATTTCGTCCAGGCTGTCAGTCGACATGTTGATAACATAATCTTACTACGAGTTGTAAATATTTCATGCAGTGGCTATATGGCTCCTGAATATGTAATAGCAGGAAAGTTTTCTAACAAGTCAGACATTTTTAGCTACGGTGTCATTCTCTTGGAGATCATCAGTGGAAAAAGAAACAATTTCTCGGAACAGAATTCACCAGACGAAAACCTTCTTAACTATGTAAGTTCAAATCGGTAATTTTTTTAATTTTCTACTCGTATTTACTTTTGTATCATGCAGTTTAATCCAGATTCAAACAACATAACACTAAATTGCTAATAACGTAATAATGCATGAGTTCATGATATTAATAAATCTTAACTTTTTTTAGGCATGGCGACTTTGGAACGAGGGGAATCCCTTGATGTTAATAGATCCGGCGATTAAGACTAATAATTTGTCGAAAAGTGAAGCAGAAAAGTGCATACAAGTCGGGTTAATGTGTATTCAAGACGATCCATCTAAAAGACCGAACATTGATTCCGTCCTTCTCATGCTTCACACACAACCGATGTCGTCTGTTCTGTCTCCTGCATCTCCTCTTGGTTTTCCTTACAATCGAGCTAAGGGAAATGTGTCCCATGAAGGTAGTCATCTACCGAACGATACATTTACTGAATTGACTCCTCGTTGAGGGAACAAAGCAAAGTTTTAAGGTCGTCTTATGGTTATTTAATTCGTGTCGTGAGTTTCTGAATCTTCGATTTGAAACACTGTAAAATATTTAAACCTTTGAGTCACATTACATTATCCCAATGTAAGACGGTTTTACCCGGGCCTAGATTTTCAATGTTTCTTTTAGTTTCGAAAAATGAATGTATATGTATATAATCTGTATGGATAGTCGATCGGCTGATTTGATTTGAAAAGTGAAAAAGAAAAAAAAAATCATATTGTACTGGTAATATATACAATCGATTGAATTCTAATGAACTGAGTTGATTATGTATCGACTTTAAGTTACAATTGAGGTTATATAGTTACACTCCTCTGTCTTGTTCATTTGTTTACTTGTGATTAAAATACTTTTCACAATGAATATAAAAGACAAACAAGTGTGTATAAAAGAGACGAAGTATATGTTTGGTCTGTGAGTTATATGACCTCAATATATATGCGAAGGTGTCAGGTAACCTAACTTCAGAACTCATAAACTTTACAACTACGCTTGAAATTTTCATTATAATGCTTGGAAACATAAAGTAAATCATATACAACCGGTGGTAGAATCCATCAACTGAATCGATATATATCCCAATGTAAGACGGTTTTACCGGGCCTAGATTTTCGATGTTTGTTTTAGTTTCGAAAAATGAATGTATATGTATATAATCCGTATGGATAGTCGATCGGCTGATTTGATTTGAAAAGTGAAAAAAAATACATCATATTGTACTAGTAATATATACAATCGATTGAATTCTAATGAACTGAGCCTATTATGTATCGACTTTTAAGTTACAACTAGTCGCCATACCCGTGTACCGCACGGGACGATACTGTTTTATGGTCTTTATAAATCGTAGTTCTGTATTTTTGCCTCATTGTCCTATTTTCCAATACATTTTGTTGTTTTAATTTCATATTTTTGTAACTTTATTTACTTTCACAAGCATTCGTTGGGAAGATGAACGACTCAAGTTACTGAAATACATATGGCATGCATGTTAAGGAATGACATGGAAAGAAAAGGTGCACTTAAAGTGCGGAAACATACACCAAACATGTCACCACAAGTGTAGCAACGTGAATTAGACTAAAAGTGTGTTTAGAAGAACGTAAGAGAGTGATTATCGACGAAAATGAGATATAACGCTATAAGATGTAAAACATAACTAATATTTTATTTTATTTTATTGTACTCTGTAGTACGTAATCATCTTGAATTATGACTTTGATTTTTCTTTGTTTTTCTCTTGGTTTTTATTGTTATGACTGCTTCGTTCACCACCACTTCAATAACGCATTTTGGGTGTGTTATTTTTGTACTTAAAATATAAGCAACGGATTGCTTGTCGTTGATGTACATAATAATAGTTCAGTTACTCATTGTCTAGTTTTCTCTTCGCCTTTTAATTGGTGTGTTTACCGCAACCTCTAATTCTGTAGGGTGTTGATAACTCGTGATTTTACCTATTTTTGTCCCACGTTTTGACTCTTATTTAGTCGATTTTATAAACCGTCTAGCTATTATTTAGTCGTTTTGGGTTTGTTTTAGCTTATTAGTCGAGTCTAGCTTAGTTATTGTCATTTCATTATATTTTCCGGGATTTCGGGTACTGCGCGTCCTCGTTTATATTTGTAGGTACCGGCACGAGAAAAATCAATATGGGTAAGACGGAATAAAACAAGTCAACACAAGTGAAGACGGGGCAAACCGGATATTGACCTTGACCATTCTTCCCCTTCAACTCCCCTGCCATCAAACTCCATCAATCCATTATCCATATTCATCCCCATTAATCCCTGTAGATGCCCGCATTTTGCCTGCTAGTGTTTATAGCAGTTCCCGACAAAACACCCGATGATGATCGGACGTAAACGTGACTTAATACGCTCGAATACGGACTTAGAATCAATAGTATCCGACGTGGGCATTTAGCGGAGTGCAAATCTCTCAAAACCGACCTCAAATTCAGGCCCAGTGGGCCGTTTCCAATAAAATGAGACTAATTTGGGCCAAAACCGTCACCAGAAATAAAACCGTCTTTTAGCGACCGAGTCAAAACCCGGTCAAAGTCGAATCCCGAGATGAACCAGCCTCACATTATGTCCAAATACACAAAATGAATCAAAACTCAACAACCAAATGAACCAAATCTCATTCAAAAATAGGCAACAAATCATGCCCTATTTACACTCTCTCCATTCACACCCACTCGATCGAGTGACTCACATCCACTCGGTCGAATAAGGTCATAAACCGGCCGATCCATACCCAGACCGGGCACTCGGTCGAGTGCACCCGCGCCACTCGATCGAGTGACCCTAAACCGGGGTATTTCCCTATAAATACCCCATCACCCCAACACATTACACAACTCTTTTCAACCTTTTACCACCTTCAAAACAAGGTCTTTCCAACCCTTTCAATCCTCATTCAACCTTACACATCTTAAACCTTCAAACCTTCATCACCTTGAGTTCTAGGCACTCATACACATACACACACAAATACATTCAAAATCCCGAGATCAAAACTCGTCAAAGACATACACCATAACTCTACCTACATATCTCGACACTCCCACGCACACGCCGCTACTACTAGTCCATTTCCGAGGCCATTTAAGCATGTAGGTTGAGGGTGTCATCAAACCCCGTTTCTTTTTTTCCTTTCTCTTTTTCGATTATATATGTACATACTATATATTATTATTATTATTATTATTACCATTATTTTTATTATTAATTATACTAAAACTAATACTAACATTTTAATTTTGCTACTAACATTTTATTTATCACAATCTAACATTTACTTATCGTATTCTAACCTCTAACATTTAATTATCGTCATTTACATTTTGTTATAATATTAATACCGCGTATAATTATTTAACAAAACTATTTTCAAAACGATCCGAGCAACGTCCGTTGAGGCTAAATTAATGATCGTAGGCCTTAAGGCCAAATTACGATATTAAAATGCCGAGGACTTAAGTTTGCAACGACGGTCGAATTTTTGGGTCGAATATGTTTAATTAGGAATTCCGCCTAAAGTCTATTTAATCCCTTTACAAGTTGTATTGAAGGTGGCGCCCTTCGAGGTGCGCCGCCCTAAACACTTAAGGGCGTAATAGATCGTAGAGATTCGTCGTTAAATATGTCCGACCACATTTCTTTCAAAATATTATTCTAAAGAATCATCGACAAATCGGATTAGGACGAAACCCATTGACGCCGATTTAATTGTCACACGATCCGAAAGGATTGATTACGACATTATGACGCAGAGGGAATCGATATTTGTTCTAGCCCGATCAAACTCGATTTTGCAAATTTGCTCTAAATACTAGATGTCGGTTCTATAACCGAATGTCGAGTATGACGAGCCATCGAGATTTAAACTAATATAAATTGGACAATATTTATATTTAGCGTAATTGCACCTCGATTCAAAAACATAAAAGCTATAAAATGGGTCATTTTAAAACACAAATTAAACACCCGTACAGAGGGCACTCGATCGAGTGCACAAGGCTTGTGCACTCGATCGAGTAGCACTACAAAAATCAGGCAGTAGCTCCTCTAAGGGCACACTCGACCGAGTCCGTGCCATGACGAGTGGACCCTGTAGTCTGGAAAACCGAGCGCTTTGATCATCATTTGAGCATCGTCATTTTTTTACGACTTTTAGTCGACACGTGTAAAGTCAATCACGTGATCCTATTTTTCAAAACCCATGCATATCATATCACTTAAAACGACTTTGATCGACGGTCTCGCACTATTAATCTTGTGTCGACGACTCTTTAGTCGTATCCGACACATGATTAGTTTAGACTCTATTCCTCGATGTGATAAGTCGGGACAAGGCATCGAGATTTGGGATCGGGCTAGCACCACGTCTAGGTTCCATATCTCCGTCCTCCGTTTAATACACAATATAATGTGTATTTAATCGAAGTTCGTCCGTTTGCACAACTTACGGTCTAGTTTATATTTATTATATACGGGTCCGTTTCTAGGTAACGTTTACCATATTCTATTCGATTATTCTATTTTATTGCTCGTTGTATTGTGAATTCCGGGTTGTATTCCGCCCGTGTAATTTGTAATTTATTTACGAGTTTTCTATTTTCGATGTTTGCCATTTATTGTCTTAAATGAACATCACATTCTAAATCACTTTGACGTGAATCAAGATGCATTAAAATGACGTAGTTAACCAATAATTCGCATGCTTAGCCGAAAACGTTGTTTGCATATCATTTAGTCGTTTTACTCGCGCGCGTACACGAACACGAACGATGTCTTAGTAGAGGCCGCCATGTGCGGGCGGGGTTGGGTGTCCTTAGTGGGCTTCCCAACACGTACCCTCACCCCTTACTCAGAATCTTGGTTTCCGGATGCCCGAAACCATTGGCGCACGAGAGTCATTCTATATACGAAAGCCGGTTTAAACGGTATCGGTATTGCAATGCAAAGGGACGAGCCCAATAAACTCTGAAATCGAAGTGGGCCGTACTTGGTGTATAGCCCATGACGATATAGAGTGGGCTCGTATGGTTCCGAATAACCACAAAATTCGGTGGCGACTCCATTTTGACTTAAATTTCGAACCCGAGAACAATCTCACCACGAGATTCATTCGGCTACCCAAACCCGCGCGTGGCCGCGTCGGGGTGGACCTACGTCATGTTCACAATTTGGCGAATCCGCTGGGGATACCTGATGTACCACATGTCATCGGGGTTCCTAGGGTGAGACTCGAAGAGAAATCGTTCGTATATTAGTGTGCGCGCATTAGTTTAATGATTCATGCATAACCCAAATTTTTGCCCCGGCCGGTTACTTGTGACCGACGTCCCATTATACCACGGTGCATTCCTACATGGGTGCGCTAAAGACTTCGATGGCGGAACTCGTCTGGGTTTTGCGGCATGTCCTAAGACCAATTCGGCTTAGGGAGTCCGTCCCGATTCACGAGAATGCCATCGTTGTTGGTATAGACCCTATTTTGACCGACCGAGACTTAGCGTAATGCATACATAAGCGTCGTTATAATGCTTGTTTGACTACGTGCTACTTGGTTTCCGTGTCATTTTTCAAAAAAACCGTCGTTTCAAAAAATGCATCTTTCCAAAATACTGTCCGTTTCGGGACCCATCTTTCAAAAATATCCAATTTCAAAACTCGGAATGCTGCCAAAATTTAGACTGATGATTTGACTCAAAATAGCCTATTTTCTAGCCGGCATGCTGTCCATTTCAAAATTCGAATTTCATCCACCATTCGATTTTCGAATTTTCAAATTCCATTTCGATTTCAAATTTCAAAATTCCATTTCGATTTTTTTTCAAATCCTCGAGATGCGATTCTCAATTTTCAAATCTCCGAGATGCCGTTTTCGATTTTCAAATCTTCGGGATCTTATTTTTGATTTTTAAATTTTCGGAAATTTATTTTCGATATTCAAATTTTCAAAATTCCAAATTTTCAAAAAAAAACTCGGCCCTGTCGGCATGCTGCCAATTTCAAAAGACGGGATCGCCTCCTCAATTTTCAAAACGCGAAATTACTCGCAACCATTCTAATATTTCAAAATGCCCGGTCCTATTGGCCCACTGCCAATTTCAGGACTGTCCTCTCAATTTTCAAAATTCAATCATTTTTCAAAAACCTTCCTTATTATAGGACCTAACGTAATTCGTGTGTCGGGTCTTTTCGTAATATGTCGAAGGTCTTTAGCGTCGAAACTCCGTCGATCCTACATCACGAGTTTCTTCCCCATCCTAGTCCGCCTTTTTCTAAAGGCATAACCGACCAACACGAGTCATACACTCATAAATGGAAGGTTCGTCCATACACTCGAGTCCTAACTAGAAAGTCACACGCGATCTTTCCCTTCGACAGAACGGTCCCCACGACCTTTCCTAGGGGAATTTTGTCCGTCTTTCAATCCGTTAGTCGAGTCATCCCAATTCAAGTCCTTTAACTTAAGGGTCTACCCTAGTCACAAGGCCACCCTTATTCGAGTCAAGTCAAGGGTCTCTAGCATCGAAACTCTGCCGATCTTACATCGCGAGTTTCTTCCCTTATCCCGTATGCCTTTCCTCGAGGCCGAGTCAACATTTTACAAGGCATAACACTATAACAAAAGGTTTGTGGTCCTTACATCTAAGGGTCACTGGTCCGACACTCGAGTCTTATCAAAACCTACAATCTCACTCGGGGGCTACCCTTCAGCGGAGCGATCAATCACGGTTTCTCTAAGGGTCTTGTCCTACACATGGTGTCTCACGTGTGTCACTTTCGAGTCATTCAGATGCCGCACCATCTGAGTCTTATTAGAGTCTTCAGTCTCACTTGGGGGCTGTCCTCTACCCGAGCATTCGACCACAGTCACCTTAAGGGGTACCTTACGTTCATCATACATCGGCGTCCTTATGATGTCTTCTTCGAGTCGTACCTATGCTATGAACACCCGAGTCTCCTAAAGGTTTAGGTCGCCATGGTTGGTCCAAACAAGTGACGCGGTCAAACACGGTCGCCCCATTTTCGGACTTACCCTCGTGCAGCTTGAGTCTCATCGTCGAGTCCAAGCCAGGGTTGTTACCTCGTCTAGGTCAACGTTCGAGTATCACGGTCCAAGAGTCTTTGTCGACCCGTCACCCCGGGCCATGTCTAGTTTGACTCCCTCTCTTGCATTCGCGCAAAGTCGAGTTTAAGCGAGTCGTGGCACCCGTCGTTTCCTCCAATCAAGGACCTTACCAAATAGAAACGACCAACCAAGTATCCGAAAGTCCGGATTCGATTCGACTCTAAGTCTGAGTCCGAGTCTAGGATATTCTACATCCTCTTTTCAAAGTCAGAGTCAGAGTCAACTGTATTCCGTCCTCTTTTCAAAATTCAATAAAATCAGCTTTTCTATTTCTCATATAAGCTTCCCTTATGTGTTTCCGGGAACATGATGAACACCATCATACACTGTGAGCACATGCACGTGACTATTATAGGCACATCTATAATGACTGCAGGAATTGAGGCCCGTGTTTTCCTTTACCTATTCCATGTCTGGTATAGAAAGCCACAAAACTACCCATAGTAGGAGCAGTATCGAATCCAATGACAAATCTAGGTAATCTCCTAGTTTGGGTTCAAGACGGGAGGCAAGCCCATTTCCCACAATAAACACCCCTCCAATAAAACTGACCAATCCTTACCTTAGGCGTTAGTCTGACTAGAAGCAAAAAAAAAGAAGCATAGTGACTCTATGCCCAGCTCGGGACGATACTCCCACCAAGCCTGCTCGGAATTATGATGACAATACCGAGATCCAAATCACCATGCTTACCGTAGAGTACTCCACCGCGAGTTGCACTCACCAACTAGGCTTACACCTTACAAAGGTTTAACTCCACAAGCCTAATCCAACCGATGGGCCCACCCCCATATCCACCCACAACATCAAAGGGAGGGATAGCCGTGAAAAAAAAAACTGGACAAAAATCAGAAGTCCAAAGAAAAAAGCAAAAGGCCGAAACAAAAGAGCTGGCCATGACCAAAAAAGAACTCTCAACATCCCTCGACCAGATACGATCAATCCCTTGACCGGGACACAGTCAACTCAAGTGAAGGATCCCACGACCGGGGCTAAGAGATCAACCCAAAAAAAACAAAGACAAAAAATTCAAATACCCATGACCGTGGTCAACGTTCAACTCAAGTGAAAGTCCCTTGACCGGGGTACAGTTAATTCAAAAATTATCAATGCCTATACCGTCCAATAGGGAAGAGACAATCGAGCTGGTCAGCTAACACCACACTTAGCCTTCCCACATTGCAACCCTCAAGACCTTCTCGAGACCTAGGCTAAGAGACAGCCCGGAATTTTGAGGATTCTAGCTCCATAGGATACACCCTAACCATTAGGGCCAGACATGGAAATCAGATCCCGCATTATCAAACCTACCCTGATCGAAGTCCGAGTCTTTTTTACTCGACTTCCCCCTTTCCTACCACATTGCAATACCTTACTCTCGAAGCCTTAGCTCCACAAAATCGAGCTCCAGATTTCGAATCATCAAAGCCACTTACGACCTAGCTCCACATTTCCAAAATTATCCAAACCAGTTACCAGCCCCAAACACGGGAACTCAACCTGCGGTCGGCATAGAACATGCCCAAATAGTTCACACCACCTGTGGGGGCTACCCCGGAGAACGCTCACAGTCACGAGATCAACATCCTAACTGTTCTAGCCCTTTGATCAAGACATCATTGAGAATTCACCTAGCCTACATCATCGCTATGGCTAGTTACACACAAAGCCAGAATAAACTAGGCACCATAATATATCTTCCAATCCACTGAACTACGACTTGGTTTGATTTCACTACACATGAATACGTAGGCAGCCTTTCAACAAGAGCACAACCACCCACATTGACACAAATATAAAAAAAACACCATTATTTCGATCACGACACTGTCATGTTCTCAACAGCTAGCTTTGTCGTCTTGGGGGCTTCTCTTAGACAGAAGATCTCCATCCACTCACAAAATCCAAAGACTTTCAAAATCTAGCCTCCTTTCTATAGAGTGTCCTAGTACTCGGCTCAGTCAAAGACGAGAATCTGTCAAGGACTCGAAGCAACACCCACTTTGGGAATGTACCCCAAAATCAATAATTCAAAAAAGCACTAGACTATAACATTGCTACTACTAAGTCCTGTCGTTATAGTCTCATTACAGACTACTGCAATCCCCATATTACACATTCTTCCCATTTTGATGTTCGACCGTGTTGCCACTCGCCTAGGCTACGGAATAGCGCAGCTTAAGAGTCTTGTCGTCTTAGGTGGCCCACCCCCTGAGTCACGGTCCAACCCCTCGAGAGTCCAGAGTCGAGTCTGTCGGTATGTCTCTCTTCAAAAATCTAGCTTTGAAATTTGCAAAACTTAGCCATTTGATAAAATCCTTTTCGACAAGGTCAAATTTCGGTCTATTTAAACTGCATATTTCTTTTCTACCCCTTTCAATTTTGAAAACCTATCTCCTAGCACGTGAGTTGCTTCCAGGACTTCGATTTCAAAACTAAGCAAAAATCATTTTCCCAGCGCAAGCCAGTCTATAGATGCTAACTGCGTTCCCTATGTGCTATCTTCCTATATACTATGCCTGCTATTTCTGCCTATGTATCTAACAGTTCAGGTGCCAGCTAGTGCTTCCTAACAGAACATCAAAAGCGGTGTTTCTCCTGGAATGCTACATCCACAATGTGATGTGTCAGCATACGGGTACACCCAAGACTTTAGAAGAAAGTCCCGTGCAACTACTTTACTCCCCAGCGTGAGTCGGTGTTTCTCCTGGAATGCTACATCCAAAATGTGATATGTCGGCATACGGGTACACCTATGACTTCAAAGACAAGTTCGACTCCCCATGGAGCTATCATCATCAGGACAGGTATGACCCTCTGCTTATGGCTGGCGAGCCCTTCACGCAAGTCTAATGGACTATAAACGACCCGACCGGAAGGCTGCCAGGTCGTAATCCTCGATTGGCCTGGTAGCTACTCTGACTTTCGCCTTGTCCAAGTCTCAGTCATAGTGGGGGCTCTGTAGACACCCGTATTTTGCCTGCTAGTGTCTATAACAGTTCCCGACAAAACACCCGATGATGATCGGACGTAAACGTGACTTAATACGTTCGAATACGGACTTAGAATCAATAGTATCCGACGTGGGCATTTAGCGGAGTGCAAATCTCTCAAAACCGACCTCAAATTCAGGCCCAGTGGGCCGTTTCCAATAAAATGAGACAAATTTGGGCCAAAACCGTCACCAGAAATAAAACCGTCTTTTAGCGACCGAGTCAAAACCCGGTCAAAGTCGAATCCCGAGACGAACCAGCCTCACATTATGTCCAAATACACAAAATGAATCAAGACTCAACAACCAAATCTCATTCAAAAATAGGCAACAAATCATGCCCTATTTACACTCTCTCCATTCACACCCACTCGATCGAGTGGCTCACATCCACTCGGTCAAGTAAGGCCATAAACCGGCCGATCCAGACCCAGACCGGGCACTCGGTCGAGTGCACCATCGCCACTCGATCGAGTGACCCTAAACCGGGGTATTTCCCTATAAATACCCCATCACCCCAACACATTACACAACTCTTTTCAACCTTTTACCACCTTCAAAACAAGGTCTTTCCAACCCTTTCAATCCTCATTCAACCTTACACATCTTAAACCTTCAAACCTTCATCACCTTGAGTTCTAGGCACTCATACACATACACACACAAATACATTCAAAATCCCGAGATCAAAACTCGTCAAAGCCATACATCATAAGTCTACCTACATATCTCGACACTCCCGCGCACACGTCGCTACTACGAGTCCGTTTCCGAGGCCATTTAAGCATGTAGGTTGAGGGTGTCATCAAACCCCATTTCTTTTTTTCCTTTCTCTTTTTTCGATTATATATGTACATACTATATTATTATTATTATTATTATTATTATTATTATTATTATTATTATTATTATTATTATTATTATTAGTTATACTAACACTAATACTAACATTTTAATTTTGCTACTAACATTTTATTTATCACAATCTAACATTTACTTTTCGTATTCTAACCTCTAACATTTAATTATCGTCATTTACATTTTGTTATAATATTAATACTGCGTATAATTATTTAACAAAACTATTTTCAAAACGATCCGAGCAACGTCCGTTGAGGCTAAATTAATGATCGTAGGCCATAAGGCCAAATTACGATATTAAAATGCCGAGGACTTAAGTTTGCAACGACGGTCGAATTTTTGGGTCGAATATGTTTAATTACAAATTCCGCCTAAAGTCTATTTAATCCCTTTACAAGTCGTATTGGAGGTGGCGCCCTTCGAGGTGCGCCGCCCTAAACACTTAAGGGCGTAATAGATCGTAGAGATTCGTCGTTAAATATGTCCGACCACATTTCTTTCAAAATATTATTCTAAAGAATCATCGACAAATCGGATTAGGACGAAACCCATTGACGTCGAATTAATTGTCACACGATCCGAAAGGATTGATTACGACATTATGACGCAGAGGGAATCGATATTTGTTCTAGCCCGATCAAACTCGATTTTGCAAATTTGCTCTAAATACTAGATGTCGGTTCTATAACCGAATGTCGAGTATGACGAGCCATCGAGATTTAAACTAATATAAATTGGACAATATTTATATTTAGCGTAATTGCACCTCGATTCAAAAACATAAAAGCTATAAAATGGGTCGTTTTAAAACACAAATTAAACACCCGTACAGAGGGCACTCGATCGAGTGCACAAGGCTTGTGCACTCGATCGAGTAGCACTACAAAAATCGGGCAGTAGCTCCTCTAAGGGCACACTCGACTGAGTCCTTGCCATGACGAGTGGACCCTGTAGCCTGGAAAACCGAGCGCTTTGATCACCATTTGAGCATCGTCATTTTTTTACGACTTTTAGTCGACACGTGTAAATTCAATCACGTGATCCTATTTTTCAATATTCATGCATATCATATCACTTAAAACGACTTTGATCGACGGTCTCGCACTATTAATCTTGTGTCGACGACTCTTTAGTCGTATCCGACACATGATTAGTTTAGACTCTATTCCTCGATGTGATAAGTCGGGACAAGGCATCGAGATTCGGGATCGGGCTAGCACCACGTCTAGGTTCCATATCTCCGTCCTCCGTTTAATACACAATATAATGTGTATTTAATCGAAGTTTGTCCGTTTGCACAACTTACGGTCTAGTTTATATTTATTATATACGGGTCCGTTTCTAGCTAACGTTTACCATATTCTATTCGATTATTCTATTTTATTGCTCGTTGTATTGTGAATTCCGGGTTGTATTCCGCCCGTGTAATTTGTAATTTATTTACGAGTTTTCTATTTTCGATGTTTGCCATTTATTGCCTAAATGAACATCACATGCTAAATCACTTTGACGTGAATCAAGATGCATTAAAATGACGTAGTTAACCAATAATTCGCATGCTTAGCCGAAAACGTTGTTTGCATATCATTTAGTCGTTTTACTAGCGCGCGTACACGAACACGAACGATGTCTTAGTAGAGGCCGCCATGTGCGGGCGGGGTTGGGTGTCCTTAGTGGGCTTCCCAACACGTACCCTCACCCCTTACTCAGAATCTTGGTTTCCGGATGCCCGAAACCATTGGCGCACGAGAGCCATTCTATATACGAAAGCCGGTTTAAACGGTATCGGTATTGCAATGCAAAGGGACGAGCCCAATAAACTATGAAATCGAAGTGGGCCGTACTTGGTGTATAGCCCATGACGATATAGAGTGGGCTCGTATGGTTCCGAATAACCACAAAATTCGGTGGCGACTTCATTTTGACTTAAATTTCGAACCCGAGAACAATCTCACCACGAGATTCATTCGGCTACCCAAACCCGCGCGTGGCCGCGTCGGGGTGGATCTACGTCATGTCCACAATCCCTCACCATCATCAATCACCATTGTTACTCACTAATTCAACTCCACCTATCCCCACTTTCTAATTCATCTTCTCACATCCACCTTGAACCCATGTCAATATTCCCTCCATTATCAAATTCAATCAACACCTCCATCAATCATGTTCACCATTTTCTCAATCCATTATCACTACTCCAAATTTCTCATATATCAATCCAGAATCACCATTATCAATCAATTAACCTCCACCATCTTCATTCTCCTTTTCAATTAATTACCACCCCATTGACCACCATGGCCACCGGCGCGCATCTCAACCCGCCGTTCGACCCGCCGGCGCGCGTCACCTCCGTGTATCTCCGTCCAGCAGCTATTCCGACCACCGTCACCACTGTGCGTCACGCACGCCGAGCCGTGCGTAACCGAGACAGGGAGCACTCCACCGTGTTCAGTTGACCGTGCGCAACCCAGCCACCGTGCGCCACCGTCCTCAGCTATGCACCACCACATGGACCAGCCTTCGCACGCCCCTGCTCCGCCGTCAGCCGAGATGAACACTGTCGTCGAGCCAGCTTCGGCTAAGCCAAGCAACAAACCCAGATTGTCCTTTCAATTGAATTGGGTGTTTTTTATTTCAAAGTCATATGACCATTTAACTCTTTCTTTTACTCTTCTTATTTCATTTAAATGAAGGGTAGCTTGGTCATTCTGTTCTTAGTTGGGGTTTTACAAAAGCCCACATTTCTCATTTGGACAGGGAGGCTGTTAGGAGAGAATAAAACAGAGGGTTTTAGGAGTAGTAGTAGCAGAACGACAGCCTCTCTTCCCATTCTTCTTAATTTTCTTTTGGTTCTTAATTAGTTTTAATTAGTTTATTTAATACTCTTTTCCTCAACATTCAAGTTTTCTAGTAATTTTATCCTTTTTGGTATAATTCTCATCTATTTTCTTATTTATAGTTTATGTTAAGTTTATGGTTATTTACTCAAAGTTTTTATCTTTATGATAATTTGTGTTTAGGATTGCTATTAAGTAATTGTCTTGTTTGTTTATGTGTAGTTAGTGTTAAGATTAATTAAAGTTTCCTCCTTTATCATTTCATTATGCTAAATGTTGTGTTTAGAGTAATTGTTTGTGTGTTTTGTTTCGTGTTAATTATGTGTAGTGAGTACGTAGTCTTTTTCTAGGGGACGATTTGACCCCGACATGTCTTGATCGTAGGTTTAGAATTCCGTGTTTGGATTATTTGCGATATATATACGGAGGAGGATAGTTTGGGGTTCGGAAATTGACTCGTTTCTTGGTTGTGGTTGAACCCTTGACCCTTGTCCACCGACGGGAGTCGGTTAGGTCTAGGTAGTAAACCTCGCCTCTTGACTTGCCTTGCCCCGCCAGTTGAACACGGGAGTGAGAATTAGGTAGGGTACTTAGGGTAAGCAGTGTTAATGTTGTGATGAATTTGTGAGAATTTGATTAAACTGGGTTTAGTTTGAGTAATTTGTTAAGGTCAATTCTAAATTAATACTCCCTCCCCCCCCCCCACTGTGATCTTCCCACTCATTATTTTGATCTCTCACATTTTGAATAAAAGTGGGAAGATCATTGTGTGTGTGAGGGGAGGGGGGGGGGGGGGGGGGGTGCGAGTAAGACATTTTGGTTTACTTTGATGTATTTGTGATTAAATTGAGGAAATTCAGTTATGGAAATTAAGTTAGGGAAATTTAGTTTAAGTTAAATGGTGATTAAATTTGGGTTTAGTTAGTCCTAAATTAAGTTAGGGAAATTAAACTTTAATTTGTTATATATATATTTCTTACATAGAAAATGAAGAGAATTGAACGGAAATGGATGTATGAGGGAAGACTTGATAAGAAGAGACGTCCCACCGTCGATTTTTTGAGGGGTGTTGAATCATTTGTCGAGGTTGCTAAAAAGTCACTAGACTATGCATCGATGGGGGAGGTTAGGTGTCCATGTACTAAATGCAAGAACCTAAAATTTTTTGAGGTCATTGTGGTTAAGGAACATGTCATCTGTAATGGTTTTTCATCCAATTATTATCGTTGGATTTGTCATGGTGAGCCCTCTCTGTCCGAGGAACCCGAGAACCGACAAAATGAGGAGGGGGTTGAGAGGTATGATAATTGACGTTGTGGAGTGTAACTTGTTTAATAACGATAACACATATAGGAATGATGACTCACCTAACCCATGAGACTCACCTAACCCACAAGACTCACCTAACCCACAAGAGCCTAACCCACGAGCAAAGGCTTTTTTCGACATGTTGATCACTTCGGAGAAACCGTTATATGGAGGGTGCGATGTGAGTTTCCTAGAAGTCGCATCTATGGTAGTTAGCCTTAAATGTGAGTTCAACCTACCCTTTGCTTGTGTCAATGGTGTTGCTGCCATGCTTGAGAGAGTCATCACAAAAGACAATATCATGACTCGAACTTTCTACACAACCAAAAAAGTTGTGAAAGGTCTTCAACTCCCGCATGAAAAGATTGATGCTTGTCCAGATGGATGCATGTTATTTTAGAACGACGATGCGATGCTTGATGAATGTAGGAGATGTAGTAAGGGTAGGTATAAGACGGTTGAGGGGGATATTGTTTTGAGGGGTAGAAAAGGGAAAAACGGTGTTAGGGGTAAGAAACCGATCCCAATCAGTCAGCTTACGTACTTCCCTATTGCACCTAGACTTCAAAAATTTTATGCCACAAGAATCATAGCGGAGCAAATGAGGTGGCACAAGGAGGACATTAGGGTACTAGGGAAGATGTATCATCCGAGTGATGGTGAGAAGTGGAAGCGTTTCGATAGACTACGTCCCCACTTTGCGTTAGAACCCCGAAATGTAAGGCTTGGGTTGTGTACTGATGGATTTGCACTTTTCGGCCAATTTGGTAAGTCGTACTCTTGCTGGCCTGTGATGATCACACCTTATAACCTACCTCCTTGGTTGTGTTTGAAGCAGCCTTTCATCTTTCTATCTCTTATTGTCCCTGGACCCAAAACCCAAAAAATCATTTGGATGTTTACTTACAACCTGTTATTGAGGAATTGAAACAACTATGGGAAGTACGGGTGAAAACTTATGATGTCTTTTTGAGACAAAACTTTCAGTTGAAAGCAGCTCTGTTGTGGACTATAAACGACTTCCTCGCGTATGGTATGCTCTCGGGGTTGTCTACTGCGGGTCAGAAAGCATTTGACTGTCATAGACAGTTCCTACCAGAAGGTCACCCATATAGGAAGAACAAGAAGGCGTTTAAGAAGGGTGAGGTTGTGCTTGACGACGCACCTGATCGACTCTCAGGGGATGAAATATGGTAGTTTATTTCCGAGTACCCGTCCACTGTTGACGGAAACGAGCAGGAGTTCAAAGACCTGAAAAAGTTTAAAAATGGTTGGTTTAAACATAGAATATTCTTTGACCAACCATATTGGAGTACTTTGTTACTTCGTCACAATTTAGATGTGATGCACATAGAGAAAAACTTCTTTGAGCAGTTGATTCACAATGTGATGGATGTGGAGGGGAAGAGTTGTGACACTACATGCTCCCAGGGAGATCTGAAATTTTTTTGTGATCGTCCTCAACTGCACATAAAACGGGATGGATCGAAACAGAGAGCCTTGTTTCGCCTTGACAAGGCTCAGAGAAAGGTGTTTTTGGAGTGGGTAGAGAAGTTGAAGTTTCCTGATGGGTACGTGTGGACATGACATAGGTCCACCCCAACGCGGCCACGCGCGGGTTTGGGGAGGCGAATGAATCTCATTTGAGATGAGTCGAATTGAAATTTTAATCGAATTGGAGTTGCCACCAAACATTGTGGGAGTTCGGGGCCATTCGAACCCACTCTATATCTTAGTGGGCCGTGTACAAAATACGACCCATTCGGATGTCAGAGTTTATTGGGTTCGTCCCTTTGCATTTTGATACCGATACCGACATTATCGGATACTGTGTATTAAATGACTCTCGTGTGCCAATGAATTCGGGTATCCGGAAACCATGGTTCTGAGTAAGAGGTGAGGGTACGTGTTGGGAAGTTCACAAAGAACACCTAACCCTGTCCGCACTTAGCGGCCTCTACTAAGATATCGTTTGATTTTGAAATACGTGCGTTAGTAATACGATGAGACGATATGCAAACATTGTTTTGACTAAACATGCGAATATTTGAATGGGTTTCTATGTCATTTTAATGCATCTAAAATTAACGTCAAAGTTGTATTTAGCATGCGAGGTTCGTTTTAGTATAATAAAACAGACAACGAAAATAAATCGCTAAAAACATAAACAAACAAGTTAGTAATGATTTGCAAATTGAATCAACGATATAAATATGATTTAATGCATGGTTTTGAAAAGATGATTTACGTGATAGACTTGGCACGTGATGACCGAAGTCATTAAAATATTTTGTTGGGACTCGAAAGATGCTGGAAGGCTCTCGGCTTTGGTAAAACAGGAGCCACTCGATCGAGTCATTAAGGGACTCGACCGAGTGGTCTCGAAAAAAACTTCTGCCTCGGTTTTTGGGGTGGCACTCGATCGAGTGCCCCCTGTATGTACGAACTATGGTTCATTTTGTTTTCGATCTTGAAATTGCTTTTTAAAAAATTGATAATTTCATTAAGTCGCTTAAAAATATGATACGATTTATACTCGATTTAATTTTTCGACATTCGTCATATTCGACACTTGATTATGGAATCAATATCGAATATTCGGAGCGACTTTTCAGAAAAGATGTTTATTAATCGTTTGAAAATCGAACTAAGACAAACTAAATTCTCTCCGCTTCGAAATCGTCGTGTTTCACTTTTAGGATTATATGACGATTATCTTAGCATCAACAAGATTAATTTAATTCTTTTTAGATACGATATTCGACTATAGAATCGGTATCATATTTTAAGAATGACTGTTTTGTAAATAAAAATTAGATAGTTGCGATAATATCGGTATTAGAAATGTTGAAGAAAAGAAGAGACGTGAGAACGACCTGAATAAAAAGACAGACGGACGACACGACGAAAAGAAACGAGAGAGAGAAGGAGAAAAAGGAGAAGACGAGATTTGAATTTACACCCTCAACCTACATGTTTTGTATTCTCGGAACGGGGCTCGTCTAACTGTGGCTTAGGCACGAGAGCGTCAAGATTATGTTGGACGAGTTATGGTGGTTCGGCGTGGGGGTGCACGGTTGTTTGAGTTGTGTCGGGTTGTGTGGGTGCTATGTGGGATCGTATTGCCAATGCTTGATGTGAATTGTTTCGATGTTGTAGATGTGTGTATCGGTGTGTATGAGTGTGTGTGTGTATATCTCGTGCAAGGGGGTCTATTTATAGGAGAGCTTCCCAACCTTGACTAGGAGAGGTAGCTTTGCTAGGGTGAATAAACACCGCTTTGGATAGGAAAAGCACGCAATTTGAGAGGAAACAGGATTCCGTCGTTGGATGGAAGAGGAATCCTTTTCCGACTGGAAAAGGAGTCACTCGATCGAGTGATACCTAGAACTCGATTGAGTGCCCGGTCTGACACCGGTTTTGGGCAGTTTTGTGACTCGAACGAGTGGGCCGGTCCACTCGATCGAGTGGGTCTAGTTCGGGTAGAAGGCTTCTTTTAGAGATCGAATTTTATCTCTAACGGAATTGTTTAATCTTTTTTGTAGCTGATTTTTGTAGTTTTGGACTTCAAGTTAGATTTCCGATGTGACGCATCAGATATTTATGCCTCGGAAACGTCTTTGACAGGGGTTTGACTCGGTCGCTAAAAGACGGTTTTGCCCTTGGTGTCGATTTTGACCCAAATTAGTTTTATTTGATTGGAAATGACCCACTGGGCCTCGATTTGAGGTACTTTCGTGAGATTTGTACTCCGTAAAAAAAAAACCAAGCCAAAAATTAATGATTTCGAGCCCATATTCGAGTATGTCAAAGCACGTTAGCGTCCGATCATCATCGGGTATTTTTTGGAAACTGCCATAGACACCTAACGGCCAAATGTGGGTGTCTACAGAGCCCCCACTCTGACTGAGGCTTGGACAGAGCGAAAGTCAGAGTAGCTACCAGGTCAATCAAAGATTAAGACCTGGCATAATTCCGGTCGGGTCGTTTATAGTCCATTAGACTCGCGTGAAGGGCTCGCCAGTCATAGGTTAGAAACCATACCTGAGCTGATGATAACTCCGTGGGGATTTGGACTTGTTGCATAAGTCCTGGGTGTGCCTGTGTGTAGGCCCATCCCGTACCATTTTTGAAGAAAGACCACCTTGGGCTTTCCGCTGGGGAGTGAGATGCATGGCCTTGCTTGAGTCGTACCTGTATATAGCTACTCGAAGTTTTGCATGTAACATTTAGGTAGAAATGATTCACGCTGGGGAATAGAAATTTTGAAAACAACTTTGGATTTTTTTTTTTGGATTTTGAAAATTTGAGAATTTTGATTCTGAAAAGGAATAGGAATGATCGGGATGACCCATTCCTGCACTAACTGAAGAATTGGGATGGGGCCTGTATGCTAAACCTCCTGGGATTAAAAATCCCAAAGATGGGAGGACTATTGAGGTTTAGTGCTATAAATACCCATCTTCTACTTTTAATTTTCCCAGTACTCTCATAATTCCCTTCCTTCTAAAGAGAACAAGCCTCGAGAGTCCTTATTCTTTTTAAGAATAAATATAGCCATGGGAATCGACCGTCTGATCAGAATGTTGCAAGACTGGTCCTGGTTCTTTAGAGACGCAGATAAGGTAGTTCTGAATCAGAACGGTATCACACAATTATTTAGCATCCGCCAGATGCAAGTGGACCGTCATTTCCTCGATGCTCGTTTGTCCTATTGGGACGACACATATCATGTTTTTGCCCTTCCTCGGGGCGAGATTTATCCTATACCCGAGGAGATTGTTGCTGTAGGAGGATGGGACCCCATACTTCGTCCTGCTGTCCCGTTTTCGGTCCATGACCGAGGAGGAAACTAAGGGAATTTTTAGGGCTCTCCCATACGGAAGTATCCCGCATGACTGAGGGGGATACTATTTCTTTGATCGACCTGGCTGAAAAGTTTATGAACCCACATGATGTCCGGGTTAGGCCGGTCTATAGCCGTAGGGCTTTTGCTTTTTGTATGCTCCATGTTTATGCCTTCGAAGGTCATATGGATTTGCTGTCATGCATGGGTCATGTCCGAATTTTCACTGTGGTCGACCTGATGGAGACGGAGCACAGTCCGACTTGGCTGATTACCGCGGAAATTATCCAAGGTCTAGATAATCGCAAAAGAGACGCGTCAATTCGTTTTACCGGGATTACCCGTCTTCTACAGGTATATCGCTCTGGATTTGTTTGATTTTTTTTTAATTTTTCAGTTTCCGATCTTTTTTTTATTCCGCAATTTTTTGCTACAGCGGGCACTTGATCGAGTCACCCTGGTACTCGATTGAGTGCCTTCGTTAAAAACCTCATGTCCGGCTACAGGAGTATCACTCGATCGAGTGACCTCAAGGCACTCGATCGAGTGCCCCTGGGCGGACGCCTATTTTGTCTCGGGAACTAATATTTTTGTTTCATTTTCCAGCTTTGGCTATTTGAGAGGCTATCGGTCAAAGATCCTCCCCTAGACCCGAGTCGATACCGTCCTAACCAAGTGATGACAAGGAGACGGGCTATTGTTTTTTCTCGCCACATTACTAAAAAATACTGGGATGAAGTGCTGTCTTTTCATAGCGGTCCGTTGATCCGATGGATAGTGCCATGGTGGCCCATTTATGTTCAAACCGGCTTGGAATCGAGGGATAGGGCGCGGTACCAGGTGATCCTATCCTTTAGGCAAACAATTCATCTTTATCCTGATCGCATACTTAGACAATATGGTCAGTCCTAGAGAATCCCGGAAATCAAGGCGGTAGTGAGTGAATCTACCCAACTGACGGACGTGATGTGCGATACCTGGATGCAACGATGGTACACCCGGGTTACCTGGTCTGCTCCCAAGTCTCTTCATTTGATTTGGGTATCCGATTCTTATGTGCAATGGACGAAGGCGGATTCTGCTAAAGCCCGCGCTGCCCTGAAAGTTTATGAGGCTTTTGACCTGCTTCGACGAGAGCAGGCTAAAGACAACATGGGTTTCTTTGATGAGAGCGAGACTCCGACTACATTGGTTCGACTGATGTCGGGTCAGAAAGGGAAGACTAGGACTCAAGCTGAAGGGTCCAATACCAAAAGTGTCCGGGGGAGAGTGAGCCCCCAGACAGACTTGGAAAAGAGACTTGGCCCAAAACTAAGGGTTCAGGACCGACTTGGTCCTCGAGACAGGCGGCTACCCGAACAAGTACGGGCTCGACTCGGACCGACTACAATGGCAGAAGACCCGCTGTCGAAGAAACGGGTTCGAGCAAAAGAGGTTCCCTTGGTGATCCGGAAACGTTCGTCCCGGCCCAGTCGACCTCGGGCTCCACGCAACCCAAAGGATAAGGGAAAGGGCAAAATGCCCTAAGCGCTAGTCTCCTTAGTTTTATTCTCTGAGTATTACTATTATTTTTGTGGTGTGCTTTTTTTGTTGTTTTTTTTATTTATTGTGTGATGTAATTTGTTAAATTCCCGAGTTTATCGGGTTTCTTAATAAAAGACATATCAGTGAATACCGTTCCCGTCTTTTCGTTATTGCAGTGGTTGTACCCTTTTGAGGGGTTGCCTACGTATCCACAAATAGCGAAATCAAACCAAACGTAGTTCAAATTTTTTGCAATTTTTGAAATACATCAAGACTATTAGTTCGAGATGTGCGACAGTAGGATAAATAATCCTAACTCATTGACTTGCTTCTAATTTTGAAAATTCATAAAAAGACAATTTTTTTATAAACTTTGCGAATGACATTGAGATAAGGTTTAAGGGTAGTAACGCTTCAGCTGGTCCAAGTTGGTTGGGTTGACGAATTCATTCCCGTTTAAGCCTGTCAGCATTACTGCTCCTCCTGATAGGACATTCTTTACCAAATACGGCCCAGCCCAATTGGGTTTAAATTTTCCTCTTGGGTCGACCGATAGTAATGCACGGACCGATTTTAGAACTAGATCCCCTTCTTTGATATTTCTGAGCCTAACTCTTTTGTTGAAAGCCCGTTGTATCCTCTTTTGGTATATTTGGATGTTGTTGAGGGCCCGGGACCGTCGTTAGTCTAAAAGGACTAATGAATCATATCGGGCTTGGACCCAATCTGCTTCAGGCACTTGGCTCTCAAGTAAAATCCTAAGAGAAGGTATTTCTAGCTCGACCGGTTGGACTGCCTCCATTCCGTACATCAGATAATATGGAGTTGCCCCGGTTGCGGTACGAATTGACGTTCAGTACCCCCATAGGGTGAAAGGTATTTTATCGGGTATGGTGACGATCGTTTTATTAGCTGACTCTACCACTCCATTTGTTTGGGGACGGTAAGGCGAAGATGTATGCCTTTGAATTTTATATTTCGCTAGCAAAACAACGGTTTCAGCTTGGAAATGGGTCCCGTGATCACTGATGAATTCGTGCGGGATCCCGTACCGGCATATAATCTTGTTTTGGATAAATTTAGCCACATGCTTGGCGTTCAAGATTCGGTATGACTGACCTTCGACCCATTTGGTGAAATAGTCGATAGCCACCAAAATGAAACAATGACCTTCCGTCCCGGAAGGGTTTACCTTTCCAATTATATCAATACCCCATGTCTAAAATGGCCATGGTGATGTCATGGTGTATAGCAGGGACGATGGCATATGTTGTACATTGGCAAAAATCTGACAGTTATGGCAGTGTTTGACATATAACTGGCAGTCGGTTTCCATGCTGTTCAAATAATATTCGAGCCTTATGATTTTTCGGGCTAGCATATGGGCGTTCGTATGCGGGCCATTTTCACCATCGTGCACTTTAGACATAACCTTTTCAGTCTGTACTTTATCGACACATAGAAGGAGAGCCCCCTGCGTCGTCTTTTTGTATAATTGTCCATCGTCCGTGCGAACAAATTGGGTGGCCAACCTTCGCAGGGCTTTCTTGGCCCGGTTTTCAGCTCCCGGAGGATATTCTCCCGATGTTAAGTAGGTTAGAACAGCCTGATACCAAGGTTCCGGATTAGTTATCTTGATGTCTTGGATGGCGTGGATATATGCCGGCTCGGACCGTCTTTCGACGCTAATCGGCATGCTGGTTAGATGCTCCGGGATGTTTAGTAAGGATGCTAATCTGGAAAGTGCATCTGCAAATTGATTTTCTTATCTGGGTAGATAAATATATTCTACCTTTTGGAATTGTTCCTCGAGAACCCTTACTCGCGCTTGGTAAGCCACGAGATTGGCATTCCGAGTTTTCCATTTCTGGAGAGCTTGATTGATGACTAGAGATGAATCACCGTGGACCCAGAGGTTCGTTACTCCTAAATCAGCGGCGGTCTGCAATCCGTGAATGCATGCTTCATATTCGGCTGCGTTGTTAGTCACATCGAAGTCCAGTTTAATGGATAACGGGGTATGCTCTCCTTTTGGTGAGATCAACAGAATCCAGACTCCGAACCCTCGGAAGTTGGACGCCCCGTCAAAATATAGATCCCATGTCTCCATGTCGGTATGGAATATGTCTTCATCTGGAAAGGCCCAAGTATCTGTGTGTCCTTCTTCAAACACGGGACTATCAACGAGAAATTTGGCTACTACCCAGCCTTTGATGGCTTTTAATGGTACGAACTTGAGGTCAAACTCAGCTAGCATTAAAGTCCATCTGGACATCCTGCCATTGAGGATGGGCTTCTCGAATAGGTACTTGATAGAATCCATTTTGGATAAAACATGTACCTCGTGACTAAGCATATAGTGTCGGAGCTTTTTAGTGGCCCAAACCAAAGCTAGGCACGTTTTCTCGAGCATTGTGTACTTTCATTCGTACTCCAGGAACTTCTTACTGATGTAGTAAATAGCCCGTTCTTCTGAATCGACTATCTGGGCCAGCATAGCCCCCATGGATGTCTCGGTCGTTGTTAAGTATAACGACAAAGGCAAACCGGGTTGAGGTGGCATTAATACCGGCGGTGCAGACAGAATCTCCTTGATTTTATCGAAAGTCGTTTGACATTTATCGTCCCACAATGTTCGTTCTCCTATCTTCAGTTTCTTGAAAATGGGTTCACATACCATGGTTAATTTTGAAATGTACCGGCTGATGTACTGGACTTTCCCGAGAAATCCCCTTATTTCTTTTTCGGTTTTGGGTGGCTGCATCTCGGTAATGGCCTTGATTTTAGCTGGGTCGACTTCGATGCCGCGTTGGCTGACGATATGGCCCAGTAATTTGCTAGATGTTACCCCGAAACTGCACTTTTGAGGGTTTAGCCTCATGTTGTACTTGCGTAGTCGGGTAAAGAATTTTCTTAGGGCTGCAATGTGCCCGTTTTGGTCTTTGGACTTGACGATTATGTCGTCCACATAAACCTCCACCTCCTTATGCATCATGTCGTGTAGTAAGGTTGTGGCGGTTCGTTGATAAGTGGCCCCGGCATTGATGAGACCAAATGGCATAACGGTGTAGCAGTAAGTACCCCAAGGTGTAATGAAGGTGGTCTTACTCATGTCTTCTTCTGCCATTTTGATTTGATTGTACCCAGCATACCCGTCCACAAATGATAGAAGGGCATGGTCGGCCGTGTTGTCCACCAGTATATCGATGTGTGGCAACAGAAAATTGTCTTTTGGGCTGGCCTTATTAAGGTCCCGGAAGTCTAAACATACCCGCACCTTACCGTCCTTTTTTGGTACCGGTACGATGTTCGCAACCCAGTCTGGATATTCAGACACTTGTATGAAGCCGGCTTTGAATTGCTTGTCGACCTCTTCTTTGACCTTGAGAGACCATTCGGGACTCATTCTTCGGAGCTTCTGTTTTAACGGCTTACATCCATCTTTTATGGGTATACGGTGTTCAGCTATTTCCCGATCTATCCCCGACATGTCCTTGTCGGACCATGCGAAGACGTCCTTGAATTCTTGGAGGAGGTCCGTGAATTGTTTTCTCTCCTCGGGATCTACGGATAGGCCCAACTTAAGCATCTGGGGCTCTAAAGCGGTTCCCACGTTAATGGATTCGGTTTCTTCAATTACCGGATCTCGGGATTTCCTTTGTTCGAGCTGCTCGATCAGATGCGGAGATAGAGGTACCAATTCGTCGGGTTTCTCAATGTCATTGCAAATAAAATTTTTGAAAGCATTTTGAAAATAAGACAAGTCGTAAGGAGAACGGTTATCCTTATTATTGATAGTAAACTTTGAGAAGAGCTCAAAGAGAGCGGCCATCTGATCGTTGGTCAGAGGCGGGATAAGGAGTGCTCTCGGGACAGACCCCGAGAATCCAGTGGGTGTGACTAAAGGAAGAGGGGTTACAGACTCGATTCTAGTACTGGACCCTCTAGACTTGGACTCAGACTCCGACTCTGACTCAGACTCAGACTCGGACTCGGACTTAGTATCCGGCATATCTCCTTCACCGGTGGTTAGCTTGTAGACTCGACCCTGGCTGTCGGTCCACTTGATAGTCTTCCTCCATGCCCTTTTTCCGGTGTCAGCACCGACTTCAGAGATCAGCTTGGTCGGATCGAACCTGTTGTTGCGTAGGATCAGGTTGACCAATTCTTCTTTAGGAGCGGGGATCGCCTCCCCGAATAAGAGCCCTAGCACAGGTTCTGTATTGTCGACACCCTCCTTGGATTCAGCTTGAACGAGGGCGAATATGTCATCTGGGATATAGTTACATTCCCGAACCAGTTTGGTCCCGGGATATGTAATGGTGGGCTGGTATAGACCCACTTGAACAGCTCCAAATACTGGAGTGACAAAATAGTTAGTTAGTCTTGGGCTATAAGGGCCCAAGTAGGTACCCTTGATGATGTTGGTGGCCTTCTGAATACCGGCCCGGACCACGTTTCCTGGGGTTATGGCGTACCGTAAACTGAATCGTGATTCCTTGTTGTTTAGGACTTCGATAATCTTCCCAGCTGGAAGATAAGGCCTCGTAGTAGCCCCCAGTAGGTAGCCCAAGTTTTGTAGCATCGTATCGATGCTAGTAGTGAAATAGGGCCTGGGTCGGTTCGGCCCGTAGTGTTGCAGCATGCCACAGTTATGGGGGTGGCCTCGAGAATGATGACCCCGTCTTGTAGTGGTAGCTTGACTTTCCTGTGTAGGGTGGAGGATACGACTTTGACCGCGTGGATCCAAGGCCTTCCAAGCAGCAGGTTGAAAGAGGAGGTGACATCAATCACCTGAAATTCTAGTCCTTTTTCAATCGGGCCCGTTATAATTGTTAATTTAACGGCCCCGACAACTGATTTCGGGCTTCCGTCAAAAGCCTGGATAGTTTGTGCCGTCAGGAGGTAGTCAGCCTCGGTAATGCCGAGGGCCTTGGCAGTCCTTAGGGGAAGGACGTTCACATCGGACCCGTTGTCAATCAGGGTCATTGGGAGATATTTGCCTCGGCAGATCACCGTGATGTACAAGGCCAAGTTATGGGTGGCCCCGAACGGTGGGAGGTCAGATTTGGAAAAGGTGATGAGCGGGCCTTCTTCCTTGGATTTGCCCTTAAGATGGGGCAAGATAGTGGCTACCATTTCAGTGGGGGTAACCAACTAGTCGACCTTGATTTGATCGAGAGCCTTAGTAAGTGCTTCCCGATGTTCTTAAGAACTAACCAAGAGCTGCCATATTGGGAGATCAACTCGAGCCCTTTTCAGTTGCTTGACTAAAGCCGTGTCAGTGCTTGGCTCCTCAAGGATAGGTTCCATCCTGGCAGGTTCAGTGATGGTCTCCGGGGAAGAACGGCCGGCTGTGACAAGGTGATTGCTGGCCTGGCTTTGGATTTGGCCTTCCGGACTTCCTCAGGAGTGATGAGGACTGTAATCCCTTATAAATTCTACTGCAATACAGTGGCAAAAACACTGTAGATTAGGATTAAAACACACCGAAAAACTATATTCTAATTAAAAGAAATGGTCAGTCGATACAAAGACCACTTTTTACAAAAGGGCTAAAATAAGCATCCTTAAAAGATGTAGTCACCCACATTTTGACCGCCAGGTGTCTATAGCAGTTTCCAAAAAACACCCGATGATGATCGGACGTAAACATGACTTAATACACTCGATTTTAGACTCATTATCAATAGTAGTTGGCACGAGCTTTTAGCGGAGTAAAAATCTCACCAAACCGACCTCAAATTCAGGCCCAGTGGGTCGTTTCCAGTCAAACGAGACTAATTTGGGTCAAAACCGTCGCCAAGGGCAAAACCATCTTTTAGCGACCAGGTCAAACCCCGGTCAAAGGCATTTCCGAGCCATAAATATCTGACACAGCATTCGAGAATCCAATTGGAAGTCCAATACCTCACAAAAATCAGCCACGGAGAAGGATTAAGCAACCAAAACTCTTCCTTAAAGATAGAAATCGATCTCCAAAAGGAGACTTTTACCCGGCTCAGACCCACTCGATCGAGTGGACCGACCACTCGGTCGAGTGAGCCCATAAAAACGCCAAATATGACATCAGACCAGGCACTCGATCGAGTGCTATGCACTACTCGATCGAGTGACCCTCGTTCCAGCTAGAATCGGAGTCTTTCATCTCCTCTCAACCAGGTGTTTTTTCCCATGCAAGCAAGTCTTTTCCTATCTAAAGACGGAATCCCACTTCACCTCAACCGGTTGCTTTCTTTCCTCACAAGCAACCTATCTCCTATCCAAGTTGGGTGTTTCATCCTATAAATACACCCTCCTACACATCAATTATCTACAACATACATCAATTATTCACAACATTCACACATCTAACCTTCATAACATCCATAATTTCCGACATACACAAATTACAACCCGGAATTCCAGTAATACTAGGCATATTATATTCCGATCATTCCTCTAGAAATACTATAGGAATCCCACTCATTCACAACCCAAAATTCTAGGCAAATTTTAGGCGAACCATATACAAACCCGAGAGCAAAACTCGCCAAATCCCCTCCCTAACCATACACACCATAACTCTCCTATATACATCTTAACGCTCCCGCGCCTAGGCCGCTACTACGAGTCCGTTTTCAAGATAATTAAGCATGTAGGTTGAGGGTGTTACAAATCCCGATTTCTATCTTTTTCTCTTCCTTCTCCTCGTTTTTCTCGTCCGTCCGTGTCTTTATACGGGTCATCGTCGTGTCTTTTTTTATTTTATTATTTTCTCGTTCCTAATATCGATATTATCGTACTATTGTCGACAATGAGTCGTCCCTAAGGATTTGATATTGACTCTATAATCAAATATATGATCGAAAGGAACCAATCAAACAAAACGTTTTCAAAAACTATTCTCGTTGATGCCGAAATAATCGTCACATAGTCCTAAAAAGACTAATACAACATTACGACGCGGAGGGATTTATTTCTACTCAAAACGATTTCTAAAAACATCTTTTTTTTTTTTTTCTAACAATCACTCTAAAGTATGGGATATCGATTTCGTAGTCGAATATCAAATATTTACGAGTTTTGAAAATTTTAAATCGGGTATAAATTACGCCATATTTTTACACGACTTAACAAAATTATCAGTTTTCAAAAATCAAAATCAATTTCAAAAATTGCAATCGAGTCACCCCTCGAAAAGTGGGCACTCGATCGAGTGCCATAGCCACTCGGTCGAGTGACACCCCGAAACAGAACCAGAAAGCTTTTTTTTGAGAACCACTCGACCGAGTCCCGTCATGACTCGATCGAGTGGCATCCCAAAATCCGAACAAAAGGCTTTTCCTGAGGTCCACTCGGTCGAGTCCGTCCATGAATCGATCGAGTGGCCTTTGTCACGACAAATCCGTGAACCTTCAACATATTTCGGGCTTCGATAAAACTTTTTTTAACGACTTCGGTCAAACACGTGTTAAGTTTATCACGTGTCCTAATCTTCTCAAAACCTTGCATCATGTTATTTATGTCATTCTAATCTTTTCTATAAACCGTTACTAACTCGTTTGTTTCTATTTTGGCATCTCTTTTGTTTTATTGTACTAAAACGAGTCTCACATGCTAAAACAACTTCGACTTAGTTCAACATGCATTAAACGACGTAGTTAAACATAATTCACATGTTTAGTCTAAAAAGCCTTGTTTGCATATCATTCAACCGTCGAACTAACGCGCGTACACCAAAAACGAACGATATCTTAGTAAAGGCCGCTAAGTGCGGGCGGGGTTGGGTGTTCTTTGTGAACTTCCCAACACGTACCCTCACCCCTTACTCAGAACCATGGTTTTCGGATGTCCGAATCCATTGGCATACGAGAGTCATTCAATACCCGATTATCGATAATGTCGGTATCGGTATCGCAATGCTAAGGGACGAACCCAATAAACTCTGAAATCAGAATGGGCCGTACTTTGTGCAAGGCCCACTACGACATAGAGTGGGTTCGAATGGGCCAGAACTCCCACAAAGTTCGGTGGCGACTCCTACTTCGATTTAAATTTCGACTCGAGATCCATCTCACATGAGATTCATTCGCCGCCCCAAACCCGCACGTGGCCGCGTCGGTGTGGACCTATGTCATGTCCACAAAAAGGTTTACGAATAATCCAGAAGTAACATAATTGATAGAGTTGGATCCGTGCTACTCGCTAGCTTACACCCAAAACCTAGCAGCAACTATCTGTCATGTTACAAACATAACAGCCACATCAGTGGGGAGTAACTCGGACGTTCTCCTAGCCATATTATATCATATGAAAAGTAATAATATTACTATATCAAAATAGATAAAAATGAAAAACAATTAAAAGAATATAGTAACATAAGTTTTTAGCAAAACATAAAGTGACTGCCAACCTGCAAGTCAAAACCAATCAATAATTACAAAATTCAAAATGGCGTTATGGAAATCAATCGGTGCAACGAAATAGACTTTCACTAGGATCATACTAAACTAGGTTCGAGAATTCAGTCAAAACAAATTAGACTTCAGTCTCTATCTAGGCAACTCAACTATAACAGGACTACGTGCAGCGAGGTCCTGGCTTAAGTAATGTATACCCCTCCTGGACACCAACCGTAATCCAGTTCAACCTAACGGCGACTTACACTATGCGATATCTAAGTTTAAGGTCAAAATATACACACTCCTGAACACAAACCATGCTCAGTTCAACGACCAATGCGTCTCACATAGACACACCAGCTTTATAGTTGATGACAAAACGTATACCCTAGACTGTATTACTCTACCCATACACTCGTCCTCATTCCATAACTCCAAAACCAAGGCATTATAGATTTTCAAAATTAGAATGTTCAAGGTGAATAATATGAAGGTAAAAAAAAACATTTTATGTTAAAAGAAAAGTTTCTATTTATAGAAATTTATTAATTTTAGAAACTTACTTAAAATAGAAATATTGTTATTGAAAATACGTAAGTTATTAAATTAAGTGAAATGTATAGAAATAGCATTTCTAACAAAACTAATATTTTATTATTATCGTCGTTATCGTAACTTTAATATAATTCTAAATTCGTTACTCAAAATATAAATAAAATATAATAAGTCATTATATAGTATTTTATAAATAATTAGGAAATCGAGTTAAAAGTATAAATTTTTGAAAAGAGATGTTTTAAGAAAAACGATATCAAAATTAATTGATTCGACGGATTTTATAAATTAAACGAGATTTTATAAAGCTTTCGAACTAATTTTAGCAAATGGATTTTATCAATAAATAATACTGATTTTACTAAAAATAATCAATCGTAGACAAATGAGAAATTATTAGGGAAAATAGTCTCGACTAAAAATGTATTTAAACCAAAATCAACTACTTTCTCATTTATTAATATAAGTCGTAAAACGAAATTAATTTATTGAATAAGTATACGAATTTCGATTAAAATATAAAAATACGATTTTGAGTTAAAATTATTATAAATTAACAAATTATGACGAAAATATGAAATCGATATTATTTAGTTACTAGTGTTACGATAACCAACTAAATATTATACGATCGTAAATAATTAAATTACTAACGATTTGTAAAATGATATCGAAAACTTGTAAAACATTTATGAGGGATACGATTTTAAATAATATTATTAGCAAATAATAAATAGCTAAAATTAGAAAATTGACGTTAAAATATTTACTACATACTATTACTCAAACATACGATATAAAATCGAGTAACGTCCTAAAGTTACCTTAAGTCGATATCCGAAACGATCCAGCGCTCGTCCTTCTCAGGTCCTCACGAAAGTCGCACTAGAACATGACATCGAGCAGCAGTTTACGTTGACAGTAACGGTAAAGGACGATGGATCAACAAAATAGCGGCAACGAACCTGAATTAGATAATAGACAGGAAATGGAGGGATTGAGGATGGATAAGTAGCAAGATAAGGACAAGAACAAGGAGCGAGGTGAGAGAAATAAGATGAGGAAAACGAAACAACGAACGAAATTCGATAAACCGAACCGAAGCAGTAGGAAAATCTGCAACAACACGAATGAAAGAAGAAGAAGAAAGACGAGCATGTCATAACAACAGACAGCAACGGCAACAGTACACGACAAACACTAGTACGAACCAGAAGCGACGAGATACAAACCGACAACAGCAACGAGTAAAAGAGAGAAACAACAGCAGAACGAAACTTAACAGAACAAAACAACCGCGATCGAATACGAACGACAACGGACGAGATGCAAGAAAAAGAAGAAACGAAGAAGAAGATTAAGGGGAAGAAAACGAGAAGATGAAGGAGATTGACAACCGGAAGTAGCAGCGCACACAAAAGGAACAAAAACCGATTAACGACAACACAAAACAACAGTAAAAACTGCGCGACCAAGACGATAGAAGCAGCGAGACAATCCACGAATGAAAACAGAGGAGGAAGAAGAAAAGAATAAGAAGGAGGAGAGATCGCTCACCGATTTCCGACAACGAAACAGAACAAGGACAGCAGGTCACGCCGGCAGAAATACATGGCCGGAGTTTACACAACGCAGGGGTAAGAAGAGCAGGTTGACGCAGATTGATGAAGAGTGTAAGAAGAAGACATGAGAAAATATGGAGCGGAGAGGGAGCAAGGAAACGCAAAAGATGAAAGGATGAAGGTTGAAGAAGATAAAAAAGAAAAAGTTGGGATGGGAGTTGAGGATGTTGCGGCTGACACAAAACAATCAAGACAAAAAGGGGTTTTAATAAATTAGGTTTAAGAAAACAAAATGGGTCGGAAAGAATACAATAAGACGGGTCGAGCAAAAGTGTTATGGTTTAAATAGACATCAAGTCAAAAGTTGACCGAAGTAAGAAACCGAGTTAAGAAAAATTATAAATAATTGAGCCGAATAATGTAAAAGAGTAATTAAAATATTTCTCGGGTTAAAATAAATATTCGAAACGGAAACAAAGTTTACGAAAATAATTAATTCGTCCCGGAGGACAAACAAAGTGTAATAAATGTTTTGAGTCTTAAAAATAATGTTTCTCGATTTATATATATTATTTTGACGAAAATGAATTAAATTTATTTCTCAAGGAAATTAATAAATGTTTTGACGAAGCTTAATAAAATGATATTCGAGTAGATAATAGAAATTCGAGCTTAAATCAGGATAGTTTAGAAGTTAAATAGTCGAAATAGAAGTTCAAAAAGAATTAAATTGAATAAATAAATCGAAACAAAAAAATATATAAAATAAAATAAAAATATATTTTAGATATAACAAGATTCTTCGAGACAAATAAAACTTTAGGAGTTCGAAACGATTGAAAATAAACTTGTTTAATAATAGTTTTTAGATTTACAAGTTAAATCGTAAACAGATTAAAATAGGAATAAGATTTTAGTTTATAAAATCAGTGTTACAACCTTCCCCACTAAAAGAAGTTTCGTCCTCGAAACTTACGAAAACGTAAAAGTGGAATGGAAAATAAAGTTATATCACTTGAACAAAATGAGAATACTTAACTCGCATCACAATCCCGGTTTTGAAAAAAATTACAACTATAAACGTGATATGAAATCGAAATCGAAGACAAAATTTATTTCAAGATAATTTGAGCTCAGTTAACCAAAGTTTAAAATCATTTAAATTAATAAAATTGTAAGTTAAAAATAATGTCAATAAATAATACTTGTGAACGAACTCGAGGGGGTGCCCAATTATTTTCAAAGCATCAGTAAAACTTTTGAATAATAAATTCGACAATATTTTGTTTTAAGACCGAACAAAAATTTGAGAAATCAAATTTTGTAGTTAGTAAATAAAAGTCGAACCAGTCGTCAAACATTTTCAATAATAGATATAAAGTCTACCGACAATAAAACAAAAACCTAGACATACAAATTTTTCCGAAAATTTTAACCGTTTTACCTAATAATCTCATAGAAATCAAGTGTTAGCAATTATGAAAGTTTCCGTCAAATTTAAACATGCTAGAGAATCGAAATTTGAAACAATTTCGAAATACTATAAATTATTAAGGCATTTTGAAACAGGACTAAATATATGTTATCAACCAAAAATAAAACAGAAACAGAGCACAATGTTTTGAAATTCATAACTCAAAATGTTAAAATTTCACGAAAACCAAAAATTTTAAATTAGTCAAACTTATCACCGCAAAGGTTCGGGAAAAAAATGGAGTAAAAAAGAGTCAAGGTCAAGGTCAACGACAAATCAAAACAAAAGTTTTCAAACCCGATAAAGAAATCGAAAGGATTAGCAGCAAAATGGGTAACATAATTTAAGAGAAGCTAAGGGGAGGACAAAATTGAGAGTAAGGAGCTCTCAAGATTAGAGCATAAATTAACCATCTCGAGTTTCCCGGTACGACTCTCACAAACAGGGGTTTCTAATTTTCATCAAATAATGTTAAGTCCATTATTAGGCCTTGGGTTGCCAAACTCAGTCTTACAACAACCAAAAATATAAACTGTTATAACCTCCAATAGAAAGTCTTGCATGATTATTCAATTGTTCAAACAACACAATACTAATCCTCAAATGCTTTAGAATCTAATCTCATTAGTTAAGATTCTCTGTCATTAGAACACACCCAAACTCTTGATCGATAAGGCTCCTAATTTCAAAGTTCATAAGGTTTGAACTCGAGGTATACTCCAAATTTATCGAGTGAGGAACACTTAACAAGATCCCCCAATTTAACAATGTTCGGGTACGAAACCCTAAAGAAAGATCACTACATATTTATAATGCCAACGGTACAGAAGTTGGGAAAGCACAATAAATCCTCAGGCACGCTCAAAACTGTAGGTAATAGCGCAAATACTCACATCTTCAAACACGTCATTGGGTAAGGTTTCTGAATATTCCATCAAATTTCATATCGTAACAGCGAAACCACTAAAATATTTATTAACTCAACAAGCCACAATCTCGTTGGTCCAAGGGTTCTGAACTATAAATCCAACCATTAATTGTGCAAGATATTTCTCTTCTTCAAGATTAACAACAATTTATCTAAGTTAGATCACTCCACTCCAAAGTTCATAGGTTACAACCTTTAAACAACGATGAACAATCTAATCCTTAAGAAACACGGGTAATCTATATCAACCAAAATTTCTAAAAACCTTTAGAGGTACCACCACACTCAGGCTAACACTTTAAACAATACTCTAAGATCCCAAATATTCACGATGCATCCATCAAATAAGCGTTAGGTAGGAACCCCAAAGTAATATTATCAGTTATACTTAGTTCGGTTCTAGGTTAGGTACTAGGTATCCATCAAATCTGACATATTCTTACTACTCCAAAATATATTCAACTCTAAGTACTCCAACATAATCAAAGTAAACTATAACTCAAGGTTCAGTGTCTAAAGCATCATCCTAATTCCATCAATCAATAATTTGACGTTCAAATCAATCCTCAAGAATTTCTTACTTGCTTAGAAGATAGGGTAGTCCCACAATCCTTAAACCAGGTAACAAGGGTTTACTAAACCTCAAACATCTATAACTTTTCACTGGGATGGAAATCGGTCGAACCAAGAATCTCAAGAGGAAAGATGGCAAGGTAGGAGAATTAATCAAAGATTTATCACAAGAATGAAGACGAGAATATATAAGAGAAGAGTTGGAAGAAGTAGAGGCAGGAAGAAAAGAATCGATAATCCTATGTTACTAAGTTCTTGAACCAGAGAAGAATCTTCGAGCCTCCAGATTTCACGAGGAAACTAAATGGATTACTTCATCTTCCTGTAGAGGATCGAGCACACAAGTCTTGGGTCGCTCCATCTGGATCTACTGCAACATCATGGAACAGAAATCTACTCTTGATCATCTGACGGCTTGCAGCTTGGGCAAACTGAATTTGGGCTAAAAGGTCACCATCGTATCTTCCCTCTTGGAGCACCAAGTTGTCCACTCGAGTTAGCAGGCGTTGAGAGCTCTAAGTAGTCTTGTCCCGATCTAGAGCAGCATCACATCAGCATCTTGTTCAATCATCTTTTTCCAGGCAAAAGCAACAAATATTCAATGCTAATCATTGAGTTACAAGAACATATAAACCTAACAGTTAAGTCCTTATTTTGATTTCTACCCATCTCTCACTAATATTTCTTTAATGTTCAAATCATTTACTGGTATTTTTCCTAGAATCTGGTGTAAGCGTCGGGAGCAACAATGCTCTGATACCAACTATAATCCCCTATAAATTCTACTGCAATACAGTGGCGAAAACACTATAGATTGGGATTAAAACACACCGACAAACTATATTCTAATTAAAAGAAATGGTCAGTCGATACAAAGACCACTTTTTACAAAAGGGCTAAAATAAACATCCTTAAAATGGTTTACAAATAATCTAGAAGTAACATAATTGATAGAGTAGGATCCGTGCTACTCGCTAGCTCACACCCAAAACCCAGCAGCAACTACCTGTCATGTTATAAACATAACAGCCACATCAGTGGGGAGTAACTCGGACGTTCTCCCAGCGATATTATATCATATGAAAAGTAATAATATTACTATATCAATATAGATAAAAATGGAAAACAATTAAAGGAATATAGTAACAAAAGTTTTTAGCAAAACATAAAGTGACTGCCAACCTGCAAGTCAAAACCAATCAATAATTATAAAATCCAAAATGGCGTTATGGAAATCAATCGGTGCAACGGAATAGACTTTCACTAGGATCATACTAAACTAGGTTCGAGAATTCAGTCAAAACAAATTAGACTTCAGTCTCTATCTAGGCAACTCAACTATAACAGGACTGCGTGCAGCGAGGTTCTGGCTTAAGTAATGTACACCCCTCCTGGACACCAACCGTAATCCAGTTCAACCCGACGGCGACTTACACGATGCGATATCTAAGTTTAAGGTCAAAATATACACACTCCTGAACACAAATCATGCTCAGTTCAACGACCAATGCGTCTCACATAGACACACCAGCTTTATAGTTGATGACAAAACGTATACCCTAGACTGTATTACTCTACCCATACACTCGTCCTCATTCCATAACTCCAAAACAAAGGCATTATCGATTTTCAAAATTAGAATGTTCAAGGTGAATAATATGAAGGTAAAAAAAAACATTTTATGTTAAAAAGAAAAGTTTCTATGTATAGAAATTTATTAATTTTAGAAACTTACTTAAAATAGAAATATTGTTATTGAAAATACGTAAGTTATTAAATTAAGTGAAACGTATAGAAATGACATTTCTAACAAAATTAATATTTTATTATTATCGTCGTTATCGTAAATTTAATATAATTCTAAATTCGTTACTCAAAATATAAATAAAATATAATAAGTCATTATATAGTATTTTATAAATAATTAGGAAATCAATTTAAAACTATAAATTTTTGAAAAGAGATGTTTTAAGAAAAACGATATCAAAATTAATTGATTCGACGAATTTTATAAATTAAACGAGATTTTATAAAGCTTTCGAACTAATTTTAGCAAATGGATTTTATCAATAAATAATACTGATTTTACTAAAAATAATCAATCGTAGACAAACGAGAAATTATTAGGGAAAATAGTCTCGACTAAAAATGTATTTAAAACAAAATCGACTACTTTCTCATTTATTAATTTAAGTCGTAAAACGAAATTAATTTATAGGATAAGTATACGAATTTCGATTAAAATATAAAAATATGATTTTGAGTTAAAATTATTATAAATTAACAAATTATGACGAAAAATATGAAATCGATATTATTTACTAGTGTTACGATAACCAACAAAATATTATACGATCGTAAATAATTAAATTACTAACGATTTGTAAAATGATATCGAAAACTTGTAAAAAATTTATGAGGGATACGATTTTAAATAATATTACTAGCAAATAATAAATAGCTAAAATTAGAAAACTGACGTTAAAATATTTACTACATACTATTACTCAAACATACGACATAAAATCGAGTAACGTCCTAAAGTTACCTTAAGTCGATATCCGAAACGATTCAGCGCTCGTCCTTCTCAGGTCCTCACGAAAGTCGCACTAGAACATGACATCGAGCAACAGTTTACGGTTACAGTAACGGTAAAGGACGATGGATCAACAAAACAGCGACAACGAACCTGAATTAGATAATAGACAGGAAACGAAGGGATTGAGGATGGATAAGTAGCAGGATAAGGACAAGAACAAGGAGCGAGGTGACAGAAATAAGAAGGGAAAACGAAACAACGAACGAAATTCGATAAACCGAACCGCAGCAGTAGGAAAAGCAACAACAACATGAATGAAGGAAGAAGAAGAAGAAGAAAGACGAGCATGTCACAACAACAGACAGCAGCGGCAACTGTACACGACAAACACTAGTACGAACCAGAAGCCACGAGATACAAACCGACAGCAGCAACGGGTAAAAGCGAGAAACAGCAGCAGAACGAAACTTAACAGAACAAAACAACCGCGATCGAATACGAACGACAACGGACGAGATGCAAGAAAAGGAAGAAACGAAGAAGAAGATTAAGGGGAAGAAAACGAGAAGAAGAAGGAGATCGACAACCGGAAGTAGCAACGCACACAAAAGGAACAAAAACCGATTAACGACAACACAAAACAATAGTAAAAACTGCACGACCAAGACGATAGCAGCAGCGAGAAAATCCACGAATGAAAAAAGAGGAGGAAGAAGAAAAGAATAAGAAGGAGGAGAGATCGCTCACCGATTTCCGGCGACGAAACAAAACAAGGACAACAGGTCACGCCGGTAGAAATACATGGCCGGAGTTGACACGACGCAGGGGTAAGAAGAGCAGGTTGAGACAGATTGATGAAGAGGGTAGAAGAAGACTTGAGAAAATATGGAGCGGAGAGGGAGCAAGGAAACGCAGAAGATGATAGGATGAAGGTTGAAGAAGATGAAAATGAAAAAGTTGGGATGGGAGTTGAGGATGTTGCGGCTGACAAAAAACAATCAAAACAAAAAGGGGTTTTAACAAATTAGGTTTAAGAAAATAAAATGGGTCGGAAAGAATACAATAAGACGGGTCGAGCAAAAGTGCTATGGTTTAAATAGACATCAAGTCAAGTCAAAAGTTGACCCAAGTAAGAAACCGAGTTAAGAAAAATTATAAATAATTGAGCCAAATAACGTAAAAGAGTAATTAAAATATTTCTCGGGTTAAAATGAATATTCGAAACGGAAACAAAGTTTACGAAAATAATTAATTCGTCCCGGAGGACAAACAAAGTGAAATAAACGTTTTAAGTATTAAAAATAATGTTTCTCGATTTATAAATATTATTTTGACGAAAATGAATTAAATTGATTTCTCAAGGAAAATAATAAATGTTTTGACGAAGCTTAAGAAAATGATATTCGAGTAGATAATAGAAATTCGAGCTAAATCAAGATAGTTTAGAACTTAAATAGTTGAAATAGAAGAGAAAAAGAATTAAATGAATAAATAAATCGAAACAAAAAAAATATAAAAGAAAAGAAAAATATATTTTAGATATAACAAGCTTCTTCGAGACAAATAAAATTTTAGGAGTTAGAAACGATTGAAAATAAACTTGTTTAATAATAGTTTTAAGATTTACAAGTTAAACCGTAACCAGACTAAAATAGGAATAAGATTTTAGTTTATAAAATCAGGGGTGTTACAGGGACGGCTTCCCCTTTAGGTAAGTAGACGTCGTCTTCATCATCTAACCATATCCCGTTAATTTGCGGGATAAAATGAGAAATGAGATGAGAACAGTCGATTACTTCTCCAGTAAAAATGGCGTGAGCACTGAAGGGGTTCTCTTTGTTGCTCGACTTGTCTCCGGGCAATGGTATTTTCCCGCTTTCGATCAAGTCGTGAATGAGATGCTTCAATTTCCAGCACTTTTCTGTGTCGTGCCCATTACCTCGGTGATACTGGCAGTAGGCCTGAATGTTGTAGCTCTTGGATCGCTTCTCGACCGGGACTTCCGGAGTTGGGCCTATCGGCTGGATCAGACCCTTGGAAGATATCCTTTGTAAGGCGTAAGTATAGGTGGTCCCTATATCAGTGAATACCCGAGCTGGAGTATTCTTCTTGGATGAGGTATCTAGGAGATTAACCTCGTCGAAGATGCTGCGGGTTGCAGCTGCTGTTGCGGGCTTACTGGCGGACGAGCTGGCCCCTTGATATCCTTTGTCAGAGGCCTTAGTAAGGCTCTCTAACCTTAAGTCATCTTCGATTCTTGTACCCATTTCGGTTAAGGTGGCGAAGTTGGGTACGACGGCGTACCGGAGATGGACCCGGTAAGAAGGGAGGAGATTCTTCACGAAGGCCTCCACTAACACCTTTTCGTTGGGCTTATCAACCAACTTCACGCTTTCGGCCCTCCACCTTTGAAGGTATTTAGTGAAACCTTCCTTGGGCTCTTGGGCCATGACCTCTAGAGTACGCATAGTAGTCTGGATCTCGGTGTTGTTGGCGTAGTTCCGAGTAAATTCTGTCGCCACGTCATCCCAAGTATTGTATTTCTTGGAATCAAGCCTGTAGTACCAGGCTTTCGGATGCTTCTCGAGGGAAGAGGCAAATAGGTGTTTGAACATGGTTGACTTTACCCCCTTAACAGCCATGAACTCCTTGAAGGCCCGGATATGGAGCACCGGGTCTTCAGAGCCATCGAACATCAGTAGGCCCGTGAGGTTGAGATTGGCAGGCAACTCGTCAGTCAGGGGCGAATAAGCACGGGCATTTTCCGTGTGGATGATGTTATTGGTAGACAAATGGACCTGTTCCTGCAGCTTGCGGGCCACGCTAGCCAATTCAGCTAAGGCCCCAGTAGTTTCGACCCCACCTCCAGGAGTTTCTTGTTCCACAGCGCTTACACGGGTAATGAGAGCTATTTGGTCTTCTCTCATTTTCGTCATTTGGGTCTTAATCTTAGCCAATGAGGATGCCAACTGGTCCACGGCTTCCTGCATCTTGGATCTGGTGAAGGGTAGCCTGTCTGTAAGAATACCACGTAATCAGAAACAGAACCCAGATCTTGGAACCCAGAAAGAAAAGGCACATCCCAAGCAAGGAAACGAGTAGACAAGAAAAATGACTCGAGATTGATGCTTAAACGGATGACTCGTACAAGGTGGGCCTTCCTTAGGATTCGGCGTGTGGGCCAAGTCCTGTTCGAAGGAGGGTCCACGTGAGATATTCCCCAGACTTTGGACTAGAATGTGTGGACGGGCTGTCCTTTGTAGGAGTATGTCCTACATAGGTGGGCCGTGCTTTAGTCAAATAAGGCGGACTGGGATAGGGGGAAACCCGTGATGTAAGATCAACGGAGTTTCGACGCTAGAGACTTTTGACGACTTATGACAAGACCCGACACTGCTAAAACACGGGAAGTCCTAAGAAGATGAAAGTTTTGAAAGGGAATTTTTTTTTGGAAAATCCGGAAAAACCGGCGGATGGCCCGATTTTTTGAAACAAAATCGGAAAAATGTTATCGGGCCGCGGTTTTGAAGTTTTGAAAATATTTTGAGTTTTGAAACGGGTAGCGTACCGGCTAGAAATTGGTATTTTGAGTAAAATCATAAGTCCTAAATTCGGTAGATTTCCGGGTTTTGAAATCGGATATTTTGGAAAAAGATGCAATTTTTGAAAATGATGATTTTTGAAAAACGACTTAGAAACCAAGTACCACATAGTCATTCAAGCATAACAACGACACCATGTATGCTCTACTCTAAGTCTCGGTCAGTCTAAATGGGGTCTATACCAGTGTACATAGCCTTTCCGAGAATCGGGACAGACTTCCTAAGTCGAGTTGAGCTTAGAACATGCCGCGAAACCCATACGAATTAGCTATGGACACCTTTGACATAACCAATTTGGACTATATCAATGGTATAGTGGGACGTCGGTCGCCAGTACCGGCCCGGGAAAAGATGGGGTTATGTATGAACCGTAAAACTAAAACGCGTATTGTACTAGTCAAACGATTTTTATTCGAGTCTTACCCTGAGGATGCCGATGGTAAGTCACGCATTAGTTAATCGGAGTCGCCAAATTGTGGACATGACATAGGTCCACCCCGACGCGGCCACGCGCGGGTTTGGGGAGGCGAATGAATCTCATGTGAGATGGGTCGAATTGAAATTTAAATCGAAGTGGAGTTGTAGACACCCGCATTTTAACTGCCAGGTGTCTATGGCAGTTTCCAAAAAACACCCGATGATGATCGGACGCTAACGTGCTTCTACGCGCTCGGATACAGGCTCAAATCCATTAATCGCTGGCTAACACACTTACAGAGCACAAATCTCACAAAATCAACCTCGAATCCAGATCCAGTGGGCCGTTTCCAATCAAATAAGGCTAATTTGGGCCGAAACCGACACCGGAATTAAAACGACTTTTTGCGATTGGGTCAACCCCGGTCAAAGTCGTTTCCGAGACACACAAAACAACCCTTCACATCATCAAAAAGTCCAAGTCAAACACAAAACCCATCAAACATCCAAAGTCAAGGTCCAAGTCGATGGACCCGTGCAACCCGTTGGGCCACTCGATCGAGTGCCCGACCCACTCGATCGAGTGCCCGACCCACTCGATCGAGTGGGCCTATTTCGAGCCCGGCTGCAGGCGTAACGGGCCACTCGACCGAGTTAGCCACCTACTCGGTCGAGTAACCCTAACCAGGTGCCCTAGCTTTGCCTATATAAACAACCCTTTGCACACCCTTCAAGACATTATTAAAAAAACCCTAGAGCAACCCTACACACACACAACATCTTTACAAACTCTAAGCAATACACTAGCAAAAACCCTAAATCTAGTTTTAGGAATCAACAACCCGAGCCACCATAACTTAACCTTCATCCACCTCGAAGACTCTTGTGTTAAAGCCACGGTTACGAGTCCGATCCGAGACAAGAACATGTAGGTTGAGGGTGTCAAAACCCCGTTCTCTTCTCCTTCTCTCTTCGTCGTCCGTCTTCCCTTTTCTTCGTCTTTTTGTTTTTCTTTTATTTTATTCATTGCATCATAATATCGATAATACTATTAATACCAAGGCATTAAAATACTTATCGATTTGTGTCGAATAAGAAGGATATCGGAATAAGAAAACACGAATATACAAGTGTACTGCACACAGCGTTGACGGTCGCTTATTCCGGTACCCCGACTATTCGATTATTGAGATAAGTCAACTTAAACAATAATCTTTTTTATTTCGTCATCAACATTATTCGAGTCACATAATCGCATCGATTTTCAAAAGCAAACATTGTATTTTAATAAGTGTCGAAACCCGTTGATGCGGATCCGACGTCAAACAATTCGCGAGAATTAATTATGACGTCGGGATGCGGAGGGAATCACGTCTTTCAATTTATGCAAAGTGTCGATCTATTAAATTCGATACCAATTCCTTAATTGGATGTCGAATCTAACGATCTAGTCACATAAGTTAACTAATGCGATTTTCCGTTGATGCTAAAATAATTGTCAATACAATTCAATAGAATTACGACATTATTTAACATGGAGGAAACCTACCATATCGCGGTAGTTAATTTAAGTCGACTTAAAATAATCTTCTATTGTTTTCACTCTAGTATTCCATATCAATTCGATAATCGAATATGGGATACGACGAGTATTCAAGTCCCGAATTGAGTATAAATTCTGCTGTATTTATGCCCAATTTGTCAAGTCATCAAAAATTAAAAGCAATTTCAAAATCGATATTTAAAACTGCAAACGACACGGTGCGTACAGGTGCCACTCGACCGAGTGCCTACGCCACTCGATCGAGTGACATCACGAAAACCGAAACAGAATGCATCTATGACCTCCACTCGGTCGAGTCTCACAGTGACTCGGTCGAGTGGCGATGTACTCGGTCGAGTGGCGATGTACTCGGTCGAGTTGGTCAGTAACTCGGTCGAGTAGGGTCACAAAACCTGGACAGACCGCTTTTCAGAGGTCCACTCGGTCGAGTCACACAATGACTCGGTCGAGTGACCCTTAATCACGACCAAAACCGTGAGTCGAACATTCTTCTTCTTTCTAAATTCGATAGTATTTTATGACTTAGGTCAACACGTGCTTAATTAATCACGTGTATTTACTATATTTTCAAACCATGCACCACCTAGCTTATCATTCAATATTTGCACAAACCGTTATTATTCGTTATATCGTTACTAATCGTTTGTTGTTTCCTTTGTCAATTTTTGTCGTTTATTTTATTTTACTAAAATGAACCCACATGCTAAAATTCCACTTTGACGTAGAATTAATTGCATTAAATTGATATAGAAACCCTCTTTTCAAATTCCTCACATGCCTAGGAAAACAATGTTTGCATAACCATTTTTCCCGTTCAACTAACGCGTGTATTGGAAAGTCATTCGAATTCTTAGTAGAGGCCGCTAATGTGCGGGCGGGGTTGGGTGTCCTTTGTGGGCTTCCCAACACGTACCCTGACCCCTTACTCAGAACCTCGGTTTCCGGATGCCCGAAACCGTTGGCGCACGAGAGTCATTCAATACACAATATCCGATAATGTCGGTATTGGTATCAAATGCAAAGGGACGAGCCCAATAAACTTTGACATCGGAAATGGGCCGTATTTTGTATACGGACCACTACGACATAGAGTGGGCTCGAATGGTTCCGAATAACCACAAAATTCGGTGGCGACTCCACATAGACCTAAATTTCAATTCGATCCGTTTCATATGGAGATTCATTCGCCTACCCAAATCCGTCCATAGTCGATTCGAGTGGGGTTCGCGGCATGTTCTAAGCTCAATTCGACTTAGAGAGTCCGTCCCGATCAACGTCTAGACTATGCACACTGCTATAGACCCTCTCAGACCGACCGAGACTTAGTGTAGAGCATACATGGCGTCGTTATAATGCTTGTTTGACTACGTGCTACTTGGTTTCCGAGTCGTTTTCAAAAATGTCAACTTTTCAAAATTGCATCTTTTTCAAGACATTCGATTTCAAAACCCGGGACATGCCGAATTTAGGACTTATGATTTTACTCAAAATGGCCTATTTTATAGACGGTATGCTGCCCAATTCATAACTCAAAATTACTTTCAAAACCTGCGGCCCAATGCTCTTTCATTTCTCTCGAAAATGGGGCCCTCAACCGAGTTTTCTCGGACTTCTTCGAAAACAATCAATTTTCAAAACTTCCCTCTTCTTAGGACTTCCCGTATTTAGCAGTGTCGGGTCATGTCATAAGTTGTCGAGGTCTCTAGCGTCGAAACTCTGTCGATCTTAAATCACGGGTTTCTTCCCTATCCCAGTCCGCCTTATTAGACTAAGGCAAGGCCCACCTAAGTAGGACATACTCTTACGAAGGAGGGTCCGTCAACACAATCGAGTCAAAAGTCTGGGGATGTCTCACGTGAACCTTCCTTCGAACAGGACTAGGCCCACTCGCCGAATCCTAGGGAAGACCGACACTTCACAAGTCACCCGTCTAGGCGTCTTTTCTCGAGTCGTTTCCTCTTTTAGTTTTGTTCGGGATGTACTTGCTATTCCGGGATTTGGGCTAGCTTCTGATTATGCGGTGTTCTTACAGACAGGCCACCCGCAACCCGACGTCAACGCAAAATGGAAGAGTTGAAGGATGCCCTAATCAAGATCGAGAATCAACTGACCTCCATCCAGGCTAGCCAAGCAACGTTAGACACCCGTTTGAGCACCGTAGAAAAGGCGGCCCCTGGTGACGAGTCCGGGACCACCGGGCCCATAGTTGAGCTCATCAGCGTTGTTCGCAGGCTCGAAGAGCAAGTCCACTTATCGACGAACAACTCGATCCACACCGAAAATGCTCGTATTTATTCACCTTTGAATAACGAGCTACCTGCCAACCTGAACTTGACGGGAATCCCTATGTTTGAGGGTACCGAAGACCCGGTCCATCATATCAGGGCCTTCAAGGACTTCATGGCGGTCAAAGGGGTAAAGTCCGCCATTTTCAAGCACCTATTCCCTTCTTCTTTGGAGAAGCATCCCAAGGCCTGGTTCTACAGGCTCGACCCCAAGAAATACAAGACTTGGGACGATGTGGCGACCGAATTCGCTCGGAATTACGCCGATAACACTGAAATCCAGACTACAATGCGTACTCTGGAGGTAATGGCCCAAGAGCCCAAAGAAGGGTTCACGAAATACTTGCAAAGATGGAGGGCCGAGAGTGTGAAGCTGGTCGACAAGCCCGGCGAGAAGGTCCTAGTGGAAGCCTTCGTCAAGAACCTACTCCCATCCTACCGGGTCCATCTCCGGTATGCCATCATCCCCAACTTCGCTGTCCTTATTGAAATGGGCACGAGAATCGAAGATGACTTGAGACTGGAGAGCCTGACTAAGGCCTCTACTAAAGGTTTTCAAGGGGCTAGTTCATCTACAAACAAGCCCGCACCTGCAGCCGCAACTCGCAGCATATTCAACGAGGTAAACCTGCGGGACACCTCATCTAAAAGGAATACACCAAATCGGGTATTCACAGATATAGGGACTACCTATACTTATGCCTTACAAAGGCTATCTTCAAAGGGCCTGATCCAGCTGATAGGCCCAACTGCAGAACCTCCAGTAGAGAAGAGGCCCAAAACTTACAATGCCCAAGCCTATTGTCAGTATCACCGGGGTAATGGGCATGATACTGAAAAATGTTGGAGGTTAAAGCACCTGATCCAAGATCTTATCGAGAGCGGGAAAATCCCGTTGCCCGGAGACAAGCCGAGCAACAAAGAAAACTCGTTCAGTGCCCACGCAATATTCTCCGGTGAGGTAATCGACTGCTCTCACCTCATCTCCCCCTATATCCCACAAATCAATGGGATATGGTTCGATGACGAGGACGATGTCTACTTAGTCAAAGGGGAAGTTGTCCCCATCACTCTCGAAGAGGTCCGAAAGGCTAAATCTAAAGCCTTAGCCACCAACCACCTCGCCGCAGCTGGGCGTTCTACTCCTATATCCGTCACTGAACCTGCCAGGACGGAACTTACCCTCGAAGAACCAAACCCGGACAAGGCTCTAGTCCAGCAACTGAAGAGGGTTCGAGCTGACTTAACCGTATGGCAACTACTGGTTAGCTCACAGGCACATCGAGAAGCACTGACTAAGGCTCTCGATGAAATCAAGGTCGATTCACAAGCTACCCCTTCTGAAATGGTAGCCACTATTATGCCTTTTCTGAAGGGCAAGTCAAAGGAAGAAGGCCCACTCATAACCTTCTCTGAAGCTGATCTGCCACCATTTGAGCCCAATCACAATCTGGCCCTATACATCACGGTCATCTGCAAGGGTAAATATCTCTCGTTGACCCTTATCGACGATGGATCAGCCGTGAATGTCCTTCCTCTAAGGACCGCAAAAGCACTCGGCATCACCGATGCCGATTACCTTCCGACGGCGCAGACTATCCAGGCTTTCGACGGAAGCCCAAAACCTGTCGCCAGGGCCGTGAAATTGAAGATCATAGCGGGCCCAATCGAAAAGGAGTTGGAATTTCTGGTGATAGATGTCACCTCATCATTCAATCTCTTACTAGGAAGACCTTGGATCCATGCAGTCATGGCCGTGTCATCTACCCTCCATCGAAAATTCAAGATGCCCTTTAAAGACGGCATCATCACACTGGAGGCTACTTCTATCACCGTGGCTAGCTGTAATGCCACAAACCGGGCCGAACCACGAGGATTTGACTTCGTGGGCATGATTGATGAGACATATCTCTTCAAGCCTTACTTCACCGTTAGCATCGACACGATGCTACAAAATCTGGGTTACCTACTCGGAATCACCTCAAGGCCGTACCTTCCTGCAGGGAAGATCATCGAGGTCCTGGACAACGGAGAGTCTCGGCTCGACTTGGGATATACTATGAGCTCTGAAAACGTAGGTCGGGCATATGCAATCAAGTTCGTCACTCCCGTGTTTGGGGCGATCCAGGTGGGCCTCTACCAACCCACCATCACATATCCCGAGACCAAAACGGCTCGGGAATGCAACTACATCCGTGACGATATATTCACCATCGTCCAGGCTGAATCCCTGGAGGATGAAAACATTTCTGAGCCCGTACAGGGGCTCTTATTTGGAGAAGACAAGGCCAACCCTGGTTTGAAAGACGACTTGGTCAACCTGATCCTCCGCAGCAATCGGTTTGACCCAACGAAGCTGATCACCGAAGTTGGTGCGGATACAGGAAAGAGAGCTTGGAGGAAGACCATCAAGTCCGAGTCTACAAGCTGACCACCGGCGAGGGAGACATGCCGGATACCGAGTCCGAGTCAGAGTCAGAGTCAGAGTTGGAGTCTGAGTCCGAGTCTAGAGGGTCTGGTGCTAGAGTCGAGTCTGTAACCCCTCTTCCCTTATCCACTGAGGTCTCGGGGCTTGTCCCAAGACCTCTCCCTATCCGGCCACTGACCAACGATCAGATGGCCGCTCTTTTCGAGCTTTTCACAAAATTTACTATCAATAATAATAACGAACACCGTTCTGCTTACGACTTGTCTTATTTCCAAAATTTTCTCAATTTCAAAAATCTTATATGCAATGACATTAAGAAACCTGACGAACAGGTACCTTTACCTCCGCATCTGACCGAGCAGCTCGAGCAAAGGGAGTCCCGAGATCCGGTAATCGAAGAAACCGAGTCCATCAATGTGGGAACCACTTTAGAGCCCCAGATGCTTAAGTTGGGCCTATCTTTAGATCCAGAGGAAAGAAAACAATTCACAGACCTCCTTCAGGAATTCAAAGATGTCTTTGCATGGTCCTACAAGGACATGCCGGGTATAGACCGGGAGATAGCCGAACATCGAATACCCATCAAAGATGGGTGTAAGCCGGTAAAGCAAAAACTCCGAAGAATGAAGCCAGAATGGTCCCTCAAAGTCAATGAGGAAGTTGACAAGCAATTCAAAGCGGGCTTCATACAAGTGTCTGAATATCCAGACTGGGTTGCAAACATCGTGCCGGTACCCAAGAAGGACGGCAAGGTGCGGGTATGCGTGGACTTCCGGGACCTTAACGAGGCCAGTCCAAAAGACGATTTTCCGTTACCACATATCGACATTTTAGTGGATAACACGGCCGACCATGCCCTCCTATAATTCATGGACGGGTATGCCGGATACAATCAGATCAAAATGGCAGAGGAGGATATGGGTAAGACCACCTTCATTACACCATGGGGGACTTACTGCTACACCATTATGCCATTTGGGCTTATCAATGCCGGGGCCACTTATCAACGGACCGCCACTACGTTGCTCCACGACATGATGCATAAAGAAGTGGAGGTCTATGTGGACGACATGATTGTTAAATCCAAGGACCGAAGCGGGCACATCTCGGCCCTAAGAAAATTCTTCACCCGGCTACGAAAGTACAACATGAGACTAAACCCACAAAAATGCAATTTTGGGGTCACGTTAGGCAAATTACTGGGCCATATCGTTAGCCAACGCGGCATCGAGGTCGACCCAGCTAAAATTAAAGCCATCACCGAGATGCAACCACCCAAGACTGAAAAAGAAATAAGGGGGTTTCTTGGGAAAGTCCAATACATCAGCTGTTTCATTTCAAAGTTAACCATGGTGTGTGAACCCATCTTCAAAAAGCTAAAAATCGGAGAACGGGTACTGTGGGACGACAAATGTCAAGCGGCTTTTGATAAAATCAAGGAGATTATGTCTGCTCCGCCAGTACTAATGCCACCTCAACCCGGTTTGCCTTTGTCGTTATACCTAACAACGACTGAGACAGCCATGGGGGCTATGCTGGCCCAGACAGTCGATTCAGAAGAACGGGCTATTTACTACATCAGTAAAAAGTTCCTCGAATATGAGTGCAAATATACAATGCTCGAGAAAACGTGACTAGCTCTGGTCTGGGCCACTAAAAAGCTCAGACACTACATGCTTAGTCACGAGGTACATGTGTTATCCAAAATGGATTCAATCAAATACCTGTTCGAGAAGCCTATCCTCAACGGCAGGATGTCCAAATGGACTTTAATGTTATCCGAGTTCGACCTCAAATTAGTACCATTAAAAGCCATCAAGGGACGGGTAGTAGCCGAATTCCTCGCCGATAGCCCAATATCCGAAGACGGACACACCGATACTTGGTCCTTTCCTGATGAAGACATATTCCATACCGATACTGAGACATGGGATTTGTATTTTGATGGAGCGTCCAACTTTCGAGGATTCGGGGTCGGAATTCTGCTAATATCACCCCGAGGGGATCACACTACCTTATCCATCAAGTTGGACTTCGACGTGACCAACAACGCAGCCGAATACGAAGCATGCATTCACAGGTTGCAAGCCGCCGCTGATTTAGGGGTAACAAACCTCCGGGTCCACGGTGATTCGTCATTGATCATCAATCAAGCACTCCAAAAATGGAAAACTCGGAACGCCAATCTCGTGGCTTACCAAGCACGGGTAAGGGTTCTAGAGAAACAATTCCAAAAGGTAGAATACATTTATCTGCCCCGGGAAGAGAATCAGTTTGCAGATGCACTTTCCAAACTAGCATCTCTACTAAACATCCCGGATCACCTGACCAGCATGCTGATCTGCGTCGAAAGACGGTCCGAGCCGGTCTATATCCATGCCATCCAAGACATTGAGCTAGCCTATCCGGAACCATGGTACCAGTCGGTCCTAGTCTACTTGGCAACGGGAGAATATCCCCCGGAAACTGAAAACCGGGACAAGAAAGCCCTACGAAGATTGGCAACCCAATTCGTTCGCACAGACGACAGGCAATTGTACAAAAAGACGGCACAAGGGGCTCTATTCCTATGCATCGACAAAATACAGGCCGAAAAGGTAATGGCCGAAGTACACGACGGTGAAAACGGTCCGCACATGAACGCCCATATGCTAGCCCGCAAGATCATGAGGCTTGGGTATTATTGGAACACCATGGAAACAGACTGTCAGTTATATGTCAAACACTGCCATAACTGCCAGATCTTCGCCAATGTACAGCATATGCCATCCTCCCTCTTATATACCATGACATCACCATGGCCATTTTCGACATGGGGTATTGACATAATTGGGAAGGTGCACCCTTCCGGGATGGGAGGTCATTACTTCATTTTGGTGGCCATCGACTACTTCACCAAATGGGTCGAAGATGAGTCATACCGTGTCTTGAACGCCAAACACGTGGCCAAATTCATCCAAAATAAGATAATATGCCGATACGGGATCCCTCATGAGTTTATCAGTGATCACGGGACCCACTTTCAAGCTGAAACCGCTGCATTGCTGGCAAAATACAAAATTCAGAGGCATACATCTTCACCTTATCGACCCCAAACAAATGGAGCGGTAGAAGCGGCCAACAAAACAATTGTCACCATACTTAAAAAAATGGCTGAGAATTATCGAGACTGGCCCGACAAAATACCCTTCGCCCTGTGGGGATACCGAACCTCGATTCGCACCGCAACGGGAGCAACTTCATACTACCTGACATACGGAATGGAAGCGGTCCAACCGGTTGAGCTAGAGGTATCATCCCTCCGGATTTTGCTTGAAAGCCAGGTACCTGAAGCAGATTGGGTCCAAGTCCGATATGATTCGCTAATCCTTCTGAACGAACGGCGATCAAGGGCCCTCAACAACATCCAAATATATGAAAAGAGGATCCAACGGGCTTTCAACAAAAGGGTTAGGCCCAGAAAAACATCAAAGAAGGGGATTTGGTCCTGAAATCGGTTCGTGCCTTACTACCGGTTGACCCAAGGGGTAAATTCAAACCCAATTGGGTTGGGCCATACTTAGTCAAGAAGGACCTATCAGGAGGAGCGGGGATGCTGACAGACTTGGATGGAAACGAATTTGTCAACCCAACCAACTTAGACCAGCTGAAGCGCTATTACTCCTGAAGCCCATCTCAATGTCATTTGCAAAATTTATAAAAATTTGTCTTTTTATAAATTTTCAAAATTTTAGACAAGTCAATAAGTTAGAATTAATTATTCTACCGTCGCACATCTTGAATTAATAATCTTGATGTATTTCGAAAATTGCAAAAAAAAATCAAATCAATCGAATCAAATTTTGAACTACGTTTGGTTTGATTCCGCTAATCGTGGATACGTAGGCAACCCCTCAAAAGGGTACAACCATTGCAATAAACGAAAAGACGGGAATGGTATTCTTTAACACGTCTTTATTTAATCGATAAAGTCGGGAATTACACAAAAAAAAAAACGCCGGACACGGCATACACGCAAAAAAAAAAAAAAAATCACACCACAAAAAATAATAATAATATTCAAATAATAAAATAAGGAGACTAGTATCCGGGAATTTTCCCCTTCCCCTTGTCCTTCGGGTCACGTGGAACTTGAGGTCTTCGGGGTGGTGGCGAGCGTTCCCGAATCACAAGTGGAACCTCTTTAGCACGAGCCCGTTTCTTTGGCGACGGGTCTTCTATCACGGTCTTTGGTCCAATGCGAGCCCGCACGTGCTCGGGTAACCTATCCCGCGGGCCAAGTCGGTCCTGCACAGGTAGTCTTGGGCCCAGTCTCCTTCCCAAGTCAGTCTGGGGGCTCACTTTCCCCCAAGCACCTTTAGCACTATACCCTTCAGCTTGAGTCTTAGTCTTCTTTTTGTGACCTGACATTAGACGAACCATGGTAGCCGGGGTGTCACCATCATCGAAGAATCCCCTGTTGTCTTTAGCTTGCTCCCTTCTCAGCAGGTCAAAAGCTTCGTCAACCTTCAGTGCAGCTCGGGCTTTAGCATCAACTGCTTTGGTCCACTTCGTGTAAGAATCTGAAACCCAGATTGAGTGGCGAGATTTGACAATGGGCCAAGTATGCCGTGTGTACCACCTTTGCATCCAGGTATCACACATCACATCAGACAGTTGGGTAGGGTCACTCACAACTGCTTCAACTTCAGGAATTCGCTGGGTCCATCCGTACTGCCTTAGTATGCGATCTGGGTGGAGATGAACCGTCTGCCTGAAAGATAGAATCACCTGATAGCGGGCTCTGTCCCTCGGGTCCAAGCCACTCCAAAGGTAGATGGGCCACCACGGAACGACCCATCGAATTAGCGGACCCCCATGGAAAGACAAAACCTCGTCCCAATACTTTTGCGTAATCTGACGAGAGAAATCAATGGCCCGCCTCCTCGTCATCACCTGCTTATGACGATAGTTACCCGCATCAAGGGGAGGATCTATCACTGATAGCCTCTCATAAAGCCAAATCTGCAAAAAGGAAACAAAAGCATGAGTTCCCAAAGCAAAGTAAACGCCCGCCTAAGGCCACTCGGCCGAGTACTTAGGACACTCGATCGAGTGGTACCCCTGAACACAAACAGGGGGCTTTTTACGAAGGCACTCGACCGAGTACCAAGATGACTCGATCGAGTGGTACCCCTGCACACAAACAGGGGGCTTTTACGAGGGCACTCGATCGAGTGCCAAGGTGGCTCGATCGAGTGCCCACTACAGCAGCCAATCCGAAAAAAATCAAAAATCGAAAAATCAAAAAATAAATAATAAATTGCAAAGTAACATACTTGCAGCAATTGGGTGCTCCCGGTAAGACGAATTGATGAGTCCCTCTTGCGGCTGTCCAATCCTTGGATAATCTCGCCCGTGATCAGCCAAGCCGGGCTGTGTTCGATCTCCATCAAATCTACTACGGTCAAAAGATGGGTGTTCCCCATGCAGGACAACAAATACATGTGGCCCTCGAAAGCATATATATATGGAGCATACAGAAAGAAAAAGCCCTACGGCTGTAAGCCGGTCTCACCCAGACGTCAAGAGAATTCATAAATTTCTCAGCCAAGTCGATCAGAGAAATCTTATCACCTTCCATCATGCGGGATACCTCGTTGTGGGAGAGGCCCAGAAATTCTCTCAGCTTCCTCCTCGGGTCATAGATCGAGTACGGGACAGTGGGACGGAGTATCGGGTTCCATCCTCCTATAGCTGCAATCTTCTCAGGTAAAGGGCAGACTTCGCCCCAAGGAAAGGCAAAGACATGATATATGTCGTCCCAGTAAGCCAGACATGCATCCAAGAAATAGCGATCAACCACCATTTGACGGAACGGGTACAGCTGAGTTATACCCGTTTGGTTAAGCGTCACCCTATCTGCGTCCCTGAAGCGCCGGGACCACTCCTGCAGCATAACGGTCAATCTATCGATTCCCATGACTAATTCCTTAAGAAAATAAAAAAGATTTTCTTTTTCGCCTTGAGGGAAATAAAGAGACTTTCTTCAAAGAAGGGATTGATTTGTGATGAGAATTGTGAAGAAATCAAGAGCAAGAGGGGGCTATATATAGCATTAGCCTTGCAAACTGTTTAGGAAAATTTCCTAATCCTAATTGGAATCAAACCGCAAGCCTAGTCTCTATACTAGCATGGAAATCTCCATCCCGAACTTTCCTAATCTTTTTTAGGAGTCAAAAATATCAAAGTTTCCAAAATTCAAAATTCAAAAATCTCAAATTTTCAAGATTTCAAAAATTAAAATTTTCAAAAAAATCAATTCTCCCCAGCGCGAGTCATTTTACTACCTACGTGTTGCATGCATTTTATGTGACTTGAACAGGTATGACTCAAACAGGGACATGCAAACCGCTACACCTCCCCAGCATTTTTACGGAATGGGCCTACACACAGGCATACCCAGGACTTACGCGACAAGTCCAAATGCCCCACGGAGTATTATCATCAGCCCAGGTATGGTTTCTAGCTTATGGCTGGCGAGCCCTTCACGCAAGTCTAATGGACTATTAACGACCCGACCGGAAGTCCGCCAGGTTTCAATCCTCGATTGGCCTGGTGGCTACTCTGACTTTCGCCTTGTCCAAGCCTCATTCAGAGTGGGGGCTCTGTAGACACCCGCATTTTCACTGCCAGGTGTCTATGGCAGTTTCCAAAAAAACACCCGACGATGATCGGACGCTAACATGCTTCTATGCGCTCGGATACGGGCCCAAATCCATTAATCGCTGGCTAACACACTTACAGAGTACAAATCTCACAAAATCAACCCCAAATCCAGCTCCAGTGGGCCGTTTCCAATCAAACAAGGCAAATTTGGGCCAGAACCGAAACCGGAGTTAAAACCGACTTTTTGCGATTGGGTCAACCCCGGTCAAAGTCGTTTCCGAGACACACAAAAACAACCATACAACCATCAAAAGTCCAAGTCAAACACAAAACCCATCAAACACCCAAAGTCAAGGTCCAAAAGACTGACTTGCGCGACCCAGCTGGGCCACTCGATCGAGTGACCCACCCACTCAAACGAGTGGGCCTATTTCGAGCCCGACGGCTGGCATAACGGGTCACTCGACCGAGTTAGCCACCTACTCGGTCGAGTAACCCTAAACCGGGTGCCCTAGCTTTTCCTATATAAGCAACCCCCATGCACACATCTTCAACACCTTTTTTGACGACTTTTACAAACCCTAGAGCAATCCTACACACACATACAACATCTATTACAAACCCTAATCCAACCCTAGCAATTCTACACTAGCAAAAACCCTAAACCTAGTTTTAGGAATCAATCCCGAGCCACCATAACTTAACCTCCATAAAACCTCGAAGACTCTTGTGTTAAAGCCACGGTTACGAGCCCGTTCCGAGACAAGAACATGTAGGTTGAGGGTGTCAAAACCCCTTTCTCTCCTTCTTTTCCTTCTCTCGTCATCTCCTCCTTTTCTTTTTTTTTTAAACCTTTTTTAGTTATTTTATCGTTATTATCGCATCCTAATATCACTAATATCGATAGTATCAATGTCAAAGCATTAAAATACTTATCAATTTGTGTCGAATAAGAGGGATATCGGAATAAGAAAACACGAATATACAAGTGTACTGCACACAGCGTTGACGGTCGCTTATTCCAATATCCCGACTATTTGATTATTGAGATAAGTCAACTTAAACAATAATCTTTTTATTTCGTCTTCATCATTATTCGAGTCACATAATCGTATCGATTTTCAAAAGCAAACATCGCATTTTAATAAAGGTCGAAACCCATTGACACGGATCCGACATCACAATCCCTAGGGATTTAGTCGATGTCGGAGAAGTCGAGGGAATCAAGTTTTTTATTATTCAAGTAAAGCGTCGATTTTAAGTTGGACACCAATTTCATAATTGGATGTCTAATCTAGCAAATGTAGTCAATTTAATTCAATCAATTCGATTTTCTTATTGATGCTAGCGCAGATGTCATGTTATAATTATGACACTACAAACGCGGAGAGAAACTCATGTCGTTTTGATCGACTTAAAACGACTCAAATCAATTTTCTTTATTTTTTCCGCTCTAGTATTCCATATCGATTCCATAATCGAGTGTGGGATACGATGAGTATTCAAATTTGGAATCGGGTATAAATTCAAACAATATTTATATTCGGTTCAACCAAATCTATGATTTATAAAAAAACCCAAATCGAGCATAAGTCATGCAATATTTATGCTCAATTCGGTAAAATTGTCGAATTATCAAAAATCAAAAGCAATTTCGAAATCAATTCAATTTGCAAACGAATCACAATTCGTATCGGGGGCACTCGACCGAGTGCCTAGCCCACTCGGTCGAGTGGCGCCCCAAAGTCGGATTAGAATTCTTACTACGACCCCCCACTCGGTCGAGTCTCACAGTGACTCGGTCGAGTGGGCATGTACTCGACCGAGTTGGCTAATAACTTGGCCGAGCATGGTCCGAAATGCGAAACAGAAACTTCTTTTTAGGGTCCACTCGATCGAGTCTATCGACCACTCGATCGAGTGGCCTCATCACGACCAAAATCGTGAGTCGAACATTCTTCTTCTTTCAAATTCGATAGTATTTTATGATTTAGGTCAACGCGTGTCTAATTAATCACGTGTATACTATCTTTTCAAACCATGCATCATCTCGTTTACATCATTCAATTCAATTCAATATTTGCACAAACCGTTATTATTCGTTACATCGTTACTAACGCGTTTGTTATTCCTTTTGTCAATTTAATTTTTGTTCGTTTATTGTACTAAATGAACCCACATGCTAAAATTCCACTTTGACGTAGAATTAATTGCATTATATCGTCATAGAGACCCTTTTTAATTCCACTCACATGTCTAGGAAAAACAATGTTTGCATAAGCATTTTTCCCGTTTTACTAACGCGCGTATTGGAAAGACATTCGAATTCTTAGTAGAGGCCGCTAATGTGCGGGCGGGGTTGGGTGTTCTTTGTGGGCTTCCCAACACGTACCCTCACCCCTTACTCAGAACCTCGGTTTCCGGATGCCCGAAACCGTTGGCGCACGAGAGTCATTCAATACACAATATCCGATAATGTCGGTATTGGTATCAAATGCAAAGGGACGAGCCCAATAAACTTTGACATCGGAAATGGGCCGTATTTTGTATACGGACCACTACGACATAGAGTGGGCTCGAATGGTTCCGAATAACCACAAAATTCGGTGGCGACTCCACATAGACCTAAATTTCAATTCGATCCGTTTCATATGGAGATTCATTCGCCTACCCAAACCCGCGCGTGGCCGCGTCGGGGTGGGCCTATGTCATGTCCACACTCCTCTTCATCTTTTTGTCCTTCCCTTCCCCTCCTCTTCCCATCTCTCTCCCCCTTCTCACCTCCCTCTAAAGCTTTCCCTCTTATTGTTCCCCCTTCTTCATCTACTATGATCATTTTTCCTTTTCCTCCACCTCCCTTTTTACCTTTTTCAAACTCCTACAATCCTTTTTCAATTCAGAATTAAATATGATTTTCTTTTGCCATCTATTTTAGATAGTATCTTTCATTCAACATTTTTTATCCCTCTTATGTTTCATCATTCTTCTCATGCACTCCCTCATATCCTTTGTCCTGGTTTAAGTAGTGCATAGCCCTCCTAGACAACAGTTATGTCTAGTTCAGCTGACGGCGACTAACACGATGCGATATCTAGCTTAAGGTCAAAACATACACTCTCCTGGGCGAAACTACTCCCAGTTCAATGACCAAATGTGCCCCAAATAAACACACTAGCTTTATAGATGATGGCAAAAACGTACATCCCAGACTATATTACTCTAACCCCACACTTGTGCTTATTCCATAACTCCAAAAAAAGCCATTATCAATATAAACAAAAGATATAATCATTATAAATAATATGAGGATAAAAGGAATAAACATTTCATATTAAAAGGGAAAACTTTCTATAAATAGAAACATACTAATTTTAGAAACTTACTTTAAATAGAAATATTTTTGTAGAAAATACGTAAGTGATTAAAATAAGTGAAACGTATAAAAATAGAATTTCTAACGAAATTAACCTTTTATTATCATCATCGTTATCGTAACTTTAATATATTTCTAAATTCGTTACTCAAAATATAAATAAAATATAATAAGTCAATATATAGTATTTTATAAATAATTAGCAAATCGAGTTAAAACTATAAATTTTAGAAAATAGATGTTTTAGTTGAGTCAACGTGTCGTATAAATTAAACGAGATTTTATAAAGATTTCAAATTAGTTTTAGCAAATAGATTTTATCGATAAATAATACTGATTTTACTAAAAATAATCAATCGTAGACAAATGAGAAATTATTAGGGAAAATAGTCTCGACTAAAAATGTATTTAAAACAAAATCGACTATTTTCTCCTTTATTAATATAAGTCGTAAAACGAAAATTAATTTATTAAACAAGTATACAAACCTCGGTTATAATATAAAACTACAATTTTGAGCTCAAATTATAAATTAACAAAATATGAAGAAAATATGAAATTGTTATTATTTAGTTACTAGTGTCACGATAACCAACAAAATATTATAACGATCATAAACAATAAAATTACTAACGATTTATAAAACGATATCGAAAGTTGTAAAATATTTAAGGTACAAAATTTAAAAATAATATTATTAGCAAATAATAAATAGCTAAAATTAGAAAACCAAAGTTACAATATTTACTACATACTACTACTCAAACATACGATATAAAACCGAGTAATGTCCTAAAGTTATCTTTAGCCGATAAGCGAAACAAGCATGTACTCGTCCTTCTTAATTAGTCCAAGCTTAACCTTTGAATTTGAAAGTCATTCTCCTACTCTTGCTCTTCAATTAAACTTCGAGACCTTGACAAAACAGAAACGAACGAGATTGGAACGAGGACAAAGAGTCGGACTTAAGGAAGATTGAAAAGGGACGGAAGAAACATGGAAACAAGAGAAGCAAAAACCGAGGGAAGGAGGAATTAAATCGACCAGGTAGGAGAAGGAAATGAGCAAAGATTGACCGATTCGACATCGAACTGAGTAAACAGTAAAGAAAGACACTCGTACCAACAGCAGCATCAGTAATCAATGAGTAGCAGTGCAAGGCAGAACAAACGGGCAGCGACATTAGCAGCAAAATGACATGTCAACAACAACAAGATACGACAATATCAACAGCACACTACGCACCGCAGTACAGCAACAGTAGCAACAATAACATGTAGCATCAAAGAGTCCCAACATAAAAGAAACAACGATGGGAAAGATAGGGAGCGGCAAAAGAAACATAAATAGAAGCAGCAACGGAATAGCACCTGGTACGGAATATAAGCAAGAGCAGTTGAAGAAGAAGAGAAGAGAACAAGAACAAGAATGAAGAGAAGTAGTAGCAGCAACGGTGACAATCGATCGTCCAACAACAAAACACGAAACAACAACAGCAACTTAAAACAATAGCAGGAACATCAAAACGTGACAGCAGCAGTGGAACAACAACGAAGAAGAAGAAGAAGAAGAAGTGGAAGAAAGGGAGAAGTATACCTTCACGAATTCAGGCGTCGGTCAGATCGTCGGAGTCAAAACCGAGGAGAAAGGGACGGACAGAGCAAAAAAATGAGTAGCAGAGAGCATAGAAGCAGCAACAACGCAACAGCGACAGTAGCGCAACAACAATATCGAGAAGGAGACAGACAAAAAAACAAGGACGAATAAGGGGGAACCTGCAAGAGGGGGCTGAACCAGGGTGACGTAAATAAGGTGTGAGAGTATTGAGGGGGTTGAAGCGGTGGAGCAAAAAAAAAAGAATGAGAACGGTGGAATAAGAAAGGAGGAAGGGGAATGAATCAACTCAATGAAAGTGAGTAAGAAATACGGTTTAATTAAATGAATTGGGTAGGAGACGAATTCCGTAACGATAAGTTGACTGACCCACGAATCGAATTAAAACGAGTTAATAAAATTAATAAATAATCGGGCCGTCAAATAAAATGAGTAAATAAAGTAATCGAGACGAAAACGAAGCTTATAGAAATAAATAATTAGACGATGAAATAGTATTTTCCCGATAAATAATAAATCTTTGATAAAGTGAATTAAATATATTTCTAGGGGAAAGGAAATAGATTTTTTGACGAAACTTAAAATAAATGAGCTTCTAGCCAAAAATAGAAATTCGAGGATAAATATAAATAAATAAAAAGAATTTAGAATTTAAATCGCCGAAATAGACTTTCGATAAGAATTAAATTTAATGTATAAACTAAATCGAAACAGAAATAAAATATGTTTTAAATATGTTCCGGTCACGGAAACAATTTACCCGGCCTAGGATCCGGGTTGTATAATTGGGTTAATGGTGAACAACTGATCGTCTGATTTCCCTTGATCTCCCCTTTCTCTCACTCCCTCGGTCAGACCTTCCCGGCGGAAATGGCCTGCTCCCTGCACAATGAACGCACAGGGCCTCGGAGGTTGTCCGAGGAAACCCTCTCCGATGCCTAAGTCAGTCCGTGAAATGCCTTGACGAACCTAGCTCGTGAGGAACTAGGTGGCGTTTTCAGGAGTAAGAGTCTAGAGAGAGAAAATCCAACCCCTCTTATGTGGGAAGTGGGTAAGTATTTATACCTTCCCACAAGAGAGAGGAAAAGAGAAAGAAGAGGAGGGAAATGGGTGGATGTTGGCGCGACACGTGGACTCACCTTGTCCACCCATTTCCCCTTACCTTAGGCGAAATGACGGATGGGTCCTTGGTTCTCCTTCGGCTCTGTTCAGGCGGGAACGCCCTGGAAGCAGGCGGCAGGCCTGGTTTGCTCTGTCTGGCGGATGGCTCAAGGGATTAGGGCCACACTTGGAGATTTCGGTGACTTTCGTGGAAAGGCCGCTGGGCAGACCTTTCCTCCTACTGGGACTGGTCGCCCTGGGGCCTGATTGGCAGGCGGCCAAAGGCAGGCAACCGACCCCCATCAATTGGCCCTCGCCGTCTGAGGAGGAGCGGGGTTCCTGCTCGGCAGGCGACGTCTTGCTTTGAGACGGCGGGAGGTTGTCTCTTTGGACACTTGTATTAAATGCGTCGCATGTTCCCGAGGGAACATGCTTTAATTTCTCTGGGTACGCAGGGAGTTCAAACGTCTTTTGTTATGATTACCCTCCTTTGCGTAGGGAATTTTTGGGCAGTGTGCCAGTTCGTTGATTGGCTTTCTTCCTTGCAGAGGTGGTTGGGGCACCATTAATGCCCTGCTTCTGCTTTTTGTATAAATTGCATCCTCTTTCACTATTTTTATGATCCATTTCCAATCTTCATTCTGTCTTTAATCATGGCTTGGATAAAAAAAAGTGTTACTCGTCGTGGAGTTAAGTATGTTACTTTCATCTTCAGAGGTTTTTGGAGGCTTCAATATGCTCGCGCTGCTTACCTAGCTGTTCGCCGGGGTCGCCGTTCGCGACTTCATTTTCGCCGGAGGAGTCAGAAAGCCTCTGTTAGGATGGGCAAACGCCCTAGGAGGTCCTCGCCTCCTGCTGCGCCTAGGTTTAGGCGCTGTTCCCAGGGAGGGGGCTGTTATGATAGGGGATGCCATGAGTGCTTTCCATGGCTGCACCCTGAACAATTCGACCCCAACCTTTCTGACACTGACTCCTCCTTGGCGTCAGGTCCCTCTTCGCCTGTGAAGAAGACAGGCTGTCGCACCTGCGACGAATCCCGGGCCGTTCCCTTTGGAAGGGACTGGGAAAATAGCAGCCATGACTCTGATGACAGCGAGGGTCTCGGTTGCCTGAGCGACAGGGACGAAGACAGGGCTTCTGATGACCCTTTTCAGGGCTCCCCAGACTGGGACTGGGGCTCGGCTCTCGGGAGTCCAGGCAGCCCTGGGGATTGTTCCCCGGATTTGGGCGATGACTAGGCCTGTGTGGCAGGGCGTTTGATTTCTATCAGGCCGGAACTTTTGGGCCTTATGTATTTTCCTTTTCGTATCTGTCTTAAGATGTGACTTTCCTTTGTAAGACTTTAATGAAATGAATATCAGGCGACGCGTTTGTGTATTGCGAATTTTTTTTTTTTTTTTTTTTTTTTTTTTTTTTTTTTTTTAGGGGGGACGTCATAGGGTGACCAATCTTCTGACACCCTTTGGTCCTCCCGAGGTTTTTCTTGGGAAGCTGCCTGGAGCAAACCTTCCTAGGGGCGACACGTGGACCGCAGCCCTTGGGTGAATTCCTGAGGGTTGGGCGACTCTTGGCATGCCTCCCTTTCTATAAAAGTGATCGGTTATCCATTCCTTCACTCTTTTTCAATCTTTCTTTTCCTTCGATATTCCCTCATTCTCTTTGTCTTGCCAAAAACCCTTGAGTATTGACAGATCGTATCTACCTTGCACCCCCATTTCCCTGACTCTTTCTTCGGGCTTGTGACGTGCTGTCAGGCGATCTTAGGTCAGATTTTCATCCTCCATTCTTTTTCTCTCTTCGATTTCCTTTTTTCCGCTTCTTTTTTAGAGTAACATGTCTAGAACCCGCGAATTGATTTTGCCCTTTATCGACCCATCAAAGAGGGGAGAAGGGACGGATTTTGCTTCCTCCTCTAGGGAGGTTGGTCTTGAGGAAGAGCATTCGGCGGGTAGTGGGGGCGGTAATTCTCCTGACCCCCCTTCGTATGATGCTATTGACTCAGACGACGAGGCGTTGGAAGTTAACCCTTCCAGAACTTCCGGCCCCCTTGTTCGTCGGGAAAAGGGGAGGGTTTACTATTTAGATAAGGCTAAATACCGCATCCCCCTGAGTACTTTCCCTGACCCGAAAAATCGGGAGACGATTCTTGCTAAGAACGCCGCCGTTGTGATTGAGCGGCTCTAAAACTTCGGGGAAGGGTATACAGTTGTGGTCCCCGGCGAAAAGGATACCGTATGCAACCCCCCGGATGGGTGCATAGCGGTTTACCATAAGTGCTTAGAGTTTGGCCTTCGTTTTCCCCTCCATCCTGCTTTAGAGGAGATCTTCAGGCGCATGAACGTCGCCGTCGCCCAGCTGACAGCCACAGCTGTCAGGGCGCTAATCTCGTATGTCTGGACCTGTCTCTTCCACCGCATGGAGCCTTCCATCGATGCCCTGCGGTTTATGGTGGGTTTACAGATGGTTTCTTCTGGGAGTACGGGCTCCTCTGGTTATTGGTCCCTCTTGAGGCAAAAGGGACATTGTTTGGTGTGGCCTGGTATGGACAGCTTGAGGGACTGGAAGAACAACTTCCTTTACATACACAGCGTCCATGGGTGGAGGGTTCCTCGTCATTTTAGGAATCATGTCCACACCAGGCTGGAGACCCCTGAGGAGTACCACCCTGGCGTGGATGGTAAGGCTTTGGAGGTTAAGCTAAGTGAGAAGGAGAAAGAGTTGACGGCCTACTTTGCTGGCCACACCAACAAGTATGGGGTGTATGGCCCCACCTTATGGCTCCCTCATGCGGAGGTTATAGCGACTGACAATTATTTGACCCGGTTGGGCATGAATCCGGGTCTAGATAAAGGTAGTTCAGGAGTGCTGGTGATTCCTTCTTACTCTTTTTTCTTTTGAAAATGCCTTGACAGCCTGTTTGTTTGTCCTGCAGGTCTTGCCACTTTTATTTGGAGAAAAGGGGAGGTGAGACGCCTGGGCTTGGACGAGAATCTTACTGTTATCCAGAGTCGCCCTTCTCTTCCCCCCGGTTTTAAGAGAGGCGAAAAGAATTTGATGAAGCATTTGAAGGGCCTGTCATTTAGTAGACACGGCTTCCCCCTCCTCCTCGAGTCACGCCTGCCAAGACGGCGGTTTCTGAGGCTACCCCCTCTCCAGCCGCGAAGGCGATTGCTTTCGAGGCTACCCCTTCGCCTGTTGGCAGGCAAGAGGGCCTTTCAGCAGGGGTTCAGATTACCCCGGGGCCGCGGGCCGCGGGTTCCGAGGAGACTGGAGAGAGTACCCCCCGGGCACTGACTAGAAAAAGGGGTCGGGAGGCTCCTGGTGCTGACCAGGTGGTGGATTTGGAGACTTCCACGCCTGAACCCAAGCGTTTTGCTCCGGAGATTCCCGCCACCCTTTTCTCTGAGGAGAACGTTGAGTTTCACTATAATGCAGGTGACAGCCAAGATCTTTCCGCCCTGCTCTCCGACTCAGGGGCAGTTCTAACAGATCATCTTCTCAAGACTGTTAAGTCTGCTACCAGTCAAGTGACCCAGTACATCAAGCGCACCTCCCGAATTATGCAGGCTTCCGCGGAGCTGGCTGCCCTCAGTCGCCTGAGTGATGAGGAAAGGAACTGGCCCACTCTGACCGCCTTTCTGCAGTCGAGAGGGACGTTGCTCTCATTGCCAGCCTGAAGGATCAGCTGGCGAAAAAGGAGACTGAGCTAGAGGAGGCCAGGGGTCAGGCGATCCACTGGAGGTCTGAGAGCGAGAAGGCTACCAGGGAAGTGTCTCGCCTGGGGGAGGAGTCCAAGAGAGCACAGCAGGCCTTCGCTGAACTGGACCATGCTAAGAAGAGCGTCATTGACCTCGGGGAGCGCCTTTCCAAGGCAAACTCTGATCTGCAGGCGGCCCTCGGCGATCTGGCGGCGAAGACCGAGGGTTGGGAGAAAGAGAGGGATGAGATTCTTCAGGAGGTGGAAACGGCCGTATCGGCAGGCTTCGTTAATGGCGCTAATTCCTGCCTGGGGGTTGTCATGGAAGCTGTCAGGGAGATGTTCCCTGGTTTTGACGAAGATGCTTTCCGAGCCCTTTACACTGCTAAGGATGAAGCTCAAATGCGCAGGCTGTCTGAGGGAGCTGCGGCTTCCGGCCCAGATGCTCCCCCTGCTTAACATGGAGGGCAGTCTTCCTCAGAGGGCTCTTGCTCGTCCCCTGCTGCGCCTGCGCCAACGTTTTAATTTCCTTACTTCTTTGCGCGCCGAGCCCTTTGGTGGCCGGCTGCCGTGCTCTTGATTGTAATCATTTGTTTTGAAAAACTCTTGTCCTGTGTTCCTTTGACACTACTTTTTCTTTTATGTATGAACTTTCTGTTTGCTTTTGTATATTTTGATTCCTCATGAACTTGATTCGCAGTCTGCCTGCCTGTAGGTAGGAGGGTTCCTGTTTGTTTCATTTTTATACAAGGTTGGGGGGCCTGCCCCCAGTCCTTGTTAGTCTGGCCTGCCCCTGGTATTTGTTTAAAGTCCAGGGGGTCTGCCCCCTGCCTGCCCAGAGGCAAGCAGGGTGGCTTTTGTGTTTTTTATACAAGGTTGGGGGGCCTGCCCCCAGTCCTTGTTAGTACGGCCTGTCCTTGGCTTTTGTCCAAAGTCCAGGGGGCCTGCCCCCTGCCTGCCCAGAGGTAAGCAGGGTGGCTTTCGCGTTTTTTATACAAGGTTGGGGGGCCTGCCCCCAGTCCTTATTAGTACGGCCTGTCCCTGGCTTTTGTCCAAAGTCCAGGAGGCCTGCCCCCCTGCCTGCCCAGAGGTAAGCAGGGCGGCTTTCGCGTTTTTTATACAAGGTTGGGGGGCCTGCCCCCAGTCCTTGTTAGTACGGCCTGTCCCTGGCTTTTGTTCAAAGTCCAGGGGGCCTGCCCCCTGCCTGCCCAGAGGTAAGCAGGGTAGCTTTCGCGTTTTTTATACAAGGTTGGGGGGCCTGCCCCCAGTCCTTGTTAGTACGGCCTGTCCCTGGCTTTTGTCCAAAGTCCAGGGGGCCTACCCCTCTGCCTGCTCAGAGGTAAGCAGGGCGGCTTTTGATTTGCGTTGGGGGGTTCACTTTTCCCAATTTTGGCAACAGGGGGGCCTCCCCCTATTGCCCCCTGCTCGTTTGTGTGTGAGAGACGCGAGTGTGAACAGGCAACGAATATAAATCTGTATCTTCTCATTTCTCTTTAAAAAATTCTTTTTGACATTGGGGTGGTCGGAGCCGTCGACATTTTTGACCGTCCTCCGCCTTTTTCTTAGTAAAAGTAAAACTGCCTGTATTTTTGTTCAGACGTAATATTTCTTTAGTGTGTCTGCATTCCAGTGAGCATGTAGCTCTTGTCCCTCCAGATTGGCGATTTTGTATGTGCCTGGTCCCAGGACCCGAGTTACTTGGTATGGGCCCTCCCAGTTGGCACTTAGCTTTCCATGTTCTCTTGACTTCCCAATCGCCTGTGTCTTTCTCAGAACCAGCTCGCCCATCTGGAAATTCCTCTGTCGTACCTTGTTGTTGAAAGCTTTCCTCATTCGCTGCTGGTAGGCAGCGATGTTGGTACTGGCTTCTTCCTTTAATTCATTCATCAGGTCTAAGGCTTCGACCATTGCAGCTTCGTTTTCAGCCTGTTCGTACTGTAGGGAGCGCAGAGAGGGGATCCTTGATTCAACTGGCAATAGTGCCTCTGCTCCATATACCAGACCAAATGGGGTCTGGCCTGTAGACTCTTTTCTGGTAGTTCGGATTGACCAGAGTATACTGGGGAGTTCGTCAGCCCACCTACCCTTGCAGTCATCCACCATTTTCTTCAGGCCGTTCAGGATTTGTTTGTTGGCTGCTTCCGCCTGTCCGTTGGTTTGAGGATGACAGACAGCTGAGTAGGCGACTGAGATGTTGTGGCTTTCCAGCCAGATTCTCAGCGGATCATTATCAAATTGCCTGCCATGGTCAAATACTAACATCTTTGGTAGACCGAATCTGGTGATGATATTTCGCCAGATCTCTTTCCTGACCGCCGGCTCAGTGATGTTGGGCACTGCTTCGGCCTCCACCCACTTGGTGAAGTAGTCTATGGCGACAATTAAGAATTTTCTGCCCCCTGTGGCCACTGCGAAGGGTCCCAGAATGTCCATCCCCCATTGAGCGAAGGGGATGGGGGATAGGATTGGCCTAAGCTCTTGGGCTGGGGCATGGATGGATGGGGCAAAGAGTTGGCATTTCCTGCATTTCTGGGTCAGGCTCTTGGCATCTGCCAGCATGGTAGGCCAGTAGTAGCCTTCCCTGAGGGCCTTGTGGGCCAGTGCTTTCCCACCAATGTGATGTCCACATATCCCTGAGTGGATATCCTCCAATACCTCAGCGGCCTGATCCGCCCGCAGACATTTGAGCAGCGGATGAGTAAAAGACTTCTTGTAAAGCTCTTCATTAATGAGTATGAACCAGGCTGCTTTAGCCTGTATCTTCCTTTTTTTGTAATGAATCTGATGGTAAGATACCATGTTTCTTGTACTGGATGAAGGGAGTCATCCAGCTTTCTGGCTCTTTTTCCACAGTATTAACCGCCTGACAGGGGTTAGTGGACTTCTCGTGCAAAACGTCGACCCACACTGATCTCCGGATGTCCTGCAGACTGGAGCTTGCCAGTTTCGACAAGGCGTCTGCTCTGTTGTTCTGGGATCGGGGGATCTGTTTGACCTCGTAAGATTTCAGGCCGGATAACTCTCCCTTCACCATCTCCAGGTATGTGGCCATTGCTTGGTCCCTTGCTTCGTATTCTCCATTGATTTGGTTGGCGATGAGCTGGGAGTCTGTCGCCAAGACAATTCGTTCTGCTCCTGCGGCTTTAGCTAGCCTGATGCCTGCGAGTACTGCTTCGTACTCTGCTTCGTTGTTTGATGCTGGGAAAACGAATCTGAGGGCGTGCTCAAAGTCAGCCCCTCCTGGGCTGGTTAGTACGACGCCTGCGCCTGCGCCATTGGCCGTTGAGGATCCGTCAGTATGCACGATCCATTCCTCGGTAGGGGTTTCTTCTTCCCCTGAATGGGAACACTCAGCTAGAAAATCTGCTAAGGCTTGGGCCTTGATGGCTGTTCTTGGCTGGTAGGATATGCCTAGCCCACTCAGCTCAATCGCCCATTTTAGCAATCTCCTTGATTTTTCAAACTTTTCTAACACCTTCTCTAGTGGCTGGTCAGTGAGAACCACGACTGGATGTGCGTCAAAGTAAGGCCTGAGTTTCCTAGCAGCAATTATGACTGCATAGGCGGCTTTTTCGACCATCGGGTAATTCTTTTCGGCTGCCCCCAACGCATGACTTACAAAGTATATAGGCTGCTGGGCGCCTGCCTCTTCTCGCAGGATGACCGCGCTAACAGTTATATTGGTTACTGCAATGTAGAGGAAAAGCTTTTCTCCTGCTAGTGGCCTGGCCAGGGTGGGGAGCCTCTTAAGATGGTCCTTTAGTTGCTCAAAGGCCTCTTTCTGCTCGTCTTCCCATTTGAACTGTTTGTTTCCTTTTAGTATCTTGAAGAAAGGAGTGGCCTTGTCTGCTGATCGGGCGACGAACCGTGCTAAGGCGGCCATGCGACCCGTCAGGCGCTGGATGTCTCTAATGGTCTTGGGCTCAGGAAGGTCTAGGACTGCCTGAATTTTTTCAGGGTTGGCGTCTATACCCCGAGAACTGACCAAGAACCCCAGGAATTTGCCGGAGCGGACTCCAAATGTGCACTTTTTTGGATTAAGTTTCATTTTGTAGGCGCGCAGGGAGCAGAAGGTTTCCTGCAGGTCTATCAGGTGCTCTCTGTCCTCTCTGCTTTTCACGATGGCGTCATCAACGTAAGCCTCGATGTTTCTGCCTTTTTGTTTCTCGAACACTTTATCAACTAACCGCTGGTATGTAGCCCCTGCATTTTTGAGCCCGAATGGCATCATCTTGTACATGTAGGTGCCTGAACTGGTGATAAACGCACACTTCACCCTGTCCGGCTGCCACAAGTATACTTGATGATACCCTGAAAAGGCGTCTAGGAAGCTCAGCATGGAGTAACCACTGGTGGAGTCTACCAGTTGGTCGATTCTGGGGAGCGGATAGCAGTCTTTCGGGCAGGCCTTGTTGAGGTTTGTAAAATCTACGCACATTCTCCATGCGCCTGACGATTTTTTAACCATGACTACATTTGCCAACCATTCCGGGTAGTCACAGACCTCAATAAAATCTGCTTTCAAGAGTTTGTCAATTTCTTCCTTGATTGCTGCGTCTTTTTCCGCAGACATGTTTCGTTTCTTCTGTTTTACAGGGCGAGCATCCATGCTTACATTCAGCTTGTGAACGATGCATGATGGATCAACGCCGGGCATCTCGTCTGCAGAATAGGCAAATACGTCTTTGTTTTCTTTTAGCAGCTTGACCAGTTCGGCCTGGTAGGATTTTTCCAGGTCAGCTCCTATCAGGACCTGCCTGCCTGGTTCCAAATCTACCAACATGCTTTCGCCCCCTGGCTCCAGGTGGTCGGGCGCCGATTGCTCGGCTGGGATCTCGCCCTCCCTGCTGGGGGAACTGTCAGCCTTCCTTTTCCCTTTCCTTTCTTTTTCGTGCTCTTGCAGGGCCACAGAGTAGCACTGTCTGGCTGACTCTTGGTCCCCGCGCACCTTTCCTTCTAGCCCGAAATCAGTGACATACGCTATGGTGAGAGCCCTGATGGAGATGGCTGCCTCGATTTCGTCCAGGGTGGCCCTGCGAATTAGAGCGTTGTAGGCGGATCTTGCATCCACAACAACAAAGGTTGCCCTGACATTCCTGGCAGTGGAGCCTTCCCCAAAGGTTACGGGCAGGTCTATGACTCCCATGGGCAGCACGCCTGCTCCGCTGAATCCGTATAATGATCCGGGGGCTGGTCGCAGGTGCCTTTTTTCCAGGCCCATCTTCTCAAAGGCGTCCTTATACAGCAAATTCGTGTATGCGCCTGTGTCCACCATACACCTTCGCACAATGTGGTTGCTGATCTCTAGGGACAGTACTAAAGGATCACTGTGCGGATATACCACGCGCCCTGCATCATCAGGGGTGATGCTCAAGGTCACCCCCTTTAGACTCCCTGCTTTCTCAGCATAGCAGATCTGGTTCTTTAGCTCGCGCATTTGTCTTTTTTGGCCTCTTCGACTTAGCTGGCCCTCAGTGCCCCCTGAGATTACATGGATTACCGTGCGGTTCTGCACCGACCCTTCGGGTTTTTCAGGCACCTCCTTCTGAGACTTATGTTTAGCTGCGTAGTTGGCTAACCATCCGTTCCTGATTAACTTCTCGATTTCGTCCTTCAGGTGACGGCATTCTTCGGTGGTATGGCCTATACAGTCGTGGAAAGTGCAGAATTTCTTGGGGTCTCCTTTTGGGCTGCGAGGTTTGTTCGGGCGGTTCCATTTAGCAGTTTCTTTTTCCAGTTCGAAGATTTCCGCCCTGGATTTATTCAGAGCGGTGTAACTGTCGAATCTGGGCTGGTAGACTGGGCGCTCCTTCTTGGGAGTGTCTCCCTCTTCCCTTTGCTTGTCTGGCTCACTTCTGCCCCTTCCACCTTGCGGTCCCCCTTGAGGCTTTGTTTGGCCTGCAGGGGTATCCGTCAGGCCGTGGAACTCCTCCTGCAGAATGAACCCTTCCGCGATCTTCCTGGCCATGGCCAAGGTTTCTGGCTGGGCCCTGATCATCTGGTTTTTCATTTCCCCTGGAAGTAGGGAGATTGTCAGGGCGTAGGCGGCAGTGGAATCATCGATCTCCCTAACTTGCTGGTAGGATAGATCAAACCTTCTCATGTACTCCCTCACACTCTCACCCTTTTTCTGTTTCAGGGTCATGAGATCGAAACGGGTAAGACGTCTTCTCTTATTTCCGGCATACTGTTCAAGGAAAATTTCAGCCAACTCTATGAAGAATCTGACTGACCCCTGGCGGAGGTCTCTGAACCATCCTTGTGCGAGCCCCACCAGGGTGGTTGGGAAAACTTTGCACCAGATGGCATCATCTACATCGTACATGCCCATGTGGCTCTCAAAGGCTGCCAGGTGGTCTTCAGGATCTGTCGTCCCGTCAAATTTGATGGTGGGCATTTTGATTTTTGGAATGGGGTACTCTTGTACCTCAGGGTGCAACGGGGTTTTTGTGGGCCTGCCTACCAGTCGTGACCTGCTTTCCCAGACTGTTTACCGTGAGATCCCCATTGTTTATGGGTCGGTTTCCTCGCACTGGGGGAGCGGTGCCCTGGTGGCGGCCTACTGGCTGCTTCATCCTCTGTTTTCGGGGAGGTCCGTCTGGGCCTCTTCCTCTGAGAGTGGCAGAGGTTTTCACCCTGATGGTACCTGGACTCGAGCGGTTGTCCCCGGTTGAGTCTGGATTGCAGGCTTTGGGATAAGCCTGGGGTCGACTGCTCCTTGGCTGCAGGCGTTAGCCTGGAGAAAACTCCGCTTGGTCTTTCTCCTAAGCGTTTTGACATGGGCTCCCTGGGCCTCATACGCTCCTGTAATCCTTGGGATAAGCCTCCCTGTCCTCCAGACGCTGATTCTGTTGTATGAATGGAGAACGCCTGCTGAACAGGTGGCTCTGGATTGCCAGTAGTGATGTGCCTTTGCACATGCGCATACACTTGATCTGTTCTTCTTGCTTTTCTCTGAGCATTCCTGACGGCGGTCCGCCTCGTGCCCCCGGCCTCGTCCCTGCTGACTGGGGATGGTTGCCTGGGAGCCGACGCGACCCTGCCTACCAGGTCTTCAGGCGTGAACTCCTGGTTCAGCATCGCAGAGAAGAAAGCGGCTGCCTGCGCCATTTGAGCTGGGGTCAGATTGAGAGCACGTCCTGGGTGTGTCCCCAACTCAGGTGTCACAGCGGTGTTAGATCCACCAAGGAAATTGGTTCCCCCCACCCGTAGGATCGTGGCAGGAGGAACCCTCTCCGTCTGCGGCATACCATACAGGGGGGTCACCGGTGGGACCGTCGGACCCGCTTCTGCACTGACATCAACAATTTCTGGCATGATTGTTTTAGTTTTGTGATTGTGAGTGGTTGATTTTAGTGGGTAACTCGTGAGCACAACCGTAAGTTCCACACAGACGGCGCCAAATTGTTCCGGTCACGGAAACAATTTACCCGGCCTAGGATCCGGGTTGTATAATTGGGTTAATGGTGAACAAATGATCGTCTGATTTCCCTTGATCTCCCCTTTCTCTCACTCCCTCGGTCGGACCTTCCCGGCGGAAATGGCCTGCTCCCTGCACAATGAACGCACAGGGCCTCGGAGGTTGTCCGAGGAAACCCTCTCCGATGCCTAAGTCAGTCCGTGAAATGCCTTGACGAACCTAGCTCGTGAGGAACTAGGTGGCGTTTTCAGGAGTAAGAGTCTAGAGAGAGAAAATCCAACCCCTCTTATGTGGGAAGTGGGTAAGTATTTATACCTTGCCACAAGAGAGAGGAAAAGAGAAAGAAGAGGAGGGAAATGGGTGGATGTTGGCGCGACACGTGGACTCACCTTGTCCACCCATTTCCCCTTATCTTAGGCGAAATGACGGATGGGTCCTTGGTTCTCCTTCGGCTCTGTTCAGGCGGGAACGCCCTGGAAGCAGGCGGCAGGCCTGGTTTGCTCTGTCTGGCGGATGGCTCAAGGGATTAGGGCCACACTTGGAGATTTCGGTGACTTTGGTGGAAAGGCCGCTGGGCAGACCTTTCCTCCTACTGGGACTGGTCGCCCTGGGGCCTGATTGGCAGGCGGCCAAAGGCAGGCAACCGACCCCCATCAAAATATAAGAAGAGTTTCTGAGACAAATAGAATTTTAGGAATTTGAAACGATTAAACGATAAATTCATTTAATAATAATTTAAGAATTATGAGTTAAATCGTAAACAAAATAACAATACGAACAAAACTTCAAATTAATTTAATTTATAAAATCAGGGGTGTTACATAACCGCCCGGTTATTTGATAAATATGACACCTTCTGTCCTTCTCGATGGCAAAACCCCTTATGAGTTATTATTCGGAAAGAGCCCTATCTATGCTAATGTTAGAGTTTTTGGTTGTTTGTGTTATGCCAAGCATCACCATCGTGATGGAGATAAGTTTGCTTCCCGAAGCCGGCATTGTGTTTTCATGGATTACCCGTTTAGTAAAAATGGATGGGAGGTTTACGATTTGGAGTGGAAAGAATTTTTTGTCTCATGTTACATGGTTTTTGATGAGACCACGTTTCCCATGGCGTGTTGAACCGAGACATGACACCAACATAGTTATTGAAGTCCCGACCGATACAATTGGGGACGATGTATTTTTATTGAGTGATGTTCCTTGTGATACTGGGAAGGACAATGTTAACGAAGAATCCCTTGGAGTAGTCGAAAGGACGTCAGATAATGAGGTGGTATATGGGAGAGGGCGACGTAACCATATTCCTTGGTCACGATATAATTGTGATGAGTATGTTAAAGGAGCCACTCACGTTATTGATATAGCCGAAGCTAATAGCCTCCCCTCGTCTCACCTACTCCCGTCGCCGTCTTCAGGTATGCCTTATTCTTTATCACATTATGTGGACTCTGATAAATTTTCTGTGAAATATCGTGCTTTCATGTCTGCTATAAACGATTGTATTGAACTGTCCAGCTTTAAGGAGGCCATTAAGGACAAGCGTTGGTGTGACGCTATGAATTTGGAAATTGATGCCCTGAGACGGAACAAGACTTGGGAGATAGTTGATTTACCGCCCGGGAAGCACGCAATCGGTAATAAGTGGGTGTACAAGATAAAATTGAAAGTTGATGGTGCTGTGGAACGTTTTAAGGCCCGACTTGTCATGCTTGGTAATAGGCAAGAGGAAGGTATTGATTACTCACAAACTTTGGCTCCAACCGCAAAAATGGTTACGGTACGAGGTTTTTGGGGGTTGCAGTGGCTCGAGAATTGGAAGTACACCAAATGGACATCCACAACGCATTTCTTCATAGGGACTTGGAAGAAGAAGTATACATGCAATTACCTCGTGGTTATTCCGTGTACGAACTAGGTAAGGTTTGTCGTCTTAAAAAGTCTTTATATGGGTTCCGTCGGGCTTCCTGTTGTTGGTTTGACAAGCTATCTACTACTCTTTTAGCTTTTGGTTTTGTTGAATGCTTGTCGGAATACTCCCTTTTTGGGTATGTGAAGAACGGGGTTGAGGTGTATGTTGTAGTATATGTCGATGACTTGGTCATCATTGGAAATAGGCATGACTGGATGGTCCGGGTCAAAGATTATTCGACTGTTGCTTCCACATGAAGGATCTTGGTCCTTTGAAATATTTTCTAGGGCTTGAAATCGCTCGTAACTCATCCGGGATATTTTTTTCTCAACGTAAGTATGCACTTGACATTTTACATGAAACTGGTCTTGCAGGAAGTAAGCCTGATAGTACGCCCATCGAGCAAAATCGTCGTCTCGCTCTTGCTGACGACGAATTAGTCGATGACCCAGCGAGTTATCGTCGTTTGATTGGACAGTTGATTTATCTCACTAATACGAGACCCGATTTGGTGTATAGTGTGCATATTTTGTCCCAGTTCATACAACAGCCACGTAAATCGCATTGGGCCGCGGCATTGCGTGTTGTACGGTATATCAAAAGTACTCCTGGTCAAGGTTTGTTTTTTCGTCACATCTCTCTGATCGAAATAACAGCCTTTTATGATGCTGCTTACGCAAGTTGTCCTTTAACTCGTAGATCGTTAGCGGCCTATTGTGTCCTTTTGGGTGGTTGTTCAGTTTCTTGGAAAACTAAGAAACAGGCCACAATATCCCTTTCGTCTGTTGAGTCCGAGTATAGAGCGATGGCTGTGGCGACTTGTCAGATCAAGTGGTTACGTGGTATTTTGGATTTTTTGGGGGTCCATGTTACACGATCGATTCCCCTTCATTGTGACAATGAAGTAGCACTGCATCTCGATCGTAATCCCGTTCTCCACGAACGTACGAAACACATTGAAATAGATTGTCATTTCGTTCGTGATGCAGTTCGTAGTCGTCTTATTGAGCCTTCTTACCTAGATACTTCTGTTACAACCTCACAAACCGTGTAATATATACAGAGACTGATACAGTAAACCTAACTTATCGAGCCCACATGGTACAAGGTCCAAACACATATAAAGACTAATACGTTACACTAATTCTAACACTTTGCTTGCCCCATGTGGATGAATAAAGAGATATAACCATTTCTTGCAAAAAAAAACCTTTTATGATCTATTAAATGTTATCAATCACTTCATTAAAAAATGATGATTATAGTGAATTATTAGAAATTATATGACAACAAAGTGACGTAATATTAATAATAATCAAATGAGTTAAATGTACAGTGACTAAATGTCAAACTTAAAGTGTTTTATACACAGAAAATTGTTAGCTACTAGGAGAAATACTTTTATAAGATTTGTTCAAAAAAATCACTAGAAAATTTATAAAGTTTTATTATTCATTTCAAGATGAAAAACAAAAAACTTAAATAAATATCTCTCGATTAATCAATTCTCCTAGTTAATTTTGCAGTTACGTATTTTTTTCTAACCAAAATATTACTCCGTAGTATGTAAAATCTCCTATTCACTAAAACAAAACCAAGGGACAAATCCGTCTTTTCAACTTTCCCGCCAAAATCACCTATTCATTTTACAAATTGGGCTTAATACTACCTGTTCATTTAGAGAATTGAGCTTTTGGGAGAACCAATCCAATTTCTTAGGAAATAAATCACAGAAAATGTAAAACCAATGCATATCATACATAGTAAATATAGTACCCTAATGAATTAGACTAGAACATTTAGAAAATAATAATTTTCAAATGAAAAATGGGATTACATTAGGATTAAATTGAAAAAATAAAATTATACAAAGTATTATTTTATAAATATTTTATCATATGGAGTATAAAAATCATATACAATTACTATTATTTTAATTATTTTTTTATGACACGTCATCGAATCAACAGGTCAACCGGATTTTTATCTTAAATTAATGAATCATTTTGGTTTTGAGTCAAATGGATCGCGGGTCAAAATTTTAAAGTTTTGACCCTAAAAAATGTGTCAAATTTACGAGTCGAGTCGAAATTGGACATGACTGTTTTGTAATTTACAAATTTCTTATCCAATCATATCACCTAAAATGTATAAACAAATTAATTCCCAAAATATACTCTACTAAACGCTAAATCTACAAAGTTCCGTGTAATATTTTCAAATATAGGTACAATAATTAATGAATATGATAAGAATAGTAATGTCGAATATAGTGTAAAATTTAAAATATTTTTTTTCGACCTAAAATAGGTAAAAAGTAAGGCATTCCATATTATTTCTTACTTATATTTTGACCCTATTATGTATCATAAATTAGATTTCAGTCCTATAAATGTTATGGATAACATATAAACGAAACATATTACTCACTAATTTTACAAAAATTCTTAAGTATACCGAGTGCACCAAGTCATTGTGCTCCTTACTCAATGAAAAAGTCTTGTTTGGTGCAAGTGGGATCATAATTACTTTTAAATAAGTTATGAAAATCAACAATTAAAACTTCTCATTGGTTACGGTGTACGATGTACCTAAGAATTTCTCCTAATTTTATACTCTCCGTCATAATAAAATGTTGCTCCGTACATTTTCTTTATAAAGAAAGACAAGGTAGGTTAGAGAAAAATTGTTTTTATTATGCATAAAACAAAAAGGTAAAGAGAAATTTTGTCCAAAATAGAAACATAAACGATTGACAGAATAAAAGAAAAAAATGTAAACCATATTGACCTAGACAAAGTTAATAAAATTTTGTTAAGTCATTAAATTCTTTGCATGAACAAAAATTAAATATAAAACCGTGCATAGGCACGGGTTTCGCACTAGTGTGACTTAATTGATTGTCAAATGAAAATCTGTAAGTAATACATTGAAAAGTAAAAAGTCCAAATTAAATATACCGTGCAATTATGCACGGGTTTATACTACTACATACTAGTACGTATATTATCTAGGACAAGTTTGTATTTGTTAAATCATATATGTTTCCCGTGTTAATTAATAATAATATTTAATATATCTTTTGTTTATCTTATGTAATATTTGTTTATCTGTTGTAATAATCTTTCCCTATATTAGATTAGTCTTTGTATTCTTTCCTTATTTGATCTCTAGATTAGTCTTTGTAGTCTTTTAGCTTTCCTATTCTTTGTAATGTTCTTAGAATATTCTTTTTGTAATTAGGGTACCTTAGATTGTTTCCTTGATTATTATGGTTACTCCACTATATTTATACCATGTTTATGAATAAATACTATTCCGATATTGGAATCAATTAACCCGACGTGGAATTCGGGTTCGTATCGTTCAATGTTGCTTTGAATATCAATCGGTCAATCTTGACAGGCTCTCCTTCCTCCTACTCCTTCAGTCGGACCTTCCCAGCGGAATGGGCTGGCTCCCTACACACAGAACGCACAGGGCCTCGGAGGTTGTCCGAGGAAACCCTCTCCGATGCCTAAGTCAGTCCGTGAATGCCTTAAGAAACCTAGCTCGAGAGGAACTAGGCGGCGATTTAAGAGTAAGAGTTCTAGAGAGAGAAAATCCAACCCCTTTCTTGTGGGAAATGGAAGAGTATTTATACCTTCCCACAAGAGAGGGAAGTAGAAGGAGAATGGGTGGATAAGGAGGTGACAAGTGGCGTCTTCTCATCCACCCACTCTCAATTACCTTAGGCAAAATGACGAGAAGGCCCCTAGGGATCCCTGCTCTGCTTACGGAGATTTCCCCAGGGGGTAGGCGGGTTTGAGTTGTGAGAGCTAGGCTCCGGCAGGCTGCGTCAACCTGCTGGCCCGGCGGTCAGCTGCTTTCCTTAGTAGTTCTTCCCACTTCTATGTTCTGTTTTGACTGTTTGCAGGGTCGATTTCTGGGCCTTCTAGGCAACCCTATGGGAGCCTGCCTAGCAGGCTGTTAGTGTCAGGCTGCCGACCCCAATCAATTGGCCCTCGCAAGCAGGAGGGGAGCAAGGCTTCCTTCCGGCTGGCGACTTTTACTTAGATGGAGGGAGGTTGACTTATTTCCACCTTTACTGCTGCATTTAATGCTTTGTACCTTCCCGAGGAATGAAGCTTAGTTGTGTCAGGAATGCAAAGAGTTGAGGGGTTTCTTGCAATGATTACCCTTCTTTGCTCGGTGGATTTTCGGGAAACGTGAAGACTTTGTGATTGGTGGTTTCCCCTTCCAGGGCGGTTGGGACACCATTTAATGCTGCGTTTCATTTGTATAAATTCCAGCTTTTCTTGCTATTTTCGTTTAACTCATCCTCAATCCTTCCACTTCTCTCTGTTGAATTATGGGTTGGATCAAAAAGTCCATTACTCGCCATGGAGTTTGTACTGTCACCTTTTTTTTCAAAGGATTTTGGAGACTTCGGTATGCTCGGGCGGCTTACCGGGCCGTCTGCCGCAGTCGTCGTTCACGGCCACACCTTCGTCGGAGTGGTCGGAAAGCTTCCATCAGGGCGGGCAAGCGCCCCAAGAGATCTTCGCCTCCTGCTGCTTCCAGATTTAGGCGCTGTCCTCAGGGAGGTGGGTGCTTTGATCGGGGTTGCCATGAATGTTTCCCGTGGCTGCACCCTGAACAATTTGACCCCGACTGCTCTGATGCAGATTCTTCCCTGGGGTCAGGCCCCTCTTCTCCTGTGAAGAGAACAGGTTGTCGTACTTGCGATGAATCCCAGGCTGTTCCCTATGGCAGGGATTGGGATGACAGTAGCCGAGACTCCGAAGACAGTGAGGGTCTAGGCTGTTTGAGTGACAGGGATGAGGATGGACTCCCTGACGACCCTTTCAAGGACTCCCCAGACTGAGATTGGGGATCGGACTTCGGGGGTCAAAGTAGCCCTGGAGACCATTCTCCAGATTTAGATGATGATTAGGCCTGCTTAGCCGGGCATAGGTGCGTCGAGCCGGAAATTTAGGCTCTTATGTATTTTCTTATGTATTTTCTTTACTTGCCTGCATGATATGTAACCTTCCCATTTTCCATTAAGGCTAATGAAAAAATCCGAGCGACTTGGCTATTCTCTTTGTTTATTTTTTTTATTTTTTTTTTGCGGGGATGACGTTGCCAGTCGACTATTCCTCTGACACTTTTTGCCTTTTCGAGGCCCTTCTTGGGAAGGGGTGAGCAGCTTGTGTTCAGCGCGTGCCACGTGGGGTAGGTTGTTAGGGACGTCTTGTCAGAGAGGTGGCCTTTTAGGCTTCCTGGGCTTTATATAAGCCCCTCTCCTCTTTCATTTCCTTCTTTTACACTTTTCAAAATTCGAAACTTCTCTCATATTCTCAAACCGTCTTCATTGCTGAGAACTTTGAGAGATCAAGAAGTGTTTACTGTCACATTTTCCGGCGACGACCGACTTTCTAGGTTAGAATCTTTCTTTGAATCTTCGTCTTCTTTCCCTTTCATCGGTATTTTTCTTCATACCCAGTATGTCTCGAGTCCGCGATTTTTCTTTTGGTTCTTTACTTGGGAGGAATGAAGGTGGAGACGGGGATAGGCGCGATTTAGCCTCCTCTTATGGGGTTGGACCCAGGAAAGAGGAGGATCTTGACAGGGGGGAGGGTGTTGAATCACCTGAACCCGCTCCCTTTGTCGTTGTTGACTCTGATAATGAGGCCCTGGAAGTAGACACTTCCAGGATTGCCGGCCCCCTCATCCGTAGGGAGAGGGGGAAAACTTCCTATTTGGATAAGAAGAAATACTTAGTTCCCCTAAAGACCTACCCCGAGGCCAAGAATAGGGACTTGATCCTAGAAAGCAATGCTGCCGAGGAAATTGAAAAGTTCTATAATTTTGGGGAAGGGTACACTATCGTAGTCCCGGAGGAAAAGGACACGGTATGCTGCCCCCCGGAGGGTTGTGTGGCAGTTTATCACAAGGCTTTAGAATTCGGCCTGCGATTTCCTCTTCATCCCTTCCTGGAGGAGACCTTCAGGAGGATGAATGTTGCTGTTGCTCAGCTCACTGCCTCAGCTATTAGGTCCTTGATAGCTTACACTTGGACCTGTCTTTTCCATGGCGAGGGGCCTTACATTGATGCCCTTCGCTTCATGGTTGGTCTTCAAATGGTATCTTCGTCAGGGGGGGACGGTTACCCTGGTTATTGGTCCCTGCAGAGATAGAAGAAGTACGCCCTGGTCTGGCCGGGTTTGAGCAGCCTGAAAGACTGGAAAAATAATTTCTTGTACGTTAGCGCGTCAGGGTGGAGGATTCCTAGGCATTTTAGGAACCGTGTTCACACTCGTATGGAAACTCGCGAAGAGTACCACCCAGGCGTCGGGGGGAAGGCCCTGGAGGTAAAGCTGAGTGCCAGAGAGGAGATTTTAGTGAAGAAGTTTGAAATAGTTGCGAATAAGTCCGGTACCTTTGGCCTTGCTTTCTGGCTCCCCCATGCAGAGATCATAGCCACAGATGAGTACTTGCTCCCACTAGGCCTAATCACTAGCCGTGAATGTAGTTCTGGGGGGCTTTTGGTGGCGCGATTTTTCTGAGATTTTTATTCCTTTGCTTTTTAACTGACTGCCCTTTTTTCTCTTGCAAACTTCTCTTCTCGTCGTTGGACAATGAGGCAAGTTAGGAGGTTAGGTTTGAGTGAGGATTTTGTCGTCCTTTCCAAGCGTCCCTCCCTCCCTTCAAATTTCAAGAAAGGGGAGAAAAGCTTGATGTAGCTCGTGAAGGATTTCGCAGCTGGTCGGAGGCTGCCTCTCCCTCCCCGACTGCCGTCAGGAAAGCCGGCGACCCCTTCCCCCAGTATCCATGACGGGGAGGCTGAGGTCACCTCAGGGGCCACCCCTTCCCATGGTCAGAAGTAGGGCGCCTCTCCAGCCGGACCTCGAGTTTCCCAGGGATCGCACCCTGTGAATTCAGAAGGGACTGGGGAGAGTGCCCCCTTGGAGTCGAGAAGGAAGAGGGGTAGAGAGCCCTCAGGAGCTGATGTGGTGGATTTGGAGGCGGATGTTGCTATCCCTGAAGCAAAGCGTCCTGCACGTGAACTTCCGAGAATTCCTTTTCCAGAGAAGAACACAGAGTTCCATTATACTGCTGGTGATAGTGTAGACGTATCAGGCCTGCTTTCCGACTCTGGCGTCGTCTTGGCTGATCGCCTTACCAAGTCCGTGACTTCGACCTCTCACCAGGTGCTCCAATATATCCAGCGTACCTCTAAGGTTTTGCTGGCATCTGCCGAGCTGGCGGCCCTCAGCCGTCTGAGTGATGAAGAGTTGACCGTCACACCAGGGGCTCCCCCTCCTGACCGCCTGGCCATGGTGGAAAGGGACATAACTTTGATAAGTAATCTGAAGGACAAGTTGGCGAGGCAAGAGAGTGAGCAGGAGGAGGCAAATAGTCAGGCTGGCCAGTGGAGGCTTCAGGGAAAGAGAGCTGTGAGGGAAACAGCCAAGCTTGAAGCTGAGCTGAAGGAGAGCCGTTTAGCGATGGAGCAGGCTACCCTTTCTCTGGCTGAGATGGGGCACCTAAAAGGAAAAGTAGCTGATTTGGTGGAGCAACTGTCCAGAGCTAACTCAGCCTTTGAGCAGGCCAAGGGAGAGTGGAAGAAAGAAAAAGAAACCCTTGCGGAGGAGACCGAGGCTGCGGTGGATGCAAGCTTCGTGAGTGGTGCCAACTCTTCCCTCGAGTTGGTGATGGAGGTGATTGGGGAAATGTTCCCTGCGTTTGATGAGGAGGCTTTCCGGAGTCTCTACTCTGCTAAGAATGAGGCTCGGGCGGCCAAACCACCTAAGGCAGCTGCCGACCCAAGCCAGGATGCTCCATGATGCTCATCTTTTCTTGTAATAGCCTTATTCTCTGTGCTGAGCCTTTGTTATGGCCAGCTGTCTGTAATATCTATTCTTCCGGATCTTTGCCTTAGTTGTTTTGTAAAAAACTTTCTACCCTTCATGGGTTTTGTTATGGAATGCCTTTCCTTTGTTTTAGTCTGCTTCTTTTGCGTTTTTTATACGAGGTTAGGGGAATTGCCCCCTGCCCTTGTTAGCTATGCGCAGCCTGGCCTGTCCCTGGTCTCTGCTCGAAGTCCAGGGGGCCTGCCCCCTGCCTGCCCAGAGGTAGGCAGGGAGGGCTTTTGCGTTTTTTATACAAGGTTGGGGGGAATTGCCCCCAATCCTTGTTAGCGGTGCGTAGCCTGGCCTGTCCCTGGCCTCTGCTTGGAGTCCAAGGGGCCTGCCTCCTGCCTGCCCAGAGGTAGGCAGGGAGGGCTTTTGCGTTTTTAATACAAGGTTGGGGGGAATTGCCCTCAGTCCTTGTTAGCGCTGCGTAGCCTGGCCTGTCCTTGGCCTCTGCTTGGAGTCCAGGGGGCCTACCTCCTGTCTGCCCAGAGGTAGGCAGTGAGGGCTTTTGCGTTTTTTATACAAGGTTGGGGGAATTGCCCCCCAGTCCTTGTTGGCGGTGCGTAGCCTGGGCTGTCCCTGGCCTTTGCTTGGAGTCCAGGGGGCCCGCCCCCTGCCTGCCCAGAGGTAGGCAGGGAGGGCTTTTGCGTTTTTTATACAAGGTTGGGGGGAATTGCCCCCAATCCTTGTTAGCGGTGCGTAGCCTGGCCTGTCCCTGGCCTCTGCTTGGAGTCCAGGGGGCCTGCCCCCCGCCTGCCCAGAGGTAGGCAGGGAGGGCTTTTGCGTTTTTTGCTGGGGGTCCATTTTCTTCGGTTTTAGCAACAGGGGGGCCTCCCCCTATTGCCCCCTGCTCGTTTGTGTGTGAGAGCGCAAGCTTAAACAGACAACGAGTATGAATTCTTGAGTGTTATAGAAATTTCGTTAAAACATAAGATTGGTCGGAGTCGTCGACATTTCTTTTTTGATCGTCCTCCGCCAGCATTTTTTCTTGTAGACGTGATTTCCTTAAGGCTTAGCTATACATAGTATCTTTTTAGGGTGTTGGCGTTCCAGTGTGCGTTCAACTCTTGGCCTGCTGGGTTGGCAATTTTGTACGTGCCTGTTCCCAATATCTGGGTCACTTGGTATGGGCCTTCCCAGTTGGCGCTTAGTTTGCCGTGTTCCCTGGATTTTCCAACAGCCTGTGTCTTCCTTAGTACTAGGTCGCCTACCTGAAATCTTCTCTCATGCACCCTCTTGTTGTACGCTTTTCTCATTCTTTGCTGGTAGGCTGCTATGTTGGTGCTGGCCTCCTCCCTGACTTCGTGAACCAGGTCAAGAGCTTCGGCCATTGCTTCGTCGTTGTCAGCCTGGTTGTATTGCTGAGATCGCAGGGTAGGAATTCGCACTTCGATGGGTAGCAGAGCCTCTGCTCCATACACCAGGCCAAAGGGTGTCTGACCTGTTGATTCTTTTCTGGTGGTCCTTATTGACCAGAGGATGCTTGGTAGCTCGTCTGCCCATCTTCCTTTGAGGTCATCTACCATTTTTCTGAGTCCGTTTAAGATCTGTTTGTTTGCGGCCTCGGCCTGCCCATTGGTCTGGGGGTGGCAGACGGCGGAATAGGCGACGGCTATCCCGTGCCCCTCCAGCCAGGCTCTTAGGGGGTCATTATCAAATTGCCTTCCATGGTCAAATACCAATGTTTTTGGAAGGCCAAATCTGGTTATAATGTTCCTCCATATGACCTTCCTGACCGCCGGCTCGGTGATGTTTGGGACTGCTTCAGCTTCAACCCACTTTGTGAAGTAGTCTATCCCCACGATCAGAAATCTTCGTCCCCCTGTAGCTGTGGTAAAGGGGCCCAGTATGTCCATCCCCCATTGGGCGAAAGGAATGGGAGATAAAATCGGCCTGAGTTCTTGGGCTGGGACATGGATTGATGGAGCGAAGAGTTGGCATTTTCTGCATTTTTGGGTTAGGCTCCTAGCATCTGCTAGCATGGTAGGCCAGTAGTAGCCCGTCCTTAGAGCTTTGTGGGCCAATGACCTTCCTCCAATGTGATGCCCGCAGATTCCTGAGTGGATGTCCTCTAGAACTTCCGCGGCCTGGTCTACCTCTAGGCATCTGAGCAGGGGGTAAGTGAAAGATTTCTTGTAGAGCTCTTCGTCAATGATTATGAACCAGGCTGCTTTGGCCTGTATTTTCTTTTTCTGTACCGGATCAGGTGGTAGGATGCCGTATCTTTTGAACTGAATGAGGGGGGTCATCCAGTTTTCCTATCCCTCCTCAATGGTGCTGACTGCCTGACAGGAAGTGGTGGACTTCTGATGCATGACATCAACCCAAACTGACTTCCTTATGTCTTGCAGGCTGAAGCTAGCCAGCTTTGACAGAGCGTCAGCCCGATTATTCTGTGATCGGGGTATTTGCCTGATTTCATAGGACTTCAGGCTTGATAATCCCTCTTTTACTTTTTCAAGGTAGGCGGCCATGGTCTGATCTCTAGCCTCATATTCTCCATTAATTTGATTAGCAATGAGCTGGGAGTCAGTTGCTAGTACAACCCGCTCTGCCCCTGCTGCCTTAGCCAGATTTATCCCTGCGAGTACGGCCTCATATTCCGCCTCGTTGTTTGATGCAAGGAAGGTGAATCTGAGCGCATGCTCAAAAACCACCCCCTCAGGGCTGGTCAGTACAACGCCTGCCCCTGCACCAATGGCTGTTGAGGATCCGTCAGTGTGCACGATCCATTCTTCGGCGGGGGGCTCTTCTTTCCCTGAATGGGAACATTCAGCCAGGAAGTCAGCCAGGGCTTGTGCCTTGATGGCTGTCCTCGGTTGGTATGATATCCCCAGCCCGCTTAACTCGATTGCCCATTTTAGCAGCCTTCCTGATTTCTCAAATTTTTCCAATATCTTTTCCAGTGGCTGGTCGGTGAGGACCACAACGGGATGTGCGTCAAAGTAGGGTCTGACTTTTCTGGCTGCAATGATGACTGCATAGGCGGCTTTTTGTATCAAAGGATAGTTTCTTTCGGCTGCTCCCAGGGCGTGACTCACAAAGTAGATGGGCTGCTGTGAGTCTGCTTCCTCCCTTAGGATGACTGCACTTACTTTTGTGTTGGTGACAGCAATGTATAGGTACAGTTTTTCTCCGGCCACTGGTCTTGCCAAGGTAGGGAGATTCTTCAGGTGTTCCTTCAATTGTTCAAAGACTTTCTTTTGTTCATCTTCCCATTTGAATTGCTTATTGCCCTTCAACACTTTGAAGAATGGGGTGGACTTGTCTGCCGATCTGGCGATAAAGCGGGCCAGGGCAGCCATCCTGCCTGTGAGCCGCTGAATGTCCCTTATGGTCTTAGGCTCCGGGAGGTCTAGGACCGCCTGAATTTTTTCGGGGTTGGCGTCTATCCCCCTGGAGCTGACTAAGAATCCCAAGAATTTTCCGGATCGGACTCCGAACGTGCATTTTTTCGGATTCAGCTTCATCTTGTATGACCGCAGAGAGGAGAATGTTTCCTGCAGGTCTGTTAGATGCTCCTTGTCCCCCTTGCTCTTGACAATCGCATCATCGACATAGGCCTCCAAGTTTCTCCCTTTTTGGCTTTCAAAGACCTTGTCCACCAATCGCTGATAGGTGGCGCCTGCATTCTTCAGCCCAAATGGCATCATCTTATACATGTAAGTGCCATGGCTGGTTATGAAGGCGCACTTCACCCTGTCGGGCTGCCAGAGGTACAGTTGATGGTACCCTGAGAATGCATCCAAGAAACTCAACGTGGTATACCCACTGGTGGCGTCCACCAGTTGGTCTATCCTGGGCAGGGGGTAGCAATCCTTTGGGCAGGCTTTGTTAAGATTTGTGAAGTCTACGCACATTCTCCATGCGCCTGATGACTTTTTTACCATCACAACGTTTGCCAACCACTCAGGGTAATCACAGACTTCAATGAAGTCTGCCTTTAAGAGTTTGTCTATCTCTTCTTTTATCGCCACATCTTTCTCTACGGACATGTTTCTTTTCTTTTGCTTTACAGGGCGAGCTTCCGGGCTAACGTTTAGCTTGTGAACAATAAAAGTCGGGTCGACCCCTGACATCTCATCCGCAGAGTAAGCAAATACGTCCCTGTTTTCTCTCAGGACTACAATTAACTCCTTTTGGTAGGACTCCTCTAGGTCGGCCCCTATGAGGACCTGCCTCCCTGGTTCTAAGTCCACCAGCATGCTCTCCCCTTCAGGTTCTAAGTGGGCTGTTTTTTGCTGGGCAACCGGGATTTCACCCTCCATGCTGGGAGAGCCTTCGGCTTTTCGCTTTCCTTTCCTTTCTGTCTCATGGGCTTGCAGGACCATGGTGTAGCAATGTCTGGCTGACTCTTGATCTCCGTGGACCTTCCCTTCCATGCCAAAGTCTGTCATATAGGCTATGGTGAGAGCCCTGATCGACACATCAGCTTCGATTTCATCTAGGGTGGCTCGGCCAATCAGGGCGTTGTATGCAGACTTTGCATCCACCACAACAAATGACGCCCTGACATTCCTGGCAGTGGCCCCCTCCCCAAATGTCACTGGTAAGTTGATAACCCCCATGGGAAGTACACCTGCCCCACTGAACCCATACAAAGATCCAGGGGCTGGCTTCAGATGTCTTTTTTTTAGATTCATTTTCTCAAAAGCGTCTTTGTACAAAAGGTTTGTGTAGGCGCCAGTGTCCACCATGCACCTCATGACAATGTGATTGCTAATTTCAAGAGTTAGGACCAAAGGGTCACTATGCGGGTATATGACTCTCCCTGCATCTTCAGGGGTGATGCTCAGGGTAGTGCCTCTTGAACTTCCTGCCCTCTCGGCGTAGCAAATTTGGTTCCGTAGTTCACGGATCTGCCTTTTCTGGCTTTGTCTGCTAGTTCGCCCCTCTGCATCTCCTGATACTACATGAATGATTGTGCGATTTTGGGCCGAGCCTTCAGGCTTGTCCGCCGCTTCCTTTTGGGTTTTGTTCCTCGCTGCATAGTTACTCAGCCAGCCGTTTCTTATGAGTTTCTCTATTTCGTCTTTTAAGTGTCGGCATTCTTCTGTGGTGTGTCCTATGCAATCGTGGAACGTGCAGAATTTTTTATGATCCCCTTTTGGGCTGCGCGGCTTGTTTGGACGATTCCATTTTGCTGTTTCTTTCTCCAACTCAAAGATTTCTGCCCTCGGCCTGTTGAGGGTCGTGTAGCTGTCAAACCTTGGCTGGTAGGTAGTGCGTTCTTTCTTGGGAGTATCTCCCTCCTCTCTCTTTTTGCCTGGTTCGTTTTTGCCGCGTCCACCCTGCGGTCCCCCCTTGTGGCTTTGTCTGGCCTGCAGGGGTATCCGGCAGGCTGTGAAACTCTTCATGCAGAATAAACCCTTCAGCGATTTTTCTGGCTTTAGCCAAAGTTTCAGGCTGGGCCTTGATCATCTGATTCTTCATTTCCCCTGGGAGCAGGGAGATTGTCAGGGAGTAGGCAGCGGTGGAATCATCAATCTCTTTGACTTGCTGGTAGGACAAGTCAAACCTCCTTAGGTACTCCCTGACGCTTTCGCCCTTTTTCTGCTTCAGGGTCATGAGGTCGAACCGAGTGAGTCGCCTCCTTTTGTTCCCTGCATATTGTTCAAGGAAGGCCTAGGCTAACTCTATAAAGAAGCTGATCGATCCCTAGCGAAGATCCCTGAACCATCCTTGTGCAAGCCCTACCAGGGTGGTTGGGAAGATTTTACACCAGATTGCGTCATCCACGTCATACATGCCCATGTGACTCTCAAATGCCGCCAGATGATCCTCTGGGTCAGTGGTTCCATCAAACTTGATGGTGGGCATTTTAATTTTCGGGATGGGGTATTCTTGTACTTCGGGATGAAGAGGAGTTTTTGTGGGCCTGCCTACCATTCGTGACCTGCTTTCCCCAGACTGGTTACCGTGGATATCCCATTGTCTAGGGATCAGTTTCCTCGAACTGGGGGAGCGGTGCCTCGGTGGCCGCCTGCTCGCTGCTTCGTCCAACGTATCAGGGGAGATTTGTCTAGATTGTTTTCTCCGGGACTGGCAGAGGTTGTCATCCTGTTGGTATCTGGAATCAAGCGGCTGCCCCCGGTTAAGCCTAGATTGCAGGCTTTGGGACAACCCTGGGGCTGGCTATCCCTTGGCGTTTCTTGCTTTCCTCTGGGCGTTTCTGGCGGCGGTTCGCTTCGTGCCCCCAGCTCCATCCCTGCTCATTGAGGGAGGCTGCCTGGGGGTCGTTGCAACCCTGCCTACCAGGTCCTCAGGAGTGAACTCCTGGTTTAGCATCGCAGGGAAGAAGGCAGCTGTCTGTACCATCTGAGCTGGGGTCAGGTTCAGGGTGTGCCCTGGATGTGCCCCCAACTCTGGTGTTACAGCTGCATTTGGCATGCCCAGGAGACTGGTTCCCCCCATCCCCAGGATCATGGTGGGAGGAACTCTCTCCGGCTGCGGCATGCCGTATAGGGGGGGTCACCAGTGGGACCGTCGGACCGACCCCTACACTAGTGTCAACGATTTCCGGCATGATTACTTTGATTGGTTAGTTTTTGTAATTGGGAATGGTTGATTTTTGTGGGTTATTCGTGGATACAACCAGATCTTCCCCACAGACGGCGCCAAATTGTTTCGGTATTGGAATCAATTAACCCGACGTGGAATTCGGGTTCGTATCGTTCAATGTTGCTTCGAATATCAATCGGTCAATCTTGACAGGCTCTCCTTCCTCCTACTCCTTCAGTCGGACCTTCCCGGCGGAATGGGCTGGCTCCCTGCAGACAGAACGCACAGGGCCAAGGAGGTTGTCCGAGGAAACCCTCTCCGATGCCTAAGTCAGTCCGTGAATGCCTTAAGAAACCTAGCTCGAGAGGAACTAGGCGGCGATTTAAGAGTAAGAGTTCTAGAGAGAGAAAATCCAACCTCTTTCTTGTGGGAAATGAAAGAGTATTTATACCTTCCCACAAGAGAGGGAAGTAGAAGGAGAATGGGTGGATAAGGAGGTGACAAGTGACGTCTTCTCATCCACCCACTCTCAATTACCTTATGCAAAATGACGAGAAGGCCCCTGGGAATCCCTGCTCTGCCTACGGAGATTTCCCCAGGGGGTAGGCGGGTTTGAGTTGTGAGAGCTAGGCTCCGGCAGGCTGCGTCACCCTGCTGGCCCGGCGGTCAGTTGCTTTCCTTAGTAGTTCTTCCCACTTCTATGTTCTGTTTTGACTGTTTGCAGGGTCGGTTTCTGGGCCTTCTAGGCAACCCTATGGGAGCCTGCCTAGCAGGCTGTTAGTGTCAGGCTGCCGACCCCAATCAAATACTATTAAGCGTTTCCAAAAACAATTCTTCAATCTTACATGGTATCACCCAACAAATACGATCACAAAATAAACTCTTTTTTCTCTCCCTCACGGCACATTAAAGTCACATCAACAATGCCTTCTTAAAAGGTACGTTAAATGACATCGTTCATATGTCTCAGTCGCCTCCTGATGACTTTGTTAATTCTTAATCTTCAAATCACATTTGCAAACTTACTAAAGTCACTTATGGGCTCAAATAAGCTTCCCATGCTTTGTGCATAAAACTTAAAAAATTTCACAATAATTACGGGTTTAAATAATCTCTACTCGTATCTAACCCAAGTCTCTTTATTTTTACTTCAACATCTACTACTATTTATCTCCTTATCTACGTTTACGACATTATTATCGCCGCCCCTCCCACCACAAATCTAAATTAATTTCTAGTTATCTTCTTTCTCTAACCGTTTCTCTTTAAAAGATTTGGGCTTTCGGTCATACTTTCTCATGGTCGGATTAACATCTACTAAAACCAACCTCAAATTAACCCAAAATAAATATATTTCTGACTTACTTTGTTTGATATGCGATGATAAGTCATGATTTTACGTATTTATACTCTTTATAATCGGGTTTATAGTTCGATTAGCTATTATCTAGCTATTTTGCGTTTAATTAGTTTATAATTCGAGTCTAGCTTAGTTACTATTGTTGTTTTATTATATTTCTTGGATTTTGGTACTGTGCTTTGATATTACCGAGGAGAATGAACGGATTCACCGAGACGACAAAAAGCAGGTCAAGCGAGTAGATTCTTACTAAGCTAGGGGCAATTAGCCCCCGTCATGTCTCTTAGCAGGATACCACGGGAGTGGATTTCGGTACGGACCTATGATACCAATTACGAGACCGGTAGGTACTTGGGATTGCTATTTATCCATTCACGAACTCGGGAGGGAGGTGTTTGAAATCTTAGAAGCATTTTCCCCTAATTAGCTATTCGATGATTTGCTAACGGAGTTTTATTAACGTGATTGAGGTGTGTCGGTGGAGGAAATCGGACCCTAGGCTTTTTCTCCGTTCAATTAATTTACATGCTTAATTTATTATTAATTTACTTAGGCGTTTATTAATTAGCCAGCTCAATTAGTTTTAATCAGCTCAATTAGTTTTAATCTCTCTTCATAATCCATTTCACTTAGCTAATTCATGATCCGGGGTCAAACTAGTACTCATTCTCGATCTCTTCGAGGATTCAACCCTCCAAGTGTCGCAATGACAACTCGTGCGCTTGCGAGGTAATTTAAAACACGAAATGCAACACGCTAAACGTGCAAGTACCTCGTTGCCTACCCCCTCTCCTCAACACCATCGGCCATTCCATCGTTAACCCTAAGGATTATCGTGCTATACTCGGGTCACTTCAATATCTTTCCCTTAGCCGTCCTGATATTTCCTTTAGTGTCAACAAACTTGCTCAGTTTATGAAAGATCCTCAAGAGACTCATTTGACTGCGCAAAAATGTTTTCTTTGTTATCTGTTAGGTACTCTTGATGTTGGTATTCATTTAACTCGTAACTCACCACTATTATTCACTCGTTCAGCGACGTTGACTATGTAGGTGATAAAGTGACTACGTTTCAATCGCTTTGGTCCGAGCTTCGCGTCTCAGTTACGACCCCACTTGTCATTTATTTTTACAATCTTAGTGCTATCCACTAATCATTTAATCATGCTTTTCACTCTCGTATGAAACATGTTGATATTTTCTTCAATTTTATTCGGGAATAGGTGTCCAAAGTATGAACTCGTGAGCTTAAGTAATCTCCATTGTTGTATGCTTGAGCTTAGCTTGAAGAAGAGGTAAATAGAATATATTTTTCTTATTAAATGTGTAATGTTGTTACAGTGAGTGTAATGATGTGTGTATGTATGTATATATATATTATCTTCTATCTACTAAACTATTCTGGTATAACAGAATTGTTGTACATATATCTGTACATATATCTAAGCTGCTACAGCTTGAGTAATATATTGTTATACTCCCCTCTCAAGCTGGACTTCGTGCAGCGAAGTACTCCATTCCAATTAACTCTGCAAGAAAATGATGATGTTGGTTCCATAATGGTTTAGTCATGAGGTCTGCAAGCTGCATCCCTGAACTCACATGCTGAGTAGCCATGACCCCTTCTTGGACCATATCCCGGACATAATGACAATCTATCTCCAAATGCTTAGTTCTCTCGTGGAATACTGGATTCTCAACCAAGTGTTGAGCCGCTTTGTTATCACAAAACAGAGTAATTGGCCTCGGTACAATAACACCTAAATCTGCCAGTAAACGCTCCATCTAAACAATTTCACTAGCAGTATAGGACATACACCTATACTCAGCCTCAGTAGAGCTCTTCCTCACCGTCTTTTGCTTCTTTGTCTTCCAAGAGATCAGAGAAGCACCCAAAAAACACAATATCCACTCAATGACCTGCGACTAAACATACACTTTCCATAATCTGCATCACTATACCCTTTCTGAGTTATACCATTGTTGGCTGGGTAGAACAATTCAGCATTAGCCGAGTGTTTTAAGTATCCAACAGCATTTACTGCTGCTAGAAGATGAGGCTTCCTAGGCTGTGTGAAAAACTGGCTCAGATGTTGGACTGCATAGGAAACGTCTGGCCTACTGAGATTCAAGTACAGTAGACGTCCCACAAGTCTCCTGTATGACTCAGGGTCTGCAAGTAAATCTCCCTCATCAGTACTTAGGTGCAAACCCTGAGGAAGTGGGATATATGTTTCAGCACAATCTTCCATCCCCATATCTTTCACAATATCCAAGATATACTTCCTTTGATTAATGAGGATTCCTGACTCATTTCTAACAATTTCTAGGCCCAAGAAATACCTCATTTGGCCCAAATCTTTAATGGTAAAAGTACGATGCAAACCATCTTTTACACGTTCTATTTCAGCCAGATATGACCCTGTAAGTAGAACATCATCTACATATACCAATGCAACCAGAAACTTATCTGAGTTTGGATCCCCTTTAGTAAACAAGGAGTAATCCTGTTTTGACTGTACAAAACCAAAACCAACAAGATATTTGGTCAGCTCAATATTCCACTGTCTTGAGGCTTGTTTCAAGCCATATATTGACCATTTTTACCTGCAAACTTGATCAGGTTGGGCCAGGAAATAACCCTGTGAAGGTATCATATACACTTCTTCATCAAGAAAACCATAAAGAAATGCATTGTTAAAGTCTAACTGATGCAGAATCCAACCTTTGGCTGATGCTAAAGAAATTAGTGCCCTAATAGTAGCCAGCTTATATTAGCAACAGGTGAAAAGGTATGTTTATAGTCTTTATCTTTGAATTGGTTGTACTCTTTCGAAACCAGTATAGCCTTATATCTCTCCACTGATCCATCAAGCATGTGCTTAATCTTATATACCTACTTAGATCCTATAGCCTTTTTCCCTTCTGGTAACTTGGTCATAAGCCAAGTTTGATTGGCTTCTAAAGCAGCCAATTCCTTTTGCATAGCTTCTATCCACTTTGGATCTGTAGAAGCTTGACCATAATGATATGGCTCATGTGCATTAAGCACATGATTGAGGGAAGACAGGTAATGAGGATCAAAGACATGTAGGTGTTGTAATATTTCAGCAGATAGCACAGTGTGCTTGTCAATTCTTTTTGTAGGACAATGATAATCAGTCAACCTGACTAAAGGAGTCTTTAGCCTAGAAGATTTCCTGACCTCTATACCAGGTCCAGTTCGAGAATTATCATTCTCAGGTGTGGCAGCAGGAACCACAATAGGATTAACTTCCTTTGCTATTTGTCCATTACTGCTCTAAATATTTTCATGTTCTGAAACAGCAGAGGTTTCAGATTCAAGGGATCCATTAAGATCATTCATTACTGTATCTGAAATATCAAAATCATAATGTGTATCATTATCAGGTAAAACCTGTGGCACATAAGGAACATTAGCTGGATTAACCAACATGTCCAAATGCCTGATGTCAGCATTATTATCGTGTAAGGAAGAATGGTTCTTGTATGGAAATATTTCTTTTCCTTAAAGATTACATCCCTACTTGTAAAGACAAGATTCTTATCTAAATCATATAACTTGTACCCTTTTTGTGTTGGTGGATATCCCAAAAAAACACATCGTCTAGCCCTATATCCTAACTTGTCTCTATATTTTGCTATAAGAGTAGCATAACAAAGAGTTCCAAATATCCTAAGCTCACCATAATCTGGCAATCTGTCATATAAAACTTCATATGGGGACTTCCAAGACAGTAAAGCCATAGGCATTCTATTTATCAAATAAGTGGTTGTGAGTAAACATTCATCCCATAATTTAATAGGCAAATCTGATTGAATCTTTAAAGCTCTAGCGGTCTCTAAGAGATGTCTATACTTTCTCTCTACACGCCCATTCTGATGAGGTACTCTTGCTATACTAGTTTGATGCACAATACCCTTTTTAAGAAACAAAGCCGAGCAAGGTCCCTGAATAAATTCAGTTTCATTATCAGATCTAACTGCCTTAAGCAAACAACCAAAATGAGTATATACATAACTAACGATGCTCTTAATAAGTGCAGGTACTTGCATTTTTGTTTGAATTAAGTACACCCAAGTGGCCCTAGAATGATCATCTACTATAGTTAGGAAAGACTTTGCACCATCCATAGTTGGTGCTTTATATGGTCCCCAAACATCCATATGAACCAAATCAAAACATTGCAAGGCGTGAGAAGTACTTCTATTGAAAGGTAAAGCATGATGTTTAGACAAAATACAAGTTTCACATTCTAAATTCTTGTTCAAAACATGTGGAAACACATCAATATGTTTTAATTTGTCTATAGAAGGATGTCCTAAACGATTATGAAGCAACTTAACACTAGCAGTAACCTTACAAGTATTGGATAAACCAACATGAGTAGAATTATTAACAACATGACACTCTAGGTCTTGTATTACTTTATATAAACCATCTTGTTTCCATCCTCTAGTTAAAATGACCCTACTTGAACTGTCCTGAAACAAGCAATCAGTAGCAGAAAAACAGACTCTGATGTTAGCATGTTGTAACAAAGCTCCTACAGATAACAAGTTTTGCTTAAAACCAGAAATGTAGAAGACATTATGTAAAGTAATATTTTTCGTAAGATGCATTTTTCCTATTTTATTAACTGATTTAACACTACCATCAGGAAGAGATACGACAATAGGTTTCTTCAAATCACGCAAGTCATGTAATAGATTTGAACTACCAGTCATATGATCTGAAGCCCCTGAATCTACTATCCAACTAGACCCTTGACTATGATCTACAGCAGAACAAAGAAAGGAAATAGTGAATTCAGAGATACCTGAAAAACCTGCAGAATGAGAGGTATGAGCATTATTGACATTATGAGGTGGGAACCTCTTAGAGATATGCTTCGTTACCCTATCTGTGATGGTATTAACAAGTCCATTAACCAGGTGTTCATCCTCCGGTGGAAGATGATGATGACGAGAAGACTAGTGTGATGATCCCATGTCCTGTAATGGAGTAAAATCATCATCATATTCCTCTTCTTCGTAGCTTAACACATCAACAGTGTTGACTCTTCCTCCTCTTTGTGACCTGCCTCTTCCTCCTCTTCTAGCCTGTGATGCCTTAAGCTTTTTGAGTTTGTAGCAGTGCTCACGAATGTGTCCCTGGATATCACAAAAGGTACAAGTCTGTAACTGATAACACTCATCAATCGTGTGCCCTTTCTTTGTGCAATGGGTACAATGTTTAGTGCTTTTCCCATTTGTATCATCCATTCGAGCCTTCTTCAAAGCCTTATCAGAATTATCCTTCAACCTGGTGTATGCAGCACCTTCAGGTAGAGAATAAGCTCTTTCACTTAGTTGTTTTTGTTTTTCAACCCTCTGTAAGAGCCCTACAACTCTACTGATAGATGGTATTTCTTCAATAGTTAAGACATGTGTCTTAATCTGCTCATATGAAGTGTTTACTCCCATAAGCAGTTGTATGATCTTTGACTGAGTGTCCCTTTCCTGCATTTTCTTAAGCAATTCACATGTGCAACTATCAGTTGCAGTATTAGGTGCAAGTCGGCATTGGATCCAGATCATCCAATTCCTCCAAGTTCGCTTCAATGTCCCATAGTACTCAACCAGAGGTCGATTATCTTGTGCAAGCTCATTGAGATTTTTCTTGAGGTGATATAGCTCTAATCCATTAGTTTGCCCATAGGTATCCATCAATTCACCCCATAACTGCTTTGAGGAACTTACATATATCATGTTACTCCTGATTTTCTTATCTAGGGAGGTCAAAATCCACTTAATAACAAGTAGATCACACCTCGGCCACTGATGATACTTTTTATCAGATTTCATAGGTTTTACATAGGTACCGAACACAAAACCTTCCTTATTCTTTGATGCTAACGCCATTAATGCGTCGCGCTTCCAGGCAAGAAAACCAGTTCCATCAAACAGAGTGCTAACTAGCGTAAGATTAGGCTGATCCGAGCTATTAAATACAAAGGATCATCATAAACATCGTATGATGACTGAGATTGAGAGGAATGCGAGAAAACAGGTGAATCAGGTTCATCAGGCATGATTACTAAATGACGAAGAATGAATTACTACTTTCAGCGAGAATAACGCACAAACAATGTCGGACACAAGCTGAATCACAAATATGTTGATTCTTAAGTACGCAATCAATGAACAATCACTGAGCAAAGAGATAACAATCGCGCGGTGATGAAATCACTGAACAAAGACAAAAGGAGAAGATCTTACGAAGAACAGCAAGCTAGTTTCAACTGTACTGATCAATTGAAAAGGAAACGATCGGAAGATCATCAATGGAGATAAGCTCAGATTAGGACTCTTGTACCTTGAAGCTCTAATACCATATGAACTCGTGAGCTCAAGTAATCTCCATTGTTGTATGCTTGAGCTTAGCTTGAAGAAGAGGTAAATAGAAGATATTTTTCTTATTAAATGTGTAATGTTGTTACAGTGAGTGTAATGATGTATATATATATATTATCTTCTATCTACTAAACTATTCTGGTATAACATAATTGCTGTACATATATCTGTACATATATCTAGGCTGTTACAGCTTGAGTAATATATTGTTATACAAAGGCATTTTTCGAGTACAACACATTTCGGGGGACGACTAACTAGTTGATGCACTAAGATATCCGCTTCCCCGGTCGTGCTTGTATTTTATTTTATTCAAGATTGGCCTTTCCGTTGGATCGCCCACCTTGCGAGAGCGTGTTAGCGATATTTAATATATCATTGTTTATCTTAATTATGTGATATTATTTGTTTATCATTTGTAATCTTTCCTTAGATTAGTTTCTGCAATCTTTCCTTAGATTACTGTCCCTAATCTTTCCTTAGATTAGTGTCCCTAATTCTCTAGATTAGTGTTTGTAATCTTCTAACTTTCCTATTAATTTTCTCTCATATTATGAGGATATACTTTCTGTACTTCGTATCCCGTGGATTGTTTCCTTAGCTTGAATATCAAGGTTACTGCGTACTTTCATTTGTATTCATGCATAGTTATCAATGAATACAATCAATATAAGTTTTTCCAAACACTATTCTAGAATTTACATTCCAAACAAACCTTAGCTCATGTCAGTAATTTCACCGATTTTGTCCGAGCTAAACAATCCAACCCTTTGAAAATCCTACGATCCCTTTTTTATTAAAGTATGGTTTTTTTTAAGTCTCCAAATTCACTCTCAACCAATTTCGCTTACGTGTCAAGCTTTCAAAATTTTGGAAATATTTTATTCCCAAACTTAACCACCACCAATACTTAACTCAACTTTCCGAAATTTAACCACCACCAATTAACTAAATTAATTCAATTTAAAATTAAAATTAAACCAATTTTAACTACAGTTATGCGCTTAAACTTAAATTAATTTATTAATTCATTTTTCATTGACTTATATGAAACATGTACTTCATGTCATTTAATTTAATGAAGGGCACATATCAAAACTCGATGAAAATCTAAGAAAAACTTACAAATTACAACCATATATTTAACGTATTTTCTAATTTACCATCATGTATTTTGATTTTTATACTAAATAATACTCCATATTAAATACCCTCCAAAATAACAAATTACTTACCCTCCAAAATAACAAAATACACTTTCAAAAATAACAAATTACACTTTATCATAAATTCCCCAACTCACGCCGTATTTCTATCCCAATATTCTTTTAACTTAAATCCCAACTATTTTAAGTAATTTAATTAATAGATGACCCAATTTATACATTATTAAATAAATAAGCTCATAGTTAAAACGGTTACATGAAAGTCTCCCTAGGATTTCTATGGGATGTGTTGTCTAACTTGTCTTCGATTTGTCTAACTAGTCATCGCTTGTTCGTGTTGTGTGATACGTTGTGGAGAACGTGTGCGGTACTTTTTTTTTCTTCTCTTCTTGATTTGGAGAATTATTTTTTCTTTTATTGGTTTATACGTGGGGTAGTTGTTTAGTAGTTGAGGCTCTAGGAATGGAGGAAGGGTCTTCCAGACGTAAGGGGAAGGCCGTGGTGACAATGAGAGAGGACGATGGGGATGACTCATTCCATTGGGATGTTGATACGGAGGAGAACGTGGGGGTGGATTTGAGTCTCATGCTGGTTGGGAAAATTTGGGCTGCAAGAACCATAAACGCTAAGGCGGCAATCGAAACCATGAAATCAATTTGGAATCCAAAAGGAAAAACTACGGGGAATTTGATTAGTGCGAAGGAGAAGATATTTGTTTTCAGTATTTCTAATCATACTGATAAAGGGAGAGTTCTCGAAGGACAACCATGGCATTTTGATAAGTTTGTGTGGTGTTTTAGTGATCCCATACAGAATGGCAAGATTATAGACATACCGCTTTACCATTTACCTCTGTGGGCACGTGTCTATGATCTTCCGATTAAGGGGCGTGCTAATGATGCCAATTTGAGAAAACTAGGGACGTTACTCGGGACCTTTGTGACGGCGGATGTGACGGAGGATATGGAACTTGATTGTGCAGTCCGGATGCGTATCTTACATGATGTTCGGAAAGCGCTTAAGGCTAGTGTGAATATCATGGTGGGGGAAGGGAGGATGATGAAATTTGATGTAAAGCATGAGCGGCTTCCGACTTTTTGTTACGGTTGTGGGGTACTACGTCATGCAGAGAAAGATTATGACGAAGGCCCCTTCGAGGAAAAGGAATTGTTTTTCAGTGAAAAACTACAAGTTTCAACCTAGAAGGCAGTGAAGACTAGGGTAGAAGGGGTGTCGAGAGTTGATAATAATATAAATATTGACCGAGATGCGGAGAGGAGAAATGTTGAGGAGGAAGAGGTGGCAAAAATGGTTCAGAAACTGCAAGTTTTTGCATTAGGGTATAGAGCGAAAAGCGAAAGAAGGCTAGGCAGAACCGAGGGGTGTGAGCAGGTTAATGTCGTTGAGACTGCGGAGGACTCTACGTATTATGTGCTCCCTTCTGCCGATATGGAACAGAAGGAAACAGAGGTAGACGCTGTGGGGGGTGTGTCTGTACAAGTTGACGACGGACCAATTGGACATTATCGAAGGGAAGATGGAGATTTAGAAGAGTGAGTACGAGGTGGGAAAAAATGGACTAAGATCGATAGAAGCACGAAGAGGGGGTTTGGGACGAGTAAGGAGCTGATGGTTTCTTACACTAAAAGAGGTAGGGCGGTAGCCGATTTTGGGGATGAACCAGAGGCAAAAAAAAAATTTGTATGCCGGGGAGCCTAGTACCTGAGGTGGAGGCTGAGCGGACTCAGCCCCACCCGACCCAATGAAACTTTTGAGCCTGAACTGCAGGGGGCTGGGCAACCCCACTGCGGTAGGCGGCCTTCGGAATCTGATCCGAAGGGAGGCCCCGACTATCATTTTCCTTTGTGAAACTAAACTTTCGAGTATTCATATGAGGAGAGTGCATGGCCAGATTGGGGGATATGAGGGGACGGAGTTAGATAGTGAAGGTAGATCGGGTGGGTTAGCTTTGATGTGGAACAAAGACGTAGAAGTGGAGTTCAGGGCAGCGACGGTCCATTTTATAGATGTTATTGTGAAGATGGATGGGGTAACATGACGAGTTACGGGTTTCTATGGTTGGCCTGCGATACAAGATAGACATCTATCTTGGCAACAACTTTGACTTTTGGCAGGAGAGGATTCATCTCCTTGGTTATGCATGGGAGAATATAATAAGATATTATACATGAATGAGATGAAAGGTCGATTTAGACTCCCATGGCAGATGAATAATTTTTGGGATGCGGTCTATGAATGTGGACTACGTGATCTACCTTTCGAAGGATATATATTTACTTTTGATAACGGACAAGTGAGAGATGATAATAGACAGTATCGTCTCGATAGGGCTATGGCTACAGGGAATTGGTTTGATTTATTCTCGTATGCTAAAGTTTATCACATGGACCGGGAGTGGTCGGATCATGCACCGATTTGTGTACATCTAGATAGTAGACCTAACAGTATTAGAGGCCAGGAATGTGAATTCAGATTTGAACAAACATGGGTGGGGGAGGAGGGCTGTGAAGACACTATCCGAGTTGTATGGGAAGGACGTGATGGAGAGGCCTTGGATAATATTCTCGAATGTGCAAGGGAATTGCAGAGGTGGAAGGGTATTATTACTATTGGGAAGGTGCTCAAACTACTGGTGAAAAAACGGAAAAGGCTTAAGGAACTGAACGAGCGTGACAGGACAAACAGAAATGTGAAGGATCAAAGCAGGTGGTTAGAGAAATTAACGAACTGCTCAAACAAAAAGAAACTTTCTGGCGACAACGATCTCGGGCCTTGTGGCTCAAAGACGGAGATAAAAACACCAAAAATTTTCGTAGAAAGGCTTGTCAGAGGAAGGCAAAAAATCATATTAAGCGAATAGTGGACGAAAATGGCTGTATTTTCGAGAAAAATGAGGAGATAGTAGGTTGTGCGGTGAATTATTTTTCAGGATTTTTCACTAGCACTGACCCAGAAGGTTTCGAACCAATTCTGAGAAATATTGAGGGAAGAATAACGGAGGACATGAATAAATTGTTAAAGGAAGAAATACAAAAGAAGAGGTGTTTACGGCTCTACAACAAATGCATCCATTGAAAGCTCCAGGACCAAACGGAATGAACGCGTTGTTCTACCAAACATATTGGCATATCGTAGGCCCGTCAGTACTTCGTACAGTCCTATATTTGCTAAATAGTGGTGAATTTCCTGTAAGTCTCAATAATACCAAAATTCTATTAATTCCAAAAAAGAAGGCCCCTGATAAGTTGTCGGATTTTAGGCCTATTAGCCAATGCAATGTTATTTATAAACTGATTTCAAAGGTTTTTGCGAATCGGCTTAAACTTTTTCTCGGAAAAATTGTGTCTGAAAATCAAAGCGCATTCACACCTGGTCGACTTATTACCGATAATATTTTAGTCGCCTTTGAGCTTTTCCACTATATGAAGAATTCGAGGGGAGGAGGTGGGCATATGGCTCTTAAACTTGATATGTCGAAAGCATATGATAGAATTAAATGGATATTTCTTGAGGCCGTGCTTAGGAGAATTAGTTTTGACGTTGGGTGGGTGGACCGAGTTATGCAATGTGTTAGTACGGTCTCTTTCAAAGTTGGGGTTAATGGGAAGTGCTCTCAATCTTTCAGGCCGAGAAGGGGATTAAGGCAGGGTGATCCACTTTCCCCATATCCGTTTATACTTTGTGCCGAGGTTTTGTCGAGTCTTATAAAAGGGGCTGTGGTAAAAGGTAAACTAAGAGGAGTTCGGGTCGCGCCTCACGCACCAACCGTGTCTCATCTCTTGTTTGCGGATGATAGTATTATTTTCGCTAAAGCAAATAAACATGAGGCAAAGAAAGTGCGGGATATTCTTGCGGAGTATGAAAAGGCATCAGGACAAGTTGTTAATCTGGAGAAGACAACAGTTTCGTTTAGCAAGGGCACCTCAGAGACTCGGAAACATGACGTGATAGCCAAAATTAATGTGACCCAAGTAGAAGTGCAAGAAAAATATTTGGGTCTTCCAACTCTAGTGGGGCGATCGAAAAGAGCTATTACCAATACAGTTCGGGATAGGATTTGTAGAAAATTACAAGGATGGAGAGGCATTTTGCTTAGTAAGGCGGGGAAGGAAACTTTGATAAAGGAGGTTGGCCAAGCTATTCCTTCCTATTCTATGAATGTCTTCAAGCTTCCCTCTTATTTTTGTGATGAATTACGGTCACTCGTCTCGAAGTTTTGGTGGGGGTCGGATAACGGGCATCGTAAAATTTCGTGGGTTGCCTGGGACAAGATGTACAAGCCTAAAGGAGAAGGAGGTCTCGGGTTTAGGGAATTTATGAAGTTTAATGACGCGCTTCTGGGTAAACAAGCTTGGAGATTGTTGACTCAACCCGAGTGTCTGCTGGCACAAATTTTAAAAGGAAAATATTACCCTAATCGGGAATTTATGGTAGCACAACTTGAAAATCAATCTAGTTACACTTGGAGAGGAATATGGGAAGCGAGACACGTATTACAACTTGGTCTTTGCCGGCGGATTGGTGATGGACGAACAAATAAGGTATGGACGGATCCCTGGATACCAGGCACACAATCGAGACGAATTATTTCGCCTCGAAGGGAAATGAATCTGGATATGCGGGTAGAAGAATTGTTCTTACCAGATGGTAGAGGTTGGGATAGAGAGAAACTACATTAGACATTTTTACCTTTTGAAATAGAAAGAATCACTCGGATACGGGTGAGTGTGTCAAAGCCCGATGACGACTGGTGCTGGGATTACGAGAAGGATGGGCATTATTCGATGAGATCGGCGTACAAATTTTTGGTCAGACATGAAGGTTTGGATGTCGGTCAATCAAATCATGGGACGGAAAATTGGCTATGGAATACAATTTGGAAGACGCCTATTCTGCCGCGGATCAAGCTATTTATTTGGCAAATGGGCCTTGATGCACTCCCAACTAGAAGTAATACAGCTTCTAGAACGGAATTTACGGATATTACTTGTCCCCAATGTCAACACGGTGTGCAGACTTGTCTGCACATGGTTCGGGATTATAAGAGGGTTTGGGGGTCTGGGAGGGTTTGGGTCTTGATATGTAGGAGAAGGGCAGAAGAAGGGGTGTGAAGGAGTGGATGAAGGAGATGGTGAGGGAGATGGGGGTAAGGGAGAGTGTCGAGTTCTTTACTGGTTGTTGGGCGGTGTGGGAAGGTCGGAATAGACTGTGTTTAGAGGAGGAGCAATGGGAGGTAACTAAGATTATTTCTCGGGTTAGACGAATGGTGGAGGAAATGAGGGACGTGGGACACAATGTTAGTCTCGGGTGAAATTTGGAGGGAGACAGAATCAACAGCGGAAGAGAACAAGAAGGATGGATCAAACCAAGAAGGGGACGGGTCAAGTTGAATGTCGATGCTAGTGTGAAGGAAACGATGGGTGTTGGTTAGGGAGTGGTATGTCGCAATGAAAGAGGTGGGGTGAACTGGTGCATAGTCCAGCAACAGGTCGATGTTATGGACGCTTCGAAGGCCGAAGCATTTGTAATTTTACTCAGACTCGAAGAAGCTCGTAGCAGGGGAATTAGAAAAATAGAAGTGGAGAATGATTGCTTGGTAGTTATTGAGGCCCTGAACAAGAAGGCATCGGGACCAAGTGACATCTTCCTAATTTACTGAGATATCCATGATATTAGTGCTTGTTTCGGGGAGATCTCCTTTTTATATGTGCATAGACAATTTAGTACGCTAGCCCATAACTTAGCTGTTTATTTTCCTAGAGTAATTGGTAGTCGGTCATGGGAGGGTTCGGTACCGTCAGAGCTTGATGGTATTGTTGTAACTGATTCTCTTAATATTAATTAGTCTCCCTTGAAGGAGTTATATCAAAAAAAAATCAGTTCATAGTTAAAATAATGTAGCACAATTTTTGATACATTAAGAATTTCAAAGGCAAATTTATATATGACAATAAATATTAAAATTAAAATGTACAATGTAATACTCCCTCCGATTTCAAATTATTGCTCTGTTTCATTATAATACTCCTCACATATATTGTCCAAATGGGGCAATCATTTAAAATTGGACGGAGTATAACATATATTGTCCAAATGGGGAAATCATTTAAAATTGGACGGAGTATAAATTAATTCTCTGAGATATGTAAAGAAATCGATCAACACCAAGAATTTTAAATTGCTAAATTATAATTCGACAACAATTACGGCGGCCACGTTTTCGGCCTTATTAGGGTGGCAAGACGTAAGCTACCGGACGTTTGAACTTAACATTTTTTTCCGATTATGATCGTTCCAATTTTATTAGGGTGACATAAAGGTAACACATCTATAGACGATTATACTAAATACTGCCAAACCAATAACGTCGGGGTGACAAAACGTAACTACAAAGTGATTTTTTGTCAAACTGTATAAATGGATATCCATCATCCTTAATCCCAATCTGCATGAACAGACTCCCATATTTTTTTTGTTGCAAAGAAAATATCATGGAGGTCGTTATTATTATTATTACGGTTTTTCTTTCGTGTCTTGTTGAGTTGAATTGAAGCGAACCTTTGCTAAAACAAGATATATATATATATATAAAAACACACATACATATACATATACATACACATACACATACATACACACACACACACACACACACACACACACACACACACACACACACACACACACACACACACACACACATATATATATATATAGAGAGAGAGAGATAGGATCTGGTACATACGTTTAGTCATTTTGCTACATTTTACCTCTTGATGATGGCCATTGGATTTAGTGGGATCAAGGGCTAAGATATGCATATTTTTCAATATTAAAATCCCATACTCCATAACAGTTACACATCTCCTTGATTCTTTGACCCAAAACAGAATCAAAATAATAATAAAAAATCAACGTAATTCAATTTCGTGATTCAACCTAATTCAATTTTGTTCTTCAATATATATTTTCCGTTATTTCTTCTAACTAGATGTCATTATACAGTTATAGAGTTCATATATTTATTGGTTATTCAATTTCAATTTTATAATAAGTTGTCACAATTTCTTTTGTCTATATAGACTTGAAACACGTAATTTTGATATTCTCCAGGTAATTGTAATATTTTGATCATTCTCAAGTTATCAAGTTTTATGAATTATTCCAATGTAGATACGTAGTTATTGCAAGGTAGAAACTCAGTTATTAGAATGAATAACTCTTGTTATTATATTAAAATGAAATTCAAATTCAAATATAATTAATTTTAAAATAATATTATTTGATTTTAGGTAGTTATTTCAATGTAGAAACTTAGTTATTGTAATAAATAACTCGTGGTATTATATTGCGATGAAACTCAAATGTGATCATTTTTAAAATAATATTATCTGATTTTACGTAGTTATTCCAATATATAAACTCAATTATTGTAATGAATAACTTGTGTTATTGTATTGAGAAGAAACATCTTGCGTATCATTGAAGGCGCACCCACCAAATAAACTTAACTCAAAGACAAAAAAGAGGGATTAGTTACGTTAAAAGTACAAAAAAAGAAAATTGAAATACAATAATCACATATGTGCGAAAGAATAACTGTAAAAATACTATAAAATAATTGATTGTAAAACACGGTAACTAATACTATAATGAAATAACTGCAAGAATAATATAAAATAACGCAACATCAGTATAAAATAACTGGAATAACATAATAAAATAATTGGGTATCTCATAGAAATAATAATGTACCAAAAACAGAAATTCATGCTATGAAATAATGTGTAGTTATTTCATTGTTCATATTCAATTATTGTTCATATTTAATTTTATAATAAGAAATACATAAATTACCCCAATGATGTATCCTAGAATAATCACAAACAATACATATTATTGGTGAACAATAACACTAAATAAACAAAAATTCGATATAACAAGTGTAGACACCCGCATTTTGACCGCCAGGTGTCTATAGTAGTTTTCGACAAACACCCGATGATGATCGGACGCTAACGTGCCTTGACGTACTCGGAAATGGGCTCGTAATGATGGACATTTGGCCTAGGCATTTTAAGGAGTACAAATTTCACAAAACCAACCTCAAAATCAGGCCCAGTGGGTCGTTTCGAGTCAAATAACACTAATTTGGGTCGAATCCGACACCGGGGGTAAAACCGTCTTTTAGCGACCGAGTCAAAACCCGGTCAAAGATATTTCTTGAAACTTGAGAGTCAACCGTGACACCTCACACGGTATACTCACGGTCCAATTCTACAAAATCATCCATACAAAAAATAATAAACAATTCCGTTTAAGGTAGAATTCGATCTAGAGTAGGAATCCTATCCGAGAACCGACTCAGACACTCAACCGAGTGCAACCACTCGGCCAAGTAGTACATACCAGCCGGTATTCCTCCTTTCTTCCCACACAAGAAAACGGAATTTTCATTCTCCTCAGCTTCTTACTCAAGCGGTAATTCTAGCTCAAACAGGAGTCCTATTCATAAACCGATTCGAGCATCCGACCGAGTGTAAAACACTCGGCCGAAACAGCCCAAAACCAGCCGGTTTGCCTTTCTTCCTCCACAAGAAAGCGGAATCCTTATTTCCCTCAAGTTCCCTCGTTTCCTATCCTAAGCGGTAGTCAAACTCTCCCAAGCCAAGGTCGGGAATTTCCTATAAATAGCCCCTTGCATCCAACACAAAAGACAACAATTAATCAATACGATTTTTACCAATTCATACACACACACATAATTCCTTTAGCATCGAGAAACCGATAATACATCCAAAACCCGAAGGAAACCGGTCCCGATATCCGACACCCTTCACCCGTCAAAACCGTACCACCCTAACCCAACCGACGTTGCCTCGACACTCCCGTGCCTAGCCACATTCCGACGAGTCCCGATCCGAGTCAACAAGAGCATGTAGGTTGAGGGTGTAATCAAACCCGATTTCTTCCTTTCTCTCCCTTCCTCCTCTTCGTCCGTTTCTTATGGGTCAAGAGTCGTTTTTTTATTATTTTTCTAATATCGTTATTAACGAAAAACTATTTTCATAACGAATATTCTTAAACATACGATATCAATTTTTCTATAATCGAATATCGTATCGAAAAGAATTATATTAAAACTTCGACGATACCAAAAATCGTTACATCTTTTTTTCATTCAAAAATTCTTTTCTTTTCTCGTCCAAAACGACTTATTTTACAAAACCTTTTTATTCATTCCGAATATTCGATATCGATTTCATAATCGAATATCGGGTACGACGAATATCGAAAACATGAATCGAATACAAGTTAATTCATAATTTGTACGCGATTCATCAAAAATAACAATTTTCGGACAAAAAATAAAAAAACGGGCAGACCCGTACGCGAGTCGCGCCACGCCCGAGCGACTCGCGCACGAGCCTGAAACCCGGACTGTTTTTTCAACTTTTTCGTTCGTTTATTATTTATTCTTCGATCGATTTCTAAAATTTACATCTTTTCTAAAACTATTCCAAGTATTCGATATTGATTTCGTAGTCAACTATCGAATATAAAGAATATCGAAAATATTAAGTCGAGTATGAATCATGCAATATTCATACGCGATTTAATACGAACTTTGAGTTTTCGAAAACCGACCCCGAAACAGGCCACCACGCGACCCGCCGGCGTCCCGGGCGAGTCGCGCGGCCGGCTGTTATGCCGCGGTCTTTTCCGTCTTTTTTATTATTTTTCGAACTTCGTTTTTTATACAAAACAACGTTCTTTTCAACAATATTTTTCAGATTTCGATTAATATTTATTTTCTCGATTTCGCATATTTTATGTTGCAATTATTATTCACAAGCCGATACTAACTCTCGTTTGTTTGTTTTGTAGCAATTTCATCCTTTTATTTCATTTGTTTTATTCTACTAAAACGAATCTCACATGCTAAATATAACTTTGACGTTAATCAATTTTGCATGCATTAAACTGACTTAGCAACCCATTCAATTTCTCACATGCTTAGGAAAACAATGTTTGCATATCATTCATCGTTCAACTAACGCGCGCATTAAAACGTCATTCGATATCCTAGTAGAGGCCGCTAACGTGCGGGCGGGGTTGGGTGTTCTTAGTGAACTTCCCAACACGTACCCTCACCCCTTACTCAGAACCGTGGTTTCCGGATGTCCGAAACCATTGGCAACGAGAGTCATTCAATATACGATTAACCGCTCAAGTCGGCATCTATATCGAACTGCAAAGGGACGAGCCCAATAAACTCTGACATCGGAACTGGGCCGTATTTTGTACACGGCCCACTACGACATAGAGTGGGCTCGAACGGTTCCGAATAACCATAAAATTCGGTGGCGACTCCGACTTCGATTTAAATTTCCATTTGACCATCTCATGGAGATTCATTCGCCTCCCCAAAACCCGCGCGTGGCCGCGTCGGGGTGGACCTATGTCATGTCCACAATTTGGCGACTCCGCTGGGGATTTACTGATGAGTTAATAACCTTCGGTATCCTCAGGGTGAGACTCGAATAGAAATCGTTTGACTAGTACAATGCGCGTTTTAGTTTTACGGTTCATGCATAACCCCATTTTCCCGGGCCGGTACTGGTGACCGAAGTCCCACTATACCGTTGATATAGTCCAAACTGGTTATGTCAAAGGTGTCCATTAGCCGATTCGTATGGGTTTTACGGCATGTCCTAATCTCAACTCGAGTTAGGGAGTCCGCCCCGATTCTCGATAGGCTATGTACACTGGTATAGACCCTTATAGACTGACCGAGACTTAGATTAAGAGCATACATGGCGTCGTTATACTGTTTCCATGACTACGTGCTACTTGATCCACATCTTTTTCAAAACCGTCATTTTTCAAAATTTGCATCCTTTTTCAAAATATCCAATTTTCAAAACCCGGGTCATATACCGAATTTAGGACTTATGATTTTACTCAAAATAGCCTTTTTCTAGCCGGTATTATGCCCAATTCAAAACTCGAAATTATTTTCGAAATTTTCAAACCACCACCCGGCCCACCTTTTCCGTTTTCTCGAAAAGGGCCGGTTTCACCCGATTCATTTCGGGCTTTTCAAAAAATTCATATTTCAAAACTTCCTCTTCTCAGACTTCCCGTATTTAGCAGTGTCGGGTCGTGTCATAAGTCGTTGAAGTCTCTAGCGTCGAAACTCCGTCGATCTTACATCACGGATTTTCCCCCCTATCCTAGTCCGCCTTATTTGTCAAGGCAAGGCCCACCTACATAGGACATACTCCTACAAAGGTTGGCCCGCTTACACAATCGAGTCTAAAGTCTGGGAATGTCTCACGTGGACCTTCCTTCGAACAAGGCCCAGCCCACATAGTTGGATCCTAAAGGAGATCCACCTTTCACGAGTCACCCGTTTAGGTGTCTTTCCCGAGTCAACCTTTTACAAGGCATAGCCCTATAACAAAAGGTTCACGGTCCTTACGTCTAAGGGTCACTCGTTCGAGTCTTAACAAAATCTTCAGTCCTAGTTGGGGGCCACCCTTCAGCAGAGCGATCAATCACGGTTGCTCTAAGGGTCATGTCTTGCACGTGTTGTCTCACATATCCCACTTTCGAGTCACTTAGATGTCACACCATCTGAGTCTCTAGCCTTACTCAGGGGGCTGCCCTCCACCCGAGCAGTCAACCACGGTTACCCTAAAGAGTACCCTACGATGCCTTTTTCGAGTCGTACCTATGCTACGAATATTCGAGTCACCTAGGGTTATGTCAGCATGGTTGGTCCGAGCACGCGACGTAGTCAAACACGGTCACCCCATTTTCGGACTCACCTTTCTGCGGCTCGAGTCTAATTCGCGGTCGTTACCTTGTCTAGATCAACGTTCGGGTTTCCCGGTCCGAGAATCCTAGTCATTTCCGTCACCCCGGGCCGTGTCTAGTTTGACACCCTCTCTTGCATTTGCGCAAAGTCGAGTTTAGGCGAGTCGCGACACCTGTCGTTTTCTCCAATCAATGACCTTATCAAAAAAGAACATATACCAACCGAGCATCCAAAAGTCCGGATTTGATTTGAGTCTAAGTCTGAGTTCGAGTCTAGGATACCCTACATCCTCATTTCCAAATCAGAGTCAGAGTCATTTGCATTCTGTCCTCTTTTCAAAATTCAATAAAATCAGCTTTTCTATTTCTCATATATACTTTCCTTATGTGTTTCCGAGAACATGATGAACACCATCATACACTGTGAACACACGCACGTGACTATTATAGGCACATCTATAATGACTGCAGGAAATGAGACCCGGGTTTTCCTTTACCTGTTCCATGTCTGGTATAGAAAGCCACATAACTACCCTTAGCAGGAGCGGTATCGAATCCTATGACAAATCTAGGTAATCTCCTAGTTTGGGTTAAAGACGGGAGGCAAGCCCATTTCCCACAATAAACACCCATCCAATAAGATCAACCAATCCCTACCTTAGGTGTTAGTCTGACCAATGAAAAAAAAAACTGGACAAAGAAAAAAAAAGTCCAATACAAGAAAAAGCAAAAGGCCAAAACAAAAAAGCAGGCCATTATCAAAAAAAAGAGGCACCCATGACCGAGGTTAAGCGGTCAATCCAAATGAAGAATCCCGAGACCGGGGCTAAGAGGTCAACCAAAAAATATTCAAAAAACCATGATCGTAGTGAAAACGATCAATTCAAAATTATCAATACTCATACCATCAAATAGGGGAGAAACAATCAAGTTGGTCAGCTAACACCACATTTAGCCTTCCCCCATTACAACCCTCAAGACCTTCCCGAGACCCAGGCCAGAGACAGCCCGGAATTTTGAGGATTCAAGCTCCATATGATACCCCTAGCCATTAGGGCCAGACATGGAAATCAGATCTCGCATTATCAAAACTTATCCCGATCAAAGTTCGAGCCATTCTACTCGACTTCCCCTTTACATAACAAAATTCACAATCACCATACAAAGACCCGAGAGCAAAACTCGTCAAATCCCCCCGAGAGCAAAACTCGTCAAATCCCCCCGAGAGCAAAACTCGTCAAATCCCCCCGAGAGCAAAACTCGTCAAATCCCCCGAGAGCAAAACTCGTCAAATCCCCCGAGAGCAAAACTCGTCAAATCCCTCGAGAGCAAAACTCGTCAAATCCCCCGAGAGCAAAACTCGTCAAATCCCTCGGAGAGCAAAACTCGTCAAATCCCCCGAGAGCAAAACTCGTCAAAATCCCCGAGAGCAAAACTCGTTAAAATCTTCCGAGAGCAAAACTCGTTAAAATCCCCGAGAGCAGAACTCGTTAAAATCCCCGAGAACAGAACTCGTTAAAATCCTATCCCAATTCTTCTCATTCAAACCAGTTACCAACCCCAAACACGGGAACTCAAACTGCGGTCGGCATAGAACATGCCCAAATAGTGCACACCACCTCTGGGGGCTATCCCGGAGAACGCTCACAGTCACAGGATCAATATCCTAACAATTCTAGCCCTTTGATCAAGACATCACTGGGAATGCACCTAGCCTACACCATCGCTATGGCTAGTTACACACAAAGCCCTAATAAACTAGGCACCATAATCCACTGAACTAAGGCTTGGTTTGATTTCACCACACGTGAATACGTAGGCAGCCTTTCAACAGAGGCACAACCACCCACTTTGACACAAATTCAAAAAGCACCATCATTCCGGTCACGACACCGTCATGTTCTCAACAGCTAGCTTTGTCGTCATGGGGGCTTCTCCTAGGCAGAAGTTCTCCATCCACTCACATAATCCAAATACATTCAAAATCTAGCCTCCTTTCTGTAGTGTGTCCTAGTACTCGACTCAGTCGAAGACAAGAATCTGTCAGGACTCGAGGAAATACCCACCTTGGAAATGTACCCAAAAATCAAAAATCCAGAAGAGCACTAGACTACGGCATTGTTACTGCTAAAAGTCCTGTCATGCCAAAACAGTCTCATTACAGACTATTGCAATCCCCCCATAGCACATCCTTCCTATTCCGAGGATTCGACCGTGTTGTCACTCGCCTAGGCTACGGAATAGCGCAACTTAAGAGTCTTGTCATCTTAGGTGGCCCACCTCCTTACCAAGTCACGGTCCAACCCTTAGAGAGTCTAAGTCGTGTCTGTCAACTCGTCCTGTCGCGTCCAGAGTCGAGTCTGCCGGTAGGCCTCTCTTTTCAAATTCTCATTTTAAAATTTGCAAAACCTTTGCCATTTGAAAAAAATCTTTTCGACAAGGTCAAATTTCAATCTATTTAAACTGCAAATTTCTTTTCCACCTCTTTCAATTTTGGAAACCCATCTCCTAGCACGTGAGTTGCTTTCAGGACTTCGATTTCAAAATGCAGCAAAAATCATTTTTACTCCCCAGCGCGAGTCATATTTGTTTCGCCTACGTGTTGCATGCAAAATTTTATGTAACTTATACAGGTACAAATCACGACAGCGCAATTCACATAACTCCCCAGCGGCATTTAACAAGATGAGCCCACATACAGGCCCATTTTAAGTCCCATGCGACAAGTTCAATTCCCCACGGAGTTATCATCATCAGTTCAGGTACATTTCTAGCCCATGGCCGGCGGGCCCTCCACGCAGGTCTAATGGACCTTAAACGACCCGACCGGAAGCTGCCAGGTTTTAATCCTTGATTGACCTGGTGGCTACTCTGACTTTCGCCCTGTCCAAGCCTCCGTCAGAGTGGGGGCTCTGTAGACACCCGCATTTTGACCGCCAGGTGTCTATAATAGTTTCCGACAAACACCCGATGATGATCGGACGCTAACGTGCCTTGACGTACTCGGAAATGGGCTCGTAATGATGGACATTTGGCCTAGGCATTTTAAGGAGTACAAATTTCACAAAACCAACCTCAAAATCAGGCCCAGTGGGTCGTTTCGAGTCAAATAACACTAATTTGGGTCGAATCCGACACCGGGGGTAAAACCGTCTTTTAGCGACCGAGTCAAAACCCGGTCAAAGATATTTCTTGAAACTTGAGAGTCAACCGTGACACCTCACACGGTATACTCACGGTCCAATTCTACAAAATCATCCATACAAAAAATAATAAACAATTCCGTTTAAGGTAGAATTCGATCTCGAGTAGGAATCCTATCCGAGAACCGACTCAGACACTCAACCGAGTGCAACCACTCGGCCAAGTAGTACATACCAGCCGGTATTCCTCCTTTCTTCCCACACAAGAAAACGGAATTTTCATTCTCCTCAGCTTCTTACTCAAGCGGTAATTCTAGCTCAAACAGGAGTCCTATTCATAAACCGATTCGAGCATCCGACCGAGTGTAAAACACTCGGCCGAAACAGCCCAAAACCAGCCGGTTTGCCTTTCTTCCTCCACAAGAAAGCGGAATCCTTATTTCCCTCAAGTTCCCTCGTTTCCTATCCTAAGCGGTAGTCAAACTCTCCCAAGCCAAGGTCGGGAATTTCCTATAAATAGCCCCTTGCATCCAACACAAAAGACAACAATTAATCAATACGATTTTTACCAATTCATACACACACACATAATTCCTTTAGCATCGAGAAACCGATAATACATCCAAAACCCGAAGGAAACCGGTCCCGATATCCGACACCCTTCACCCGTCAAAACCGTACCACCCTAACCCAACCGACGTTGCCTCGACACTCCCGTGCCTAGCCACATTCCGACGAGTCCCGATCCGAGTCAACAAGAGCATGTAGGTTGAGGGTGTAATCAAACCCGATTTCTTCCTTTCTCTCCCTTCCTCCTCTTCGTCCGTTTCTTATGGGTCAAGAGTCGTTTTTTTATTATTTTTCTAATATCGTTATTAACGAAAAACTATTTTCATAACGAATATTCTTAAACATACGATATCAATTTTTCTATAATCGAATATCGTATCGAAAAGAATTATATTAAAACTTCGACGATACCAAAAATCGTTACATCTTTTTTTCATTCAAAAATTCTTTTCTTTTCTCGTCCAAAACGACTTATTTTACAAAACCTTTTTATTCATTCCGAATATTCGATATCGATTTCATAATCGAATATCGGGTACGACGAATATCGAAAACATGAATCGAATACAAGTTAATTCATAATTTGTACGCGATTCATCAAAAATAACAATTTTCGGACAAAAAATAAAAAAACGGGCAGACCCGTACGCGAGTCGCGCCACGCCCGAGCGACTCGCGCACGAGCCTGAAACCCGGACTGTTTTTTCAACTTTTTCGTTCGTTTATTATTTATTCTTCGATCGATTTCTAAAATTTACATCTTTTCTAAAACTATTCCAAGTATTCGATATTGATTTCGTAGTCAACTATCGAATATAAAGAATATCGAAAATATTAAGTCGAGTATGAATCATGCAATATTCATACGCGATTTAATACGAACTTTGAGTTTTCGAAAACCGGCCCCGAAACAGGCCACCACGCGACCCGCCGGCGTCCCGGGCGAGTCGCGCGGCCGGCTGTTATGCCGCGGTCTTTTCCGTCTTTTTTATTATTTTTCGAACTTCGTTTTTTATACAAAACAACGTTCTTTTCAACAATATTTTTCAGATTTCGATTAATATTTATTTTCTCGATTTCGCATATTTTATGTTGCTATTATTATTCACAAGCCGATACTAACTCTCGTTTGTTTGTTTTGTAGCAATTTCATCCTTTTATTTCATTTGTTTTATTCTACTAAAACGAATCTCACATGCTAAATATAACTTTGACGTTAATCAATTTTGCATGCATTAAACTGACTTAGCAACCCATTCAATTTCTCACATGCTTAGGAAAACAATGTTTGCATATCATTCATCGTTCAACTAACGCGCGCATTAAAACGTCATTCGATATCCTAGTAGAGGCCGCTAACGTGCGGGCGGGGTTGGGTGTTCTTAGTGAACTTCCCAACACGTACCCTCACCCCTTACTCAGAACCGTGGTTTCCGGATGTCCGAAACCATTGGCAACGAGAGTCATTCAATATACGATTAACCGCTCAAGTCGGCATCTATATCGAACTGCAAAGGGACGAGCCCAATAAACTCTGACATCGGAACTGGGCCGTATTTTGTACACGGCCCACTACGACATAGAGTGGGCTCGAACGGTTCCGAATAACCATAAAATTCGGTGGCGACTCCGACTTCGATTTAAATTTCCATTTGACCATCTCATGGAGATTCATTCGCCTCCCCAAAACCCACGCGTGGCCGCGTCGGGGTGGACCTATGTCATGTCCACAACAAGAAACCCTAGAAATTGATAACACAAAAACAAATAACACGAAAGAAGCGATATTCAATTCAATACCCAGAACGAAATCAGAAACTCTAGAATTAATAACACGAAATCAAACCTATTAATGAATTAAGAAATTGATCACGAAAAATTGAAGTGCATTACTGAAGATATGAAATCACGAAATTGAACAAAAAATTGATGATTGAAAGCAAGATACGAAATTGAACAACTTTGAAGCAAAATTGAACACGAAACTGAACAAAAAATTGATGATTGAAATCAAGATACGAAATTAATTGAACACACAAAATTAATTGAAGAATTGTTTGTAAAAAAATTATTAAAGAAAAAATACATGAACGTAAAACAAACAACATAAGAGAAAAAAGGGGAATAGTGAGATTAATTAGGGTTTGTTATGATCTCAAGTTTTGATCTCATCCACTAATCTAGTCATATCCAATGGTTTAAAAAAAAGGTAAAATGTAGAAAAGAAAGGTGGATTTAGAAGATCCTACTTCTATATATATAGAGAGAGCGGTTCTAATGAGTCCCTAAGTCCTCTTCCCATCCGTCGGATGGGAGATGGATGAAGTGACGAGATCAATCACTAATTAAAAAAAAGATACTGCTTCCATCAAAAAGATACTGCTTCCATCTATAGTAAGGCATCATTCTTATTCATTCTCTCATTCATCATTCTGTCGTCCATCATTCTCATTTTCATCGTTCTCTCATTCATTCATTCATTCATTCTCTTGTTCATTATTCTTATTCAAAAAGACACGATCAAGACCACATTCAGTCATTCATCGTCTTCTTCGCGCTGCTGCATTCTACGCTCGATCAATCCAGTCTTGAAGTTTTCATTCAATGGCTGATATGCAAATCGTACAAACGGTGAGTATATGCATTATAGTTTATACTGAAAAGGTCATGTGAGTCATTAAGATGATACTCAATTATTAGTTTCTAATTTTCTACGTTGAACTACATATTCATCATACGAAATTTGCGCACACAAAAGATTTGAGTTATTTTAGTTCACATACTGTGTTACTTTGGTGTAGAGTATCCGTTATTTTAATGACAATCGTCTGTTACTTTTATGATCTGTTACATTAATTCATTGAAGTCGTTACTTTAGTTTTTAACATCTGTTATTTTATCGCATCAGAGTGTCATAGGGATGTATGAAACCGCCATATTAAAAAAACAACAAATAAAAGATATTGTTTCCTATAATAATGGAACGTGATTGTCTACAAAATAGGAAACAAATTTAAAGAGTAACGCCCCATTCAGAGAAATATACTGATTTAATATCGTCCATGACTTTCAGTCAAAATAACCTACAACCAAAATATACGAGTTCAGTCAACGAATAATAATACACGTTAGGTCATTCATCTTCTTCCTTGTGCCGCTGCAAAATCTCCTTCTATGGCTGATATTGAACTTGTCAAACAAACAAACTATAAGTTTTTGGTTCGTAATTTATACTGTAGACACCATGGAAGCAATTAAAAATCTCCATATTATTAGATTTTACGTTCATTGTAAGAACATTTCATATTATCGCATTCTTTTAAAATACGTGAATGAAATATACCTGGAGTTATTTTAGTGCACAATATTCGTTACTTTAATGCACACTATCCGTTACTTTAGAGACCGTCATCTGTTACTTTATGTCTATTTAATACCCATCTTCTGTTAATTGAGTACAGAGTTGTTTCAGGGCACTTGGTTTGTTACTTTAATTAATATCAACTGTTACTTCAATGTACTTAGTTTGTTACTAGTTACTTCAATGCACTGGTTTTGTTTTTCAGTTGACGCAAAGGCACAGGAATGGTGCAGAGATTTGGGCGAGAGTTTCACACCATACGTGGGACAGATATTCAAAGACGTGGAAGAGGCGGTAAACTTTTATAAAATCTATGCATTGGCCTGCGGGTTCGATGTGAGGAGGTACACAACAAAAAGATGGCGGGCTAGTGAGATTAAATCAAAATTGCTCGTATGTAATAGGCAGGGTTTTAACAAAAAAAAATGTCAGCGGAGATGTGGCAGCCAAGGAGTCGACGTCGAAGGAGGAAGCAGTGAAGGAGACGACCGAGGGAGTCGCTGTGAAGGAACCAAAAAGGAAGATAAAGGTCCGTCGTGTTGGCCGTAAAGCAAGAATTAGGTTGTACAGCAAAGGTGAGCCTCTAAAAATTGATATTTTTCACAGTGGGCACAACCACGAGCAAATTTCACCAAAGGACAGAGAATTCCATAAGATATCGAGAAACCTCACGAAGTACCACAAGCAAATGATCCTGAACAATTCACGGGTATGTGTTAAGTAACTTCTTGCAGGTTCAATTATTTAAATTCTGATCACTATATGAGTTCACTGCACCAGAAGAAATATGTAGTTACTCTAATGCACATGATATATTACTGTGGTTCATAAGCTCCGTTACTTTAATGAATACCATCTGTGAATAAACATTTTCTGGTAATTTAACCAACGTGTTACTTTAATGCCTTTTTACTGTTACTTCAACTTTTGTCATACGTTACTTTAATCCACGAATTGTTTCAGCTGAAGATCGATGTTACGCGGACGTACTAGATGTGTAAGGAGCAGGTTGAAGGATTCGCAAACGTTGGTGCCAGCTTGGTCGACTTTAAGAACTTTGGCAGAGATATAAAGTGCTTCATCATTGAGAGGCACAGTCAGTTATTCATCGATCGTTTCAGAGACATGGTGGACAATCGGCAGGGGTTCTTTTTTTATTACAAACTGGATGACGATGGTAGTTTGAGAAGGGTCTTTTGGGCTGACGGTGTTGCTAGAAGAAACTACAGGTTGTTTGGTGACGCAATTTCGTTCGATCCAACATACGGGACAAACTAATATAAGATGATATTCACCCTGTTCACCGGTGACGATCACCACAAACGATCGGTGACTTTTGGTAGCGCTCTCATCGCGCACGAGGACTTTGAATCGTTAAACTGGGTGTTCAAACGGTTCCTGACGGTCATGGGCGACAAGAAGCCTGAGTACATCATCATTGGTCAGGACCCAGGGATCATTTCATCGTTCGCGAAGATGTTTAAATCGGCGTGGCAACGATTTTGTATGTGGCATATAATGAATAAGGTCCCCACTAAATACGGTGCCTCGAGGGCTTACTACCAGGAAATCCTGAAGAAATTGAATGCAATAGTGTGGGATGACGAGATCGATGCAGCAGAATTCGACGAGCGGTGGATCGAAATAATGGAGGAGCACGACGTGGGTGATGTTCAGTGGTTCGCAACTACCTTTTCGATTAGGAAGCAGTGGGTCATGGTACACTGCAGGGATCTGAAGATGGGTGGCTTAATGCGAACAACACAGAGATCGGAGAGCGAAAACAGTTTCTTCAAACGGTTTGAGAACCAACATGGAACGTTTGTTGAATTCTGGATGCGGTTCGAAAACGCCATGGATCAGCAGAGGTATACAAAGAAAAAGCTTGGCGGCGAGAATATACAATCTCTGCCGAAGACAATAACCCACCTCCTGATAGAATAACACTCAGCAAGGATCTACACCCATGTGGGGACGTGCAGTGTAAGAGGATTTGCTGAAAGGGATGGGGTTGAAGTAACTACAGTGAGGTATGTGATACATCGATATTTATACACATCAAGTGATTCAGAATCATACGATATCGAAATCAAGTGATTCAGAATGCGTTGAAAAGCTGAGTTCGAGACCTACATGTTTATAGAAGACAGAAACATCAAACTCCGTCATCTACTACGACGAAATCGAGTTATAAGACAGCAGCCCAGCAAATATCGACACCAAACAAATGGGTTAAAGCCCATTACTACAAAAGATGGGTTAGGAAACAAGAAAAAGAAAACAAGGAAAATAAAAGGGTTTAAAAACAAGAGGGTTTAGGAAAAAATCATATGAAGAATATATAAAGAAAAAGGAAATAAGAATATAAATAAAAAGAAAAAGAAAAGTATAAAAAGAGGAAGAGCAGGAGGGAGCCGCAGGCAGGAAGAAAAGAGGTAGAAGTTGGAGAGAGAAGGGACAGAAGCTGAACAACGGACCACGACACGACGAAGACAGAGACGACGGCTCTACTCCTTATTAACCAAATTTTGTCCCGATTTTTATGAGCTTTTCTATTCTTTATCTTATTTTTACTGTTATTATGTTTAGTTTTGAGTATTTTTTTCATTCGAGTATGTAATTGACTATTGATGTTAGGGTTTATGAGATTATGATATTGTTTTGATTGATTAATTACTTTGTTGGATATTTATATAAGATTCGTTATTTGACTATTTGATTCATATTTATTAATTTTGATTGGTCAACTTAATTGTAATCATGAATCGATCGTTGAATTGATAGTAGTTTTGGTTAGGTCGCAGCGTTCTGGTCTAATCTTAATTGCTAGAATCTTGTGTAGTAGTTGAGTCAGATATAATTGCAGCGTTCTGGTTATATTTTATTCAACTGATTAGTGATCTTAAAGCGACTTAATTTATTAATTTGATTCATGCGTTCATGGTTAATTTGATAAAGTGGTTAGGATTAAACTTGCGTGCGTTCACGAGTTTTAACGAGTCAGAAAGATAAAATTGGTAATTTACTTGCGTTCAAGGATTAACCAATTAACTAATCTATCCAATATAATTGATTAAGTGATACGATGATTTTACCCGACATCTATAGAAAATTACATATTTCCTATTTATTCATTATAAGAACTTTCTACCTGTTTATTGCTATTATTAGTATTTTTAGTTTTATTGATTTAATTTTAGTTGGTCAGTCGAGTATAAAAATAACCCAAACAACCCCCCCCCCCCCCCATTATTATATTTATACTTATATAACTATATAAATATTACTAAATTAATCTGATATAGTATCATTAGTCCCTGTGGGTTCGACCCTTACTTGTCCTACTACTAGTTAGTTAGAGTCTTGTAAGTGAATTATAAATTTAATTTTCACTGCGATTACGACATGCAACAGTATGCCACCAGGGGTAAAGAATTTCTAGTCCACTACAAACAAGGTACGCAATGGCCTTCTTGTTGTCTTCATTTATACGGGATTTATGAGTTAAAGTAACAGAATGAATGTATTAGAGTAACACACAGTATGAGTTAAAGTAACGCGGTTTGTAGGTTGTAGATCCAACACATAATGCTTTTGTCATACGGGATTTATGAGTTAAAGTAACAGAATGCATGTATTAATGTAACACACAGTATGAGTTAAAGTAACGCGGTTTGTAGGTTGTAGATCTGATTGTCTTAATGCTTTAATAACCTCATGCAGAAACGTCGGACGTCAAGTGTACGTGTAAATTGTTTGAGACAAGGGGAATACTGTGTCAACACATAATTTGGATATATTCCTCGAAAGGCCTTAACAGTATACCCACTACGTTGCCAGAAGGTGGTCGAGGGATGCACTGCACAATTCTCGTATTGTTGATGACGGTGTGGAAGGCGATGACATTGACATCATAGACAGAAAGCAGATAGAGATGTCTAAATTATGGTTGGAAGTTCATGAGACGATGGGTATTCTACGATCTGCTAATAAAGAAGATGTGGAGAGCATGTGCGCTTTGATCCGCGAATTCAGGATGAAGCTTAAGCCGATTGGGGGTAGCAAGACATTGAATAAAACCCATGAATTGGAAGAGATGATAGGATGTACGTCAACAGTAGAGATAACGATACTCCCACCGAAGATTTCCAAGACAAAAGGAAGCGGCAAAAGGTTGTTATCGAGCAAAGCGAAATCCGTTGCACTTGCAAAGATGCCCAAGCGTATGTGCAACAATTGTAAACAGATGGCGCATCACGATAAGAGGAATTGCCCCAATCCCTTTGCAGCACGGCCGCCACCGACTGTCGAACCATCTGACGATGAATCAGAATCAGAATCAAAAGAAGAAGATGAGGACGAGGAGGATGTAGAAGATGAACCAGTATTCAGATTAGGGAAATATGTTTTTAGAATAACGTAGCTTATTCTTTACAGTAACATATTGAATGAATTACAGTAACACATTTCTTTAAAGTTGATTGAATTACAGATATTCATTCCTTGGAGGATATCATATATTACTAGAGTAAGATTCAGTTAAAGTAACACACACTATTCATCAGAGTAACGTGTTAGATGAGTTAGAGTAACACGGAATATCATTTTTTTAGTGTTTATTGAATTGCATATATTCATTCCTTGGAAGATATCATATTTTATTAGAGTAAGATTCAGTTAAAATAGCACACATTATTCATTAGAGTAACGTGCTAGATGAGTTAGAGTAACACGGAATATCATTTTTTTAATGTTGATCGAACTACAGATGTTACTCTTTTTCTATTTGTTTGTGGAATACTCAATAAAGAAGGCATTACTATTTTGTTTAATTGGACATCCTGTGTTAAAGACACTATTATGCAGCGTACAAGATATTAGAGTTAAAGTAACACATGACATTAATTGTAGTAACCAATTAAACGAGTTAAAGTAACAAAGTTTAAGGGATATGATAACATTGAAATATGTCAGAATGACAATAACTGTTTTTCTGACAACATAATTTGTCAACCTTGTACAAAACGATGCTTAGTTTTTTTGTTAAACGAAAGTTCCAATTAATCCAACCATTTACGGGTTACTGTTTCCGGCTCTGTCCTCGCTTAGTCATCGCTTCTTCAATTAATTTTGGCCTAGCTGCCAAAAACTTTTTTGCATCACCACTACAAGAATTTAAGTCTGGGGCGACTGATCTTAGCCACCGTCATCTGTTGCTAAAAAGAGACGCGCGACAGTTGACAGTCGCTAAGAAACAGTCGCACTAGATAGTCGCATCTAGCGACTGAAATCGGTCGCTAAATTTTCCGCGCGACCGATGTCAGTCTCTAAAGTTATACTATCACTGTGGTATTTGGAACGCTGCCTTCTGTCTGCAGAGTGATAAAACATTTAAAGATATCAAAATTTTAGTAAAAAATGAAATAAAGTAAATAATATCTTTGATAACATACTCGAATATAAATATTTCATAACTCTATCTTTGATATCCATCCTGGTAACTAGTAAGTCCAAGGTCACTCGAGACACAAATAGGCGGTAGAGAGAAGTTCCTGCCTGAATTTTACATAGAAGAGAAATTGTGGAGTAAGGAAGTGGAGAGATTCAATCTCCCTTCCCTATTAAATCTATCCACCTCTTTGCTATCTCAACATAATTTAATCTCCTAAATTCCTTTCATCTCTTTCAACTCAAATTGTTCAATCCAAAAACAAAATCAATTTACTGTTTTAATAATAAGATATGGTAGATTCGACAAAAAACAATGAAGAAAATAAAAAACACAGTAGATAACTCATGAAACAAAAGTTGGCCTTATTAAATCTACTACGCAAATTGCAAAGTATAAGCTCAAAAGTAAACCACCAGTAGCTACTTAAGCTCCAGGAGCTCCGGCGGAACCATCAGGACGAGCTCCAAGAGCACCAAGCTTAATAGCATCCTAAAATCAAATATCACAATGAGTTAGTGAATGCTAAGTATTCAGCTTTAGCTATAGAATTGAACGGTCTTCTATAACTCTGTACAATAAAAGCCGAATGTAATGAGCACTTAGAAATAATGCAAAACCAACATAACAACATCCATGAATGCAATAATTAGGAATTTTTCGGAAATCTTGAATGAAAAAACACAAAAAATCTTGACCGGATAGGACATGAAGATTAAACAACTGAATTTATCAGAATCAAGGGTAAATTAAGAACTAGAAATCTATTTATGAAACTTGCATGATCAATTAGCCCTAAACCAACAAAATCAAGGGTTTCAAAAAACAGAATATGTTCCCTAAATAATCAAAATGTTATAAGTACTAGTATTAATTAACAAAAAAAATTTACTAGTTGATGGGATTGATCGAATTACCTGAACTTTACCAAGCGTGCCCGGGGGAGGATGGGCGAACAGAACAGACGGTAAGCGATAAGCTATAAGCGTGCGGAGGAGATTGGCGAACGAGGGTGCGTAGTGATGGAAATGATGGCTGGCAAAGTGGCAAAGGAGGGTGAGAAATTGAAGAAGTTGGGGTAAGTACGAAGAAGTTGCAGGTGATATGGAGAAAATGAAATTAGGGTAAAAATGGACCAAGTTTTAGGATGGGTGTAAGTATCAAGTACTCGTAATCTCGTATGTAACATTGAACCATGGAGTCAATGAGGAGACTTCTAATAGCACGAGGTCAATAGTTAACCGTGCTATTTTGTATTTTTTTATTAATGAGGACAGTTATGTTGACTAACCGTGCTTGTTGTCAAAGTAAAAGAACACTTCCTTTACCCAAATGTTCTATTTAGAGTATCATGAATGGGAACAAAACTTAAGAAACTATGGAGAACAGTTCTGAGTGCAAGCGTTCTATTAGGACCATTCTTTAAACCTAGAATTGTAGTAGTGTTAGCGACCGAAATCAGTCGCTATGTCATCCCTTTAGCGACCGAAATCAGTCGCTAAAGGGTGTGACGTGGCGTTCTTTGAGCGTCCTACAACGACTGACGTTGGTCGCTAAATGAAAAATTTAGCGACTGATATCAGTCGCTGCCTTACCTGAAATAGGTCAATTGTATTTGTTTCTTTTCTAGCCAAAATCTGCACAATAAAACAAACCAACAACCACAATACGTCCCAAACATCATTCCAAACATTCCAAACGTTGTTCCAAACGTTACGCAAGCTTCACGCTCCAGAATTGGCAACCAAGTAAGCAAACGTCGTGAATACACTAAATTAAAAGTGTTGTTACAAACTGTTTTCAACAAACATTCACAAACTACAAACTGTTTTCAATCTACTCACCTAACAATGAAACTAGCTGACGCACCACTACCACCGTCACCGAAGGGGTCTCTATAATCTCGGGGTCGGGGGGTGGGGCCGGAGTTACAGTTCTGCTGCTGCATGCTCCTCATGCGCTGTAGCTCTTCTAGAATTTGCAGGTTAACGTCATCCTGTCGCTGCATACGCAGATCCTGCATCTTCTGCCTCTCATCGTGCTCCTTCATCTTCTCAGCCATAGCCGCCTGTAGTGCCCTCTCCGCTCGCAGTTCCGACCTCATCTCCTCAACGACGGATGGTACATACTCCGTCGAGTTCACATGACTCCCCCGAGCGTTGGGTGGTGTCCAGTACAGGGAATGAGCGTTCCCTGTACCGTACACCGCTCACTTGCGGTACCCCTGCGCGACTCTGAACCAAATCTCGCTCGGGTCCACACCTTCAGCCTCGGGCGCTCTAGTGGCCTCCACATACGATCTCTACAAGAAATTGGAGTCATGATTAGGTGAGTTGTAAAGAAAAAAAAGTAAAGAAGCTTTATGTTTGAAACTTACCCAAATGGCGACGTCCTTCCTCGTAACGAACGTTCGACCGGTTTTGTCGTCCCCCTTGGTCTTCGTGTCGAGAAATAGGTGCGAAGGCGCGGGGAGTTCTCCGGTTTGCTTCTTCAACTGTTCACAGTACATGTAGATTTCTCATTTATATTTAAATGAAAACATTAAATAAGAATCGAAAATAAAAATCAAAGGAAAGGAAATACTAACATTCATAGCCCGCCGGTACATCAACTGAGACCCACCGTAGTGGGTGGCCTCCGCGTCCGCCTCGGGATCCCCTCCCCTCCTCTTGTTTTTCTTCGCCTGGAGGGATCTCTTAAGGAACTTCGGGTTGGAGCGGGCTTTTTCGAACTATTGAATGGCGTCACCTACAATTTATACACTTTGAGATCAATAAGCGTTTTAAAGATATATACAACTTTCTATTCAAGTACGAACACTAATTGAGTAATCAAACCTTTAAGGTATTTATGTGCCCTTCCCTCGTTCGCCAACTTCCACATGTTGTCTTTGTATCTAGGTTTCGCAACGTCCATGTATCTGTCTCTCGGAGCCACCTCGAGACCTTCATTCCATTAGTGTTTCATCTGCAAGATCGTTTGTTGTTAGTGTATTAGTAATCCGTAAACAATAAAAGATAATTAATAAAACAAAAAATTTGGTGCACCTTAAAGTTGGCGAACCACTTCTCCCGCTGCCACTGAGGCACCTGGGTCCAACTGTACTAAAGCAATAAGTAGTCAACTCTTTCATGAAACTGTCCGAGACAACAGTCACCACCGTTCTATCCTGAAACCTACACCAAAGAGTGAAATAAGATGATGTCTCACAAAAAAAGAAAATATAATGTCTCACCATGTGTTCTCAGGGCTTATAATAAGGCGCCCGTCGTCCGTATATCAAAGCTCATGATCCTGTTGTGGTTGTTCAGGTTGCTGATCGTCGTTCGCCTCCTCCTCATTATCCTCTTGTTGGTCCTCGTTCTGGTCCTCCAGCCGGTTCTCCTCCTGGTCCTCCTGCTGCTGCTGCTACCCCCTGCTCCTGCTCCCATTACCATACCGCAATCTGCTGCCAAACGTCATATCTGCCAAACGAAGAAACTGATGAACGGAGAAACGAAGAACGAAGAAACAAATGAAGATGTGATGAAACAAGAAGAAGGATCAACGGCGAACGGCGATGAACTGAACAGAGAATCAACGGCGAAGGAGATCAACGGCGAAGCAAGTGGTTTTTAGCACTAGTAGAATTTAAGTGATTAGCATCGCTTGTAAATGGTCATTGGCATAGTTTTTCCAACGATGTCAATCAAGGCGATGCTAATAGCAAACAAAATTGGCATCGGGTGTTGAACTGATGCCAATATTCCAAAAGTGGTATCGATCATAACTGATGCCAATATGCACAATTAGCATCGGTTGTAAACGATGCCTGTACTGATGCCATCGATTGTAACCGACGCCACTCTTCCAAATGTGGCATCGATTACAATGGATGCAAATTTGACATATATGATTGTCACCGATGCCACTTTTGTAATATTGGCATCGAATGTCGTTTAAAAACCGATGCCAATTTTATAAAAGTGGCATCAGTTATCATCGATATCGTTTTGTAAATTGAAATTAACATACCCTCGTGCACGTTGTATGTACAACGACCTCCAATTTTTTTTCATTTGAACTCTATGCAAAATGCAATGCACCTCCCTCATCATTTGAACAATCTAAACAAAATAATTAACTTTAAAATTTATGTAATAATAACAAAAATCCAATACAACACTCCACAGTAGAGTTTCATTCACAGTTATTTACATTAAAATCGTTCACCATATAATTTATTACATAAAAACTCAAGGATAATGTATGTCTAAGTCGATCATCCACTATCTACATCATTATATTATCTATGTAATATGGAGCTCAAAGCTTCTGAACCTTGTTTATTTCTTTAGTTGTAATTGCTGATCCTGAAATACACTACATAAACATATATGACAATGATATGATATCTAAAATGATAATTATACAAGTTCAAAATAAGAGATGAATTTTTAAAAGACCTTTTCAAAGGTATCTCCAGATGTTGAATGACGTAGAGTTATGTCAAACATCACTTTCATGACAAAGTAAGTACACTCGTAACTAGATGGTTGTTGAAGTCGGGCACTACATTTTATCAAGTAAAGTGTTAATTAAGTTGTTAACTATATTAAGCCATATAAGCTTTTATTATCTTTTTTGTATGTGTGTATTACGCATACATACATTTAATAATAAATGGCTAATTAAGCTAGTTAGTAGTAGTGTAGTTGTGGACATGACATAGGTCCACCCCGACGCGGCGAAGCGCGGGTTTTGGGGAGGCGTAGAATTTCCATATGAGATGGATCGAATAGAATTTTAAATCGAAGTAGGAGTCGCCACCGAATTTTATGGTTATTCGGAACCATTCGAACCCACTCTATGTCGTAGTGGGCCATACTTAAAGCCTGGCCCATTTCCGATGTCAGAGTTTATCGGGTTCGTCCCTTAGCATATCGATACCGATGCCGACTGGGCGGTTAATCGTATATTGAATGACTCTCGTTGCCAATGGATTCGGACATCCGGAAACCATGGTTCTGAGTAAGGGGTGAGGGTACGTGTTGGGAAGTTCAGCGAGAACACCCAACCCCGCCCGCACTTAGCGGCCTTTACTAAGATATCGTTCGGTTTTGTGTACACGCGTTAGTTCGACGATGAAATGATATGCAGAGATTATTTTCCTAGGACATGTGAGGAAAAATAAATAATGGGTTGCTAAGTCGTTTAATGCATGTTAAACTAATAACGTCAAAGTTATTTTAGCATGTGAGGTTCGTTTTAGTCTAATAAAACGATAAAAAGAATATGAGAGAAATTTGCTACAAACACGAGAAAACGGGTTAGTAACGATTGAAATAATAATATAGGAAATTGAAATCGAGAAAATAAGAATTAATCGAAATCTGAAAAATATAGTTTAAAACGTTGTTTTGTATAAAAAACGATGTTCGAGAAAGAATAAAAAAATAAAAAAAGATGGATCTCGGCCGAGAGCCGCGCGACTCGCCCGAGACTCAGGCGGGTCGCGTGGCGGCCTGATTTCGACAACGGTTTTTTGGAAAATTTTGATTAAATCGCGTACGAATATCGCATAACTCGTACTCGACTTAATATTCTCGATATTCGTTATATTCGATAGTTGATTATCAAATATTTAGAATAGTTTTGGAAAAGATGTAAATTTAGAAATCGTTTCGTAAAATAGTAAAAATAAACGAACGGAAACTTAAAAAAATAGAATCGGGTCAGACTTGGGCGCGAGTCGCCTGGACCGGGCGCGACTCGCACGCGAGTCTGTCCGTTTTTTATTTTTTTGTCGAAAATCGTTATAAATCGCGTACAAATATGGATTAATTTATACCCGGTTTATATTTCCGATATTCGTCGTATTCGATATTCGATTATGAAATCGATATCGAATATTCGGAATGACTTAAGAAAAGGTTTTGAAAAAAGTTTGTTTTTGAACGAAAAGTAAAAAAAGAAATTTGAACGAAAAGATGTAAAAAAGATTTTGAATGAAAAGTTGTAAAAATATGTAACGATTTCGTCGAAAACTTAATATAATTCTTTTCGATATGATATTCGATTATATAAAATCGATATCATATTTTAAGAATATTCGATATTGGAAAATAGTTTTAGTAGTATCGATATTAGAAAATAAAAAAGGACCGACACAAGACCCATAAAAACGAGATGAAGGAGAGAGAAAAGGGAAGAGACGGGTTTGATATACACCCTCAACCTACATGCTTTGTGTTCTCGGTATAAGGCTCGTCGGACGGTGGCTTAGACACGGGAGCGTCGAGATGATGTGGGTGAGTTAAGGTGTCGATTTTTGGAGCGTTTTTGTGTGTGTGTGAGGCGTGGGATCGGCCGGTTTGGACGGGATCGGTTTCGTCGGTTTTTTGGAATTACTTCAGGATTACGTCGGGACTTCGAATGTCGTTTTTTGGCTGCTGAAAACTTATGATTTTTTTTGGTATTTTTTGATGTCTGATTTTCCTGTGTATTAATCGTGTCTCAATTGTTGAAGGGAGGGTCCTATTTATAGGAACCGAGGTGATCTTACTTGTGTGACAAGAAAGACCGGTTTGGATAGGAAACACGAGAGTTCGTGAAGGAATAGACTTCTCGTTTCTTAGAGAAGAAGCCAAAAACTCGGCTGGTTGGTGATGATATCTCGGCTGTTTCAGCCGAGTATCTGAGCTCGGGTGGTATTCCGTTTCGATTTCCGGATAGAATTCCTACTTGAGATCGAATTCTACCTTAAACGAAATTGTTTAATATTTGTGAAGGCTGATTTTTGTAGGAATTTGGGTAGAAGTGGGACGCGTGAGACATCACGGTAGGTCCACAAGTCTCGGGAAATATCTTTGACCGGGTTTTGACTCGGTCGCTAAAAGACGGTTTTACCCCTGGTGACGGTTTCGACCCAAATTAGTGTTATTTGACTCGAAACGACCCACTGGACCTGGATTTGAGGTCCGTTTTGTGAGATTTGTACTCCTTAAAATGTCTAAACCAAATGTCCATGATTACAAGCCCATATCCGAGTCTGTCAAAGCACGTTTACGTCCTATCATCATCGGGTGTTTGGTGGGAACTACTATAGACACCTGGCGGTCAAAATGTGGGTGTCTACAGTAGTACAACCTCAATTATATGCGTTAGAAATATACCTTATTAATAATGTGATCAACAACCTTGATAAGCGGACGAAAGTGAAAACTTCAGTAGCATTATGAGACGATTACTTTAAAACATGCATTATGGCGTCATGTGCATAATAAAGAGATGTTGAAGACAATAAATGTTGATGGGTTTCATAGTAGTCAGCTCTTCATGAAGGTACTCTCAGTCTGTCTCAGATTACCCTGCATTTATACACACTCTGTTTATTGATAACATATAGGGCTGTGCAGTTGTGCTTAGCATATTAGTCTGTAAGCTCATTTATAAGGAGCCGAATACTCTATGAAGTCTGAATAAACATGCTACGGAGTATATAGAAGGCCATAGTTTAAAAAGTACTCTATTTAAGCATCCATGTATGTGTATGCATTTTAGAGTAAGTATATTGTGGTACAGGAGCTCACCTGCCATCACAGAGCAATCAAGAGAATATGAAGACTTGATAAGCAAGGTTTCTAAAATGCATATAGCTGCTTTCTGCTTGAGTCTAGTTATACTCCGGTATTGGGTATTTCCTACATTCGACTTGAATACATGAATTAGTCCACTATATTGCACGAAACTACACCATGGACGTAAATGACGCACCAAATACTTACTGGAGGTGCCACACCATTTGGTTTGAGGGTTATAGTCACTCATCCTCTAATAGAGATATAATTATATATGTTCTACTACCACTGTTGCTTCATTCTACTGCCGCTGCTACCAGGTGTGCATCTAGGTTGTTGTCCTTTTTATCACTGAGCGTTTTATTTTTTTTGCATTTTGTTTGTTTAAAATTTCGTGCAACAATTATTGAGATATCATACCTGAAGCAAGCTAAGGACAAGTATAATGTTTAGCTTGCAGATATAGTTTTCATATGTAGCTTAAATATGTTACTCCAGTTCAGTCAGTTAACCCTATAGTGAATTGGGCGAAATGACTCTAACCTGCACCACTAAATAATAGCAGCAAAGAAGAGGGAAGGAATCAGTGCTCAGATATACTCACAGAAAACAACATACATCATATTAACTATATAGTATCCAACTCAATGCTAATTATTCTTGATTACGTCGTAACAGGATAACTAACAACTGAACATCCCCCAACCTGGCAACCTTATTCGTGACTCAATGCTTAAGAAAAATCAATAACTCTGACAAAATAGAACGATGCACAGAACAAAAACAGCCATAGTCACACTCTTAACCAAGGTTGGGGACTTAAGCATCTGATGAGAGTCAAGTATATGTTACACAACTCCAAACTTCATACTCGATAACGACACGCCAAATTACATATGCATAAGAAATATTCGGGTCTGATGCAAAAAATTTCCCTTTTGTTTCCAAGTTCAGCCTCTGATTCACCAACACCCTTCTATTAAATTATAATCTACCAAAACCCAACGAGCAGCATCATTCTTTGTAGCAACCAGTATATTCTTGGTGTCTTGTGCTGTTTGAGTTTGATAGTAGTTACAAATTAGCACAATGCCTGTCATTAATTTCTTTGTGTTGATTCCTAATTGTGCCATTTTATTTTCAAACAATGGTTGCTGATTCCCAAACACTTAAATTCTTATCACGCCACACACACACACATATATACCCTCTAATCCCAATTTGTTTGAGCTTTGACAGACCCAGTTTTATCTAAATCTTATGATAAAAAAAGGAAGAAAAAAAGAAAAAGAAAATCGTAGACACACCTTCTTGTGACGTTCGGAATGCGGAAAAGCCAGAAATCTAGTAGAATTTGTGATAAAATGTACCAATGGTTGTGTGAGCAAAGTTGAACAGTTTGTAAAAATGGCTGCGTGAGAGTTTGAGAAGGTGAGGATTCTTATGAAGAACGTGTGTGCGTACGTGTGTGCAGGATGGTAGAATTTAAATAAACTGAAAATATAATAAGGAGTATATACTTCCAATGGTAAGTGTTCTATGTTTTGAAAGTGAGATTGTGGGTTCGGCCCCCATATATAGAGTTCACTTTTTTATACAATCTTTTATCTGAAATAAAAAACAATCAATCTTATAGCTTTTTGATAGTCGTGTTCTATGACGAATTAATTTGGCTCATTTTGAGTCGTTTTTCATGTCATAATAATGTCGGGTTTAGAGATACTTTAACGTGTTATGTCGGATTTCATGTCTACATGGTATTGGGAGTTCTTACTTCTTAGGCTCGAGTTGCAGATTTTTGTTGAACAGAAAACTCGGATCAGGTAGGTTTAGGTCGAGTCAAGGCTGGCCGGGCCATGTCGGGGTTCGAGTTATATCGGATCAACATACTCTTTCGGGTTGTGTCTCGTTAGGGTCGATCATTATCAGGTTGGGTCATTTCGTGTCAGCTGATATGTCAGGTCAGATCTAGTTTTGGTCGGGTCATTATCGAGTCTAGTTAATATATCATATTGTAGACACCCACATTTTGACCGCTAGGTGTCTATAGTACTTCCCGCCAAACACCCGATGATGATAGGACGTAAACGTGCTTTGAAAAACTCGGATATGGGCTTGTAATCATGGACATTTGGTTTAGACATTTTAAGGAGTACAAATTTCATAAAACCAACCTCAAATTCAGGCCCAGTGGGTCGTTTCGAGTCAAATAACACTAATTTGGGTCGAAACCGTCACCAGGGGTAAAACCGTCTTTTTACAACCGAGTCAAAACCCGGTCAAAGATATTTCCCGAGACTTGCGGACCGACCGTGATAATTCACGTGTCCAGTTCGGACCCTAACTCCACAAAAATCAGCCATACGGAAATAATAAACAATTCCGTTTAAGGTAGAATTCGATCTCGAGTAGGAATTCTATCCGGAAACCGATTCAGACATTGACCGAGTACCAAATACTCGGCCAATACACCCTACCCAGCCGGTTTTCCTCTCTTTTCTTCCCTCACAAGAAAACGGAATCCTCGTTCTCCTCAACTTCTTACTCAAGCGGTAATTCTAGCTCGAACAGGAATCCTATTCAAAAACCGATTCGAACACTTGACCGAGTGCAAAACACTCGGCCAAAACAGTACAAAACAGCCGTGTTTCCCTTTCTTCTTGGCCAAGAAAGCGGAATTCTTATTTCCCTCGAACTCCTACGTTTCCTATCCTAAGCGGTATTCAAACTCTCCTAAGCCAAGGTCGGGAATTCCTATAAATAGGACCTCCCATCCAACACAATTCACATCAATCATACATCAGAAAGACATCAATAACAACGATTTTCCAGCCAATATACACGGCTTTTACACATCCATCATCCGGTTTACATACAACCCGATAGTTAGCAAATCCCGACACCTTTCCGAAGTCTCGAAATACCGACAAAGCCGGCCAAACCCGACGTCCCAAACCACCCAAACCGATACACCTTAACTCATCCTCATCATCTCGACGCTCCCAAGTCTAAGCCACTTCCCGACGAGCCTTATCCCGAGAAAACAAAGCATGTAGGTTGAGGGTGTAAATCAAACCCGACTCTTCTCTTTTCTCTTCTCTTCTTCTCGTTTTTTTTATAGGTCTTTCGTCGGTCTTTTTTATTTTCTTTTCTAATATCGATATTATTAAAAACTATTTTTTATATCGAATATTCTTAAAATATGATATCGATTATATCGATTCTATATAATCGAATATCGTATTCACAAGAATTATATTAAGATTTCGACGATTTCATTTTATTTTTTTTGTTCGTTCAAAAATCTTTTTTACAACTTTTCGTTCAAAATTCCTTTTTCTTATTTTTCGTTCAAAACAAACTTTTTCAAAACCTTTTCTAAAGTTATTCCGACTATTCGATATCGATTTCATAATCGAATATCGAATACAACGAATATCGAAAATATAAACCGAGTATAGATTAATCCATATTTGTACGCGATTTATAACGATTTTCGACAAAAAAATAATATTGGACAGACCCGTACGCGAGTCGCGCCCGGTTTAGGCGACTCGCGCACGAGTCCGATCCGGTTCTTCTTTTTTAGTTTTTCGTTCGTTTATTATTTTACGAAACGATTTCTAAATTTATATCTTTTTCGAAGCTATTCCAAATATTCGATATTGATCTCATAGTCGACTATCGAATATAACGAATATCGAGAATATTAATTCGAGTACGAATTATGCTATATTCGTACGCGATTTAATCCAAATTTTTCCGAAAACCGTCGTCGAAATCAGGCCGCCACACGACCCGCATGAGTCTCGGGCGAGTCGCGCGGCTCTCGGCCCAAACACGTCCTTTTCGTTTTTTTTATTCTTTTTCGAACTTCGTTTTTTATACAAAATCGCGTTTTAACAATATGTTTCAGATTTCGATTGATTCTTATTTTCTCGATTTTATATTTCTTTTCTATATTATTATTTCAATCGTTACTAACCCGTTTTCTCGTGTTTGTAGCAAATTATTCTCATATTTTCTTTTTATCGTTTTATTAGACTAAAACGGACTCTCATGCTAAAATAACTTTGACGTTATTAGTTTAACATGCATTAAATGACTTAGCAACCCATTTATTTATTTTTCCTCACATGTCTTAGGAAAATAATCTCTGCATATCATTTCATCGTCGAACTAACGCGTGTACACCAAAATCGAACGATATCTTAGTAAAGGCCGCTAAGTGCGGGCGGGGTTGGGTGTTCTCGTTGAACTTCCCAACACGTACCCTCACCCCTTACTCAGAACCGTGGTTTCCGGATGTCCAAAACCATTGGCAACGAGAGTCATTCAATATACGATTAACCGCTCCAGTCGGCATTGGTATCGATATGCTAAGGGACGAACCCAATAAACTCTGACATCGGAAATGGGCCAGGCTTTAAGTATGGCCCACTACGACATAGAGTGGGTTCGAATGGTTCCGAATAACCATAAAATTCGGTGGCGACTCCTACTTCGATTTAAAATTCTATTCGATCCATCTCATATGGAAATTCTACGCCTCCCCAAAACCCGCGCTTCGCCGCGTCGGGGTGGACCTATGTCATGTCCACACATATAACTTCAATATTTTCACAATAATTTTAATATTGATCTTTATTTAGTTTAATTAATTTGTCCTTATGTCAAATAATGTATAAAGTTATACGGAGTACATTAAATTATTTCATTTGAATCAATCTTTAAGCTTAAAAATTGTCTGATCATAAATCTTATTAGGTTGGGTTCAAATCGGATCGGCTTGGGCTGTGTTCGGTTCGCCGGTCATCGGGTTATATCGGGTAACGGGTCACAAAAAATTCTGGTTAAGTATGTTTCAGGCCGCTAAATTTTCAGGTTCTGTCGGGTTGGGTTTCGGGTAGGACATATCGGTTTGTAAAAGGCAAGGCTGACCTTCATTGAGCAGAGTTTAGGTAGAAGAGCCGCTTTTTAGGTCAGATGTTCCGTGTTCACTCATTGTGTAAATGGAACATCATGTTGCGGTAATAAATGGTAAAAAAATTAGCATCGGTTTCAATTTAGCACTCAATGACAATAAATTTTTGGCATGAGTTTAAATAGCTAAATAGATGACGTGGCATCATAATTTTTCATTAAAGTGAAAAATAATGGAAATGCAATTAATTGAATAAAAAAATTATTCTTATAGAGTCTAATAAATTGAAATACTAAATTTTATTAACACTAATTAATCAATATCTTATATAAATAGTTTTTTTTTTTTTTTTGAAGTGCAGATCAATTTCATTAATAATAAACCAGATGGCATCTACAAACGATATCAAATTGAACTGAATACATATTTGTAAAACATAAATAAAGAACATCCTTGAGACAAAGATCGTTATTCGAATAATACGCTTCTGCATAACCTTCTATATATCGCTGTTGATTGACACAGCCTTTCGCGAAGGAATCTATGGATCTGATGATATAGTCTTCAAAAGGATGAACTTTCTCTATTTTGACAAATAGTAGACCGAGATCTGACCTCAATTGTATCACCATACGTAGAAATTTCTTTGCTCCCATGATCTTGCACATAATTCTTGAACCTCTCCAAAAGAGAGAACAAACCCACAAAAAATATGGGAACAAACCCATCAATTGATGGGACAAATCTCCAAAAAGGAGAGGCAAGAGTTATTATAATCTAAATAAACTATTAAGAATTAACGATAAAGATTAAAATTTGGGGCTTACCACTACCAGAATTGGTAGATGGCAGCCCCGAGGGGGATTTTTTTTTTTAGGGTTTGGAGGGGAGGGAGGGAGGGGAGGAGAGGTTTTTGCAATTTTTTTTATATAAATAGTTATTGTTAAACATTATTACAAAAAAAAAACCTGCCAAGATTCCTTTATTTATACCAAAAATACAAGTAAATTAACTTTGTTTACAACAATTTGAGTTAACTATAAATAGCAAATGACGAAAGAAAAAAAGACTCCCTCCCTTTTGTTAATTTGTTTGTTTGTTTTTATATTAAATTGTGAAATGTATTTTAATCAAAGACAAACAGGTGAAGGGACAATAGACTTAAAATATACTGAGTATATCAAAAGAACAAATTTTAATCTTAATTTGAAATGTCAAAATCTGACAAAAAATAGAAACAACTTAAGAAAAAAACACACACAATATATATATCGTTTCTAGAACTCGACTAGAACTTAAAGTGGTTATAATAATAAAAAATAAAAAAGAGTGTGCGCACGTTATTGTAAACCTATTTTAAAACATATCACTAGGACGTAAAGACAAGGTAGCAAAATTCGTGTAGCTAATCATGTTAAAAAATAAAGAAAATCTTTGGCGGATTTGTTTCGACTAATTCAGAGTGACACTGGAGGAGTGTCGTGGCCCCGCTTGTTCCCATTTCCTCTTTAGTATTTCGTTTTGTTTGGTTGTTCCTGTCTCGTGTGTGCTGTTTCTATTGTTTTTGACATTTGTCGCTCCGTTTTACCAAAAAAAAATAATAAACAAAATCTTTTCACGCGCTTAAACCTAGTTCATACAAAATGTCCAGGCTTCAATTATATTTTAACAATTACTTCCAATGAGGAAAGATTGGGGTCGGTTATACTTTATAACAGATGCCACTATTGCACAACATTGGCATCGACTTTGATTCAATAAATCGATGTCGAAAAAAATTGGGACCAGTTTCATCAATTCAACCACTGATGTCAATATGTTAAAGTAAATTTGCATAACTTTTGATTTAGCAACTGATGCACAAAAACATTAAAAATTGCTTCGGTTTAAGCGAACCACTAAAAAAATTGGCATCGCTCCCAGCAAACCACTGATGCCAGTTATTTTTATGCATATACTAAACAAAATTGGCATCGATTCTAATCTAACACTCGATGCCAAGCCAAAACAATACAAATGGCATCGGTGCCAACGTACCACTGAAGCCAAAAGAAAATTGGCATCGGTTACAATGAACCACTGATGCCAGTTATTTGTTGCATATATACTAAACAAAATTGGCATCGATTCTAATCTAACAACCGATGCCAATGTAACAAAATTGGAGTCCTAAGTTAACAACTGATGCCAATTGTAAAATAATAAAAAAATAGCATCGGTTCGTAAGTCACAGTCGATGCCATTAACGCTTTAAAATACAAATGGCATCGAATCTTATTAGAACCGATACCATTGTATCGATGCCATTCACTTGAATTCTACTAGTGTAGATTTAGGGGTCATTTCGATTTTGAGTTTGTTTCGATTTAGGGTTTAATTGTTTCGATTTTGGTTCACTGTTTGGGTTTAATTGTTTCAGCACGTAGCCATGTGATTTCAATTTGGGTTTTTTTAGTTGGGTTATAATAGGTCAATAGACAACTGAAGTTGAAGACAACTGTTATCTTAAACCTCAGTTGTCTATTAGCCTATAAAGACCTTTGTTTAGAAAACATATATATATATATATATATTATACAGCAGTGGTTAAGAGTATCAGATGTCTATTAGGAGTTGTTTATTTGATGTTTTGTAGTAGTGGGGTAAGAAACCGATACCAATTAGTTAGCTTACTTATTTAACCATTGCACCTAGACTTCAAAAATTATATACAACCAAAACCATAGCTGAGCAAATGAGGTGGCACAAAGAAGAAATTAGGGTACTAGGAAAGATGTGTCATCCAAGTGACGGTGAGGAGTGGAAGCGTTTTGATAGAATTTATCCTCATTATGCAGCAGAACCCCAAAATGTAAGGCTTAAGTTGTGTAATAATGAATTTGCACCCTTTGGTTAGTTTGGTAAGTCTTACTCGTGTTGGATGGTGATGGTCGCACCTTATAACTTACCTCCTTGGTTGAGTTTAAAACAACCTTTCATCTTTCTATCTCTTATTGTTCCCGGACCAAAAAACCCAAAAAATCATTTGGATATTTACTTACTGATGGTGGGATTTGTCGTGGATCCCGCCGATCAAATAATATAACCAACTAACCTAACGGTAGTTAGGGTAAGTCGGGTCGTGTCCACGGAGACGGTGTTGCAAGATTTAAACTAGGTCGGCCTAAAACGAGACTATGCTACCAAACAAACACAAAGAAATGCTAATTGGTGAATTATGATGAGAGGAGAAGGAAGTGGATTAAAAATGACTAGGCTAAACAAGGTTAAAACGGAATAAATAAACACAAACTAAACAATGAACTAAAGAAATAATGACTAACTAGGAAGATGAATCAAATATGAAGAAGGAGTGGGTTAGGTCGGGTTCAAAAGTGTAGTAGGGTGACTTGGGTGGTCAAGGGTGTAGGTGTCTTCTAATTGCTAGAATCGGTTCGGGCTCTCGCAACTTAAACCGATGTCGAGGTAGGTCCGGGCTCTCGCTACTTGGACCGATGTCGAGGTAGGTCCGGGCTCTCGCAATTTAGACCCTAGTCCGCACTCTCGTGACTACGACTATCCTCAACACTATCCTCAACATAACCACATACAAGACAAACAATGAGTAGAGGAAGATTAGCATGAGAAGCATGGCCACTACAACTCATACAAGCATATCAACAAACACATGGTGTGCCAAATATGTGACTAACAACAAAGATTCACCCTTTACCCCCAATCAAACCCTAATCATCCATAATCTACCCTTAATCCCCCTACTAACCCACAATGCAAGGAGACTACTCACTCATAATCAAAGATAAACTAACAACAATAAGAGAAAACCACATCACAATCCAAACATCCATTATCAAGAGCAATATGAACAATAACAAGGAACACTAAGTAAAGATTCAAACTTGAAATAATAACAAAGAACAAAAGTAAAGAAAGTTATACCACCAACAAGATGAAGAAAAAGATGAAATCTTGTATAAATAAGAAACCCAAATAATCTCCAAGGATGTCAAGCTTGGAGGAGTCTTCAAGAATCTTCTCAATACAAGAACTAATTACAACTAGATTAAACTAGGATTAACTAAGGATTAACTAAAGATTAAGAGATATTAATTAGGGTTTACAAATCTTGAGAGAGGCCTAAAAACAATCTAGGGTATGATAGGATGCATAAACAATACAAGAGGGAAGTATTTATAGGGGTACAAGAATGAAGGAGGGAGGAGAAAAGAATTGCGGGCTACAGCACACCGGTCCCGACCGGGAAGGTCTGGTCCCGACCGGGACGGACCCAAAACAGGAGACTCCTCAAAAGTGCACTTCATCCCGGACGGGATGAAGTCATACCCGTCGGGGATGAGTCTTGTAGGCCTCCAATATGATCTTTAAGGTTCTCCCTTGCTTCACATGGACTTCTCATCGATTCTCGGGACTCGGGATTGGGTCCCAAGGTCTCGGGCTCGAATCCAAGGCATCGAGTGATCGTTCCTCCGCTTCGTTGGCTCCGAAAAGTGTATGTATTGAGTCGGAATCGCTCCAACTCTTCACGAATGGTCTCGGGAACCTGAAACGAGCTAGAGGAAGCATAAGTAGCCCATGAACCGCTCCCAAGGAGCGATTCCGCAAGGAAAACCGCTCCCAAGGAACTACACTTATCAACTCCCCCACAGTTAACCCTTACTCGCCCTCGAGTAAGCACGAACTAACTACTAAACTAGCCGAGTGGGTATTAGTGCACCCTACGCCCTTTCAACTCACGCGAGTGCACTTAGAGGAAAAGTGCACTCCGCAAGGCAAGTGGGGTCTTGCGACAAAACTGTGGATGCAACCGGACACAAAACACATAAACAACAATCACATAAACAAACAAACAAAAATCGGTTGCACCCAAAAGAAAACAAATACCGCTTCCCTCAAACAAACGGTGAAGGAAGCACCGGTTTAGGACTCAAGGCAAGTGACAACGTTCCCAAGCTAGCAATACAAACCAAGGTGAACTAAACCCTAATAGTATGACGATCAAGCAATGAAAACGTTGGTCACTTACCTAGGTCCTCCTAACTTTCTAAAAACGTACTACGGGACGATCGGCAGAGTGAGAAGTGAAGAACCACGGTGTTAGTCGACACTGTAGGTAAGTGAGACCCCGCCCCCTTTAGCAAAGAGCCAAGAGGGTCGTCCCATGCCCAAAACCGCCTAACTAGTCCAAGTAAAAAGGTGGAAATATTTGAAAAGTGAGGGAAGACCGACTTTTGCCGCTATCATCCTTCCTAGGGACTCGGTCCTTTGGTAGGCTCTTCACGGCAAAAGTCGGAAAAAGGCTTATTTTTGTGGGGTGTGAGGTTTCTATTTTTTTGTGAGACGATTTTCTTTTGGCATTTTCTTCTTCTTTTGCATTTTTGCTTTGTTTTGCCATGCCATTTCTTTTTCTTCTTTTCTATTTTCTTTTTGGCTTTTGTGCCTTTTCTTTTTCTTCAATCTTTTCTTTCTTTCTTTTTCTTTTCTTCGCCCTTTTTGGCTTGATTCGAATTGTAGACATTTCTTTGCAACAAGCAAGGGAGATTTCAACAAATTGCAAATTTATTTGTGGTTATGTGTAGGAGGTAGAGGAATGGGAGAGTCGGGAGCGCGCTTTCCCTTCAAACTCACAAAAAGTGGAGAACTTGGACTAATCAAACAATCCTAAACATGGTCACCTAAGGGACGGGACTCGGCAACCAAGGCCTTTTCACACCGTGGGTGGTCATAGTGGTCAAATGCAAATCCCGTAGCAAATCCCTAGTAAGCTAGGTGGACTCAAGGTAAAGGACCAACGAAATCATTGATTTAGGGTCATTCTAGACTAAAGTCCAAGACTCGATTTATACTACTAAGAAGGGAAAGTAAACACTCGCACACTAGCCTCTAAACCGGGTTTTCGAAAACCATTTTACACACAAGACACAAATACACACACAAAACAAAGGCACGACAAAAACGAAAGAAAAAGAGATAAAAGGCCACAAAACAAAAACAAACACATACATAACACAAACACCACCCCTAGCTTCCAAACGAGCCACCAAATCAACCAAACTTTACAAAGCTCCTCCCGAGCACACAACATCACATTCTCCTCCAAACTCCACAAGAGATAAAGAAGAAAAAGGGATAAAGATGTTACCGGAAGTCTTGAAAGCTCTCCAAAGCCATAGGTGATTCAAGCAACCTATAAGGAAAAAAGGAGGCAAAACACGCACAACACAACAAATACACATACAACGACATAAAAGGAAAACACATAAAAGAAAAATCTTTTTGATTTTCAAATTTTTAGGGTTTTTAAAGATTTTTCGAAAAACTACGAAAATAAAACTAACTACGATAGAATATCGCTCTCCCACACTTAAGCCGAGCAATGTCCTCATGCTCGACCGTAGTGCATGGGAGAACAAAAGAAAATAAAAGAAACTACAAAAATAAAGCTAAAAATCAAAAATAAAGTGGAGTAAACGGTAGAATGTGTCCGGCCGGGGTGTAGTCAAGTCACCATGGGCCGAGACGAGAAAAGATATGGATGGGGGAAGAAAATAAAAAGAAAGTAATAAAAGGAAATGGGAGGGGAGGACTAGGTGTAGTCAAGTCACCTAGCCGGGATGTAGTCACGTCATCGAGAGTCGGGAGCAACAACTACCAAGGCCCCGAGGGCCACCAAGACACCATGACTCAAGGGAAAGGGGGGACAAACAATAGAAAACAAGCAATAATAGACGGAAAAGAAAGGATAGTTGCCGTACCCATCGGTTAGCAACTCACTCGCTCCATCGTCTCAATGGTCAATGTAAGAACTTTGCTTGTCGTCGTCATTGTTCTTCCTCTCCAATCGCCAAACGGATCCATGGTTTGGGTATAAAGGTATAGTGGGGGGAGGGGTTTTGATGCGAAAGTCGGTTTAAAGTGAAGATAAAGTGAGGTGAAAACGTGTATGTGAGGTGTAAGGGTCATATAATGAGAGTAAGGACATGTAGGGAGGTTGGGAGGGGGTATAAATTGGTTGGGTGGTCTCAAACAACAAAGAAAAGGCCAAAGGAGGACAGGGGGCCCATCCCGGTCGGGATGGGTGATCCCGGTCGAGATGACCGGCTCGTCCCGGTCGGGAAGCTCTGGTCCCGGTCGGGATGAGCAGTCAGTGGACCCATCTTCTGTGCACCTCATCCCAGACGGGATGATATCCTTCCCGGTCGGGATGGGCCTTCCATCCCGGACGGGATGACCTATTCTAGGCCGGGAAGAGTCTCCTAACCCTCTATAGCTCCCAAAAGCTCGTTCCAAGCTTCAAAAACCGACTTCCCTTCACACGATCCAAGCTCAAACAATGACCACTCCTCCCTCGGAATCACTTCCACTTCACACCTATCACAATAAACTCAAATAACACATCAAATTCCCTCCCTCACATCGCTCATCAATCAATCCAAGTAATCAAGAAGTTCACAAAACAAAACAAACTACAAGGGAAAGAGATATATACAAAGAGACGTTTCTTGTGGAACTTCGTCAAACCAAGGTGGTGCATTCTTCATTCTTTTTCAACAACAAGAACTAGTTCCATCTCCATCAAGGGCACGAAGGAACAAGTCGAAGGCCCTAGCAAAGTCTTCAATCAAGTTCGAGATATAACGGACCTCATACCAAGGCTCTTCATGGCCTTGCCTTGACGTTCCCGGGGCATCCCGATCTTCCAAGTTCGACGACTTGAACTTGTACTTTTGGTCTTTGGGGATATACCCAAACGTCCACCGGTCTTCATGTGGCCCCAAGGGAGGCTCATCCTTCTCCTTGCTTTTCAACTTGTCATCAAGCCCATGACATGGGCACTCATCCTCTCCAATCTCGGAGTCATCATCCTCAAGTTTACAAGAGTTCTTCTTCAAGCATTGTCCCGGTTCACCCCCTAGATCGATGTCTTTCTTGGCTTGGATCATATTGCATGATTCGTCCTTAGTAGGCGAAGTGTTGCCTTGGAGGTCGAACACTATCTTTTCCTCGCCTAACTCAAATGTGATCCTACCGTTCTTCACATCGATCATGGCACCCGCGGTGTGTAGAAATGGGCGTCCAAGGATAATGGGAGTGTTGGCATCCTCCGGCATGTCGAGCACAATGAAGTCGACCGGAATGAAGAATTTTCCGACTCGTACCGGTACGTCCTCTAACATTCCTAATGGTCGATTGAGTGATTTATCAGCCATTTGGAGGGTGAAGGACGTACATTTCAACTCCTTCATTCCGAGTCGGCAACAAATAGAATAGGGAACGATGCTCACACTCGCGCCCAAGTCGCATAACGCATTCTTGATCAAGAGGTTGCCTATGGTGCAAGGGATCGAAAAACAACCCGGATCCTTCAACTTCGGAAGCGTGGAACCTTGGATAAGCTCGCTCACCACCCTCGTGAACGCTACGGTCTCTTCCTAGTCGACGGATCTCTTCCTAGCTAAGATTTCTCTCATAAATCTTCCATATGCCGGGATTTGGGTAAGTAATTCGGTGAACGAGACACTAACATCCAACTTCTTCACGATGTTAAGGAACTTGCCATATTGAGTGTGGACATGACGTAGGTCCACCCCGACGCGGCCACGCGCGGGTTTGGGTAGGCGAATGAATCTCGTGGTGAGATTGTTCTCGGGTTCGAAATTTAAGTCAAAATGGAGTCGCCACCGAATTTTGTGGTTATTCGGAACCATACGAGCCCACTCTATGTCGTCATGGGCTTTGCACAAAGTAAGCCCACTTCGATTTCAGAGTTTATTGGGCTCGTCCCTTTGCATTGCAATATCGATACCGTATAAACCGGCTTTCGTATATAGAATGACTCTCGTGCGCCAAGGGTTTTGGACATCCGGAAACCAAAGGTTCTGAGTAAGGGGTGAGGGTACGTGTTGGGAAGCCCACTAAGGACACCCAACCCCGCCCGCACATGGCGGCCTCTACTAAGACATCGTTCGTGTTCGTGTGTGCGCACTAGTAAAACGATTAAATGATATGCAAACAGTGTTTTCGGGCTAGCATATGAATAGTATGTGAACTACGTCATTTAATGCATCTTATTCTTGGTCAAAATGGTTTAGCATGCGAGGTTCGTTTATAAAGCGTAAAAGCAAGTAAATAAACAAAGCTCGAAAATAAATAAGAAAAGTAACGTACAAGTTACACGGGCGGAAATACAACCCGGAATTCACAATACAACATTACGTAAAAGTAATAAAAAATACGATGCAATAATAGGGACAGACCCGTATGCAAGCTAGACCGCGAAATGTGTAGATGGACTAACCCCGATTAAATACACATTATATCGTGTACTAAACGAAGGACGAAAATACGAGACTGTGGCATATTGCTAGCCCGATCTCATATCCCGTAGTCTTGTCCCGACTTATCACGTCAAAAGGTGGTCAAAGTCGTTCTACGTGTCGTGTTGTGCATGGTTTTGAAAATAGGTTAGTCACGTGATAGTCTTTACACGTGATGACTAATGTCGATAAAAAGATGAGGCTTGAAAGGTGTGTCAAGGCTCTCGGTTACGGGGCTACAGGACTCACTCGGTCGAGTCATGGCCTGACTCGGTCGAGTGCGTCCTAAAAGAAGCTTCTGCCCACGGTTTGGGGTGTTACTCGGTCGAGTGGTAGGTGTACTCGGCCGAGTAGCACCTGTACGAGCTATGACTCATGATTTTATGTGTCTTAAATTTGAAGGTTGGCCGAATTGAATCAAAATATTGACGAATTTAGATTTAATTCGGTTTGCCACGATAAACGTGAGTTTTGGAAAATGAGTTCACGTGATTGGCTTTACACGTGTCGACTAAGAGTCGTAAAAAAAAAAAGACGAGGCTTAAATGTTGCATCCAAGCTCTCGGTTTTCTGGACTACAGGACCCACTCGGTCGAGTCATGGCCTGACTCGGTCGAGTGTACCCTTGGGAAGTAGTCTGCCCGGTTTTGTGGACGCTACTCGATCGAGTGGCCTATGCACTCGGTCGAGTAGTCCCTGTACGAGCGTTAACTCGTTTGGTTTTTGGGTTTGAAAACGACGGTCGGTCAAGTTAAATACAAATATCGCTTGATTTGAGTTTAACTCAACCTCCGGTACTATAATCGTGTACATATACGATCATAATACCGTCGTCGGGATTTTATGAGATGTTTGCGTTAGAAAATTTGAATTAGTAACGAAATGCTTCCCTCTACGTCACGGCATCGAAGTTAACCCTTTCGGGTTATGAAACACCCCACATTGATTAACGATACAAAAATGTGAGTAAAAGCAATAAAGATCGAGATGGGATTTAGGACACCCTCAACATACATGCTTAGTAAGGACCTCGGAAATGGGCTCGCGAATAGTGACGGGACTATGGAGTATCGAGGATGTATGTAAGTTATGGTGTGTGTGTGTGTGTGTGTGTGTTGTCGGTTTATCGAGGGACAAGGGACTCGGTCTTTGTATGTGATTGCTTAGGGTTGTAGAATGAAGAGTGTGGCTGAGATGTAGGGTAAATGTAGGGTAAAATGGATGTGTAGAAAGTTGGTAAAAGTTGTGAAATGAGTGAGGGTCATGGGGTATTTATAGGAGAAACCCCACGACCTAGGGTCACTCGATCGAGTGCCCTAGTGCACTCGGTCAAGTGCCTTCAGAAATGAATCTGGTCCGGTTTTTGACGCTCCACTCGACCGAGTGGGTCAATCCACTCGATCGAGTGGATCAGATAATCCGAGACATTTTAGGAAAGGTTGACTTGGTTGATTTGGTTAATCTTTTTTGAATTTGTGGTTGGGCGCCATCTTCTAGAAGACGTACCTGGGCTGATTTTGTGACGGGTTCGTCTTTGACCGGGTTTTGACCCGGTCGCCAAAAGACGGGATTTATTTTTGGTGTCGGTTTTGGCCCAAATTAGTCTTATTTTGCTCGGAACGACCCACTGGGCCTGAATTTGATGTCTGTTTTGTGAGATTATTACTCCGCTAAAAGTCCATGTCAGATATTATTGATTTCGGGTCCAAATCCGAGTATACTAAGTCACGTTTGCGTCCGATCATCATCGGGTGTTTGTCGGGAACTGCTATAGACACTAGCAGGCAAAATGCGGGTGTCTACAGAGCCCCCACTCTGACTGAGGCTTGGACAAGGCGAAAGTCAGAGTAGCTACCAGGCCAATCGCAGATTACGACCTGGCAGCCTTCCGGTCGGGTCGTTTATAGTCCAGTAGACTAGCGTGAAGGGCTCGCCAGCCATAAGCAGAGGGTCATACCTGTCCTGCTGATGATGGCTCCGTGGGGAGTAAAACTTGTTGCCTAAGTCCTAGGCGTGCCTATATGTGGGCTCATCCTATACCATTTCGGGGAAAATGCCGCCTCGGGCGTTCCGCTGGGGAAATATGTGAACTGTACGGGCTTGCTTTTGAAGCCCTGAGTCGTACCTGACCTGATGATGATGCTCCGTGAGGAGTAAAACTTGCCTTTCGGGGCGTAGGTGTACTCGTATGCCGACACATCACGCCTTGGATGTAGCATACCGGGGAAAAGTTGACTCCGTTGGGGAATTTAAGTAGTTTCGCGGGGACTTGCTTCTGAAGTCTTGAGGTGTACCTGTATGCTGACACATGATAAATTGCATGTAACACATAGGCAAAACACCGACTTGTGCTGGGGAAAAATGCACTAGATTTTGAAAAAAGTTGAAATTTTCGAAGAAGGAATTTTTTAGAAAGAATTTAGGAAAGCTCAGGATGACTAGATTCCTATTCTGGGTTGAAGTCAGGCCTGCATATGTTGGGGCCCAGTTTACTGAGGAGGCAGGGTTAGTCAGGGTTACTGCCAGGCTTCCCTATTATAAATACAGGTTTCCCTGCTTCAGCTTTCTGCACTTCAAACCAAAACTCTCCTTTTCTTAAAATAATCTCTCAGTCTTTCAAGAGACATCAAATTCCTGCGATGGGCATCGAGCATCTCACATCAATGCTTTTTGCTTGGTCCCAACATTTTCGGGATGAAGACAGGATTCAGCTGACCCAAATGGGGATTACCAGCCTATTTCCTCTTAGGCGTCTGGTGCCTGATGTGCATTTCTTGGATGCTTGTTTGGCGCTTTGGGATACTACCCACCACGTCTTTGCGTTCCCGCGGGGAGAAATATGCCCTCTTCCCGAGGAAATCGCAGCCATTGGAGGTTGGAGCCCCGTTGCTCGCCCTGCCATTCCTCCGTTCTACCCGGACCCGAGGAGGAGACTGAGGGATTTCTTGGGTCTGTCTCATGCTGAGAAAGATCGAATGGTGCGGGGAGATACTGTCTCCCTTTTCGATTTGGCTGACAAGTTCATGAACAGCCAGGACGTAAGGGCTACGCCTTCTCACCGGCGTAGAGCTTTCGCGTTTTGCATGCTGCACCGCTACGTGTTTGAGGGGTTGATGGATGCTGACTCATGCGTGGGTCAGATTAGGCTGATTGGAGTGGTTGACCAGATGGAGACTGGTCACAGCCCTGCTTGGCTAGCCACGGGAGAACTCATCATGGGTCTGGATGCTAGGCGACTTGACCCGACCCGGCAACTGACGGGGAGTACCCTTATTCTGCAGGTAAACGTCTCTCGATTTTTCAATTTTGCTTCGCGCGATTTTTTTTTGTTTCGCGGTTTCTTGAAGTCCGTAAGTCACTCGATCGAGTGGACCTACCACTCGATCGAGTGGTGTCTGTAAAGTGCTTCTGCCGGCCTGTGAAGGGCTTACTCGATCGAGTCAGAGGGTGTACTCGATCGAGTGTCATACCTGGTAGTCTTCTGTTTGCTTTAGCGAGTCTTACTCGATCGAGTCAGAGGGTGTACTCGGTCGAGTGCCATACCTGACGAGCTTCTGGTTTTCTTAGAGAGCTTTACTCGATCGAGTCAGAGGGTGTACTCGATCGAGTGGGCTGTAGCGAACCATTCCGTCACTCATGAATTCCGTGTATACTTCTGCAGGTTTGGCTGTCGGAGCGCTTATCGATCATAGAGCCTCCTCCGAGCGTTCCAAACTACCGTAGCAGCCAACTCAGTTCTAGGGGGCGCAGGATAAGCTCGAATCACCATATAAATCGAGCTTACTGGGACGAGGAATTGGTGTTCCACGGTGGCCCCTTGATTAGGTGGACGGTTGCTTGGTGGTTCCTTTCCAAGCTGACGGGGTTGGCCAAGAGGGACCAAGCTCGCTATCTCGTGATCCTGTCCCTTGACTGGACAGTTCATATTTACCCGGACCGCATCCTGAGGCAGTTCGGTTCGTCTCAGCGCATTTCTGAGACTGAAGCCATTATTAGCGTCTCGCTCCAACTGACGGACGCTATGTGCGACACCTGGTTGCAGAGGTGGTTTACTCGTCCTACATGGACTATTCCCAACCCTTGCCAATCTTCTTGGGTTTCTCGAGCCTACGAGAAATGGACTTCTGAGGAGTCCGAGGAAGCTCGCAAAGCTCCGAAGGTCGATGAGGCCTTCGAACTGGTCCGTCGGGAGACGGCAAAGGACAATAGAGGATTCTATGACAAGGGAGAGACCCCTGCTACCTTAGTCCAATTAGAGTCGGGTCTTAAGTCACATACTAAGACTCGAGCTAAAGATGCCGGTGCTAGTGGCACGCGGGGGCGGCAAAGCCCCCAGACTGATTTGGAGCGGCGACTTGGGCCAAGGCTGGCGGCCCGGGACCGACTAGGTCCGCGTGACAGGCTCCCTGAGCCCGTGAGAGCCCGACTCGGGCTAATCGAGGTGGATGAGGACTCGAGTTCCAAGAAGGGAGTCCGGGCTAAAGAGGTTCCTGTGGTGATTCGGGAACGCTCTCCTCCGCGTCGTCGTCAGTGGACGGCCAAGGAGGCCAAGGACAAAGGGAAGGGCAAGATGCCCTGAATACCGAGTCCTTAGTTCTATTATTTAAATATTATTATTATTTTTGTCGTGTGCCTCTTTTTGTAGTTTTTTTTTTGAATTCCTGCGCTTGTAATTTTCCCAAGCTTTTTGGGATTTTTTTGTGATAAATAAGGGAAGTTTATTATTAAAAACCGTTTCTGTCTTTTCTCGATTGCATTGGTTGTGCCCTTTTGAGGGGCTGCCTACGTATCCGCAATTAGCAGAATCAAACCAAACGTAGTTCAGGCTTAGGAAATTGCAATCTCGAATTACACCAAGACTATTGGTTCAAGATGTTTTGCGACAGTAGAATAAATAATTCTAGCTCATTGACTTGCTTTTGTAAAATAAATGTTTTTGATAAAAATTGCTAATGACATTGAGAAATGGCTAAGGGTAGTAGCGCTTCAGCTGGTCCAGGTTGGTTGGGTTGACAAATTCATTCCCGTCCAGGTCCGTCAGCATTACTGCTCCCCCTGATAGGATTTTCTTCACCAGATACGGCCCAGCCCAGTTGGGTTTGAATTTTCCCCTTGGGTCAACTGGTAGCAAGGCTCGAACAAACTTAAGGACTAGGTCCCCTTCCTTAATGTTCCTGGGCCTTACTCGCTTGTTGAAGGCCCGTTGGATCCGTTTCTGGTATATTTGGATATTGTTGAGAGCGCGGGACCGTCGTTCGTCTAGTAGAACCAACGAATCGTACCGTGCTCGAACCCAGTCAGCTTCGGGTACTTTACTTTCTAGCAGAATTCTGAGGGACGGTACCTCTAGCTCCACTGGTTGGACTGCTTCCATCCCATAGGTTAAGTAGTATGGTGTCGCTCCGGTTGCGGTGCGAATTGACGTCCGGTACCCCCATAGGGCAAAAGGTATTTTCTCGGGCCAGTCCCGATAATTATCAGCCATCTTTTTGAGTATGGTGACAATCGTTTTATTGGCCGCCTCTACCGCTCCGTTTGTTTGGGGACGGTATGGCGAGGACGTGTGCCTTTGAATTTTGTATTTAGCCAATAGGGCCGCGGTCTCAGCTTGGAAATGAGTTCCATGATCACTGATAAATTCATGCGGGATTCCATACCGGCATATTATCTTGTTTTGGATAAATTTGGCAACATGCTTAGCATTGAGGATGCGATATGATTCAGCTTCGACCCATTTGGTGAAATAGTCGATAGCTACCAAAATGAAGCAGTGTCCCCCAGTACCGGAGGGATTTACTTTCCCGATTATGTCGATACCCCAGGTTGAGAATGGCCAAGGTGACGTCATGGTATAGAGCAGAGATGGCGGCATATGTTGCACATTGCCAAAGATTTGACAGTTATGGCAATGTTTGACATATAACTGGCAGTCGGCTTCCATGGTGTTCCAGTAATACCCTAGCCTCATGATTTTTCGGACCAGCATGTGAGCATTCATGTGTGGACCGTTTTCGCCATCATGTACTTCGGCCATTATCTTCTCGGCCTTATATTTGTCAACACAAAGGAGAAGAGCCCCCTGTGCCGTCTTTTTGTACAGTTGCCCGTCATCAGTACGGATGAACTGGGTGGCTAGCCTCCGTAAGGCTTTCTTGGCTCGGCTTTCCGTCCCGGGGGGATACTCTCCGTTGGTCAGGTATGTTAACACGGCTTGGTACCATGGTTCGGGATCGGTTATCTCGATGTCTTCGATGTCATGGACGTATGCCGGTTCGGACCGTCTTTCGACGCAAATTGGCATACTGGTCACATGGTCGGGAATGTTCAGTAAAGAAGCTAATTTTGAGAGTGCATCTGCAAACTGATTTTCTTCCCGAGGCAGGTATATGTATTCTACCTTTTGGAATTGTTTCTCGAGATCCCTTACTCGTGCCTGGTAGGCCACGAGATTAGCATTCCGAGCCTTCCATTTTTGATGTGCTTGGTTAATGACCAAGGATGAGTCGCCATGTACCCGGAGATTTGTGATCCCTAGGTTGGCGGCGGCTTGTAGCCCATAAATGCATGCTTCGTATTCTGCTGCATTGTTAGTGACGTCAAAGTCCAGTTTGATGGAGACGGGAGTATGCTCCCCTCTTGGTGAAATTAGGAGGATCCCGACTCCGAACCCCCGAAAATTAGATGCTCCGTCGAAGTATAAATCCCATGTTTCGGCATCGGTATGGAAAATATCTTCGTCTGGGAAGGACCAGGTATCGGTGTGCCCTTCCTCGGTTACCGGGCTGTCGGCGAGGAATTCAGCTACTATTCGCCCCTTAATAGCCTTTAACGGTACAAATTTTAAGTCGAACTCTGCCAACATTAGAGTCCATCTTGAAATCCGGCCATTAAGGATGGGTTTTTCGAAGAGATACTTGATCGGGTCCATTCTGGATAGAACATGGACCTCATAGCTGAGCATATAATGTCGGAGCTTCTTAGTGGCCCAGACTAGAGCCAAGCACGTCTTTTCGAGCATGGTGTATTTGCACTCATACTCTAAAAACTTCTTACTGATGTAATAGATGGCTCGCTCTTTGGAGTTAACTGTCTGAGCCAGCATAGCCCCCATGGCTGTCTCGGTCGTTGTTAGGTATAATGACAGAGGCAAACCTGGTTGAGGTGGCATCAAAACAGGCGGAGCAGACAGAATTTCCTTGATTTTGTCGAAAGCAGCTTGGCATTTGTCATCCCATAGTACCCGCTCCCCTATTTTCAGTTTCTTGAAAATTGGTTCACACACCATGGTTAGCTTGGAAATGAATCGACTAATGTACTGGACTTTCCCGAGAAATCCCCTTATTTCTTTTTCGGTTTTAGGAGCTTGCACCTCGGTAATGGCTTTGATTTTAGCTGGGTCGACTTCGATACCTCGTTGGCTAACGATATGACCCACTAATTTGCCTGACGTTACCCCAAAACTGCACTTTTGAGGGTTTAGCCTCATGTTGTATTTGCGCAATCGGGTGAAGAATTTTCTTAGGGCGGTGATGTGACCGTCCCGTTCTTTGGATTTGACGATCATGTCGTCTACATAGACCTCTACCTCTTTATGCATCATGTCGTGTAGTAAGGTGGTAGCGGTCCTTTGGTATGTGGCCCCGGCATTAATAAGACCAAACGGCATGACGGTGTAGCAGTAAGTACCCCAAGGTGTAGTGAAGGTAGTCTTACTCATGTCTTCTTCCGCCATCTTGATTTGATTATATCCGGCATACCCGTCCATGAATGACAGAAGAGCATGATCGGTCGTGTTATCCACCAGTATATCGATGTGTGGTAACGGAAAATCATCCTTCGGGCTTGCTTTGTTAAGATCCCGAAAATCTACGCATACCCGCACCTTACCGTCCTTTTTAGGAACCGGCACGATGTTTGCAACCCAGTCCGGATATTCGGACACTTGTATGAAGCCGACTTTGAATTGTTTGTTGACTTCTTCCTTTACTTTGAGAGACCACTCGGGCCTCATTCGGCGAAGCTTTTGTTTGACCGGTTTGCACCCGTCTTTGATAGGTATATGGTGCTCGGCTATTTCCCGGTCTATCCCCGGCATGTCCTTGTAGGACCACGCGAAGACATCTTTGAACTCTTGGAGGAGGTTTATGAACTGTTGTTTCTCCTCGGGATCTAAGGATAACCCTATCTTAAGTATCTGAGGCTCTAAGGTTGTTCCCACGTTTATGGACTCGGTCTCTTCAATTACCGGATTCCGGGATTCCCTTTGCTCTAGTTGCTCGATCAGGTGTGGAGGTAAGGGTACCTGTTCGTCGGATTTCTCAATGTCATAGCATAAATCATTTTTGAAAGCAGGATTTAAAAGAGACAAGTCGTAAGCAGAACGGTTGTTATTATTGATTGAAAATTTAGAAAATAGCTCAAAGAGAGCAGCCATCTGATCGTTGGTCAGTGGCGGGATTGGTAAAGCACTCGGGACAGACCCCGAAGTGCTAGCAGCAGGAATGATAGAAGGGAGGGGGGTTACAGGGGTGACTCTAGCACTGACTTCTCTAGACTCGACCTCAGACTCTGACTCAGACTCCGACTCAGACTCGGACTCAGACTCAGGCATGTCTCCCTCTCCGGCGACCAACTTGTAGATCCTTCCTTGACTGTCAGTCCACTTGACAGTTTTCCTCCAGGCCCTTTTTCCCGTCTCGAAGCCAACATCCGAGATCAGCTTGGTCGGGTCAAACCTGTTGCTGCGGAGAATCAGGTTGACCAGGTCTTCCTTTGGAGTCGGGGCTACGGCGTCTTCCCCGAAGAGTAGCCCTAGCACGGGCTCGGCATCGTCCGCTCCGTCGGACTGGGTGAGGGTGAGCACCTCATCCGGGATGTAGTTGCAATCTCGGGCCAAGTGGGTCCCGAGGTGCGTAGCGCTGGGTTGGTATAGCCCAACTTGGACAGCCCCGAATACGGGTGTGACAAAGTAGTCAGACAACCGTGGGCTGTAAGGGCTCAAGTAGATACCCTTCATGATGTTGCAGGCCTTTTCAATTCCTGCTCGGACAACGTTGTCCGGAGTAAGGGCGTAGCCAAGGCCGAAGTGAGAGTCCTCGTCCTTGAGAACCTCGATGATCTTCCCAGCTGGAAGGTCGGGTCGAGAGGTAGCCCCCGGAAGGTACCCTAGGTTTTGGAGCATCGTGTCAATGCTCGTGGTGAAGTAAGGCCTAAAAAGGTACTCTTCCTCGATCATCCCCACAAAGTCGAACCCCCAGAGGTCCGTGCGGCCCGTGGCGTTACAGCTAGCCACGGTCATTGGGGTCGCCTCTAGAGTAATAATACCGTCGAGTAGAGGCATCTTGATCTTGCGGTGCAGGGTGGAGGACACAGCTTTCACCGCGTGAATCCACGGCCTTCCTAGGAGCAGGTTGAATGAGGAGGTGACATCAATCACCTGGAATTCAAGCTCCTTTTCTACTGGGCCCGTGATGATGGTCAGTTTTATGGCCCCAGCTACCGACTTCGGGCTCCCATCAAAGGCTTGGATGGTTTGAGCAGTCGGGATATAGTCAGCCTCGGTAACGCCGAGGGCTTTGGCGGTCCTTAGAGGAAGGACATTCACGGCTGACCCGTCATCAACTAGGGTCATCGGGAGGTATTTTCCCCGGCAAATCACCGTGATGTAAAGGGCCAGGTTGTGGGAGGTCCCGAATGGCGGCAGGTCGGCTTCGGAAAATGTGATCATTGGGCCTCCTACTTTGGCCTTACCCTTCAGGTGGGGTAGGACCGTGGCTACCATTTCAGCGGGGGTAGCCAGAGAGTCGATCTTGACTTGATCGAGAGCCTTTGTAAGTGCTTCTCGATGTTCTTGAGAGCTAACAAGGAGTTGCCATATAGTGAGGTCAACTCGGGTTCTCTTCAGTTGCTTCACGACGGCCGTTTCGGCGGTCGGTTCTTCAGGGGCGACTTCCATCCCGAGTGGATCGGTGATGGTTGTCGGGATAGGGGTGTCCCTAGTGCTTGTGGCTAAGTAGGGACGACCAAGGTTGTTGCTGGCTAGGACTCGAGTTTTGACCTCTCGAATCTGTTCAGGGGTGATGGGAATGGCTTCCCCTTTAGCGAGGTAGATATCATCCTCGTCATCGAACCAGATCCCGTTCACTTGCGGGACGTAGGGGGAGATAAGGTGAGAGCAGTCGATCACCTCCCCGGCAAAGATGGCATGGGAGCTGAAAGGGTTCTCCTTGTTGCTGGGCTTATCTCCGGGTAACGGGATTTTTCCGCTTTCAATTAAGTCCTGGATCAAGTGTTTCAGCTTCCAACACTTCTCGGTATTGTGCCCATTGCCCCGGTGGTATTGGCAATAGGCCTGAGCATTGTAGTTCTTGGAGCTTCGCTCGACCGGAACTTCAGGACTTGGGCCTATCGGTTGGATTAGGCCTTTTGAGGATAGACTTTGTAAGGCATAAGTATAGGTAGTACCTATATCAGTGAAGACCCGAGGTGGGGTGTTCTTCTTGGACGGGGCATCTAGTAGACTAACCGCGTTAAAAATGCTGCGGGTTGCAGCCTGGGGCTTAGTGGTGGAGGAAGAGGCCCCTTGGTATCCTTTGCTAGCAGCCTTAGTGAGGCTTTCTAGTCTCAGGTCGTCTTCGATCCTCATACCCATTTCAGTAAGGGTGGTGAAATTGGGTATGACTGCGTACCGAAGGTGAACCCGGTAGGAGGGGAGGAGGTTCTTGACAAAAGCCTCCACCAGAGTCTTCTCGTTGGGCTTATCGACCAATTTCACGCTCTCGGCCCTCCAGCGTTGAAGGTACTTAGTGAAACCTTCCTTTGGCTCTTGGGCCATGACCTCCAGAGATCGCATCGTGGTTTGGATCTCGGTGTTGTCAGCGTAGTTCCGAGCGAACTCGGTAGCCACATCATCCCATGTAGGGTATTTTTTCGGGTCTAGCCTATAGTACCAGGCCCGTGTGTGTTTCTCAAGGGATGCAGCGAAGAGGTTCTTGAACATGGATGAGTCCACTCCCTTGATGGCCATGAATTCCTTGAAGGCCCGCACATGTAGTAACGGGTCCTCAGTTCCCTCGAACATGGGCAAACCTGTGAGGTTGAGGTTTGCGGGCAGCTTGTCACTCACCGTGGAGTACTCTCGGCTATTCTCCCGGTGGATATTGTTACTCCCAGTCAAATGGACTTGTTCTTCTAACCGGCGCACTGCGCTGACCAGTTCAGTTATGGGCCCAGTAGTCCCGACATTAGGAGTCCCCTGCTCCACCGTAGCTAGGCGAGCAACAATGGCCACTTGGCCAGCCCTCATTTCGGTCAGTTGGGCCTCGATGTCGGTCTGCTTTGCGACCATGGCGTCCAAAGCGGTTTGCAGACTGTTCAAAGTAGCCATCCTTCGAGCGTGTCTGGTTGCCGGCGGCCTGTCTGTAAGAACACCGCGTAATCAGAAACTGAACCCAGATCTCGGAAAAGGAAGGAAAAGTACATCCCGAGCAACACTAAGAAAGAAGACTAGAGACTCGAGAAAGACATCTAGACGGATGACTCGATGGGTGGTATAACTTCCTTAGGATTTTGGCTTTGTGGGCCTAATCTCGTTCGAAGGAAGGTCCACGTGAGATTTTCCCCAGACTTTTGACTCGAGTGTATGGACGGACTTTCCTTTGTAGGGGTATGCCCTACGCGGGTCGGTCGTGCCTTGACTGATAAGGCGGACTCGGGAAAGGGAGGAAACTCGTGATATAAGATCAGCGGAGTTTCGACGCTATAGACCTTCGTCATACTATGCAAAGACCTGACACACGGCTAGACGGTAGGTCCTATAATAAGGAAGGTTTACTAGGATGGTTGGATGTTTGAAATTTGAATGTTGAGTGAGCGGAAGAATTTCCGGGAGTCTTGAAAAAAAACGGAATTCCGAAAACCAAGATTAGAATTTTGAAAAAAAAAAAAAACTCAGAAAATCGAGATGGTGTTGGAAATTCACGAATTAAAATGGGCAGCATGCCGACTAGAGAGAAAGGATATTTTGAGTCAAATCAGTTGATCCTAAATTTCGGCGGCATTCCGAGTTTTGAAAATTGGATATTTTGAAAAGACGGGTCCCGAAACGGACAGCATTTCGGGTTTTTCAAAATTTGGGTGTTTTTGGAAAGATGCATTTTTTGAAATGACGGTTTTGGAAAAACGACACGGAAACCAAGTAGCATGTAGTCAAACAAGCATTATAACGACGCTTATGTATGCTTTACACTAAGTCTCGGTCGGTCACAATAGGGTCTATACCAACAACGATCGCATTCTCACGAAACGGGACGGACTTCCTAGCCAATTTTGAACTAGAACCTGCCGTAAAACCCCGGTGAGTTCCGCCATCGAAGTCTTTAGCGCACCCATGTAGGAATGCACCGTGGTATAGTGGGACGTCGGTCACAAGTAACCGGCCCGGGCAAAATTTGGGTTATGCATGAACCATTAAACTAATGCGCACACACTAATATTCGAACGATTTCTCTTCGAGTCTCACCCTAGGAACCCCGATGCCATGTAGTACATCAGGTATCCCCAGCGGAGTCGCCAAATTGTGGACATGACGTAGGTCCACCCCGACGCGGCCACGCGCGGGTTTGGGTAGGCGAATGAATCTCGTGGTGAGATTGTTCTCGGGTTCGAAATTTAAGTCAAAATGGAGTCGCCACCGAATTTTGTGGTTATTCGGAACCATACGAGCCCACTCTATGTCGTCATGGGCTTTGCACAAAGTAAGCCCACTTCGATTTCAGAGTTTATTGGGCTCGTCCCTTTGCATTGCAATATCGATACCGTATAAACCGGCTTTCGTATATAGAATGACTCTCGTGCGCCAAGGGTTTCGGACATCCGGAAACCAAAGGTTCTGAGTAAGGGGTGAGGGTACGTGTTGGGAAGCCCACTAAGGACACCCAACCCCGCCCGCACATGGCGGCCTCTACTAAGACATCGTTCGTGTTCGTGTGTGCGCGCTAGTAAAACGATTAAATGATATGCAAACAGTGTTTTCGGGCTAGCATATGAATAGTATGTGAACTACGTCATTTAATGCATCTTATTCTTGGTCAAAATGGTTTAGCATGCGAGGTTCGTTTATAAAGCGTAAAAGCAAGTAAATAAACAAAGCTCGAAAATAAATAAGAAAAGTAACGTACAAGTTACACGGGCGGAAATACAACCCGGAATTCACAATACAACATTACGTAAAAGTAATAAAAAATACGATGCAATAATAGGGACAGACCCGTATGCAAGCTAGACCGCGAAATGTGTAGATGAACTAACCCCGATTAAATACACATTATATCGTGTACTAAACGAAGGACGAAAATACGAGACTGTGGCATATTGCTAGCCCGATCTCATATCCCGTAGTCTTGTCCCGACTTATCACGTCAAAAGGTGGTCAAAGTCGTTCTACGTGTCGTGTTGTGCATGGTTTTGAAAATAGGTTAGTCACGTGATAGTCTTTACACGTGATGACTAATGTCGATAAAAAGATGAGGCTTGAAAGGTGTGTCAAGGCTCTCGGTTACGGGGCTACAGGACTCACTCGGTCGAGTCATGGCCTGACTCGGTCGAGTGCGTCCTAAAAGAAGCTTCTGCCCACGGTTTGGGGTGTTACTCGGTCGAGTGGTAGGTGTACTCGGCCGAGTAGCACCTGTACGAGCTATGACTCATGATTTTATGTGTCTTAAATTTGAAGGTTGGCCGAATTGAATCAAAATATTGACGAATTTAGATTTAATTCGGTTTGCCACGATAAACGTGAGTTTTGGAAAATGAGTTCACGTGATTGGCTTTACACGTGTCGACTAAGAGTCGTAAAAAAAAAGACGAGGCTTAAATGTTGCATCCAAGCTCTCGGTTTTCTGGGCTACAGGACCCACTCGGTCGAGTCATGGCCTGACTCGGTCGAGTGTACCCTTGGGAAGTAGTCTGCCCGGTTTTGTGGACACTACTCGATCGAGTGGCCTATGCACTCGGTCGAGTAGTCCCTGTACGAGCGTTAACTCGTTTGGTTTTTGGGTTTGAAAACGACGGTCGGTCGAGTTAAATACAAATATCGCTTGATTTGAGTTTAACTCAACCTCCGGTACTATAATCGTGTACATATACGATCATAATACCGTCGTCGGGATTTTATGAGATGTTTGCGTTAGAAAATTTGAATTAGTAACGAAATTCTTCCCTCTACGTCACGGCATCGAAGTTAACCCTTTCGGGTTATGAAACACCCCACATTGATTGAAGATGTCTTATTTATGAGCTTTGTTTAAAGGGATTTGAAGTACTACTCATATAAACAAAGTGCACTTCCTTTTCTGGTTTGCCCATGATAAGAACTCTGCAGTTAAGCGTGCTTGACTGGGAGCAATCTTAGGATGGGTGACCTCCTGGGAAGGTTTCCGGGATGCGCATGAGTGAGGACAAAATGTGCTGGAAAGGACCCGTGTTGGTCTGTGGGACCAGTACAAAGCCTGGCGGGCTACCGCAGTTAACATTTCCGGTCCTAGGATTGGGCCGGGGTGTTACAAATGGTATCAGAGCAACCCTGCGACCGTGCATTTGGCACCTAGCGGGGGTGGATTCTGGGTCAGCGGTTATGCTGCCAGGCGCAACGAGGACGTTGCGTTCTTCAAGTGGGAGTGATTGAAACACCCCACATTGATTGAAGATGTCCTATTTATGAGCTTTGTTTAAAGGGATTTGAAGTACTACTCATATAAACAAAGTGCACTTTCTTTTCTGGTTTGCCCATGATAAGAACTCTGCAGTTAAGCGTGCTTGACTGGGAGCAATCTTAGGATGGGTGACCTCCTGGGAAGGTTTCCGGGATGCGCATGAGTGAGGACAAAATGTGCTGGAAAGGACCCGTGTTGGTCTGTGGGACCAGTACAAAGCCTGGCGGGCTACCGCAGTTAACATTTCCGGTCCTAGGATTGGGCCGGGGTGTTACAGGTTATGTGATGTCGGTTTTCGTGTCAATGGGTTCCGTACTAATTAAAATGGGATCGAATGCGTTCAACTATGATTTGTCACGATCACGTCACGCCTTTGAGCACATTGGGGCGGGGCTCCTCGAAAGGGCTCCACCTCCGTCGTTGCTCGTAAAAGGATTAGACGGACTTTAGGCGACTTATAGTCAAATGTATCCGAAACCGAAATTTCGATATTACTATATATATATATATATATATATACGCGGTATGATTATAATGTTAGCAACGAAATGTAAAAGTTAGTATGCAAAAGTAAAATGTTAGAATGTTAGAGTTAGTGTTAGGATTGCAATACTAGTATAAGCATAATATTAACGATACAAAAATGTAAGTAAAAGCAATAAAGATCGAGATGGGATTTAGGACACCCTCAACATACATGCTTAGTAAGGACCTCGGAAATGGGCTCGCGAATAGTGACGGGACTATGGAGTATCGAGGATGTATGTAAGTTATGGTGTGTGTGTGTGTGTGTGTGTGTTGTCGGTTTATCGAGGGACAAGGGACTCGGTCTTTGTATGTGATTGCTTAGGGTTGTAGAATGAAGAGTGTGGCTGAGATGTAGGGTAAATGTAGGGTAAAATGGATGTGTAGAAAGTTGGTAAAAGTTGTGAAATAAGTGAGGGTCATGGGGTATTTATAGGAGAAACCCCACGACCTAGGGTCACTCGATCGAGTGCCCTAGTGCACTCGGTCGAGTGCCTTCAGAAATGAATCTGGTCCGGTTTTTGACGCTCCACTCGACCGAGTGGGTCAATCCACTCGATCGAGTGGATCAGATAATCCGAGACATTTTAGGAAAGGTTGACTTGGTTGATTTGGTTAATCTTTTTTGAATTTGTGGTTGGGCGCCATCTTCTAGAAGACGTACCTGGGCTGATTTTGTGACGGGTTCGTCTTTGACCGGGTTTTGACCCGGTCGCCAAAAGACGGGATTTATTTTTGGTGTCGGTTTTGGCCCAAATTAGTCTTATTTTGCTCGGAACGACCCACTGGGCCTGAATTTGATGTCTGTTTTGTGAGATTATTACTCCGCTAAAAGTCCATGTCAGATATTATTGATTTCGGGTCCAAATCCGAGTATACTAAGTCACGTTTGCGTCCGATCATCATCAGGTGTTTGTCGGGAACTGCTATAGACACTAGCAGGCAAAATGCGGGTGTCTACATTGAGAATCTACCTTGGTCTTCATTTGCCTTGTTGGGAAAGGCAACTTGATATGGAACTTATTTGGTTCAATCGGGGTAGACTCCTCAAATGACACTTTCCTTTTGCCCTTGTCTTTTTCTTGAAGTGGGGGAAGCTTGTCTTCTTGGGGTCTCTCGATCTCCCATAAGACTTGCTCCTCCATTGGATTAACAAAGCTTGATTCTTCTTGATTTGGGGACACAACTTCCTTCATTGCTTCTTGCTCATTCGGGGGTGGGGGAGGGTTATAAGATGTACCTCTCCTAGTGGTAATAGCATTCACATGCTCAAATTTCGATGTTTCACCTTGAGGAGGTAATTGCCCCTTTTGCCTTGAAGAGCTACCCGAAGCAAGTTGAGCTATTTGGGTCTCAAGCATCTTCATATGAGCATCTCTCGCCATGTTGTCCCTTTGCATAAAAGCATAAAACTCTTGTTGGCTTTTTGACATCTCCATTTGACCCCTTTGCATCTCCAACATAGACTTTTGAACATCGAAATGACGAGTTGGAGATTGTGGATTGTGCGGAGTATCGGTGAGGGCTAATGGAGAACCGTAATCATGAATAGGAGACCGGCTCCTAGGCTTGCTTTCTTGACGGTTAGCTTGAGTTGCTTGTTGTTGATGGTTCCCTTGGAACCCATGAGAATTGCCTTGATTAAGGCCATTGTTGTGGTTTTGATACCCTTGGTTGTGGTTTTGTTGTCTTTGGAAGTTTTGGTTCCCTTGGAAACCACCTTGATTGAAGTTCCCTTGTTGGAACCCTTGATTGTTGTTGAATGTACCTTGGTTACTTTGCTTGAAGTTGTTGTAAGGCCTTGAGTTGCCTTGGTAACCTTGGTTGCCTTGATTGTTGTCCCTTAAGGGATGTGGAACATAGGGACGAGGTTGCATAGCTTGTTGTTGAGGGACTTGATTGGAAGCTTGGTATTGGTTGGGATATGAAGCACCTTGCTTGAACGCTTGAAAAGCATTCACTTGCTCAATACTTCCTTGGCATTGCATAGGATTGTGACCAACGATTCCACAAGTGTCACACATCCCATAATAAGGCAAAGGAGGTGCAAATCCCAAAGCATTTACTTCTTGGATTGAGTGTTGGTTGGAGGAGCTAATGCTTTGAACTTGAGTGAGGTGGCCTTGGAGCTTCTTGTCAATGGTCTCCATAAGGGTCTTCAATTGAGCTCCAAGGTCAATGCTTAATTGAGTTATAGCATCGAACTCGTGCCTACCTCCTCGATTTGCCTTCCTAGGCCTAGAGTATTGCGAATTATGCACCGCCATCTCTTCGATTCTCGCCCAAGTTTGGTCGTCATCGACCTCGGTAAACCTGCCATTGGAGCCCATATTAAGTATAGCTCTCGAGTCCTCATAAAGGCCATTCCAAAATTGTTGTACCAAGAACCATTGTGAGAGTCCATGATGAGGGCACGACCTAACCAAAGACTTAAACCGCTCCCAAGCTTCATATAGGCTCTCTTCATCCCTTTGTTGGAAACCGGTGATGGAGGCCCTAAGCAAATTTGTCTTTTCCGGAGGGTAAAACTTTTGGTAGAACGCCAAGGCAAGCTTTTTCCAAGTATCGATCCCCATGGTTGCCCTATCGAGACTCTTGATCCATTGCTTCGCTTTTCCAATTAATGAGAATGGAAATAATACCCATCGGATTTGATCTTGTGTAACCCCGGGTTGAGAGATAGCGTCGCAATAATCGGAGAAAGTCTCCATGTGTTGGTGCGGGTCTTCGGTGGGCAAACCACTAAATTGATTCCTTTCCACAAGTTGGATGAAGTGAGTCTTGGCCATAAAATTTCCGGCATAAGCGGTCGGTAGAGCATTTGGTCCCGGCAAGACATCTTCCGTGAATGTAGAGTGGGATGAAAACTTCGGCATTATTGGATGTAAGGGAGATGGTGGTGAAGACGGAGTTGAATTAGAGGGGGAACTAGGACTAGAATATCCAAACGGATTGGTGAAATTCCCTTCGGCCGTCTCTCGAGATGCTTCCTCAAAATCGTTTCCTTGAGCTTGCTCTTGATGAGTATTGCTTGCACTTGGTTGAGAGATTCTACATCGGTTAATCGTCCGTTGGCGAATGGCTCGAAAAAGTCTTTCTGGCTCTGGATTAAAGAGAAAGAATTCACCTCCCCGCCTAGGCATACACTACACACTAGAACAAACGTGAGAACACCTAGTGCTTTATGGCCACTAGGTAACGACAATAAACAAGCACAATCGAGAGACAAAGAGAAAAGGAAGAAATAAAACTAAGGAAACAAGAAAAATCTAGAGAATATGCACAAGAGAAGATAGAAGGGCACAAATAAGGGTAACTAAGTCTAGCTATAAGCAAACTAAGTCTAAACAATGCACCGTACCCGGCAACGGCGCCAAATTGATGGTGGGATTTGTCGTGGATCCCGCCGATCAAATAATATAACCAACTAACCTAACGGTAGTTAGGGTAAGTCGGGTCGTGTCCACGGAGACGGTGTTGCAAGATCTAGACTAGGTCGGCCTAAAACGAGACTATGCTACCAAACAAACACAAAGAAATGCTAATTGGTGAATTATGATGAGAGGAGAAGAAGGAAGTGGATTAAAAATGACTAGGCTAAACAAGGTTAAAACGGAATAACTAAACACAAACTAAACAATGAACTAAAGAAATAATGACTAACTAGGAAGATGAATCAAATATGAAGAAGGACTGGGTTAGGTCGGGTTCAAAAGTGTAGTAGGGTGACTTGGGTGGTCAAGGGTGTAGGTATCTCCTAATTGCAAGAATCGGTCCGGGCTCTCGCAACTTATACCTATGTCGAGGTAGGTCCGGGCTCTCGCTACTTGGACCGATGTCGAGGTAGGTCCGGGCTCTCGCAACTTAGACCCTAGTCCGCACTCTCTTGACTACGACTATCCTCAACACTATCCTCAACATGACCACATACAAGACAAACAATGAGTAGAGGAAGATTAGCATGAGAAGCATGGCCACTACAACTCATACAAGCATATCAACAAACACATGGTGTGCCAAATATGTGACTAACAACCAAGATTCACTCTTTACCCCCAATCAAACCCTAATCATCCATAATCTACCCTTAATCCCCCTACTAACTCACAAGGAGACTACTCACTCATAATCAAAGATAAACTAACAATAATAAGAGAAAACCACATCACAATCCAAACATCCATTATCAAGAACAATATGAACAATAACAAGGAACACTAAGTAAAGATTCAAACTTGAAATAATAACAAAGAACAAAAGTAAAGAAAGTTATACCACCAACAAGATGAAGAAAAAGATGAAATCTTGTATAAATAAGAAACCCAAATAATCTCCAAGGATGTCAAGCTTGGAGGAGTCTTCAAGAATCTTCTCAATACAAGAACTAATTACAACTAGATTAAACTAGGATTAACTAAGGATTAACAAAAGATTAAGAGAGATTAATTAGGGTTTACAAATCTTGAGAGAGGCCTAAAAACAATCTAGGGTATGATAGGATGCATAAACAATACAAGAGGGAAGTATTTATAGGGGTACAAGAATGAAGGAGGGAGGAGAAAAGAATTGCGGGCTACAGCACACCGGTCCCGACCGGAAAGGTCTGGTCCCGACCGGGAAGGTCCCAAAACAGGAGACTCCTCAAAAGTGCACTTCATCCCGGACGGGATGAAGTCATACCCGTCGGGGATGAGTCTTGTAGGCCTCCAATATGATCTTTAAGGTTCTCCCTTGCTTCACATGGACTTCTCATCGATTCTCGGGACTCGGGATCGGGTCTCGGAGGCTCGGGATTGGGTCCCAAGGTCTCGGGCTCGAATCCAAGGCATCGAGTGATCGTTCCTCCGCTTCGTTGGCTCCGAAAAGTGTATGTATTGAGTCGGAATCGCTCCAACTCTTCACGAATGGTCTCGGGAACCTGAAACGAGCTAGAGGAAGCATAAGTAGCCCATGAACCGCTCCCAAGGAGCGATTCCGCAAGGAAAACGGGACCAAAACACAGCAAAATAGGCACTACAAACTACACTTATCACTTACAACCTGTGATTGAGGAATTGAAACAGCTGTGGGAAGTAGGGGTCAAAACATATGATGTATCTTTGTGACAAAACTTTCAACTAAAAGCAGCTTTGTTGTGGACCATAAATGACTTCCCCGCATATGGTATCCTCTCGGGGTGGTCTACTGTGGGTAAAAAAAAGTATGTCCTTGTTGTATGGATGAAAGCAAAGCATTTTGGCTTCCAAATTCGGGTAAAATTAGGTTGTTTGATTGTCATAGACAGTTTCTATCCGAGGATTACCCATATAGGAAGCAGAAGAGAGCATTGAAAAAGGGTGAGGTAGTGCTTGATGATCCACCTATTCGACTCCCGGGGGATGAAATATGGGAATTGATATCGAGTTTCCCTCTACTATTGATGGCACCGATCAGGAGTTCAAGGTTCTAAAGAAGTTGAAAATGGATGGTTTAAACGAAGCATTTTCTTTGACCTTCCATATTGGAGTAATTTGTTACTTCGTCATAATTTGGACGTGATGCACATAGAGAAAAACTTTTTTGAGCAGTTGATTCACACTGTGATGGATGTGGATAGTAAGAATTATGACACTACAGGCTCCGGATGTGATGTAAAATAATTTGTGACCGTCCTCAGTTGCACATAAAAAGAGATGGGTCCAAACCGAGAGCCGTCTACAGCCTTGACAAGGCTCAGAGAAAGGTGTTGTTGGTGTGGTTAGAAAAGTTGAAGTTCCCTGATGGGTATGCCTCTGACTTTAAGCGATGTGTCTATCATAAGAATCTAAAGTTGCAAGGTTTAAAGAGTCATGATTGCCATGTATTTATGGAGGGGTTACTACCAGTGTCATTAAAGCAACTTCTACCACCAACGGTGTGGAATTCTATAACCGAGATATCTCAGTTTTTCCGAGATTTTTGTTCTTCTACAGTATCAATTGAGGACATGACTTGGGTGGAGGATCAAATTCCACAGATATTCTGCAAACTTGAGATGATCTTCCTACCATCGTTCTTCAATTCGATGGAGCACCTGCCGGTCCACTTGCCTTACGAAGCTAAGTTTGGAGGACCTGTCCAATATAGATGGATGTATCCATTTGAAAGGTACTTTATTTTTATTAATTTAATTTATAATTCTAATTAAAACATAGTTAATATTTATTAATTGACTTGCTTAACTTTTATATGTAGGTTCCTTAACCATTTAAAGAAAAAATGGTAACAAGGCTAGGGTAGAAGGTTCTATTTGTAATGCCTATTGAACAGAAGAGATTGCGAACTTCTGCTCCCTCTACTTTGAGAAAGATGCCCAAACTAAAACCAAGAATCTTAACCTAGAGAAATCGGGGGTAATTGATCCTAACGTACCAGAGATTTTTCAAATTAAGGACGAGGAAGGAACATCATCAATTGGGGGTTCTAGGATGTTAGATGAAAAAGAATACAATCGAGCTCACCTTTATCTACTTTCCAATTGTGAGATTTTGGAGCCTTATGAGAAGCAGTTTGTAATCGAATTTTTCGCTACTGCAAACCCAAATGTCAATGCTAATGATCTTTGGAGTAAGCATGACGAAACTTTTTCTAAGTGGCTTAAGGATCATGTAATTGCCTTAGATATACAAGATGATTTGGTTAGAAGTTTGGCATACGGCCCTTTGCGAGAGGTTAAAACTTGAAACCGGTACTCGGTAAATGGGTTTAATTTTCGAACATTCGACTACGGGAAGTATAAGGCTAGACGTAATTTTGCTGTGACTGTTTCTTCTCTTGATGGTGAGGAATACTACGGTATTTTGGAGGATTTCTTCGAGTTGCGTTACGCTGGTAGAGAACATGGGTACAGAGCTGTGATATTCAAATGCGAGTGAAAAGACAACTCAGTGAATGGTACAAGAGTGCATGAACGTTACAAGCTAGTCGAAGTTAATCATACTAGGAAATATCCTAAGTATGATGCTTTCATACTAGCACATCAAGCGCAACAAGTGTACTTTGCTCCTTATCCAACCACAAGAAATGATAGAAATCAAAGTCAATGGTGAGCAGTCTTCAAGACAAAATCACGGGGGCAAATAAACCGCACTCTTTTTCGGGAAGATGTTTCAAGTGGTACGCGCTTATCTCCAAGTGATGAAACCATATTCTCAAATGAATATCATAATGAAGAGGTGGAGGAAGATTTAGAGGATGATGATGGTGGTGATAATAATGATGGTGGAGAATTGGGATGGTTTGGAGGAAGATGATGTAGATGGCAAGAAGACGGACGAGGAAGATAAGGATGAGGACGATAATGAGTGTGATGGCGATGAGAATAGCGAAGGCGAGTATTAGAACAGTAGTAATAGGTTTTATTTATCATTATTTTACTCATTCCGGTTACGATTATTAGAACTGTCTTTTATCGATGATTCGGATTGCTAATTTACGATATATTTTTTGCAAGGTTAAGATGCCAAGCAGAAGAAGAAATCGAGGTGGAAGTAGTAGGACACAAACCTCCCTGGAGCAGGACGTGGAGGAGGAGGTGATCCCCGAGACAGTAGCGAAGCAGCAGCAGGGGGAGCAGCAACAGGACGCGAGGATTGGCGAGGACGTAAGGACAATCCTCGATATGGAGAACTAATGGTAATGTAATCTAACTTATCAAAAAAAATTGTTGAAATATTTTTGTACGATTTCATAGATATTCGATTCTCGAAACGGTGTAGGTTTTGGCGTAGCAATGTGGTGAAAGGATGCACAACAAGCTACATGATTGATCGGGGCTTGGGCTACACTTGCTGGACTCAGGTGCCGCTACACCAGCGTCTACGGTGGTTCAACAATTTCAAGGTGGGTTGGTTTTTTACTCACGTTGTCATCATTTCACGTTTGTTCAACAATTTCAAGGCTTTGTATGTCATTTCGTTACTAACAATTCGGATCAATTTTGTAGCTGAAATACTCTTGGAACCCGGAGCTGGAAGGTATGGGATGGGATTTGTACAATGAGACTTGTACATGGCATTTCGGGGACGTCATGTACAAATGCCACGAGCGAGGGACTGTGCAAAAAGACGACCTGGAAGGTGTAGTCTTTAATAATACTCGATTGTTAACAAATAATCTAACTTCAATTTGCTCTTAATTAATATCTTAACAATTTAAATTTTAGGAGAAGCACTTGCGAGGTGGATCGCAAACCATGACAACACGGAATTCGAGAGAAGATCAAAACGTGCAAAGAAGAATAAGTTGAAGAACACGGAAATAGAGGAAAAGTCAAACCCTACCCATCATTGGGGTGCTCAGTCATCTTTACGTCAGGCGTTGCAGGAATGATTTTTATTAATATAGTATTTTTAAAATTCTTATAAATTATATTTGCATAATAAATATCTAACATTCAACTACATTTATTAGATCCAAAAAGAAACAGGGAAAATGTCCACCGCTCCCGAACTGTTCTTGGACATGCATGGGAAGACTGATGACCAAGGGGGGCAACCTTTATCACGAAGAGGGATCAACAAATTTGGGTGAATAATACATATTTCAAATAAGTTAATTTCGTCTTAATCTATGTGGTTGAATAACTTTAACGATGTCTTCATATAATACCTAAAGTTGAAGTAATTATGTTTTATTTAGGATGCCTACGTCAACCGGACCATCGACACCTCTTCTCAACCTACCCAAGACCCAAATGCAGCATATTTTGAGGTCGTCGACGGGTATAGGAAAGGGGCTGTTTACGGCGTAAGGAATGCGCACCCCATGTTTTTCAGACCTCCTCCCCCACGTGTTGGCGACACCTCTTTACAGACAGAGTACACGCCCGTGGCTCTAACCCAGATGCAATCCCAGTACGACGCGGACAAAGAGGAAGGCAACCGAAGAGAGCGAGAAATGAGATAATATAAGGCGCGTCAAGATGATGAAATTAGGAGGATGCGCGAAGAAATACAACGGTAGAGCACCTTATTTGCCAACTACAACCAAGGACCTACTCCTCATTCTTCGGACGATAGAGACCTCTTTAACGGGGATGGTGGGAATTCTGGTGCTTCAGCTAGCTTCCTGGTTAGATGATAGACTTTAATTATTGTAAAGTTAATTAGGATTACCGTATCTTCGAACTAACTTTTATATATGTCGAACTAATTAGATTTTATGTAGTTGTGTTTTATGATGACGGATTTTTTGTTATTTGTTTATATTAGCATCATTTTATCTTCAATGGCGTGTTGTGGAATGGGCGTACGCGTGGTGTTGATGGCGTGGTCCAATTGAATGTGTTGAGAGTTGATGAAGTGTTGTGAATGCTTGTGAATTATGGTTGTGAATTCTGGTTTTTAGAAAATTTTGGCTAGACATCAAACGGATGTTTATGGCTTTGTAGGAGCATAAATGGCGTTCACTATCCGACGCCAGGCTAAACCCTATGTAGATTGAAACACAACATATACTCAGGGCCCTGGCGTCTGACAGCGGACGTCAGGTTTGTGCACCTGGCGTCCACTGTAACATGCTATGTCACATGCTTGGCGTCTGACAGTGGACGGCAGTTGCACAAATCTGGCGTCCACTGTCAAACGCCAGGTCTCTCAACTTGGCGTTCACTGTCAGACGTCAACTTGGACGCTTGTTATCTGGCGTCCGTCAGTGGACGCTCGCTTTAGAAAGAGGCGACTCCTCTAGGATTCAACAGTCTGGCGTCCGAGAAAGGACGCCCATCCTTAAATGGCGTCCATAAATGCAAGTCGTTTATGGACGCCCGGGACCTTAATTCTTGTAGTGATCTCACCTTCACCCGCCCCGACATCTCTTATGCAGTTCAACAGGTCTTCCTCTTCATGCACGACCCTCGAGAGCCTCACCTTGCCGCACTCAAACGCATTCTTCGTTATATTCGCGGTACCACATTTCACGGCATCATCATCCGACCCTCTACCATCAGCTCCCTCATTGCTTATTCCGACGCAAATTGGGCAGGATGCTTTGACACCCGCCGCTCCACCTCTGGTTATTGTGTTTATCTAGGCGACAATATCGTCTCATGTTCATCTAAATGTCAATCCACTATGTCCCGCTCTAGCACCGAGGCCGAATATCGTGGCGTAGCTAACACTGTTACTGAAACTTGCTGACTCCGTAATCTCCTTCTTGAACTCCGCTGCCCTCAATCTAAAGCTACCATTGTCTACTGTGATAACGTAAGTTTTATCTACCTTGTCGATAATCCTTTCAATCATCAACGCACCAAGCATATAGAAATCGATATCCACTTTGTTCGAGAAAAAGTCGCTCTTGCTCAGTTACGCGTTCTACACGTCCCATCCTACTATCAGTTTCCTGACATCTTCACCAAAGGCCTTCCTAAAGCTCTGAGTATTCACTGGTGCCTTTGGTAGCTTGGGATACATACATACAATTACTCTACCAAATACCGAAGGCAGTTGATGGTGGGATTTGTCGTGGATCCCGCCGATCAATATAAAACCGACTATTCCTAGTGGGTAGCTAGACAAGTAGGGTCGATATCCACGGAGACGGTATTGTAAGGTCTAGACTAGGTCGGCCTAAAAATGAGACTAAGTCACAAACAAACACAAAGAAATACTAATTGACGAATTATGATGGGAGGAGATGAAGGAAGTGGACTAACAATGACTAGACTAATACAATGCTAAAACGGAATAACTAAAGATCAAACTAACAAGCAAACTAAAAGAAACGGTGACTAACTAATAAGATGAATCAAATATGAAAAGAAGTGGGTTAGGTCGGGTTCATAAGTGTAGATGGGTAATTGGGATGGTCAAGGGTGTAGGTGTCTCCTAATTGCTAGAGTCGGTCCGGGCTCTCGCTACTTAGACCGATGTCAAGGTGGGTTCGCGCTCTCGCGTCTAAACCCTAGTCCACACTCTTATGTCTAACGACTATTCTCAACATGATCACATACTAGACAAACAATGAGTAGATGAAGACTAGCATGAGAAGCATGGCCACTACAACTCAAACAAGCATTTCAACAAACACATAGTGTGCCCAATATGTGACTAACAACAAAGATTCACCCTTTACCCCTAATCAAGCCCTAATCACCCATATTCTACCCTTAATCCCCCTACTAACCCACAAGGAGACTACTCACTCATTATCAAGAATAAACTAACAACAATAAGAGAAAACAACATCACAAACCAAACATCTATTATCAAGAACAAGAACAATAACAATAAACACTAAGTAAAGATTCAAACTTGAATAAATAACAAAGAACAAGAGTAGAGAAGATTATACCAACAACAAGAGGAAGAAAAAGATGCAATCTTGTATAAATAAGAGCCCAAATTAATCCCAAGGATGTCAAGCTTGGAGAAATCTTCAAGAACCCACTTAATACAAGATTATCTAAACTAGATTAAACGAAGATTAACTAAGGATTAAAGAGAGATTCAAACTAATGTGAGGAACACTAATCTAGGGTTTGAATGCTTAATGGAGGCCTAAAATAATCTAGGGTGAAGTAGTGTCCCTAAACATTACAAAGAGGAGTATTTATAGGGTTACAAGAATGAAGGAGGAAGAAAAGAGTCACGCGGGCTACAGCTGCATGGTCCCGACCGGGACGGGTTGGTCCCCACCGGGACGGGTCCAAAACAGGAGCAGTGCTAAATGCGCACCTCATCCCGGACGGGATGAGGCCATACCCGTCGGGGATGAGTCTTGTAGGCCTCCAATATGATCTTTAAGGTTCCTCCTTGCTTCACATGGACTTCTTATCGACTCTCGGGCCTCGAGATCGAGTCTAAGGGGCTCGGGATCGGGTCCCAAGGTATCGAGTGATCGTTCCTTCGCTTCGTTGGCTCCGAAAAGTGTATGTATTGAGTCGGAATCGCTCCAACTCTTCATGAATGGTCTCGGGAACCTGAAACGAGCTAGAGGAAGCATAAGTAGCCCATGAACCGCTCTAAAGGAGCGATTCCGCAAGGAAATAGGACCAAAACACACCAAATTAGGCACTACAAACTACACTTATCAACTCCCCCACACTTAACCCTTACTCGCCCTCGAGTAAGCACAAATTAACTACTAAACTAGCCGAGCGGGTATTAGCGCACCCTACACCCTTTCAACTCACGCGAGTACACTTAGAGGATAAGTGCTCTCCGCAAGGCAAGTGAGGTCTTGCGACAAAACTGTGGATGCAACTGGATAAATAAACACACAAACAAACAAACACACAAGAGGTTGCACCCAAAAAGAAACACATACCACTTCCCTCTAAAAAGCGGTGAAAGAAGCACCGGTTTAGGACTCAAGGCAAGTGACAACGTTCCCAAGCTAGCAATACAAACCAAGATGGACAAAACCCTAGTAGTATGACGACAAAGCAACAAAAACGTTGGTAACTTACCTAGGTTCCTCCTAACCTTCTAAGAACGTACTACGGGACGATCGGCGGGATGGAAAAAGGATGGACCACGGTGTTAGTCAACACTGTAGATAAGTGAGACCCCGCCCCCTTTAGCAATTAGCCAAGCAAGAGGGTCGTCCAATGTCCAAAACAGCCTAACTAGTCCAAGTAAAAAGGTGGAAATATTTGCAAAGTGAGGGAAGACCGACCTTTGCCGCTATCGTCCTTCCTAGGGACTCGGTCCTTTGGTAGGCTCTTCACGGCAAAAGTCGGAAAAATGCTTATTTTTGTGGGGTTAGAATCTTTTTGTGAGACGATTTTCTTTTGGCATTTTCTCTTTTCTTTTGCATTTTTTCTTTGTATGTTGCCATGCCATTTCTTTTTCTTCTTTTCTATTTTCTTTTTGGCTTTTTGTGCCTTTTCTTTTTCTTCTTTCTTTTCTTTCTTTCATTTTTCCTTCATTTTCCTTTCGTTGCCCTTTTGGCTTGATTTGGCTTTTTGGCATTTCTTTGTGTAACAAGAAAGAGAGAACTCAACAAATTGCAATTTATTGTGTGGGTATATGTAGGAGGTAGGTAAATGGGTAAGTCAGGGGTCGCGATCCCTCTTCAAACCCACAAAAAGTGGAGAACTTGGACTAATCAGACAATCCTAAACATGGTCACCTAAGGGACGGGACTCGGCAACCAAGGCCTTTTCACACCGTGGGTGGTCATAATGGTCAAATGCAAATCCCGTAGTAAATCCCTAGTAAGCTAGGTGGACTCAAGGTAAAGGACCAACGAATTCATTGATTTAGGGTCATTCTACTAGACTAAAGTCCAAGACTCGATTTATACTACTAGGAAGGGAAAGTAAACACTCTCACACTAGCCTCTAAACCGGGTTTTCGAAAACCTATTTACACACAAGACACAACTACACAACAAAAAAAAGACGCGACGAAGAACGAAAGACAAAGAAGCAAAAGCAACAAAACAAAACAAACACATAACCAACACAAACACCACCCCAAGCTTCCAAACAAGCCACCAAATCAACCACAAGCATTACAAAGCTCCACCCGAGCACACCACATCACAAACCTTCTTCAAACTTCACAAGAAATAAAGAGGGAAAGGGATAGAAGATGTTATCAGATGTCTTGAAAGCTTTCCAAAACTAACGGTGATTCAAGCAACCTATAAGGACAAGGGAGGCAAAACACATACAACGAAACAAATATACGACACAAGGACACAAAAGGAAAACACACAAAAGAAAATCTTTTTGATTTTTGTGAAAAAATTTCAAATTTTTAGGATTTTTAAAGATTTTTCGAAGAACTACGAAAATAAAACTAACTATGATAGAATATCGCTCCCCCACACTTAAGCCGAGCAATGTCCTCATGCTCGACCGTAGTGCATGGGAGCACAAAAGAAAAGAAACTACGAAAATAAAGCTAAAAATCAAAAAGTGGAGAAAAGGGTAGAATGTGTCCGGCCGGGGTGTAGTCAAGTCACCATGGGCCGAGACAAGAAAAGATATGGATGGGAGAAGAAATAAAAAGAAAGGATAAAAGGAAATGGGAGGAAGGACTAGGTGTAATCAAGTCACCTAGCCCGGATTTCGCCCAAATCCGACTAATTCCTACCAAAAAGGGTGAAAATCTTGCAAATTTGGATTTTGAAATGACTCTCGATGTAGTCACGTCATCGAGAGTCGAGAGCAACAAATACCAAGGCCCCGAGGGCCACCATGACACAAAAGTATATAAGGGGAGGGGAACAAACAAGGGCAAACAAGCTATAAAAGACGGAAAAGAGAGGATAGTTGCCGTACCATTCGGTTAGCAACTCACTCGCTCCATCGTCTCATGAATCAATGCCGGCATGTCGCTAGTCGTCGTCGTTGTTATGCCTCCCCAATCGCGATACGGATCCATGGTTGGAGCACAAAGGAATAATGAGGTGGGTTTTGATGTGAAAGTCGGTGTAAAGTGAAGAGAAAGGGAGGTGAAAATGTATATATGAGTTGTAGGGGTCATATAAGGAGAGTAAGGACATGTAGGGAGGTTGGGAGGGGGTATAAAGTGGTTAGGTGGGCTCAAACAACGAAGAAAAGGCCAAAAAAGGAACAGGGGGTCCATCCCGGTCGGGATGACCTGCTCGTCCCGGTCGGGAAGCCTTCGTCCCGGTCGGGATGACCTGTCAGTAGACCCATCTTTTGTCACACCTATCCCGGACGGGATGACATCCTTCCCGGTCGGGATGGCTCATCCTTCCCGGTCGGGATGACCTCTTCTCGGCCGGGAGGAGTCTCCTAACCCTCTATAGCTCCCCAAAGCTCGTTCCAAGCTTCAAAAACCGACTCCCCTTCACACGATCCAAGCTCAAACAATGACCACTCCTCCCTAGGAATCACCTTCACTTCACCTATCAAACAAAGCTCATACACACATCAAATTCCCTCCCTCACATCGCTCATCAACAATCCAAACAATCAAGAAATTCACAAAATCAAACAAACTACAAGAGAAAGAAATATATACAAAGAGACGGTTCTTGTGGAACTCCGTCAAACCAAGGTGGTGCATTCTTCAATCTTTTTCTTCAAAAACAATGATTAGTTCCATCTCCATCAAGGGCACGAAGAAACAAGTCGAAGGCCCTAGCAAAGTCTTCAATCAAGCTCGAGATATAACCGTCCACATACCAAGGCTCTCCATGACCTTGTCTTGACGTCCCCGGGGCATCCCGATCTACCAAGTTCAATGGTTTGAACTTATACTTACGATCCTTTGGGATATACCCAAACGTCCATCTATCCTCATGCGGCCCCAAGGGAGGCTCATCTTCCTTCTTGCCTTTCAACTTGTCATCAAGCCCATGATATGGGCACTCATCCTCTCCAATCTCGGAGTCATCATCCTCAAGTTCACAAGAATTTCTCTTCAAGCTTTGTCCCAACTCAACCCCTAGATCAATGTCTTTCGTGGCGTGGATCATATTGCAAGACTCATCATTAGTAGGCGAAGTGTTGCCTTGGAGGTCAAACACTATCTTTTCTTCGCCTAACTCGAAGGTGATCCTACCATTCTTCACATCAATCATAGCACCGGCGGTGTGAAGAAATGGGCGCCCAAGGATAATGGGAGTGTTGGCATCTTCCAGCATATTGAGCACGATGAAATCGACCGGAATGAAAAACTTCCCGATCCGTACCGGCACGTCCTCTAGCATCCCCAATGGTCGGTTGAATGAACTATCTGCCATTTGGAGTGTAATGGAAGTACTTTTAAGCTCCTTCATCCCAAGTCGGCAACAAATAGAATAAGGAATGATGCTCACACTTGCACCCAAATCACATAATGCCCTCTCGATCTTGTAGTTGCCTATGGTGCAAGGGATCGAGAAACTACCCGGATCCTTCAACTTTGGAAGCGTAGAACCTTGAATAAGCTCGCTCACCACCCTAGTGAACGCAATATTCTCTTCCTTGTCGATGGATTTGCCGGGATTTGGGTAAGTAGCTCGGTAAATGGGACACTCACATCCAACTTCTTCACAATATTAAGGAACTTGTCATATTGGCTATCCACCTTGGTTTTCATTTGCCTTGTTGGGAAAGGCAACTTGATTTGGATCTTGTTTTGCTCAATAGGGGTGGACTCTTCAAATGACACTTTCCCTTTTCCCTTATCTTTTGCTTGAAGTGGAAGCTCGTCTTCTTGGGGTTTCTCAATCTCCCATAAGACTTGCTCCTCTATAGGATTTCCCAAGCTTTGGTCTTCTCTTGTTGGTTCTTGCTCATTAGGGGGTGGGGGGGGGTTATAAGATGTACCTCTCCTCGTGGTAATAGCATTTACATGCTCAAGTTTTGATGTTTCACCTTGAGGAGGTAATTGTCCCTTTTGCTTTGAAAAGCTACCCGAAGCAAGTTGAGCTATTTGGGTCTCAAGCATCTTCGTATGAGCATCTCTCGCCATGTTGTCCCTTTGAATAAAAGCATAGAACTCTTGTTGGTTTTTTGACATCTCTATTTGACCCCTTTGCATCTCCAACATAGATTTTTGAACGTCGAAATCACGAGTTGGAGATTGTGGATTGTGCGGAGTATCGGTGAGGGCTAACGGAGCACCGTAATCATGAATAGGAGACCGGCTCCTAGGCTTGCTTTCTTGACGGTTAGCTTGAGTTGCTTGTTGTTGATGGTTCCCTTGGAACCCATGAGAATTGCCTTGATTAAGGCCATTGTTGTGGTTTTGTTGTCTTTGGAAGTTTTGGTTTCCTTGGAAACCACCTTGATTGAAGTTCCCTTGTTGGAACCCTTGATTGTTGTTGTGGAAGGTACCTTGGTTATTTTGCTTGAAATTGTTGAAGGGTCTTGGATTACCCACATAACCTTGATAACCTTGATTGTTATCCCTTAAGGGAGGTGGAACATAGGGACGAGGTTGCATAGCTTGTTGTTGAGGGACTTGATTGGAAGCTTGGTATTGATTGGAATAGGAGGCACCTTGCTTGAACGCTTGAAAGGCATTCACTTGCTCAATACTCCCTTGACAATGCATGGGATCATGACCAACGATTCCACAAGTATCACACATCCCGTAATAAGGCAAAGGAGGTGCAAATCCCAAAGCATTCACTTCTTGAATTGAGTGTTGGTTGGAGGAACTAATGCATTGAACTTGAGTTAAGTGGCCTTGGAGCTTCTTGTCAATGTGTAGACACCTACATTTTGACCGCCAGGTGTCTATAGTAGTTCCCGCCAAACACCCGATGATGATTGGACGTAAACGTGCTTTGACGGACTCGGATATGGGCTTGTAATCATGGACATTTGGTTTAGACTTATTAAGGAGTACAAATATTACAAAACCAACCTCAAGTCCAAGCCCAGTGGGTCGTTTCGAGTCAAATAACACTAATTTGGGTCGAATCCGACCCCAGGGGTAAAACCGTCTTTTAGCGACCGAGTCAAACCCCGGTCAAAGATTTTCCCGAGATTCGTGAGTCAGCCGTGACACTTCACACGGTTGATTCATTCTCAAATTCCTACAAAGTTTCAGCTTCATTAAAAGCATTAAATAATTCCGTTAAAGGTAGAATTCGATCTCAAGTAGGAATTCTATCCAGAAACCGAATCAGACATCGACCGAGTACCAAATACTCGGCCAACACACCCCCAACCAGCCGAGATACCTTTTCTTCTTGGCCAAGAAAGCGGAATTCTCATGCTTCTCAAACTCCTACGTTTTCTATCCTAAGCGGTATTCAAACTCTCCTAAGCCAAGGTCGGGAATTCCTATAAATAGGACCTCCCATCCAACACTTTGAACACATCACAACATTAGAATTAACACCAAAAAAAACAGCCTCATAACACGGTTTTCATACATCCTCGACATCTAGCAAATCCCGACACCTTTCCGAAGTCTCGAAATACCGACGAAGCCACCCCACCCTCCGGCCAAACCCGACGTCCAACCACCCAAACCGACACCCTAAACTCATCCTCATCATCTCGACGCTCCCAAGTCTAAGCCACTTTCCGACGAGCCTTATCCCGAGAAAACAAAGCATGTAGGTTGAGGGTGTAAATCAAACCCGTTTCTCCTTCTTCTCTTCTCTTCTTCTCGTTTTTTATGGGTCTTTTCGTCGATCTTTTTCTATTTTTCCAATATCGATATTATTAATATAAAAACTATTTTTATATATCGAACATTCTTAAAAATATGATATCGATTCTATATAATCGAATATTGTATCGAAAAGAATTATATTAAGCTTTCGACGATATCGTTACATTTTTTCGTTCAAAACCCCTTTTTTACAACTTTTCGTTCAAAACCCTTTTTTACAACTTTTCGTTCAAAACCCCTTCGTTCAAAATAAACTTTCTCCAAAACCTTTTTTTTCTAAAACCATTCCGACTAATTCGATATCGATTTCATAATCGAATATTGAATATGACGAATATCGAAAATATAAACCGGGTATAAATTAATCCATATTTGTACGCGATTTATAAAAATCAACGATTTTCGACAAAAAAATAATAAAAAACGGGCCGGCAACCCGGATCGGATTTTTTTAGCTTTTCGTTCGTTTATTATTATTTATTCTACAAAACAATTTCTAAATTTATATCCTTTCTAAAACTATTTCAAATATTCGATATTAATTTCGTAGTCAACTATCGAATATAACGAATATCGAGAATATTAAGTCGAGTACGAATTATGCAATATTCGTACGCGATTTAATCAAAAAAATTCCAAAAACCGCTTCCGAAACAGGGTGCCACGCGACCAGCCGGCGTCCCGGGCGAGCCGCGCGGCCGGCTGCCGTGACCCGTCTTTTTTTCGTTTTTTTATTATTTTTCGAACTTTGTTTTTTTTTACACAAAACAGCGTGTTAATAATATTTTTTTTCAGATTTCGATTAATGTTTATTTTCTCGATCTCGTATATTTATTTACTATATTATTCAATCGTTACTAACCCGTTTTCTCGTGTTTGTAGCAATTTATTTATTTCTTTGTTTTATTAGACTAAAACGAACTCACATGCTAAAATAACTTTGACGTTGTTAGTTTAACATGCATTAAACGACTTAGCAACCCACTTATTTATTTTCCTCACATGTCTTAGGAAAATAATCTCTGCATATCATTCAATCGTCGAACTAACGCGTGTACACAAAACCGAACGATATCTTACTAAAGGCCGCTAAGTGCGGGCGGGGTTGGGTGTTCTCAATGAGCTTCCCAACACGTACCCTCACCCCTTACTCAGAACCGTGGTTTCCGGATGTCCGAAACCATTGGCAACGAGAGTCATTCAATATACGATCAATCGCTCAAGTCGGCATCGGTATCGAACTGCAAAGGGACGAACCCGATAAGCTCTGACATCGGAAATGGGCCATGTTTTAAATATGGCCCACTACGACATAGAGTGGGTTCGAATGGTTCCGAATAACCACAAAATTCGGTGGCGACTCCTACTTCGATTTAAAATTCTATTCGATCCATCTCATATGGAGATTCATTCGCCTCCCCAAACCCGCGCGTGGCCGCGTCGGGGTGGACCTATGTCATGTCCACAATTTGGCGACTCCGCTAAGGATTAACTGATGCGTCACTTACCATCGGCATCCTCAGGGTGAGACTCGAAAAGAAATCGTTCGATTAGTAATGTACACGTTTTAGTTCAATGGTTCATGCATAACCCCCGTTCTTTCCCGGGCCGGTTACTTGTGACCGACGTCCCACTATACCACGGTGCATTCCCACTTGGGTGCACTAAAGACTTCGATGGCGGAACTCGCATGGGTTTTACGGCAGATTCTAAGACCAACTCGGCTTAGGGGGTCCATCCTGATTTGCGAGAATGCGATCGTTGTTGGTATAGACCTTATTCGACCGACCGAGACTTAGACTTAGAGCATACGTGGCGTCGTTATACTGCTTCCATGACTACATACTACTTGATCTCCTTTGGTCTTTTTCAAAAACCGTCATTTTCAAAAACTTACATCTTTTCAAACCCATCTACTTTTCCAAAACCCGGAAGGCTACCGAATTTAGGACTTATGATTTTGACTCAAAATAGCCTATTTTTAGCCGGTATGCTGTCCAAACCTTTTCAAAAGCCCGAAATCTCGGCCCGATAACCTTTTTCTCGGTTTTCAAAAAAAATTGGGCCATCCAATCCGACCTTTTTTCGGGCTTTTCTGAATCCAAATCTTTCTTTTTTCAAAACCTTCCTCTTAGGACTTCCCGTATTTAGTAGTGTCGGGTCTTGTCATAAGTTGTAAGAGTATAGCGTCGAAACTCCGTCGATTTTCTCCTTATCCCAGTTCGCCTTACTTGTCAAGGCACGGCCTACCTGCGTAGGACGAACTCCTACAAAGGGAAGCCCGTTTACACATTCGAGACCAAAGTCTGGGGAATTCTCACATGGATTTTCCTTCGAACGGGACTAGGCCCACTTTGCCAAATCCTAAGGAAAGCCCACCGTCCACGAGTCACCCATCTAGGTGTCTTTTCCGAGTCAACCTTTTACAAGGCATAGCCTTATAACAAAAGGTTCGTGATCCTTACATCTAAGGGTCACTCGTCCGACACTCGAGTCTTAACAAAGTCTTCAGTCCCACTCGAAGGCTACCCTTTCAGTAGAGCGACCAATCACGGTTGCTCTAAGGGTCTTGTCTTACACGTGTCTCACGTACCCACTGTCGAGTCACTTAGATGTCACACCATCTGAGTCCTATCTGAGTCCTTAGTCTCACTTGGGGGCTATTCTCCGATGGAGCGATTAATCACAGTCACTCCGAGAATCGTACCCTACACATTTGTCTTAGGAGAGTCTAACCCGAGTCAAACTGGAGTCGTCTCTCCTCCCACGCTATTTCCTATGCCTTGGTGTATTCGAGTTCCGAAGCAACTTTACTGATTACGCGGTGCCCTTACAAACAGGCCACCCCACACCCGAGCCATGACGCAACAAGCCATAGATGAGCTGACCGCCTCACTGGCTAAGATAGAGGCCCAACTGACAGCCATCAGTACCGACCAAACCGCCATTGCTACCCGTTTGAGTGTCGTGGAGCAAAGGACTCTTAAGGTCACGAATGAAACCGCTGGGCCCATAGCTGAACTGGTCAGCGCCGTTCGCAAGCTGCAAGAACAGGTCCATTTGTCAACGAATAACTCCATCCATACGGAGAATGCTCGGGCTTATTCGCCTCTAACCGATGAGTTGCCCGCTAATCTCAACTTGACAGGCCTACAAGTGTTTGATGGGACTGAAGACCCGGTGCTCCACATCCGGGCTTTCAAAGAATTCATGGCTGTTAAGGGAGTTAAGTCATCCATGTTCAAGCATCTCTTTGCTTCTTCCCTTGAGAAGCATCCAAAAGCCTGGTATTACAGGCTCGATTCCAAGAAGTACAAGACTTGGGACGACGTCGCAACAGAGTTCGCTCGGAATTATGCAGATAATACCGAGATCCAGACCACAATGCGCACCCTGGAGGTCATGGCCCAGGAGCCCAGGGAAGGTTTCACCAAGTACCTTCAAAGGTGGAGGGCCGAAAGTGTGAAGTTGGTAGATAAGCCCAACGAGAAGACACTAGTGGAGGCGTTCATCAACAACCTCCTACCTCCCTACCGCGTCCATCTTAGGTATGCCGGCATTTCAAACTTTGCGGTGCTTACCGAAATGGGCATTAGGATTGAAGACGATCTTCGACATAATGAAGATCTGGGTGAAGCTTCTACCGAAGACAATACTGGACATCCACTTGAGTCCTTAGAAGCCGAAGACTACTGACAACCTCATCCAAGAGTCTAGATTTGGTTTAAGTCCGAGTCTGAGTTCGAGTCTAGGATACCCTACATCCTCATTTCCAAATCAAAGTCATAGTCAAAGTCAGTTGTATTCTGTCCTCTTTTTTTCAAAATTCAATAAAATCAGCTTTTCTATTTCTCGTACATACTTTCCTTATGTGCTTCCGAGAACATGATGAACACCATCATACACTGTGAGCACACACACGTGACTATAGGCACATCTATAACGACTGCAGGAAACCGAGCCCGTGTTTTTCCTTTTACCTATTCCATGTCTAGTATAGAAAAGCCACATAACTACCCGTAGCAGGAGCGGTATCGAATCCTATGACAAATCTAGGTAGTCTCCTAGTTTGGGTTCAAGACGGGAGACAAGCCCACTTCCCACAATAAACACCCATCCAACAAGACTAGCCAGTCCCTACCTTAGGTGTTAGTCTGACCGACAAAAAAAAAGGCTGGACAAAAAAATCAAAAGTCCAAGAGAAAAAAAGCAAAAGGCCAAAACAAAAAAGCTGGCCATGATCAAAAAAGAATTATCAACATCTCTCGACCAGATACGGTCAACTCAAATGAAGAATCCCATGACCGGGGCTAAGAGGTCAACCCAAAGAATTCAAAAACTCATGACCGTGAAACGGTCAATTCAAAAATTATCAATACCCATACCATCCAATAGGGGAGAGACAGTCAAGCTGGTCAGCTAACACCACATCTAGCCTTCCCACATTACAACCCTCAAGACCTTCTCGAGACCTAGGCTAGAGACAGCCCAGAATTTTGAGGATTCAAGCTCCATAGGATACACCCTAACCTTTAGGGCCAGACATGGAAACCAGATCACGCATTATCAACCTACCCGATCGAAGTCCGAGTCATTTTTACTCGACTTCCCCCTTTCCTACCACATTACAATACCTTACCCTCGAAGCCTTAGCTCCACAAAATCGAGCTCCGGATTTCGAAACATCAAAGCCACTTGCGACCTAGCTCCACATTTCCAAAAACATCTAAACCAGTTACCAGCCCCAAACACGGGAACTCAACTTGCAGTCGGCATAGAACACGCCCAAATAGTTCACACCACCTCTGGGGGCTATCCCGGAGAATGCTCACAGTCACAGGATCAACATCCTAACTATTCTAGCCCTTTGATCAAGACATCACTGGGAATGCACCTAGCCTACACCATCGCTGCGGCTAGTTACACACAACGCCCTAGTAAACTAGGCAACATTATATATCTTTCAATCCACTGAACTACGGCTTGGTTTGATTTCACTACACGTGAATACGTAGGCAGCCTTTCAACAAGGGCACAACCATTCACATTCATACAAATTCGAAAAAGCATCAACATTCCGGTCACGACACTGTCATGTTCTCAGCAACTAGCTTTGTCATCCAGGGGGCTTCTCCTAGGCAGAAGTTCTCCATCCACTCACAAAATCCAGATAAATTCAAAGAATAAAAATCTAGCCTCCTTTCTATAGTGTGTCCTAGTACTCGGCTCAGTTGAAGACGAGAATTGGTCAGGGACTCGAAGCAATACCCACTTTGGGAATGTTACCCTTAAATCAAAAGAATATCCAAAACAACACCAGTCTACGGCATTGCTACCACAAAGCCCTGTCGTACGGAAACAGTCCCATTTCGATGTTCGACTGTGTTGCCATTCGCCTAGACTACAGAATAGTGCAACTTAAGAGTCTTGTCATCTTAGGTGGCCTACCCCCTACCGAGTCACGGTCTAACCCTTAGAGAGTCAAAGTCGTGTCTGTCAACTCGTCCTCTCGCGTCCAGAGTCGAGTCTGTCGGTATATCTCTCTCTTCAAATTCTCATTTTAAAATTTGCAAAACTTAGCCATTTGAGAAAATCCCTTTCCTAGTCACCACGGGAATAGGAATTTTTCTCACACTTCATCTAGGCGTACAGGCCTAACCAGAGACTTTAGGAGTCCGTGTCAGAATCGGATTAGGAATCAAGTCATCCCAAGCATCCTTATTTCCAAACTTTTCAAAAAAAAATTCAGCATCTTTCTTTTCAAAATTTTCGAAAAAAATCATTTCTTCCCCAGCATGAGTCGGTGTTTCACCTAAATGTTACATACAAATTATGTAAGCATACAGGTACCCCAAGACTCCCCGAAGAATTCTCAGAGACTCCCTAGTGGAAGGATCATGCAACATTTCTATTAAGGAAGCCATTTGGAGTGTAATGGAAGTACTTTTAAGCTCCTTCATCCCAAGTCGGCAACAAATAGAATAAGGAATGATGCTCACACTTGCACCCAAAATACATAATGCCCTCTCGATCTTGTAGTTGCCTATGGTGCAAGGGATCGAGAAACTACCCGGATCCTTCAACTTTGGAAGCGTAGAACCTTGAATAAGCTCGCTCACCACCCTAGTGAACGCAATAGTCTCTTCCTTGTCGATGGATCTCTTCCTAGCTAGGATTTCTCGCATGAATCTTCCATATGCCGGGATTTGGGTAAGTAGCTCGGTAAATGGGACACTCCCATCCAACTTCTTCACAATATTAAGGAACTTGTCATATTGGCTATCCACCTTGGTCTTCATTTGCCTTGTTGGGAAAGGCAACTTGATTTGGATCTTGTTTTGCTCAATAGGGGTGGACTCTTCAAATGACACTTTCCCTTTTCCCTTATCTTTTTCTTGAAGTGGAAGCTCGTCTTCTTGGGGTTTCTCAATCTCCCATAAGACTTGCTCCTCTATAGGATTTCCCAAGCTTTGGTCTTCTCTTGTTGGTTCTTGCTCATTAGGGGGTGGGGGAGGGTTATAAGATGTACCTCTCCTCGTGGTAATAGCATTTACATGCTCAAGTTTTGATGTTTCACCTTGAGGAGGTAATTGTCCCTTTTGCTTTGAAGAGCTACCCGAAGCAAGTTGAGCTATTTGGGTCTCAAGCATCTTCGTATGAGCATCTCTCGCCATGTTGTCCCTTTGAATAAAAGCATAGAACTCTTGTTGGTTTTTTGACATCTCTATTTGACCCCTTTGCATCTCCAACATAGATTTTTGAACGTCGAAATCACGAGTTGGAGATTGTGGATTGTGCGTAGTATCGGTGAGGGCTAACGGAGCACCGTAATCATGAATAGGAGACCGGCTCCTAGGCTTGCTTTCTTGACGGTTAGCTTGAGTTGCTTGTTGTTGATGGTTCCCTTGGAACCCATGAGAATTGCCTTGATTAAGGCCATTGTTGTGGTTTTGTTGTCTTTGGAAGTTTTGGTTTCCTTGGAAACCACCTTGATTGAAGTTCCCTTGTTGGAACCCTTGATTGTTGTTGTGGAAGGTACCTTGGTTATTTTGCTTGAAATTGTTGAAGGGTCTTGGATTACCCACATAACCTTGATAACCTTGATTGTTATCCCTTAAGGGAGGTGGAACATAGGGACGAGGTTGCATAGCTTGTTGTTGAGGGACTTGATTGGAAGCTTGGTATTGATTGGAATAGGAGGCACCTTACTTGAACGCTTGAAAGGCATTCACTTGCTCAATACTCCCTTGACAATGCATGGGATCATGACCAACGATTCCACAAGTATCACACATCCCGTAATAAGGAAAAGGAGGTGCAAATCCCAAAGCATTCACTTCTTGAATTGAGTGTTGGTTGGAGGAACTAATGCATTGAACTTGAGTGAAGTGGCCTTGGAGCTTCTTGTCAATGTGTAGACACCCACATTTTGACCGCCAGGTGTCTATAGTAGTTCCCGCCAAACACCCGATGATGATTGGACGTAAACGTGCTTTGACGGACTCGGATATGGGCTTGTAATCATGGACATTTGGTTTAGACTTATTAAGGAGTACAAATCTTACAAAACCAACCTCAAATCCAAGCCCAGTGGGTCGTTTCGAGTCAAATAACACTAATTTGGGTCGAATTCGACCCCAGGGGTAAAACCGTCTTTTAGCGACCGAGTCAAAACCAGGTCAAAGATTTTCCCGAGACTCGTGAGTCAGCCGTGACACTTCACACGGTTGATTCATGCTCTAATTCCTACAAAGTTTCAGCTTCATTAAAAGCATTAAACAATTCTGTTAAAGGTAGAATTCGATCTCAAGTAGGAATTCTATCCAGAAACCGAATCAGACATCGACCGAGTACCAAATACTCGGCCAACACACCCCCAACCAGCCGAGATACCTTTTCTTCTTGGCCAAGAAAGCGGAATTCTCATGCTTCTCAAACTCCTACGTTTCCTATCCTAAGCGGTATTCAAACTCTCCTAAGCCAAGGTCGGGAATTCCTATAAATAGGACCTCCCATCCAATACTTTGAACACATCACAACATTAGAATTAACACCGAAAAAAAACAGCCTCATAACACGGTTTTCATACATCCTCGACATCTAGCAAATCCCGACACCTTTCCGAAGTCTCGAAATACCGACGAAGCCACCCCACCGTCCGGCCAAACCCGACGTCCAACCACCCAAACCGACACCCTAAACTCATCCTCATCATCTCGACGCTCCCAAGTCTAAGCCACTTTCCGACGAGCCTTATCCCGAGAAAACAAAGCATGTAGGTTGAGGGTGTAAATCAAACCCGTTTCTCCTTCTTCTCTTCTCTTCTTCTCGTTTTTTATGGGTCTTTTCGTCGGTCTTTTTCTATTTTTCCAATATCGATATTATTAATATAAAAACTATTTTTATATATCGAACATTCTTAAAAATATGATATCGATTCTATATAATCGAATATTGTATCGAAAAGAATTATATTAAGCTTTCGACGATATCGTTACATTTTTTCGTTCAAAACCCCTTTTTTACAACTTTTCGTTCAAAACCCTTTTTTACAACTTTTCGTTCAAAACCCCTTCGTTCAAAATAAACTTTCTCCAAAACCTTTTTTTTCTAAAACCATTCCGACTAATTCGATATCGATTTCATAATCGAATATTGAATATGATGAATATCGAAAATATAAACCGGGTATAAATTAATCCATATTTGTACGCGATTTATAAAAATCAACGATTTTCGACAAAAAAATAATAAAAAACGGGCCGGCAACCCGGATCGGATTTTTTTAGCTTTTCGTTCGTTTATTATTATTTATTCTACAAAACAATTTCTAAATTTATATCCTTTCTAAAACTATTTCAAATATTCGATATTAATTTCGTAGTCGACTATCGAATATAACGAATATCGAGAATATTAAGTCGAGTACGAATTATGCAATATTCGTACGCGATTTAATCAAAAAATTTCCAAAAACCGCTTCCGAAACAGGCTGCCACGCGACCAGCCGGCGTCCCGGGCGAGCCGCGCGGCCGGCTGCCGTGACCCGTCTTTTTTTCGTTTTTTTATTATTTTTCGAACTTTGTTTTTTTTTACACAAAACAGCGTGTTAATAATATTTTTTTTCAGATTTCGATTAATGTTTATTTTCTCGATCTCGTATATTTATTTACTATATTATTCAATCGTTACTAACCCGTTTTCTCGTGTTTGTAGCAATTTATTTATTTCTTTGTTTTATTAGACTAAAACGAACTCACATGCTAAAATAACTTTGACGTTGTTAGTTTAACATGCATTAAACGACTTAGCAACCCACTTATTTATTTTCCTCACATGTCTTAGGAAAATAATCTCTGCATATCATTCAATCGTCGAACTAACGCGTGTACACAAAACCGAACGATATCTTAGTAAAGGCCGCTAAGTGCGGGCGGGGTTGGGTGTTCTCAATGAGCTTCCCAACACGTACCCTCACCCCTTACTCAGAACCGTGGTTTCCGGATGTTCGAAACCATTGGCAACGAGAGTCATTCAATATACGATCAACCGCTCAAGTCGGCATCGGTATCGAACTGCAAAGGGACGAACCCGATAAGCTTTGACATCGGAAATGGGCCATGTTTTAAATATGGCCCACTACGACATAGAGTGGGTTCGAATGGTTCCGAATAACCACAAAATTCGGTGGCGACTCCTACTTCGATTTAAAATTCTATTCGATCCATCTTATATGGAGATTCATTCGCCTCCCCAAACCCGCGCGTGGCCGCGTCGGGGTGGACCTATGTCATGTCCACACAATGGTCTCCATGTGTGTTTTCAATTGAGCTCCAAGGTCAATGCTTAATTGAGTAATAGCATCAACCTCGTGCCTACCTCCTCGATATGCCTTCCTAGGCCTTGAGTATTGAGAATTATGAACCGCTATCTCCTCGATTCTTGCCCATGTTTGGTCATCATCGACCTCGGTGAACCTACCATTGGAGCCCATATTGAGTATAGTTCTTGAGTCCTCATAAAGACCGTTCCAAAATTGTTGGACTAAGAACCATTGTGAAAGTCCATGGTGGGGGCACGATCTCACCAAAGATTTAAACCTCTCCCAAGCTTCATAAAGGCTCTCTTCATCCCGTTGTTGGAAACCGGTGATGGAGGCCCTAAGCAAATTAGTCTTTTCCGGAGGGTAGAATTTTTGGTAGAACGCCAATGCAAGTTTCTTCCAAGTATCAATGCCCATGGTTGCCCTATCGAAACTCTTGACCCATTGCTTCGCTTTTCCAATTAATGGGAATGGAAATAATACCCATCGGATTTGATCTTGAGTAACTCCGGGTTGAGAAATAGCGTCGCAATAATCGGAGAAAGTCTCCATGTGTTGGTGCGGGTCTTCGGTGGGCAAACCACTAAATTGATTCCTCTCCACAAGTTGGATGAATTGAGTTTTGGCCACAAAATTTCCGGCATAAGCGGCCGGTGGAGCATTCGGTCCCGGCAAGACATCTTCCGTAAATGTAGAGTGAGACGAAAACTACAGCATAATTGGATGTAAGGGAGATGGTGGTGAAGAAGGAGTTGAAGTAGATGTAGAGGGGGAACTAGGACTAGAATATCCAAAGGGATTGGTGAAATTCCCTTCGGCCGTCTCTCGAGATGCTTCCTCAAAATCGTTTCCTTGAGCTTGCTCTTGATGAGTATTGCTTGCACTAGGTTGAGAGATTCTAACCCGGTTAATCGTCCGTTTGCGAAAGGCTCGAAAAAGTCTTTTCGGCTCTGGATTAAAGAGAAAGAAGTCGCCTCTCCGCCTAGGCATACACTACACACTAAAACAAACGTGAGAACACCTAGTGCTTTATGGGCACTAGGTAACGACAATAAACAAGCACAATCGAAAGACAAAGAGAAAAGAGGAAGAAATAAAACTAATGAAACAAGAAAAATCTAGAGAATATGCACAAGAGATGATAGAAGAGCACAAAGGAGGGTAACTAAGTCTAGCTATAAGCAAACTAAGTCTAAACAATGCACCGTCCCCGGCAACGGCGCCAAATTGATGGTGGGATTTGTCGTGGATCCCGCCGATCAATATAAAACCGACTATTCCTAGTGGGTAGCTAGGGCAAGTAGGGTCGATATCCACAGAGACGGTATTGTAAGGTCTAGACTAAGTCGGCCTAAAAACGAGACTAAGTCACAAACAAACACAAAGAAATACTAATTGACGAATTATGATGGGAGGAGATGAAGGAAGTGGACTAACAATGACTAGACTAATACAATGCTAAAACAGAATAACTAAAGATCAAACTAATAAGCAAACTAAAAGAAACGATGACTAACTAAGAAGTTGAATCAAATATGAAAAGAAGTGGGTTAGGTCGGGTTCATAAGTGTAGATGGGTAATTGGGATGGTCAAGGGTGTAGGTGTCTCCTAATTGCTAGAGTCGGTCCGGGCTCTCGCTACTTAGACCGATGTCAAGGTGGGTTCGCGCTCTCGCGTCTAAACCCTAGTCCACACTCTTATGTCTAACGACTATTCTCAACATGATCACATACTAGACAAACAATGAGTAGAGGAAGACTAGCATGAGAAGCATGGCCACTACAACTCAAACATGCATTTCAACAAACACATAGTGTGCCCAATATGTGACTAACAACAAAGATTCACCCTTTACCCCTAATCAAGCCCTAATCAACCATATTCTACCCTTAATCCCCCTACTAACCCACAAGGAGACTACTCACTCATTATCAAGAATAAACTAACAACAATAAGAGAAAACAACATCACAAACCAAACATCCATTATCAAGAACAAGAACAATAACACTAAACACTAAGTAAAGATTCAAACTTGAATAAATAACAAAGAACAAGAGTAGAGAAGATTATACCAACAAGAAGAGGAAGAAAAAGATGCAATCTTGTATAAATAAGAGCCCAAATTAATCCCAAGGATGTCAAGCTTGGAGAAATCTTCAAGAACCCACATAATACAAGATTATCTAAACTAGATTAAACTAAGATTAACTAAGGATTAAAGAGAGATTCAAACTAATGTGAGGAACACTAATCTAGGGTTTGAATGCTTAATGGAGGCCTAAAATAATCTAGGGTGAAGTAGTGTCCCTAAACATTACAAAGGAAGAGTATTTATAGGGTTACAAGAATGAAGGAGGAAGAAAAGAGTCACGCGGTCTACAGCTGCATGGTCCCGACCAGGACGGGATTGGTCCCGACCGGGACGGTCTGATCTCGACTGGGACGGGTTGGTCCCGACCGGGACGGGTCCAAAACAGGAGCAGTGCTAAATGCGCACCTCATCCCGGACGGGATGAGGCCATACCCGTCGGGGATGAGTCTTGTAGGCCTCCAATATGATCTTTAAGGTTCCTCCTTGCTTCACATGGACTTCTTATCGACTCTCGGGCCTCGGTATCGAGTCTAAGGGGCTCGGGATTGGGTCTCAAGGTATCGAGTGATCGTTCCTCCGCTTCGTTGGCTCCTAAAAGTGTATGTATTGAGTCGGAATCGCTCCAACTCTTCATGAATGGTCTCGGGAACCTGAAACGAGCTAGAGGAAGCATAAGTAGCCCATGAACCGCTCTAAAGGAGCGATTCCGCAAGGAAATGGGACCAAAACACAGCAAATTAGGCACTACAAACTACACTTATCAGCAGTCTAGGCATAAAAAAGACTACAGAATGGAACATAGATGCAGTGACAAACCTTGTCCACTAGATTTATGAGAAAGTGGACAAAATATGGGTCAAATGGGTGCACCAGGTTCGACCCCCGGTGAAAGAAAAGTTTATGTCTGAAGTTTCTACAGGTTCTGGGTGATGTTGCTACAAGCTCTGGGCATAACTCGAGCTCTTCTTACAGCATATATAAAGGAGGGCTATGGCTGGATGACTGGGTCAAAGCCTTCGCCTCCATGGACTGCATTGGTATGGAATGCATGGAATGTCCCTAAACATTCGATTACCACCTGGCTCACTATGCATAAAGATTATAAATTGTTTAAGCTAAATTGCACGGATGAGGAGTTTTGCTACAGCTTTGGGAATGCTACTGAATCGGCGGAGCACTTGTTCGTAATAGATTAATGATAGATTCATTGTATATACATTCCTCTTGTTAGACTAGCCTAGCTCTTTGTAATTGCATTTATGTATATCCTTGTACCTAGGTCTCTAGGAAGTAGGAGAGTCTCTAAGCATTGTATAAATTATAGAATCGATTTATGAAATAGGCAAGCAGAATTACCCTCTTTTAGTTCTTTATCTATGACTACAGCATCCAGGTAGAGCAAGAGATACAATATTGGACTGAAGACCACGGATCTCATGAATGCAGTAACAAAGGGCATTAAATTGCAGGTTAAGGTAGCTATACTCAATGCATGTTACTACTATTTGGAGACAGCGCAATCAGGCACGGATTCATGGTTTTCTGGCAATCAGCGCAATCGGTTTTATGAGATTTGTACTCCGTAAAAAGCCCAAGCCAAATACTAACGATTTTGAGCCCATATCCGAGCGCGTTAAAGCATGTTCGTGTCCGATCATCATCGGGTGTTTGTTGGAAACTGTTATAGACACCTAGCAGCCAAATGTGGGTGTCTACAGTAGTGAAAAATGAAAGATGAAAAATAAGTGAGGTTAGAACCAATGTTAACCACAAAAATCAGACAAAATAAGAATAAATCAAAAAATGAGTTTTAGAGAGACAACCCAAAAAGGAAAGAGTGAGTCTTCTACAGACGGTGAAGTATTATTCTGTATGTTAAAATTTGAGTTTTAGTAAAATCCAGACATAGAAATAGATGGCTAGAAATTGGCTTTTACACTAAAATTTTGTGGTCTCTTCTTTTAAACGAATTGAACAGGTCGGGCTAGATCATGACCCAAAATCGGGTCATTTAGGATTCATATTAAATGGGTTGCGAGCCTGCGAGTAAAAAACGGGCCCACGCCTCTAAAATGTGTCAGGTGGGTCAGGTCAAATGTATAGCGAAATGATGACATACATACAAATATATTTAATCCAAAAGTCAAATGCTTAGAGAACGAAAGACGCAGATAGGCCCAATGTCTCAAATGAGTTGTCACAGACATTAAAATTTCTAACAGTGATGAGGTATTATGATGAGCATCGTTGTTTTAGCCATGTAGCTAATGTACACACTAGACCTGTCACCGGTCGGGGTATACGGGTCATGCTCAGAAATAGTTTCGAACACCTAATTTTGTTACGACTTTTAAAGTAATAATAATAATAATAATAATAATAATAATACGTATTAAATTAGTGTCGGGTTTATGGGTCGAGTCGAATTTGATAGGTCTAACCGTCTAAGTGTAGCATCATAATCCGCGTATGCTACTTTTCGTATAAAATACATGCAAACGTGGAGTGCTAATCCACTAAAATGACAATTATTTGAAATAATCGTAATCATTCCATCGCAGTCAATAATTTTAAAAGAAAGTATTAAGGTTGATTTAGTAAAGTTATTGTTGCATCAAAACCAGTGTCTGAGTATAAGAGGGATTGCACGGATGATGAGTTTTGGTGCAGCTGTGGGAATGCTACTGAATCGGCAGAGCACTTGTTCTTTATCTGTGACTACAGCATCCAGGTACAGCATTCGCAGGAGATACAATACTGGACTGGAGGCCACGGATCTCATGAATGCTATAACAAAGGGGATTAAATGGCCTGGCAGGTTAAGGTAGCTATACTCAATGCATGCTACTGTACCATTTGGAGATCGACAGCGCAATCAGGTGCGGATTCATGGTTGTCTTCATCACTCCCGCCTCATTGTGAAGCAAATTATGAATCAGATAGGAATCAGGATTAAGAGACAATCGAACCAGAAAACTACTACAGAGGACATTGATGACATTGCCTTCTTGAGGAGATTGGGAATTAGTCATTAAGGCCATCATTGCTTGTTTTCTACTCCCTACTTGATAGTCTGATAATGTGTAGGTGCTCATAAATCATAATGCCACTTTACATAACTCTTCTTTTTCTTCACATTTTATCGAGGAAAAAAAACATGAAATGATTTTGTATATATAAAATGCGTCAATTTAATTTCGAAATACAGAATATCTTAATTCAACTAAATAAAAGAATAAAACTCGTCAAAATTACAATTAGCAACAATAAATCGAAACGGATTAATAATGTCATAAAATTAAATCAGGTAAAATAAACGGGGCACCTTGTGTCCCTATATTTATCCAATAACACACCATTAGAGCCTAATATAACGAGACAATTAGCATGCATTCTATGTCGTCTCGTGTCCCATCTTGAGAAAATCTCGAATTTAATCACCGAATTTAATTGAAGTCGTAACGTTAAAGTTCCAGTCGATCGATCTTGTTGCATGCCGGCCCAAAGTTGCCCACCCATTTTCAATCCAACAAAATCCTTGAGAATAATAGTTGAGTTCTTGGATTCTTGATCAAATGCCTCATTATGTATAGGTGCCCCTCCTATTAGTTGGTCATTGTAGTAAAGGTTACATGAAATTGAATCATAATGCACCTCAACCTGAAAAAAAATTATAAAGTTCATTTGCCATAAAAATTGCATAAATGATAAATAAAATTATTATTCTTTGTTTGATAATTTTTATCACAAAAAATTAATTTATCGATGGAAAGTTATGAATTAAAACTAACAAATTTATCATTTTATAATTTTTTAAACGTCTATCTATATTAATATTTAAAACAAACTCGTGAATTTCACATTTTAAAGACCCTCTATTAATTAGTAACAATGTACTATCCATATACTGTTCCAGACTGGTATAGGTTGGGCCGGATCACTTCTGAGGCAGACCAGGGCGACCTCCTTTTTGTCTGACCAAGTCAGTAGACTAGTTTAGATTAGGTCAGGTTCAACTAGGCTAGACAGCTCTAGATACGAGTCATGCATACCTTTTGATTCGGATTACGAATGGTGACATTAAAATGTACTTGAGCACTTTGAGGAGGTACATTGGGTTGAGCCAATGTCAAAATAGTGAAATCTTCAATGAAAAACCTAGGCCTATGAGGTTTTAGACTTAGCCATAAAATAAAGGCTATTAAGCCTACAAGAAAAAGTATGAACAAAAATATGGTGCAAATGAACTTGGATACTCTTGTGGTTAGGCTCTCCTTGACCCGGTGTGCGTAGTACCGAACCGTGTGTGGCCGTCCTAGGTAGGGTTTCGGGCCATTTTCGGGTCTGTGCCTCGGTGGATCACTTTGGTAGTGCATTTTTAAGCAAAGATGATAAGCTTTAGTTTTTTGTTTTGTATTTTTTGTGGACGTTTTCTTGAATAGTATACGTGATGATGTAAGAAGGTTTTATGTAGTGAAAAGTGTGATAAAGGTTGGTGTAGTGAAGTATAGATAGATTGTATAGTTGTATTTGCATGGAAAAAGAAAAGAATATGAATGAAGTGTAGAAGATAAAAGCTAAAGCTAAAGCTAATAATAAAGGTAGTGTGAGGTTTACTACTATTTGTGCAAGCACATTGGCTTGGCTTGGCTTGGCTTGATCCGTCGCATAAAAAATTTCTATATCATTTGAACGGTCTCTCATCAACATGATAAATCGTCTCCGACAAATTTTTTGTGTCATATAGTAAGGTTAATCTTAATACTCCGGAAATCTCAAAATGGATAATGTATGTGTGTAATTATGACTCAAATCATACTATATCGCCTCATTATGAAAACAATGCAAACAAGAGTAGGTCTTGTGAGGAGATATCATCATTTACTATACATACGTTAATGAGAAACATAGGTTAAAATCAACATAAAAATTTAGTAGGGTACACCATTAGGTGAGAGATCTCTAATTAATAATGTTGATAAGTTGATTATACACGGTTTCTTTAGGTTGCGTTTGGGTACTTGAAATTGATTTGAATATTAAGAATTCAATTCCTATATTTGAATAGAATTCAAATCTAAATCCAAATCCAAAATGGTGTTTGGGTACACTTGGATTTGGATTTGGATTTCGGGCGGGGTGAAATCGGGTCAAGTTCACCTATTTTTATTTTTTAAAATTTTTCATTAGAAATATGTAAATGTTCAAATACGGGAAGAAAATAAAGAAAAACAAATACTACGACAAAATTATGCCAAAAAATAAAGAAACGACAAGTGACGAAATTGAAATGAATATCATATACTAGGAATTTGAGAAAACCAAATTTGAACGGAGTTGGATTTGGTTAAAATTTCAAATCCAAATCCCAAGTTTCCAAACGCTCAAAATATTTCAAATTCAGAATTCAAATCCAAATCCAAGTTCCCAAACATACCAATTTATAGTTTTTGTGAACAATAATAAAGAGTATCCAAAATATTGGAGTACTCTCGATCAGCATAACTAATAGAGAAATGAAGACATATGATGATATGAATTCAATAAAATTACAATTACTACGTTTTTTTATAAACAATCGAATTTTAACCATTAAATAATGACATCTTTGATATTATTACTTGCATAACAACAACGACAATTTTTGGCACCAGGAGGGTGAAGTGCCGGAGATTCACAATAATAAGTGGATGTGTCCGGAAATCCTCTTTCTTCACACATTGCTCGGCACGATTGTATGTCATCGCACCGTGACACATACAAGCATCCCCATTCTTTTACATGACCTATAAACAAACAAACACCAACCCAAAAAAACTAGCGACAATGTCCGATATGGAAAAATTGTACTTCTTGATTAATTATCGAAATTTGTTATTTGTGCTCGTGAATTTGTGAATTTTGTTGAAATAATGTTATCCACAGAACATGAGATATTGAGATCCGAATCAATAGCTTATAAATGGCAGATTATTAAATTGACAAATTTAACTAGCATATTTTCCTAAGTTGAATTTGTTGGGATGATCTTCTTTCTTTCTATAAAAGAAGACACCACACCCAAATAGGTGGCACAATGTAGGGGCCCCATTTCAGAATTAGTCATTATTTTTAATGTTTTGGAATAGTTATGAATATTAGGTAGATGGAATTGAAATGAGATTGTTTAGGGGAGAAGTAATCTCCAGCCCCATTAATGTTTCCTGTGTTGTGATTTGCAATGCCTCATAGGTTAGGCAACAAGTTATCTCCACCATTATTTACTCCTATATCTCGAAAATACCATGTTCATTTTATAATGTTTGAATCACAATTAGCTACTGCACTGGAAAACGTTGTTATTAAAACATTGCCTCTTCGTTCTCATCATCCTCCTTCCCTATGTTTGAAATGTCTTCATTCATAGTTTATGAATCCATTTCATGGTGGCTTTATATATGCCGAGTATGTGCTTTCAGTATGTCCACATCTTCGCCATCTTTTACCGCTATTTTTTGAAAACCCTTTAGTTCCGGACAAAAAGATAAAACAAAAAAAACTCTGAGAAAGCTTTAATTTCTTTATTAACTCTAATTAAGCTATCATAAAACAAATATTTCTTTTACTCAGCTCTGATAAAACAAATATCATTATTAACTTTAATTTGTTTGTTGAATTTTTAGTCGAAATATTTGACATTTAATTTCTAAAATTTGGCCTAATTTTTCCATTCCAGGGACCAGGTTAAGTTGATCGTTGAAGATTTTTCGGGCATCAAATGTCAATTTATGATTTTCGACTCCCAAATTCTGCAGTATATTCAAGACTTTGCTTTGGATCTACTTTCGAGATTGGAACAGGTAAATTTTTCATGATATTCACAATTTAGTAATTAAATAAAGTATTACCTTATACTCAAACAACTACGTGAAAGAAAACTAACCTTCTATATCGCAGGCCGGAGAGGGTGACTCCATTCTTGAGGAACTTTCCACGTTTATTGACAACTGTTACCTGTTCATGATCCAAATCCATGAGAAGTTCAATGTACAACAGTCTTCAAAGTCTTACACTGTTCAATGGATGTCCAATGTAGTATAAACTTTTCAAGAGTATGAACGGACTGGTAAATGGTAATAGATTAGTTTCAATCTAGGGTAAAACTCAAGTTTTCTAAGTGTATGTGATTTGATCATTGCAGGTGAAGGTTAAAGGTCCTAAAAAACCGATGCTCAAGGGAGACTTCTCTCTACGACATTTGCATACTTGCCAGCACCAAAACTACATGGGAGCAGATGCCAACATGTCCCGTGCCACGTTTAGACGGGGCTTCCATACAAATAAAAAATATTTTCTATGTTTTCGCTGGATACGGTACCATTAATTATGTGAGTCTCTGTTCATTGCTGCTATATTTGATTCCATTTACTTGAAAGACTAATTTTTTTTTCCATAAGCATTCTACTTTAGTTCTTACTGTAATACTGCACTCAAACATTGCTTATGTTTTCAATCTTTGAAGGAACCTTTCGTTTAGATTTGTCAAGGAAAACAACAATTTTAATGTAGTCTTTGCAAGTAGAAGTTACTTAGATCGACATTACACATTCGACTTCCTAGGTGCTAAATACATTGTTCAATGCATGTCCAATGATGTGGATAAGATCCACCATTTCAACATGAAATATGAAGAATCGCATAATCGCTCAAGGTTTAACCGTCAGTACTTGTACAGTTTAGAGCTTCCGTTTCAGATCTAATAAATGACTATTGAATATTTGATAAATTGATTAAAAAACCCACAAAAATCTGAAAGTATAATACCTCAAATCGTATATCCTTCAATTGGTTGACTCATCTCCTTGATAGATCTGTGACAATGGAATGAAACTAAGTCAACTACATCAACGAATCAACATGCAGATCGGTATTTCACACATCTTACTGATTAACATCAAAATTTTATCAATTTTAATTGTTGTTACTTTTCAATTAACATGCAGATCGGTATTAACTAAGTCACTTTTAATTGTTGTTATTCAAACTTTTGGTTTAGTAATAATCTTATTTATAATAGTAATTTTCTTATTTTTAGATTTGAGTTTATTAATAACAAATTTACAAATCGAGTAAGATAAAATTCTATTGTTGTTAACACAAAACGATTACCCGTCCCTTATTACCAATTTAAGACATGCAATGGTAATAGAAATGATAAAGTATCCACCTTTTTTACAAAATATTAATTGACCGTACCCTTGCTACATTGTTTGGTCACTTAAGTTAATTTTGCAACTGTATTTTTTTTAAAACTATATTATACTGTAACAATAATCAAAATTAGTCGGTCGACATCTCAGCGGTACACAAAATACTATAAATTTTATATATTCTATATATTATTAATCCATCATATGTCATTTTCTTCTATAATACTCCTATTACAAAGGTAAATTTTGACACTATAACTTGATACGAGTTTTATTTGAATGCGATTAACGACAATACTGTCCTGGTATTATTAAACCTATGCTATCATACATATTTCTGTACAACCCCATGACGTGTCACTGGTAGATTGCACAATTTAAATTTTACATTCGGGATTACTGATTTTATAATATCACATTTTACCATGGAAATAAATATCAAATTCTACATTTCATTTCAGCTCGATTTAACTCAGACTCCAATAAATAGTGGCGCCCCTACTGTCGGAGACCCAGTAATTTTACCGTGAGACCATCACACAAGTGACTTATTGGTCCAATTAATCATATCCACAAACATAACCTCAATTGTTCAAAATATACTCCGTATCACCAAGCATATCATCAAGCATATCAACAAATCTAAGCATTTGTAACGCGTTTGACAAAAGTTAATAAACCGATAAAAAAATGTCGGGCTTCAGGTTAAAAACCATTAAAAAAATGACGGACTTCGGGTTAAAAACCGTTAAAAAAAATGTCGAGCTTTGGGTTAAAAATCGTTAATAACACGTTTGAAAAATGTTAGTTGTCTTTATTTTATTTTTTAAATGTAAATACATTTTCATTCTTAGTTTCAATTCTTAATCATTTATTTCCCTTTTATTTAATATTGCATTTATATTAGAATACCAATATATTGAATTTTTGTCACATAACAGACTTTGACCCGATTCACTGAATTTTTTAATCACTATAATAATCATGTGATAAAAATATGGTTTAAAACATAATACTCCGTATTTTTTTATAATAATATTATTACCACATCAATTTTGAAAATAAATAATAAATATTTCATCCCCTTCTTTTATATGATCCACATTAATTTTGGAAAAAAAATTAATAAGGGTGGACTGGAATGTGGATGAAAATGAAAGTGGAAGAAGAAAGTTGGGTCACAAATAATAAAAACCACAAAAAACGTACTAAAAAGAAAAGTGAAAAAATAATAGAGAATTACCAAAATAGAAAATGTGTAAGATTATAGAGAAGGAGATGGAGTAATTTTTATTTCGTACTGTACTATTTTGTGAAATCTTAGTCTAAAACGTTAATATTTTTTAATTACTAATTTTGGTTCGGGTGGGTTCCGCCCCAAAAATATTTGCGTTTTAGAGGTCATAACGTATATTATAGCCGACCTTCTTTTTTTTGTAAGAATTGTGTCAAAATCTGTCGAACGGGTCAGGCGGTCGGGTTTCGGGTTTGGTCATTTCGGGCTCGGGTAAAATAGGAGTCGGGTGTATTTTGGGTTTGAAAAATACGTGTTTATACGAGTCGGGCTTATACGGGTTTTTGGGTCGAGTTTCGGGTCAAATACGGGTTATTAATGCACTTTGAAAACATTAATTTCTTTTACTTTTTTTTTTAATCATAAATACAATTTTATTCTTAAATTTCTTAATGATCTAATTTAATGTATATGATATTAGTGAGAATAAACATGTTTTATTTAATATATTATTTAATATACATTGATATTTTATTTCTATAGGAAGTACGGATATATATGACGAACTTTGACTTGATTTACTGATTATTGTTTTCTCATTATAATAATCACGTGATAAAAATATGATTTTAAAGATATATTACGGAGTATATCTTAAAATTTTGAAAATAAAAAAATATTTTAGTGTAATAATCATATAAAAAAATATGATTTAGTGTTTTTAAGAAACTTTAGTGTAAAATAGCAATATTTTTTTTAATTTATCTATTTTTGGGCAGGTAACGGGTTCGGGGCGGGTTTTGCCCCAAAATATTTGGGTTATTATCGGGTCGGGTCACTTTCGGGTTTCGGTCATTTTCGGATGGTTTTTTTTGAGTTTTTTCCCGGGCGGTTTTGGGTCGGGTCAATTTTTGACAGGTCTATGTCAAACACATATTATACACATACTCATTTCGACGTCATACGTCGTTATACTTAAAGACATCTACATTTATCATACACTCTCCGAAATTGTTATTTACCTACATACTTTGACTTCGATATTGAACACATTATAATAATCATATGCGTCAATATTCATTTCAATTTACGTTATTTTAAGCCAATTTCGTCCTTCCGTTCACCCTGATCATATGGATTGTGATTTGACTTTTTGATGCAAAAAAAACCGCTTCAACCCCGTGAATATGGGTATTACACTTTATTTCTAACTTTTTATTATTTTCAAAAAACGTTCACAAACCGTGACGTGTCACGGGTATTACACTAGTTAAGATTAATAAATAGTTCTCTATAACGGTATATTAGCGTATATACGGTATATTACAATATATTCCTAACATGATATTCCTAATCTTTACTATTTCTATCATGATACCGTAATACTACGGTATTCTCTATCTTGTGTACTTTACTATTTCTATCATATTAAAATTAAGAAATAGTTCTTTACTATTTCTCTATACGGAATATTGTGTACTTTACTATTAAGATTAAGAAATAGTTCTTTACTATTTCTATCATATCACCGTATATACGCTAATATACCGTTATATTCTCTTTGGCGTATTACCATTTTTTAGAATATGTAACCAATATGCTCGTACAAAAATTATTTCGTAAAACAATATATTGACTTCAAAAATGACAAATTGATCAGTCAAATATGCGAAAAACATTCGTCCTTCCGGAAACCAATTCTAATTAACAAAACTTACCATAATTTATTAATTAGGGAAGGACAATATAAAAAAATTTGTCAAACAATTATTTATAATAATTTTTTTAGAATATGTAACACATTATGTACATACCTTTGCATTGAGCAATTAGAAAAAGAGAAATAAAAAGAAGGGTTATTTAATAAGAATAATACCAACTTTGGGTGGTATTCCAACAATAAAACCAACTTCAATTAATTCGGGAATAAAACCAAGTATGAGTCATATTACACGGGAATGAAATTGGTTTACCTACTACCGCCTAAACCCGTTAATATACCCACTCAACACAAATTTTACTGACAATATGAACCTTCCCCCCTTTTAACCTCATTATCACTTTTACCTCATTAACTCCCTAATTGTAAACTTCATCTTCTTCCCTTCATCAATTCTCATCAACTCAAAACTTCTTCTTCATCAATTCATCAGTTCATCATTCGTCGAAGGTAACTTCCTCACTGTAAACTTTTTTTTTTCTTTCTCAAATTTCTGTCAAACTTGGTCGAAGGTAATTGTCATTAATTTTGTCGAATATCAATTTTCAGGGGTATTGTCAAGTTCATTCCTAAATCTTGTGGTTCGGCAATGTCAACGGTTAGTGTTTTTTTCATTTCCCCTAAATCGATTTTTCTGGGTTGATATTAGGATTTTCGATTTTTTTTTATTTTTCTGGGTTTAACTTTAGGATTTCGATTTTTCTGTGGTTGCAGAAAACATCTTTCGAGTTCAATCCCAAAGAATTCGAAGAACATGAAATTGATGAGTTATCCATAGATTTGGAGAAATGATGGTTTAGGAGAGAGAATTTGATTTAGGGTAATGAAGAAGATTAATAGCATGAAGAAGATGGAAGTTGGATGTTAATTAATAGCATGAGACCCACAAAACCGATTTCATCCGGTCATTTAAGAGCCAATTTCATTCCCGTGTAATATGACTCATCTTGGTTTTATTCCCGAATTAATTGAAGTTGGTTTTATTGTTGGAATACCACCCAAAGTTGATATTATTCCCGTTAAATAACCCTAAAAAGAATGCACAAGAGTTGAAGCCTTGAAGATGCCGTTGACAATTTTTTACTTTATTTTTTTGAAGGAAAAATCCTCGAGATGGATTTTATATTAAATCAATAAACGCTAAGTCCAAAAAGACTTGCGGAAAGTTCGAGTACATAATTAATTCTGAGTTCAAATCTGTCACGAAACGGACCATGAGGTGGGCTACAGAATTCCCGTTGCGCTTAATGTGCTTGCAGGAAGAATCAACACAGGATGATAACAACAAATTAATTTCATCGAGACACAAACCGAGGGGACTTCTAACAGTAGCTTTATTGGTGATCGCCCGAACCATGGAGAGAGAATCGCTTTCCAGAATTACATGAGTATGCCCAGTTTCTATGGCCTTCCTCAAACCCCAAGCGGCCGCCATAGCCTCGGCCATCTCCGGGTCCCACCGTGCAGAACCTCGCCTGCAACCTGCAATAACAATCGTCCCTTCGCTATTTCTACCAACGCAACCCAACCCCGTACCATGATCTCCATAAACTGCAGCATCAACATTTACTTTGATGAAACCGCCGGCCGGGCACTCCCAATGATTCGATCCCACTAGCCCGTCTCTCAAAGCACCACTATGCACCCGAGTTGAGTATTTACTGTAATCAAGCACCAAAGCTGTAAAGCTCGCAACTTTCAGCTGCCAAACACACTCACCCTCCTCAAAGATCTTCGCATTTCGTGTAGCCCAAACAGCCCACAATATTGCCAGCACCCGACCTTGTATTCCCCCCTGTGTTTTATCTAGCAACCACTGAATAAGTTGTGCACCGTCTTCTCTCGGAGCGTCCTGGACTAGGTCGTTAAATTCACCCTGTGCCCAAATTAAACGTGTTTCAGGGCAATCTAGTAAGGCATGGATGACCGTCTCCACCTCAACACCACAAAGACTACACACCGCTGAGTCAAAGCAATGTCTACGCACTAGTTGTTGCCTCACCGGCAAAGTTTCAGATACAACCCGCCATAGAAAATGAGAAAGCTTTGGTGCGACCTTCAACGACCAGATATCTCTCCACAACTCCGCCGCCACTAGCCGTTGCCCTGAAATCGTTCCTCTGGAATCTCGTGTGCCCAACTGGTAGGCGGACTTAACGGAGAAAATTCCATCTTTAGTCGGCCACCAGTATAAAGCATCAACATTACCCGGAAAAATCGGTAGTTCAAGAACCAAATTGACATCCTCTGGCCCCAGAACAGAGTACAACTTATCGACCTTCCAGCAGCGAAGGTCCGCATTAATCAACTCATCCACCTTCATATTAGGGTCAGCATTAGGATCTGGAGTCGGGACTCGGCTGGACGAAGACCCTGGTAACCACGAATCCGACCACACATTTATACTCTTACCAATTCCGACCCTCCATTTGATTCCTTCAAGGAGTAAAGACTTCGCTCCCCAAAGGCTTCTCCAACAATAACTAGGATCATGGCCTCGCCGTGCCTCGAGAATAGATGAGTTCTTGAAATATCGGGCTTTAAAGATACGGGCTACAAGGGCACTCGGATTTATTAGCATACGCCAAATTTGTTTCGCAAGAAGGGCCTGATTGAATACTTTTAAATTCAGAAACCCCATCCCACCCTTCCCCTTCGGTCTGCAGAGCTTTTCCCATGACATCCAGTGCAGTTTCCGATTTTTTTCCGAGGCGCCCCACCAAAACTTGGCTAGCATCCGGTGCATTTCATCGATGGTTCCATCCGGGATAGTAAAAATGCTCATCATATAGGTCGGTATGGCCTAAGCTACAGCTTTGATAAGAATTTCCTTACCCGATCTCGACAATTTTTTACTTTAATGCTCACTTAATGTTAAGATGGTGAACAATTGAAGATCAAAGGGATTTAATTTATAGTTATTCTCTTATGAGACCGTCTTACGGTAACTTATCGTGAAACATACTAATAGAGAATAAAATAATATTAAATGTAACTTCCTTGCATGAGAGAGGTCTCACGATAAATTTATCGTTAGACCGTCTAATAAATTCTTGTATGACAAAATTTGTGTCATACAAATTCTTGTATGAGACGGTCTCACAATAAATTTATCGTGAGACCTCTCACATATAAGGAAGTTACTTTTAATATTATTTTATTCTCTATTAGTATGTCTTACGATAAGTTACCGTAGGACGGTCTTATAGGAGAGTAACTACGTCTCGCTGCTCTCTTTTTTTTTGCACATAAAATAAGAAATGAATGCAAAATGGTAAGAAATGATGGTGGGGATAATGAAGAATAAATATAAGATGGTGAAGAAATGAATGGTGGTCTTAAAAGCGTAAAATTCAATGACATTTCTTGTAAATAAACAATAAAAAGGAGCATAATATGATGAAAGGGTAAGATATAAAAGGAAGGTTGAGAAGTGAGATTAAAAATAAAGACTTACCAAATAAGGAAAGTGAGGTGAAAAATAGTGATTACCCTTCCTTACAATATAAGAAAAGGACGATTCGAACCTGAGACCTGCTATCTCAGAACACTAATCTTAACGAGAGTTTGGAATTCCAAAAAGTGAGTCATTCTATCGTTAGTATACTCTAGAATAAAATTTTGAGTTATTTAACGACAATAATACCAATTATAGGACGTCTTCCCAAAATAACATTAATTTTAATAAATCTAAAAATAATACGTATTATTGAAGTAGTTAAACAAGAGTAGTATAAGTGACTTTATAACCTGCTACATCAGATCACAAAATTAATATTTAACCTCCTAATTATCCTCCATCCTCCTTCTTATCCCTGGATAATGGGTGAACCGTGTCGGGTCAGCTTCGGGTCGGGCCACTTTCGGGTTATAATAATCGGGTTGACTTCGAGTCGGGTTGGATAATTTCGGGTTCAGGTCATTCTCGAGTTTCCTGTTTTCAACTTTTTTAGAGATATCGACTCATTTTCTATATTAATAGTCGGGTCAGTTTTGGGTTAGCTCGACTCAATTCGGATTATGGGTCAAAATCAAGTCTTCAATTCGGGTGTCGGGTCGGCTTCGATTTGGCTTATTTGGGTCGGGTCAGTTTTGTCAGGTCTACCCCTCCTTACTTTTCTCCTTCATCCTCTCTCTCCATTACCCTTCATCCTTCTTCGGTTTTTTTCTATACGTTTCGTTTGGATTAACTTGTTTATTTTGGTGTAAGATCGTGTTGTTAGCTAGATTTAGTGAGGTTGAAGACTTGAAGGAAGAAAAAGACGGATGACATTAATGACGTTTAATGCGCCGTACACTGAGTAAGTGAAAAGAAGTGAATAATATGAAATAAATTAAAGGCAAAAAAGGAAGGTGAATGTGTTCTACCGCTAACTGGTCATCTATACTACTATTATGGTTTAACAACTCCAAAAATACATATATTCTCTGATTTTCGTAAAACGCTCTATAGTTGGTATTATTGTCGTAAAATAAAATTAAAGGTGAAAAGGGAAGATGGAAGAGTTCTACATGTAACCGGTCATCTATACAACTCTGGTTCAACTATTCCAATAATCAATTAATCAATCAATATATATATATATATATATATATATATATATATATATATAGAGTAAGGCTCTTATGAGTCCTTATATATATATATAGGAGTCCCTAAGTCCTCATCTCATCCATTGAATGAGATGAGAATGGATGGACAAGATGCATCCTAATATTTGCATTATAAAAAAAGAAAAAATGGAGATACTGCTTCCTAAAATAACTTCCATAATTTTAGGAAACAATAACATCACATTCATTCACTCATTCATTCATTCACATTCACGTTCATCAAAACCTAAAAAAAAAATACTTCCAATATCACGTTCATTCATTCAAATTTGTGCTCGAAATCCCGTTACTATGAATTCAATGATCGCGATATCTTCATCAACTGTTGATAATCAATTCATCGACTATAACAATGGTGAGTTTCGTTATTGCTTTCGTGTTTTGCGTCAATTTTTATTCATCATCTTGATTAATTTGCGTCAATTTGCTTTCATGTTTTTCGTCGATTTTCATGTCGATATTGCTTTCATGGTCATTTCATTCATCATAGATTCATATCTGGTTCATTGCTCTCTTGTTAATATAAATTCCAAATTTTTATTATATTTGTTAAAATGTAGAATTTTATTCATTTGATTATTCATAGATTCATATCAATGGTCCATTACTCTCGTGTTATTGTTTTGTTTATTCTTTAGGTTTTTCTTAAGCTTCACTTACTTACTATTGTTTTGTTTTCTATTGAAGCAGACACGGCGTTGAAGTAACACACGTTCTGACTTACAGTAACACCTAGTTTTAATTAGAGTAACACAAAAAGGTCTAAGCATTATATAAATTTTACGCACGAACAAATATATGGAGTTATTGTAATGCACGTACTGTGTTACTTTAATATACACAATATGTTATTTTAATGGCTAACCCTGTTATTTTAATGCACATAATTTTAACTGAATCTCGTGTTACTTTAACGCACTTCATCTGTTACTTTAGTTCTTTTCATCTTTTACTGTAATGCATTGGAGTTACAAAAAGAATTTAGAATACCGCCATATAAAAAAATAAAAAAGAAAGATACTGCTTCCTATAATTACGGGACGTGATTAACTTCAAAATAGGAAACAATATCAAAGAATATCGCCCTCATTCAAAGAAATATATTGTGTCATACTCTCATTTCTGATCATTATATGAATTTTTTGCACTAACCTATACCTGGTGTTATTTTAATGAACATTATCTGTTACTTTAATTCACACTATCTGTTACTTTAATGTCTGACCTCTGTTACTTTATACATGGTGTATAAGCATCCTCTGTTAATTGAATCCAGTGTTACTTCAATGCACTTCATCTGTTACTTTAATTCTTGTCATCTGTTACTTTAATCCATATTTCAAGTTCTGATTGTGTCTTTTTCGCCACGTTTATTGGCACTGTTATTATTTTCAGTAGACGCAAAAGCACATGAATGATGTAGGGATGTGGGTGAGAGTTTCCTCCATAAATAGGGCAGATCTTCAAGGACGTGGATGAGTCAGTAAATTATATAAAATCTACGCATTGGCTTGTGAATTCGATGTGAGGAGGTACACAACGAAAAGATGGCGCGGTGGTTAGATTAAATCAAAGCTTCTGACGATGATGAAGATGAAGAAGAGGACGAGGAGGATGAAGAAGCAGAATTCTAAGTAGGATAGTATATTGTTAGAGTAACATACATTATTCGTTAGAGTAACATACATTATTCGTTAGAGTAACATATTTAATGAGTTAAAGTAACACAGATTATGAGTAACCACATATGTAACGAAGTTGATTCAGTTGGAACTCTTGTACCAATTCATTGATGTAAAATGAGTTAGAATAACACACATTATGCGTTATAATAACACACATCAATCGTTAGAGTAACATACATGATGAGTTACAGTAACACAATTTATGAGTATAATTTGATTAACAATATCAAGTTCTTAGAGTAACAGGTGTGAAAAATTGGAATTATAATGGAGTTTTATAATTTTTGGTTTTGGAGTATACTTAATAAAAACATACATTTGGCAATGTACTGTTTTTGTAAGACACTATTATGTAACGTAACAGATTTTATGAGTTAAAGTAACACAATTCATGAATTAGAGTAACACATTGTATGAGTTAGAGTAACACATTGTATGAGTTAGAGTAACATGACAGTAGCGAAATGATGACTTTTTTTTTGTGAAAATGAAGATGAAACGACGCACTTGTTGTGTGATAGAAAGATGCAGTTAAAAATTTGATGGGAGACACAAGATTTGCATTAAGATAATTAAGAAGGAGAGAGAAAAAAATAAAATATTTACCAAGATTTAGTTAGTTATTTCCTTAATTGACAAAACAATCTTAACCATTAATCTATCACTAATTTAAGGGTTGAGATGAGGACTCACGGACTCAATTATGATAAGTGGACTCACTTGATCCTTCCTCTCTCTCTCTCTCTCTCTCTCTATATATATATATATATATATATATATATATATAGAGAGAGAGAGAGAGAGAGAGAGTGAGGATCCGGTGAGTTCCTTTATTTAAATTGAGTCCGTCCCGCAATTATACACCATCAGATCTTCTTGCATTAGACGCACCAGATGATGTCACGTCGCCTATGACTAATCAATAAGAGTACATCTCAGTTGAAATCGTCTTCTTCTGCTCCCCTCCTTTTTATTTCCCTTTCCAGTTACCCATCTAATTTCAACCACACCGTCATCAACTCAACTCAACTTAATCACGAAAAACAAACAATGATTCAATCAATTCACTCACAATTCCATGCAAAATGTACGAATTCTCAAGAAAATCGCCTTCCTAGGTTTCACAGCTTTCTCCTTCTTCGCCACCTTATCGCCGCCTTTCACCTCCACCGCCGCAACTTCCTCCTCGTTTGCCGCCGTCTGAATCACTTCCTCAGTTGCCGCCGTTATCGTAATCAATCAATCAATCGAATCACGAGTTTAGGGATTTTGATTTTTGAAGTATGACGTAGTAGCAGTAGTAGAAAGAACAAAGTGAGTGTTGTTTATATAGGAGACGAGAAATGTGGAGAATTTAGGGATTAAGGAATAATCACACATTCTCACTGATCGAGGGAGTGTTGGTTTATATATAGAGTGGTGTGGGCCGTCGGATTAGGGGATTAGATCGACGATTATCACAGATTCTTGTTTACGATGCTAGATATACTTCGTTGTAAAGGTTAGATGACCGACAAATCATTACGCTCTTTAATTTGATATCTTCATCTTGTGATTTTAATTTGTGTTACTGTAATAGTGCTCCGTTACTGTAACAGTGCTACTGTTAATCTCATGTTGATGTTACTTTGTAGTGTCAATTGATAAATGAATTTGACATTATTACTGTGACATTATTACTGTAATTCCTTATTACTGTGACAGTGTCACACTAAGATATTTATAACTCTTTAATTTCATATTACTGTGACATTATTACTGTGACATTATTATTGTAATTCCTTATAACTGTGACACTGTCACAGTAAGATTTATGTGTTACTGTAATAGTGTTCTGTTACTGTAACGGTGCTACTGTTAATCTCGTGACGCTGTGATTGAATCTCAGCCATTCATCTGATTTTCATCTGATTTGATCATGTGGTTGTGATTTGCGGGACGGACTCATTTAAAGAATACCGACTCACCGCATGCAATTTCTATATATATATATATATATATATATATATATATATATATATATATATATATATATATATATATATATATATATATATATATATAATTTAGGCTTTTTTCGAGCGATCTCATTGGTCCGTTCCATCAAACCTCAAATTAGGAAAGTATCATAAATAATAAAAAAATCAATTAAAGAATCTTTTAATTATTATAATTATGTTTATTTTTTATATTAATATGATGTTTTATAATTCTGAGGTAAAAACCTTTAGAGTTCATTTTTTAAAAACATTATCGTAAAATAAATTATAAAAATGAAATAATTAATTAGATTCATTGTAAAAAATGCTTTCATTAGAGTATAAATTTCATATTATTTGTTTTACATTATGTGTTGAATTTATACATATAACAGTTGTAAAATTATCCCACACCGACAAATTATAATATAATGATGAAATTCTATAGTATAAATAAGAGTGATCATTCGTTCTTTAATATCGATCAAAAGTCTTTTGAATCTCAAAAAGAGTTCTTAAGACTATAAACCTCAATTAATTATCCTATATTAAATAATTATGATGAGGTGATGAAATTTTATATTATATCAAAAAATTATAATGAGGTGATAAAATTTTACATTATAAATAAGAGTAATCATTCGATTTTAAATATAGACCAAGAAAAACTTTTAAATTATCCGACATCGAAAAATTATGATGAGGTGATGGACCTATATATTATAAATATCGTCCAAAAAACTTTTGAGTCTTAAAAAACTTTTAATATATAAGACAAATTCTTCGTGATATAGACAAATTTATATATTAAAAAACTTTTAAATATAGACAAATTTAAAATTATCCCACATGATAGTGAGGTGATGAAATTCTATATTATAAACGAGAGTAATGATGTAGTTTTTTAGTCTTAAAAAGAGCTAATGGAAGATTATAAACTTAAATAAATTACCCCACATCGAAAAATTATGATAAGTTGATGAATTCTATATTATAAATAAGACTAATTCTTCGTTCTTAAATAACAATAAAATAAACTTTTAAGTCTTAAAATGTCTCTTAATAAGACTACAAACTTAAGTAAAAATAATCACACAACGAAAAATTATAATAAGGTGATGAAACTTTATATTATAAATAATACTCTATAGTAATCATGTGCTCTTAGATATTAACCAAAAATCTTTTGAGTCTTAAAATATATATTAAGACTATAAACTTAAGTAAAACATCTCACATTCGAAAATTCTTTTGAGTCTTAAAAAAGTTGTTAAGACTAATGTGGACATGACATAGGTCCACCCCGACGCGGCCATGCGCGGGTTTGGGGAGGCGAATGAATCTCATGTGAGATGGGTCTCGAATTGAAATTTAAATCGAAGTAAGAGTCGCCACCCAACTTTGTGGGAGTTCGGGCCCGTTCGAACCCACTCTATGTCGTAGTGGACCATGCACGAAGTACGGCCCATTCCGATTTCAGAGTTTATTGGGTTCGTCCCTTAGCATTGCGATACCGATACCTATATTATCGGTAATCGGGTATTGAATGACTCTCGTATGCCAATGGTTTCGGACATCCGGAAACCACGGTTCTGATTAAGGAGTGAGGGTACGTGTTGGGATGTTCACAAAGAACACCCAACCCCGCCCGCACCTAGCGGCCTTTACTAAAATATCATTCAATTTTTGTGTACGCGTGTTAGTTCGATGGTTGAATGATATGCAAACAAAGCTTTTCAGACTAAACATGTGAATTATGTTTAACTACGTCGTTTAATGCACTTTGAACTATGTCGGAGTTGTTTTAGCATGTGAGATTCATTTTAGTACAATAAAACAAAACAATGCCAAAATAGAAACAAACGGGTTAGTAATGGTTTATAGAAAAGATTAGAATGACATAAATAATATGAAGCAAGGTTTTGAAAAGATTAGGACACGTGATAGGCTTGACACGTGTTGACCAAAGTCGTTGAAAAAAGTTTTATCGAAGCTCGAAATAATGTTGAAGGTTCACGGATTTGTTGTGACAAAGGCCACTCGATCAAGTCATGGATGGACTCGGCCGAGTGGACTTCAGGAAAAGACTTCTATTCGGATTTTGAGATGCCACTCGATCGAGTCATGATGGGACTCGATCGAGTGGTCCTCAAAAAAAGCTTTCTGGTTCTGTTTTGGAGTGTCACTCGACCGAGTGGCTATGGCACTCGATCGAGTGCCCCTGTTCGAGGGGTGACTCGATCTACAATTTTCGAAATTGCTTTTAATTTTTAAAAAACCGATAAATTCGTTAAGCCGCGTAAAAATATGGCGTAATTTATACCCGACTTAAGATTTTCAAAACTCGTAAATATCTGATATTCGACTATGAAATCGATATCCTATATTTAGAGTGATCGCTAAAAAAAAATGTTTTTAGAAATTGTTTTGAATCGAAATAAATCCCTCTGCGTTATAATGTCGTATTAGTCTTTTTAGGACTATGTGACTATTATTTCGGCATCAACGAGAAAAGGTTTTGAAAACGGTTTTGTTTGATTGATTCCTTTAGATCCGATATTCAACTATAGAGTTGATATCGAATCCTTAGGAACGACTCGTTATTGCTAATTATAATAGTAGCAATAATATTAGAAACGAAAAAAACTACAACAGAAGACAACGAGAGAAGAGGAAAGAGACGTGAGGAAGGAGAAGAAAAAGGAGAGAAATCGGGATTTGTAACACCCTCAACCTACATGCTAATTTCGACCTCGATCACGGACTCGTAGTAATGGCGCTTGCGTAAGAGTAACGAGGATATAGGAGGAGTTAAGGTGTTGTATTTATGGAATGGTTGCCTAAGGTTTGCTAGAGATTCGAGTGTGATTGAGAAATTTGTATGTGTTCTATGTGAGTAAATGTTTAGATGTATGGAAATTGAATCGTGTATAATTGTGTTGCGAGGGTGGGGTATTTATAGGATGGGATACCCCCACTCGGGATACGAGATTCCTAGTATTTGGATAGGAAAGCGGTTTCTTGCCAAGGAATAAAGCAACGGTTTGGAGGAAGTGGGACTCCGCTCATGGATAGGAGAGTCTTACTTAAGGAGGAGGAAACTCCCGGTTTTAACTAAAAAAGAGGCCACTCGATCGAGTGGTTCATGGCACTCAATCGAGTGCCTGGTCTAAACTCGAATCTGATATGAGCCCACTCGACCGAGTGAGCTAATCCACTCGATCGAGTGGAGCTGGACGGGTGATATGGCTCTTTAAAAGATAAAATTTTATCTCTTACGGAATTGTTTAATGTTTTTGTAGCTGATATTTGTGAGGAATTTGACTTCTAATAGGAATTTTTTAAATGTCGCGTGACAGATTTCCTGTCTCGGAAATGTCTTTGACCGGGGTTTGACCCAGTCGCCAAAAGACGGTTTTGCCCTCGGTCTCGGTTTGACCCAAATTAGTCTCATTTGACTGGAAACGACCTACTGGGCCTGAATTTAAGGTCTGTTCTGTGAGATTTTTACTTCGTTAAAAGCTCGCGCCAATTACTATTAATTCCGAGTCCAAAATCGAGCGTATTAAGTCATGTTTACGTCCGATCATCATCGGGTGTTCTTTGGAAACTGCTATAGACACATGGCGGTCAAAATGTGGGTGTCTACAACTATACACTTAAATAAAAAATTATAATAAGATGATGAAATTCAGGTTATGAATTTATACTAAATAAGAGTAATCCTTGTTTTTAAATATCAACCAACAAAAAAACTTTTGTTTTTCAAAAAAAACTATGATGGAATTCTATATCATAGTTTTTTAAAATTATGATGAGGTCATGAATTTGTAGCCTTATTTTTTGATTTGTTTTAAAAAACTTTTGAGTTTAAAAAAGTCTTAATAAGACTACAAACTTAAAAATATCTCACATCGAAACAATTAAAATAAGTTACAGTGATGATTCTATATTATAAATAAGATTACAAATTTTAGTTAAATTATCCCACTTCGACAAACTATAATAAGGTGATGAATTTCTATATTATAAATAAGACTAATTATTTGTTCTTAGATATCAATCAAAATCTTTTGAGTCTTAAAAAACTCTTAAGACTATAGACTTAAGTAAATTATCCCACATCAAAAAATTATACTCCCTCCGGTCACTATTTTTTTGCCTCATTTCATTAAAATACCTCTCACAAATATTAAGGTAATAGAGAAAAAATAGTGAACAAAGAGAGTATAATAAGACGATAGAATTCTATTATATAAATAAAAGTAACCATTTCTCCAAATTATGATGAGGTGATGAAATTCTATATTATAAATAAGACTAATCATTCGTCCTTAGATATCAACAAAAAAAACTTTTGTCTTAAAAAACGTTCTTAATAAGACTACAAATAAAGTTAAATTAGATTATCATGTATCGAAAAAATTATAATGAGGTGATAGAATATTATGTAATCTTTCGTTCTTAGATATTAATCAACAATCTTTTGAGACTAAAAAAAGTTCCTAAGACTAAGACTATATAGTTAAAAGTATAATTATCCCGCATCGAAAAATTAAGATGGGTTGATGAAATTCTATATATTATAAATAAATGTAATCATTCGTCTATAAATAAAAGTTCTTAATTAGACTATATCTAAACTTAAATAAACTTAAGTAAAATTATTTCACATCAAAAAATTATAATAAGGTGATTTTTTTATTATATAAATAAGAGTAATCATTCATCCAAAATATATAATAAGATGATCAAATTCGATTATATAAATAAAGAGTAATTGTTGGTCATTTTAACTTAGATATAAAAACGAACTCTTTTAAGTCTTAAAAATAGCTCTTAAAACTATAAACTTAATTAAGTAAATTATACCACATCGAAAAATTATGATGAGGTGATGAAATTTTATATCACAAATGAGTAATCTATCGATTTTAAATATCAACCAACAATCTTTTGAGTCTTAAAAAGCTTTTAAAAAAACTACAGACCGAAAATTATCTCACATCGAAAAAATTAAAATAAGGTGATAGATTCTATATTATAAATAAGAGTAATCATGCATTTTTCTGGGTCTTAAAAGCATATCTTAAGACTATAAATCTTGAGTAAATTATCCCACATTGAAAAATTATGATGAGGCGATGAAATCCTATATTATAAGTAAGACTAATCTTTTGTTCTTTGATATCAATAAAAAAATTCATTCTTTCTTAGATATCAATAAAAAGCCTTTTGAGTCTTAAAAAATCTCTTAATAAGAGACTACAAACATAAAATTATTTTCACATCAAAAAATTATAATAAGGTGATGAAATTTTATATTATAAATAAGAGCAATTATGTGTTCTTTTGTGTTTTAAAATGAACTCTTAAGACTATAAATTCAAGTGATCAACTTATTTATTGTAATGACATAATTCGATTAACTTTCTTATTTAACGAAGGTACATCATCAATGTAATTAAGTCAACTAACCCGTGTAGCGCACGGGCTTTAATCTAGTACGTATTATTCTCAGATTTATTAAAATTGATATTCCCTCCGTTTCAATGATTTCTTCCACCTTAAAAGTGACACATTTATTAAGAAAAACAATAAAATATGTAAAGGTAGAGAGGAAGTAAAGTAAGTGGGCCACTAGATAAAAGAGAAGTTTGGTAGCAAAAAAAAAAATTGAAGAAATCAAAGAAATTGTTGAAAAAGAAAATGTGGAAGATATCAATGAAACAGAGGGAGTATTATTTTGGGAAGAAGTTTTATAGTTGGTATTATTGTGGTTAAATAACCCTAAAATTTCAATGTCACATCCTTTTAAATTTTCAATGAAATTAGTGGTGGTACTGGTTCATTAGCAAACCAAATTACCATAATACCATCATTATACTATACAACAAGGTCGTTAATTCTTTTGTTAAATAAAATAATCTTTCTATATTTTTCTTACAAAAAATCTACTCGGTACGAGTGTTGACTATAAATATACTATAAATCGAATTTTTCATTGTCAAGCATGCACAATTAAATGCCTAGATGCCACGTGAAATAAAATAAAATGTTTTTGTTTGTCTTTTAACTACTGAGTTTAATATATGTTCCCTACAATTTTTTGGGGAAAAAAATAAGGGTGTCATAATATGTGACTCAAAAATGAAGGAAGAAGGAGATAAATAAATGGGTGAATATGAGCCACATATTCATGACTTAATATATACATTACTTAAAAAGAAAATAGAAAAGAAAAAATGACTCGACCTAGAAGGGAAAGAGAAAACATAAATCAGACTCGGAAGGAGTAGTATATTATATGGATTAAGTTAACTTAATTTAATTATGAATGTGGAGTAAAATCCTTCCAATATTATAAAATACGGAGTAAGAAGGGATATCAAGATTTGAACTTCTCTCTAACTGCTCTCCCCACTCCCTAGAAAAAGAAACCCAAAAAAGAAAAAACCCTACCCCTAATTCTTGCAGCCAACCACCCCGATCTGCTTTCTTGACCGGAGATATGGTTGTCTTCTTGACCTATCTCCGGTCCACTGAATCGATTACATCTCCCCTTCTCTGTTCATTTTAAGTTTACCCCACCCTCATCTCGTTCTGTCTCGCCGGTGGTATCCATCATCCGATGCTCCCAGTCCAGTAAGCCTCTCTTTTTGTTTTTGCTCTTTATGGGGGTGTCCGACCCTCTCCTGGCCTATTGCACCGACTCGTTCCAATCGTCACCCACCCATGTCTGACCGTCGACCCTGACTTGTGTCGGCGTCCCCGCCCCCATGGTTTGTTTCATGTGTCGGCCCCCTTCGCCGATCATTGACCTCCGCTGGTGGGTGTTCCACCCTCCTCTCATACCCCTCCCCATCCGCTAGTTGTGGTTGATGTTTTTTTAGGTCAGCATGGTGGTCTGATTGTGTTTTGGTTGCATGACCTGTTTCTTGGCTTTGTTAGGTCTGTTGGTTTATGTTGCTTAGGTTGCTGCTCTTTGTTTTGCTTGGTGGGTTGTTTGTGGTTTGGTCTGTGTCTGCTTGGTTGGTTCGGTTTCTGATTGATCTTGTCGGCTTGTATGGTCTTAGGTCCGGGGTTGTAAGGCTTGTGTCCTTCCTCCTTTGTTTTTTTTCTTGTCTTTGGTCTTCCTGGCCTATGGTAGTGGTGATGTCTATCCTGCCTTGACGGGCCTGACTCTTTAAGTGTGGTTGGTCCGGGTGTCTTTTCATGGTGGATTTGGGTGTCTGTTGTGTGGTTGGGTTCCCGGTGGCTTTCTTCAACAATGACCTCTTGTGTAGCTGTCCTTTTTATTAGTTTCTTATTTTTAAGCTTAAGTATCGTCTCTCTTAGGAATAAAGACCTCCATATGGCGGCTTTTTGGCGTTTGGAGTGGATTGACCTGACCATAAATTGGTCTTGGATTGGTTCTTCTGTTAGGAGTTTGGTTATAGAGAGTTCCTTATCCTTAACTCTTTACATGGTGCTCGGTTCGTTGGTTCATTCGACATATGATTGTATGGTTCAATTATCAAAATGTAGAAGTTTTTACTCAATTAGAGGCAAGCTTAATCACTTTGCTCTCACTATTTCAATGTAGAAAATTGGAATTAACAAATTACATTGAATTGGATAGTCTATAATTAAGCCATATCTTAAAGGAAATAATACCGAGTAGATCGATGAATAAAGTAAAACTAAAAAAAACGTTTGGTAACGTAAACAAATGATTGAGACGTGGGAAATAGAAACTAATAAGTAATTAATTAAGGAACGTTTTTGATGGGTTCAGTGCCAAGGTTTCCGCCAAGGCTAGCGTCTTTAGTTTTGACTTTTGAGGTCTCTCTTTTGAATATATATAGAATCCCACAAGCCTTAATTTTGGCCCCAGTTGAAGTAACGCAAAGGGTGGGTGGATCATTGGTCTTCCCACTTACCTCTGCAACGCGGGCATCTCTGACTTGGCCTTGGACACTGGCAGGGTCGTTCGCCTTTACAATACATTGACGACTGCAACTGCCACCATAATTGCGGTCATGGCCAGCCATAGTACCAACCCTTAATTCATGCTCATCGTCTTCTTTCCCATTTTTTCGAAAATAAATGTGTTAATTTATTATAATTGACTGATGATGATTAATGATGGTTTAATTTCAAATTATAATGAAGATGATTATATAGTATGTGGCAGTACGATTATTAGGCCGGCTTCAATTAATCGCTACATATATAATCAAACATGCATATATATATATACACACACACACACAGAAGAGATCAAATAAGGTTTGAGATTGTTTTGTAGTGTTTATTTCATGTGTTTTGTCCCGCTTTCTTTAACGGAATCGCTCTTTCGAGCGTTTAGAGGCTACTTATGCTTCTTCTATTATGTTTTAGGTTCCTAAGGCCTATCATGGAGAAATGGAATGATTTCATCTCGTTTCCGACATGTATGGAGCAAATGAAGAGAAAGAGCGGTGAATCGATGCCTTAGACTCGATGGGTGTTGGTCACGGCCGTGACCATCTCAACACGGTCATGACGGCCTGTTTGAGCTTTGTTTCGATTCCTCGCCTCCTCCCCTTTCTTCCTGCTCTATAAATAGTCCCTCTTGTAATCATTTGTGAGGAGGAAACCCTAGATCTACTTTGGGATAGATTAACTTAGATTAGTGTAGATTAGCTTAATCATTCCTTAATCTTTCTTTAATTCTAGTTTAATCCTAGTTTGATCTTTGTAATATCGTAGAACTTTTGGGTTGATCTACTATATTAACAACATTGGATATCTTTCCTTGGATTTATTTATGCAAAGACTTAATCTTTCCTTCCCTTTGTTTATCTTATTTGTATATATCTCTTCTCCTTAATCTTTCTTTAGTCTTAATCTTGTTTTAGTTTGTTTCTATTCTTTGTTCATGTTTAGCACTCACTTATTCTGCAATATGAATGTCATTTTAATGTTATTTGTGTTGATAGTTGTTGTGGGTTGCCTATATATGAAGAGTTAGTAGATTTTCATGCTAGAGTTAGTAGGGGGATTGGGTGGTGATTAATGGGTGATTATGGTGAAATTTGGTGGTGTTTGGTGTCATTTACCTTGCCTCCTACCTTTGTACACATAACATGTTTGAGGAAATGCCAAGTAGACTTGTGATTGAGAAATTCATGTTTCCTTGTTTCCTCTTAAATGTTAATGCATGTTGGTTTGTTGGATATGAACATTATTAGCGAAAGCGTAGTGTAGAGACCCCTTTGGCCGTTTAAGTGCGAGAGCCCGGGCGTAACCAAGGCTAGTGGATTACTTTGACACCCTTACTCCTCCTTGGCCTCTTAGATATCCTTGAACTCGACCTAACTCTAGTTTCTTTCCTCTATTGTTGGTACCCTTTTCATTATCGTCTTAGTTTCCTTTGCCTTATTTTTATAGTTATTTCTAAATTAGTCACCAACTACAATCAATTACTTTAGTTCGTCTTGAACCTAGTGTTAGACCATAGCACCCTTTAGTTCGGAACTCCCGTCCCTGAGGATCGACTCGACTTACCCTAGCTACCTAGCCTAGGTTCGTATATTATAATTTTGATTGGTAGGATAGACAACAAACTCCTACCATCAATTTGGCGCCGTTGCCGGGGACGGCGTAGTTTAGACTCTTGTGTCCTTAGTTTTAGACTTTGTTCTTGGCTTTCGTGTTTTCTCCTTCGTGTTCATCTCTGTTCTTCTTCTACATGTTCTTCCCTCTATTTTCCTTGTGCCTCAAAAAGCACTAGGACTCTCATGTTTGCTCAAGTGCCTACAGGTGATTCCTCTTCTCCCTCTATGAATCAAGGTGATGCCATGACGTCTCCTAACTATTATCAAGCTTCATGGGGTAATCAAGGATACGGAAACGGCTTCCATCAAGTGAATGCTTATCAATCTTATGATCATGGTGGTTATTCCCCAAAACCTACCATACCACCCATCATCTTAACCTCATTACCAACATATGATGCCCCACCCTTGGGCATCATCAAGGTTTTTAAGAAGCATTCCAAAACCCCAATGACCACCAAATGCCCAACTTGGAGTTACATTGCAAGCGATTCTTCAAATGCAAAAGAGTCAACAAGAAATGGCCATCCAAATGGAAAAGGATCAATATGAAATCATGGCCCAATGTCAAAGGGAAAACGAGGCATATGATGCTAGACTAAATGCTATAGCGAGTAAATCCTTAATGATTTTAACTCGAACTTCACAACTTGACGAAAGATGTTCATTTGGGCAAGGGAAACAACCGAATCCGGAAGCCGGCAATGAAATACCTTTGAGAAGCGAGACTTGCTATGAAGAACCTCAATTGTCTACCCAAGACGAGACGAATGAGGATAATCCTTGATGAAGGCATTGTTAGCGAAGAATTAGATGATGTTAGTGGGAATTGGAAGAGTTTCATTGGTGAAAACACAATTGCGTCTCATGTTGTCTTTCCTCAAGAATAAAATGAAGTTGCCAATGACCTTGTTGAAACCGGATACAACGGACTTAAGGTTAATTTGGGTGATGAAAACACCGATAAAATAGAGGAAATCCAAGAGTCTACCCCCTCCATTCTTGTTGACCCTTCAATCCCCTTCACTTGCCCTCCTCTTGATCTTCATGTCGCTTCTAATGTGTAATCCCCTAGAAATTCTAACGTAATACAGTGGCGGAAACACTGTAGAAGTGAGATTATAACACACTATAGCTATGTCTTGATTAAATAAAAATGTTAAGTCAATACATAAGCCATAAAATAAAAATGGCTACAAAAAAAACCATAAAAAGGGTTTTAACAATCCATAATACAGTGATCTTATTAAAACAAGCCAGATCCATAACTGCTCGCTAGCCCACCCAAAAGGAAACACATATACCTTGCATGTTAAAAGCATAACAACCACAATCAGTGGGGAGCAACATCAACGTTTTCCTAGCCGTATAACATGATTTTAAAACTGTGATTACTATTATAGAAAAATAGTAAAAAAACGGAGAACAGTAAAATATTATTCATAAAAATAAGCTTTCAGTGAAAAACTTCACGAATCGAAACAATAATATAATAAAAATGAGTTTTCCGAAGAAAACATAAAACATTTGCTAACCTGCAAACCAAATTATATCGATAATAATAAAAATACTCAAAATGGCGTTATAGATAGTATTAGTGTAGATGGCTAGACTTTCACTATGAGTTCACTATGAGAATACTAAAAACTAGCTTCGAGAACTTAGTTTAAACAAATCAAACTTCGATCTCCAACTAGGCTACTCAACCATAATAAGGCGGCGACTTATAAATGTGTGGCCATAGTTTAAGATAATGCACATCCCTCTTGGGATTACCTGTCACCCGGTTCAACTTATGACGGCGACTTACTGCGAGGCCCAAGCTTATGGTCAAAATGTACACAACTCCCGGGATACCTGTCACCCGGTTTAACAACCAATGTACTGATTCCTGATACACTAACCTTATAGTCGATGGAAAAAACGTAGACCCTGGAATATATTACACTAATCTCACACTTGTCCTTATTCCATAACTCCAAAACAAAGTCATTATCTATATTCAGAAGATATAATCATTATAATAATAAGAGGACAAAAGGAGTAATCATTGTATTCTAAAAGAGGAAACTTTCTATTTTATGAGCCTTCTATTTTTAGAAACTTTACTAAAAATAGCATCATATCAAAATATCGAAAATATTAGTTCATACTAATACAACATTTTTAGAACGATATAAATTTATAAAACTAATACTTTCGGCCTTAACGATATTAATTGATAAAGTGAGAACATTTAGATTTATGAAATTATTGAAATATCACATGAGTGTTTATAAAATGGTTAAAAATATCTTAAACATTTTAATGCTACTAATCAGGGTGTTTTCAAAATTTATAAAACTAAAACTCCCTAATTATTATATTAGTTTCGACAATACGAACATAAATAGGATTTTACGGCAAATGTCAAAATAAATCGTTTAACATCTTTTATTTAATTAAACCATTAAAAAATTTAGAATATGATAAGGGGTGATTTAACCTATAACGTTTCAAATTTAAGTATTTTCAAAATTGCTGGAAAAAAACTTCATTTTGGTGGGACAAAACAATTTAACGATAAATCGTAATTTTGTCCAAAAATCAATACTATTAACTAAAGACTTCGATAAACAGTACAAAAATAGCTAAAATACATTTTTGGACATTCTGTCCAGAAAAATAATTTTTCCAGAATCCTTAAACTTCATTTTTAAAGGGTTTTCTCGTTAATCGTCTAATCTCAACAATAACGATTAATAAAGATATTAATTACAAAACGATTTAAGTGTTAATATCCAAAAATTATTATTAAACTTAAAAATCATCATTTTCCAGAGATTAACCATTTTTCTATATTTCCAGATTTCACAAATTCCATTAAAACCGCCTTTTAAAACCCGTTTTCACAATTAACAATTCTCTAAATAAAACTTGTCGTTCCTAATAATTTATTAGAGCACTAAAATCATAAAAATACATTTTTTTCAAAAACCATCAGGAACACATTTTTTCCAAATTTAAAATGAAAACCAGAAATCAGAAATTAAAATGACAAACACGGTTTTAACGATAAACGATAATTTAAAGTGATTAATTAACTCACCCACTTAAAAATTCCAAAGTATTATGCAAAAAAATCATAAAATTATATTTCACCAGAAATGTTATACACGCCAAATTTCAGATCAAAATAAAATGTTTAAGTGCTAGAACTAAAAATCGGCTTTTAATCGTTTTTGTCCGTAAACGGTAATAATTCAATAATCGGTACGTAAAATATCAGAAAAATACAAAATTATCAAAAATCATCAAAAACCTCATTTTCACAGAATATATTCATATATTATAAGTTTATGCCGAATATTACGATTTTACAAACTAATATGACAATTTAATCGTTAATCTTGTAAAACCGATAGAAACACCGAAACATGCATATTTTCAATCTTTAAAAATTTTCCAGATTATATGACATACATATATTGTCAAAAATAAAATACAAAAATATACATGCAATTACACAAATAAAATGATGCAATACCGAGTAATATTGACGTTACCTCTAATCCAAATCCGAGTCGATTATAAATTCGTCGGCTTCGGGATCGCCCAAAAATCCTACAACACACGACAAGCAGGGTAGAAAAATACCATGATAAAACTAAGAAAATCAAGGTAAATAATGATCGAAAACAACATCGATTATTACCTTAACGAAAGGATCGGAAAGAGGATCGATAAGAGAAAAATAAGAGACGGAAAGAGAATTGTATGACACAGTTTAGAGAGCAGAAATGGCTGCTAAAAATGATGGTTTTCATGAGTGAATGAAGAGGAAAAGAGAGAGTTTTTGCATTGAATATTATTTAGTGGTTGAATGAATGAAAACAACAAAGAGTTTATGCATGAATGTGACTCATAAAAATTGATAAAAACAAGGTGGATGTACCACAAAACACATGGCCAAAATAGATGAATAAGGGAGTGAAAAGTCTATGCATGAGTCATCAAATTTAATGGATGAGAAAAAAATATCTTAATTCTTAATTCATTTTATAAAATAAAATGTTTATAAAAGAAAGTGTAATAGTGGTGTATGACAAGGGTCCCGGTACAATTGAGTGTAAAAGAGTCCAAAATTAATTGTAAGAAGAATCGTAAAACCGTAAAGGTATTTCAAAGCATTTCGAGTAAACCTCGCGTTGGAAAAATAATTATTTACGACACTTCGTAATAAAAACATAAATGACTAAATTTTCATAAATTAAAATATTTCTTAGTTCAAAATATTATATAAATATATTTAGACATTCGTAGGAAAAGCACTAGCTTAAATCCGAGCTTAAAAACGTTAATTCGTAGAGAAGTAGAATTCCTCGCGGAAAAATAATTAGTTTACGAAGAAAATCAAATAAATAGAATTAAAAGAATTAAAATCTTTTAAATTAAAAATAAATATCATTAGACTCGATCATTAAAATAAAGCTTGGAAAAAATGATGAAACATAAGGCCGAAACGTGATAGAGTTATGACGAAGTTATAGCGGAAAAGATAAAAGCGCTAGGAAAATAGCGGGTGTTACACAATGAGCCTATCGTTGAGGATATGGAACTTTGGGATAAGTTGAATGAGGTGATAAGAGTTGTGAAGTCGTGGGATGAAAATGATGAGCTCAGGTTGCCTTTGTGCGAAAATGTGGAAAAGCATCATGAGCCTCTTGCAACTAAGCGAAACTTTGGTTTAGAAGAGATTGAAACCACCGGTAGAAGTTTCAATTCTCTTCTTCAAGAAGATATGAGGACAAGTGATGGTTTGAGGCTTGGAGATGGAGACCCACAACTTGAAGAAGATATGGATATGTGCAATAGGAAAATGAGGCCAAAACCGTTTTTTGTGCAACTAACATTTCGACGAGTCTGTACACCGATCTAATTAATAAACAATGAAGCGTTTTCTCCTGCAGGCAATTTATCTATTTCATCCCACTTAAGCTCAATGGGTTTTCCTTCTGTTAGGGCTTTGGCCACCTTCAATAGCATTGTTCGACCTCTCTCAGAATGTTTTCTTTTTTCGTTCCCTCCACTTGCTTCGCAATTAGATTGGTCATCGTTATTCTTGCCATGACCTTTACTAGCCATCGATCAACCTGGACATAAAAATTTACAAATATATTAAATGATTAATTAAATAAATAAGGTTATGATATAATAATAATATAAAGAATGTATTAACATTACAATTCACAATAATTTTTTTAGGAGTGAATAAAGTAATATTAAAAATATGCAAAATCATACTTACTACGCAACAAAATCGTGGGAACGTTATTTTGAACTAGATTCAGCAGTAATCCATATTCCTTGATCATGATCGTCACGCATATACAAACTTGACGTTTCCATTACATCCGAATCATCGTCTTGCGACACATTATGATCAAAACCCTCAAATAAAACATCTTCATCACAATTATCCATTGTTTGTTGCCTACCTCGTACAGATAACACAACTGACCATTTTTTATCCAAGGGATCTGTTACGTAAAACACTTGTTTCGCTTGACTAGCCTTTATAAAAGGATCTTCCTTGTGACCAACTTTATCGAGATTGACCAAAGTGAAACCTAATTCATCCTTGCGAACGCCTGTATTACTTTCAATCCACTTGCATTATTTGAAAACAGGAATGCGAAACTCTGTAAAATCTAACACCAAAATCTCTTCAATAACTCCATAATAATACATTTTACTTAAAATTGTATTCTTATCTTTTGAATTAGCAAAATGCATTGCTTCAGCCTCTACACAAACCCCACTATTTTGCATCATGCTCATATCATCTTGTTTGCGAGTGTAAAATGTGCACCCATTAATGGCATAACCAGTATAAGACGATGCAAAAGTATTTGGCCCGAAGGCAAGTCTTCCCAGTTTGGAAGAAATATCATCCGGGTATTGTTGCATGTCTTCTATTACTCGACCCTTCAACCAAACTCTAAAAGTCTTGTTGTGCTCATTTGCAATCCACATCTCTGTGCGATTTCGATGTTTTTCCCTCAACGATACCATATGTTCCTCAATGCATGGTTCTACCTCTTCCTCGTTATGAAGAAAATATGTGTGTGTTATATGCCCATTCTCGATACTCATGTCTTGAGGAACATGACCCCTAAGACCTTTACCCGTCATCCACTCACCATGTTAGTTATTAGGAACCCCAAGTAACTTTGAATCGGATAAGTGTGTATAACAATAAGAAAGTGTTTCATCGATTATTGCACGCTCAGCAATATACCCTTCTGGACGATATCTATTAGATGTATAACTTTTATACACTTTCATCAATCTTTCAAAAGCATATTGATACCTTAAATAAACTGGCCCAAGATATTTGACCTCTCTAACCAATTGTACGGTCAAATGAACCACAATTGTGAAAAATGAAGGAGGAAAGTACATCTCAAACTGACAAAGGCAAGTCACAATTAGTTTTTCCAAAGACTCTTAACTCTGTAGGCTCAATCACTTTGTTGCATATGCTATTAAAGAAAATACAAAATTTAATTATTACACTTCGTACCTTTTTGGGTAAAATGGAACGAATAGCTACAAGTAGTAGTTGTTGCATCAAAGTATGACAAACATGAGACTTTAAACCTACCAGCTTGAGATATTTCATTGATACAAGACTCCTAATATTCGATGAATACCCCTCTAGCACTTTAACACCATACAAGCACTCACAAAAGTTTTTCTTCTCCTTTCTTGAAAGTGTATGAGCGGCTGGAGGTAAGTAATTATCTCATATCTCCTTTTCTTGCGGTGCCAACTCAAGTCCCATTTTCATAGCTACCATATCTTTCCTAGCTGCTATATTGTCTTTTGACTTGTTGAGAACATTCAAAAGGGTGTTGATGAGATTATCACATACATTCTTCTCAATATGCATAACATCTAAGGAATGTCTAATGGACAAGTCACGCCAGTACGGAAGTCTCTCGAATAGAGGTGACATCGAATAGAGGTTAACTACTATTCTAACTCTTGTATCTCGACTTCTGCTTGACTCTGGTTTAGTGTTGATAAGTGTATTATGGGTTTATTGCAGGCTTGGATCTACTCCTATTTCCCGTGCTTGGCTTCTAAGACGGTGCGGGTTCACCCGAAGAGGTTCCCGGCGGGGATCGAATGGAGGCTGGCTCAGCCTAAGAGCACCACCAGCCACTACCCGTCAGAGAATGCGCTGGTTAACAAGTTGAGCCTCGGAGATGTAAGTTTTCTTTTTATAGCCTATTTAATCAATAGCCCCCAAGGTTTGTGATTCATTGAGATGTTGGTTCTATTTGTGTAGTTTGTGTCCCGCCCTTGGGCTGATTATGAGGGAGTGCCGGAGTATGTGGCTACGAAGCTGAGGCCTAGAAGTTACAGGAGGATGCTCCTTTCTGCGTTGTTTCGCCTGGTTTGGTATCTGGGCGAGCGGCTGGTGCGTCAGTGTCTGTATGATGATTTTAGGGTGCCGTTGATCCTCTCCGGACTATGTTCAGACCACCGACCGCCGCAGAGGTCCTTGAGGATAGGGACAGAGAAGGACGTGATACAATCTCGGTGCCTGGTGCCTCCTATCTATCTGACGTCACCCGACGGTTGGTTTGGTATCGCCTTGTGGTAATGTCCTAATTCTCGGTTCTAAGGTTTGCTTTGCGGTTTTTTGTTTCTTTGCCCTCTGACTGACCAATCTGTTGTCTTCTCAGTTGGCCGACCCAGCTGATGAAATTCAGCCCCCAGATTTTCCCCTGACGCTGCTTAGGGTGGATGCGGCTAGGATACCTTTCACATAGCCCCTCCCCCCGTGTTCTGCTGAGGAGATGGATGCCGCGATAGAGTGGCGTGACCGGGTGTACCGGGTGAGTTTTGGTTTTCGCTCTTCGTTTGGGTTCTAAGAATTAGGGTCGGTTTGCATAACTTCTGTGGTTTCATCTTTCAGGTTTCCTCGGCTTGCCATCAGCGTTTGTGGAAGGCCGCCAACTGCTTCCGGGCCTATGCCTCGAGGGTCTCCCATGACACTTCGGGGCCTCGATCGGTGAGTTTACATGACTAGGGTAGTTTTCTACGCTACTGGTGTATTTTCCTAATGTCTAAATGTATTTGCAGGATGTCCCGGATATGGTGGGACAATTGGAGACTTGGGTGACCGAGCTTGAGGCGAGAGAGGTTGAGGCGCAACGACTCCTGCAATCTCGGGCTAACGAGATCGCCTTTCTAAAGGAGCATCTGGCTCGGTCTCAGGGTGAGACCTATGCGCAAGGCGAGGCTAGGCATTGGGCCAAAAGAGAGGCTGAGGCTACGGGTGCTAATGAGGAGATCGGAGGAGTCCCCGAGACGGCTGCTTTAGACATGTTGTTGGGGATGGATGATAGTGAGTCTCCTCTTATAGACTTGGAGGATCTAGGCTTAGACGGCAATCTTTGCGAGGTCGTGATAGTTGTTGGTGTGGCTTCTAGGGGTCCATCCTAGTCTCGATTTGTGTGTGAATTTGTATATGTTGTATATTTGTTTTTAAAATTTTAGTACTTGAATTAGCTGGATTAGTCTTGTGTTTTTGTTTGGCGAATTGTTTACCTAGATTGACAAGTAATCACTTCAAGTTTGGTTTGTTTGCGACGTTGTCCTAGTTTAGGGTGTTTTAGAATGCGTTGACATTGCATGAGAGTACGAAAATGCTTTTTCGGATTTTTTGAAATGCATTAGTTTGAGCCGGGAATCGGATCAGATAGTAAGTCGATTAAAATTGTTTTGACTCGAGATAGACGAGATGTAAAATGCTAACGTAAACATTGGTGTGTTTTGACCGAGTATATTAGGAGACGAGTTTAGTGCGAAATCAGAATTTAAATCCGGGCAATTTTTGAAAAAAGTTAGACCACTTTTTGCATACTCATAATATTGCCTTGTTAGGCTACAGACGCGACTTGACGATGATTGCCAATAGGCTACAACACGCCTAGGTGGGGTAGTTTATCCCCCTAAAAAAACAAAAAAAAACGCTTAAGTCCCGAGCGTTCGACGGGTGGATTCGCGTGCTTGCAGCTCTTGCATGTGTGCTTCTGTTTTCGGGGCGGGTTTTAACGGTTTCGGGAGGTCGTTCCCGATGTCCGGAGTGTCATGTGGTAGCCATGGTTATGATACAGAATCGTTTCTTCTGCCTTTGGGTTTGTTTGACATGCCGCCTACCTGGGTACAGACTCTTGGGTTAAGGCTCCTGGGTTCTGGGCCGCTTGGGCTTGAGCGGCCGGAAACTCGAACGCGTGGGCCGATGCGGTTCGAGTCCGGGTTATGAAAATTTTTATCGTTTCCTAATTCTTGTGGGATTAGGGCTATATATACGGGTTGTGAGTGCTTGTTTTAGACATACTAGTATATCCGTAGGGTGTAGCACACTTATATTTAGAGTCATGTCGGGTTTTGGGAATGTCCTTTCCGAGTAGGCTAGTTCTTTTAAGAAGTGTGACCCCGAGATTTGTTCGAATGATGGCTTGTCAGTGGTTGTCGCGCTAAGTCGACTCAAGGTACATGATGACTTTTCATTAGCATGCTCTAGGTTTTGGGACTCGAAGGGCCATGTTTTTGCTTTTCCCAGGGGTAAAATTTGTCCTTTGCCCGAAGAGATAGATGTCATAGGTGGGTGGAGTTCATTTCGACCTTGCGTGCCTTATGGGGATGACGCTTATGAGGAGCGGTTTTACCATTTTTTGGATCTTTCGTCATTGGAGGAGGCTAAAGGTTATTTTGGTAGGGATGGTATTAACTTAGAGTTGCTTTCTAAGACATTCTCACAGGTTGGCTCTTATTATGTGTCGGCCTTAGCATGTAGGCGTGCTTTTAATGTTGCGATGGCTTGCTATCATCTTTTTGAGGATGCGAGGGCTCGTGAAGGCTGGGGTAACCCTCGAGTTTTGGAGGTGGTGATGGGGATGGAACATGGACGATCACCCTCTTTGCTTATTTTGGGTGAGCTTGTTCTTGGTCTTAATGCTCGTGCTCGAGTTCACGATACATCCTTCCGAGGTTCCAGGATCATTTTACAGGTGTTTTTTTTTGGTGCTATGTTTCTTCAAAGATTGGTTTTCTTTATTTTGTGGTTGTTTTGGCTTGGAGGTGTGATGTTTTGTCGTGTTTTGTACAGGTTTGGTTGCAAGAGCGGCTTGGTTTGGTCGACCCTCCCCGATGCATAAAAGCTTATAACTATAGGGGTTTCACGGGCCGGAAGACGGCGCAGGTGTGGGGCATGGTCCACGAGGAAAAGGATTGACTTTCCTATTTGGCTAAAGGGGACGTTGTCATCAGGTGGTCCATCCTGTGGTGGAATATTAGTGGGCGTGTCGGGTTTTCATTTTTGTCTTCGACTTGGGCTTTGCTAATACTATCCATGAGGGATCAGGTTATATTTACCTGTGCATGTTGTCAAATCAGATAGGTGTTAGACCCTCCATTCCAAAGGATGCTAAATTTATCGCTAGCTTTGACGCGTGGACATAGGATTTGTTTAGGAACTTTAGAGCGTCTTGGGAGCAGAAGTTTTTGCATCCCGTTGTTAAGGGAAGTGTTCGACCGATCGAAATTGCCTCCATCCGGCAGAGGGTTTGTGAACACCCATCGGGGAAGAGCAACTCAAAAGTTAGGAAGACCGCGCTGCTAAGGGGCGAGGAGACGACTCGAGAGACTAAGTGCCTGACCAGAGACAGTGTTACCGATCCTAGTTCTGTCAGTTCATCTAAGCGGGCCAAAACTAACGAGACCCATATTAAAATCGTGGAAGATGAAGGAAAGTTTGACTGGCTGGGCTCGTCTTTGGCTAGGGCGTTAAAAGCTTGCATTCAGAAGATCGAGGGTGAGAAAGGCAAGCAGGTACACCCGAATGGCAAAGGAAAAGAAAAGTTGGACCGATAGAGCTCAGCCATTTTGTATTATGTATTATTAGTTAATATTATGTGGCGTATTAGTACTAGTTTTTGTGGAGTTTTGACACGTTGCTGACTTCCTGGATGTCCGGGTTCAAATGTTTAATGTAAATGTCTCGACAAAGGCTCGATTTAACCGAATTTTGTTATTAATGAGAAGCACGCATACTTTTGTTTTTCTTTTTTGTTGTTTTTTTTCTTTCCGTGGTGCTCGCAACTCGATTCTTCCTTTCGCCCGGAGCGCCCTTTCGGGTTTTCACTCCGTCCTCGGCTCACCTTTTTTTTTTTACGACGGCTCGCAACTCATTTCTTCCTTTTGCCCGGGGCGCCCTTTCGGGTTTTCACCCCGTCCTCGGCTCATCGTTTGTGCTTCGTCATTTTGATTCACTCGTTGGTCGGGACGTGAAAGGAGTCCCGGTTTGTACGTGAATCGATTAGTCGATTTTTTTTTGCTCGTTTATTTTGGTTGTACCCGGAGAGGGGTTGCCTACGTATCCATTTTTTAGGCGGAATCAAACCATGTTCGTAGTTCTTTCGAAAATTATGAGTGATTTTGCTTTAGACTCATTTATGCCATTTATCGATGCGAATTTGATTTTTTTTTGCTGTTGTTTTTTTTCCTCCCCCTAAGCTGGAGGTCGGGACGTGGTTTTTCGGGGTGTTTACGGGTAGTATCGTTTGAGCTGATCCATGTTGGTTGGGGTTGAGAACTCTTGACCGTCTAGGTCGGTGAGGATCACGGCGTGCCCCGAGAGTATTTTCCTAACAAGGTATGGGCCCGCCCAATTTGGTTTGAATTTCTCTCTGGGGTCAACGGGTAGGGGTGCTCTAATGGATTTGATTACTAAATCTCCCTCATGTATGTTTCGGGATTTCACTCGTTTGTTGAAGGCTCGCTGGATTCTTTGTTGGTAAGCTTGTACGTTGGATAGGGCATGTATCCTACGTTCATCTAGGAGTACTAGCTCGTCATATCGCTTTTGGTTCCATTCTTCCTCAGGGATACTGCTCTCGACTAATATTCTTAGTGACGGTATTTCTAGCTCAATTGGCTGGACGGCTTCGGTGCCGTAGGTTAGGTAATATGGTGTGGCTCCGGTAGGTGTTCTATAGGATGTTTGGTACCCCCATAAGGCAAAGGGGATTTTTTTTGGCCAATCCATGTAGTTGTCTATCATTTTCTTAAGGATTGTGGTGATGGTTTTGTTGGCTGCTTCTACGGCCCCGTTGGTTTTTGGTCTATAGGGTGAGGATTTGTGTCTTTGGATTTTGTATTTGTCTAGGAGTTTTTGGGTTTCGGCCCTGAAATGAGCCCCTGGTCGCTGATGATCTCATGAGGTATGTCGTAGCGGCAAATGATGTTGTTTTGTAAGAATTTGACTACTTGTTTTGAGGTTAGTACGATCTAAGAGGCAGCCTCTACCCATTTGGTGAAATAATCGACCGCCACTAGTATAAAGCGGTGTCCGCCGGTCCCTGATGGGTGTACCTTTCCTATGATGTCTATCCCCCAAGTAGAGAAAGGCCAGGGGGTGGCTATGTTGTCTAGAGGATAGGGAGGTATGTGTTGGATGTTGGCGAATATTTGGCAATTGTGGCAGTGGCGAACGTGACGTCGACAGTCTGTCTCTAAGGTAATCCAGTAATAGCCCAGCCTCATTATTTTTCAGGCTAGTAGGTGTGCACTCATGTGGGGTCCGCACTCTCCGTCATGTACCTCTCCATGAATCTCTCGGATTGGTTTTTGTTTATGCATCTAAGGAGGACTCCTTGTGGAGTTCGTTTGTATAGTAGCCCTAGATTTAGGACGTAATGTGTGGCTTGTATTCGTAGGGCCTTTTTGTTCTTGGTGTTAGTGTTGGGCGGATATGACCCGTGGGTTTTAAAGTCTAAGATTGCTTTGTACCAAGGTTCTTCGGGGGTACGGTCGGTTTCGAGGTTATGGATGTAGGCTGGTTGTTCGCTTCTCTCTACGCAAATAGGCATGGAGAAAAGGCGATCAGGCATGTTTATTAGCGAGGCTAGTTTGGATAACACATCGGCGAATTGGTTTTCCTCACGGGGTATGTGTATAAAGTCAATTTTTGGTGAATTTCCGGGACATTGTTTTTACTTCGGTTTGGTATGGGGTTAGGTTTTCGCTATAAACTTTCCAGGTACCCGTAGCTTGGCTGACCACTAAGGATGAATCTCCATGTACTCTAAGGTTGTTGCCTTCTAGAGATATGGCTGCTTTTAGACCTATTAGGTCGGTTTCGCATTTGATTGCGTTGTTGGTAAGTCTAGCCGGGCGGCGATTTGTTTGTTTACAAACTTATTGTTGTTTGGTCAGTGGTTGGTTGAACCTAAGGTTTTATTCCCAATTTCTTTCTTAGGGTGAAGTTTAGTGAGATGTTCGTGGCAGCCCTTGCATTTTAGTAAATTGTTATCGATAATTGGCATAAAGTCGAGCTGTTTTAAAGCGTTAAAGTAATTGACAGAAGTTAAGCGATTTGTCGAGGCATGTTTGTAAAAAGGAAGAGAGCTGTTTTATTAATGATAGTAGTAGGCGGGCTAGACGCCCGTGTTTAAATTTGTTTGGTGGGAGATGGAGGATATGTCCCCTCGCACCTCCCTAGACTTGATAACCAAAAACGTTATTATTATTAATAGTATTAAGCCTAGGCCCTAAGATGAACTAGACTTTGACTAAGACCGGTCATGCCTTTAGAGGTACCTTCGTTGATTGGGTTCCCGGTGTTCACGTGGGTCGTTCTCCTGGTATCTGGAGCCAGTTCTCCTCCGAAGACATCCTACGGGGACGTAAACACCCTTGTCAATCAGGTCCTGTACTTCATGCTTGAGCTCGGTGCATACTTGGGTCTTATGCCCCCGGCCTTGAAGGTACAGACAGTAAGCGTTAGGATTCCAACCTGCTTCCCTCTTTCCTATAGGTGGGTCAGGGGTGGGTCCTACTGGTCATAGAAGCCAGGCCTCCTGCAGTTTTCGGAGGGCTTCAACATAAGATTCTCCCAATTCGGTGAATTGCCTAAATGGACGGCGAAGACCCGTAGGTTCGACAGGGCATGCAAGTCTGGCGTACTCGACATATGGATCCCCACTAAGTACCAGTTCCAGACTTATCGGTCCCTCATGGGGTTTCCTCTCGGGCCCCTCAAGGGTTTCGAGGCGACGCCTGACGTCGTCGATGGAGGAGGAAATCGACGATACTATCCCCAGTATCCCATGGACCACATTCATCAAGGCATTGAATTGGTCGATGCTACCTTTGTTGCTACTCGGCACCATTCCTAGACGAAAGAGAGGAGTATGAGGTTGGGCCCCACCGGGCGATTTAGGGACTCGAAGAATGCTCGCAACTGAGCGACGCGGAAGTGAGACTCCTGACTCGCGTGTACATGCGGTCATTAGCTTAGAGACTCAGGTGCTTTAGACTCTTGGTGTGTTCGGTGAAACGCCTATTGAGCTTAGGTCTCTACAACGAGACGACTTGACAGAAACCTTGGTGGTAGGGCTTAAAGAGGACTTCTCAAAATGAGACGACCCAAAATGTAAGACCTCGAGTAGAGGTGATCCTAGTAACTAACACAGACAGTTAAACACACGGTTGTACGACGTAAGAGGTTGATCACGATCCCGGCTCAGGATCAAAGAAATTTGATGTATGCTTTTTTTCAAAAACGACCAATTTTGCAAAAAAATTTTGAAAGGGAGGATTTGTAAAAAAATAGTGTGATGACGGCGTGATGACATCGCTTATGAAGTGAAAAGGTGTTGTTATGTGTGTGTGCGCTAGAAACCCGACGATGACGAAATGTAAATGTTTTTTTTAAAGTGGCGCAGTTCTTGAGGAGAACCGGTTTTGAAAATGATTACGTGGTGTTTTTATCGAGACTGCTATTAATTAGCGAGTTCGACACTTGTGGTGTATGTGACGCTCGTGGTAGAGCATGAAGTCTAACGACGGTGTTTTAAAGGTGTGACTCAATCCTTAGTGAGGGATTTAGGTGGTGAACGGTGTTTTTAGAAAACCTTCGCTCTTTTCTCTTTTAAAAAAAAACTTTTAAAATTAGTGACCCACGTTCATTGGTTGCATGAACTAGCATATTAACGGTGGAAGGCGTATTGTGAAAGGTGCCTTGAGGGTGTAACCGTCTTTTGAGTTCCTTGACTTCATTAATTGAAGTTTTGGTTGTGTTAACGGCATGTGTGTATTTTTTTTTTGAAAATAAGAAATGTAACCGCTTAGTGTACCTTGATCCCATTGATCGGGAATCTCGGTGGTATTAACGGTATTCGTTATTGACGGGTTTTGCTTTGGCCAAGATGATGGCATTGAAAATATTATATTTTGTTTTGAAATTGGTGAGTGTAAAATTTGCCATGATAACGGCATCTAAAAATGTTTTTCCCTTTTTAGAAATCACGATTTGTCCGGAGCATCGGCGTTTAAAAGGTCATTTTCAAAAGAGGAGGTATTTTCGAAAACAGAATTGGGTGCGGTTGAATATGTTGGCGTGGTTGAATCCAGATGTTTAGTGTTTTATTTGGATTGATTGCAAACCCGCTACACATAACTAGGAATACGTACACTCATGCAGGATGTAGACACGGGTAGGTTAGGGTAGACTACCGCCCACGAATAGTCTTTACTTAGGCATTGACAATTATCTGGGAGACGAGTGTCATACCGTCCGTTCGGAACTATCCGCTTATAAATCCCGGGGGTTACACGTTAGGCGGCCGGAGCGTCAACCGAGGATCTCTCCGCGTGTCCCTAAAGATCTTACCGCGAAGAGGTCGGTCGGTCCTGATATCGGTTAGGGTGGGCTTTTTAGGGCCAAAACCTGTAGTGACCACAACTAGGAACTAAGAAATGAGCTTCACCGACCTCGTTCAAGTTACACTACCGCTGGAAACTTGTTTCCAAATCCCCAGCGGAGTCGCCAAACTGTGGACGTCCGTCTGCACCGCCCGGCGCCCCGCGCGCGCCCGCGCGGGACCGACCCGGTTTTCAACGTGTGGCGGTGTCCACCCACGCGGCCCCCTCCCTGCCGGGGGCCGGTCCAATCTCGCATACGGGGCGATAGTGTCGGACCTCGATTTGGATGACGATCCGGACTTGTACTAGACGGGTGCGGGCACCCGTGTTTCTGTTTGGGAATCGATCGAGACGTGGTTGTAAATGTTTAAAGGCCGATTCATTTGGTAAGGCGACCTTTTTAGTGAACTGAATTCGTTGCCGATTTGTGGAGTCGCCACCGAGTCAATTATGGGGACTCGGAAATCGTTCAAGTCAACTTTGATCCCTTGCCGGCTCAAAGTTGAGTGGCACGGGACCTAAAGATAAAGACTTGTACCCTTAAGCACTCCATGCCGGGAATGACTCTCAGTGCCAATGGTTTCGGACATCCGGAAACCGTCGATTCTGAGTAAGGGGTGAGGGTACGTATTGGGAAGCCAACATCCGATAGATGTCAACACCCAATCCCGCCCGCACTATGGCGGCCTCTACTAATCAATAGGTGGGCTGATAACCTAGTTCTTTTGTTGTGGCGGAAAAGCTGTAACATCCGTTGTTTTAACCCTATTTCTTTTGCTACGTCGGTTGTTTATGGACAAGTAAGTGTTGTTGTCAAAGTAGTTGTGTTTACATTCTTTGCATGCGATTTCACGTGACAAGCAGGCCATTAAAAGATGCATGTAGGAGAGTAGAGAGTACTAGTATTATACGTATTAGCAAATCAGTTTTAACGTGATAATACAGCTATTAGCCATTCTCGTGGTATACCTTACCTGGTATTCTGCTTAAGATGCGTCGGTTCGGTATTAATAGAGATGCATCGAACCTAGTAAGGTGAGCCCTTGGACTAATACGGAACCCGACCATAACTTTGTTCAGTTTTACGTTTTCAATTCCGTGTTAGGTGATTTAGCATGCGATTATAAGATCATAAAAGCAATAAATCATACGAAAAGTTGTAAATGCGAATGCAAGTAAATCACATTGTGAGGAGTTGCACCCTCGGAGTATACACTAAATGGGACTCGATGCATAGATAATTTGAGAGCGGATCTAGGAATTACTCGGGTCTATTTAGTGTGTTTTAGTACTTGTGATTGAAGTTTGGACGTTTACGTGTTTTAGTAGATGCTCGTGGACCTAGCGTCCACATCTAGTGTTATCGTAGTGCATAATAAAAGAAGGTGCGAATATGGAAAGTTTTGTTTAGATGACAACCTAGTGACGACTCGGTTTCAACAGGCGAATCCTCCTAGCTTGACCAGTGACTCCAGCAGTGCTCCATTACCGTTTACCCTTCCTGCGGCTACTCCGGTAGAGCTTCGTTACTAAGGACTGGTTATGCGGCTAATCCGGCAGATCTTCGCTACTAGACTTGAGTTAGTCGATCACAGGCACCTCGGTATCGAGTGGGGTGCTCGAAGGTGAGGAGTAGCATCGATGTCATTTTTTATCGGAACTACGATCGAGTGGATCGTTTGCCTTGGGTATCGGAGTGCGAGCCCTTAGCGAGTGTTTAGAGGGGGAAGAGAAGAATGAGAATTGTGTGTCGAATGAATGAGGCGGAAGCCGGGGAGTATTTATAGATGTTTTCGGCCCTCGTCGCCCATATGAACGCCTGATCTGGGGCGCACCAAAACCCAGGCGCCTGGGCTTGGGCGCGGTGAAGCTGAGACGCGTGAGGTGGGGAGGTCGGAGTTTTGAAGATACGATTTTGATACTTTCCAAAACCGAGAGGGAAGAGTATAATTTGTTACTTGGGAACTAAGGCTCCCACGGCTGGACCTAGCGCCGTGAACGTTAGTGGGCCTCGGGTGTGCATTCCGATGTTCGTTTGGCGCGGTGCTGACTCGGTTTGAGTTTCGGGACCGACTCGAGGTCCCGGTGTCGGAATTGACTCTAATTAGTGTCTATGCGACCGTAACGACACGACTAAGGCTGCCATCATGTTAGTTTTAATTTTTCCGAGTAATTATTTGATTCGTTCTATAGAAAGAAACTATTTACAACATCGCGAACCCGCGTCGCGTTGCAGTCCTATCGTCATTGGGTGTTTGTCGGGCACCTCTGCAGCCACCAGGTCCAAATCTGAGTGTCTACAAAAGTTTCGACATAAACATTAGGAGTAAATGGGTCAATTTGATTGACACATATAAATCAGGTCGACTACTAGCTAGATCATTTTTGTGTTTGTTATTTTGAACTTTTTTTTTAAGAATATCGACTCGTTTGATATAATAAGCAAATATCGTTTGATCAACTACCTTTTTGCCCGATTTATATTATTGGCTTATAAATACTCCGTATACTACATGTCAAAACGCTTAGTCTTGTTTGACCTTAAAGTTTAATTTAGACCTAGTCTTCCAACAAAAAACCATATGTTTGATCATAATATTTTTTTTGAATATCCCAACCTCGGGATTAGCTCACATTATTGAAATCATCATAAATAAAAGAGTCCACGATGGCTGGTACATAGCCATTCCAAAAGCGTTTTCCCACGGCGAAAGGCATAGCCTGAGCGAGCTCGTGAGCAACACATCTATCTTTGAAAGGCAAAAGCGTACGTCAGATCATAATATTGATTATCAACTAAATGGAATCTTTGGTTTCTTATTCAAATTATTTTCACAACTTAGGAACTATATATATCTTTGCTTGAATTGAGTTACGCAGAATATCTAGGAGTAGGTTAATATTAATCACTCACTTCCTGTTATGGGAAAAGAGAATCAAGAAAATACTTGGTGGTTTTTTACTCAAAATTTCAGAAATTTCACATAGGTTTCCATAAAAATCAACCGTTATTTTAACAAAAGTTGTCAATGGATTGAATAAAACTCATCTCAAACTGCAAACACTTCCAAAAACATTAACTGAATTTTAACATGAATTCAGTCACAAATCGAATTAAACAATATAGGTATAAAAAAACATAAATTAACAGGAAGATAAAAATATGGACATCAAAAATTAAATTACCTGATTTTTAATTTGAAATTGAAGAGCAGAAATAACCCAATCTAAACAACCGATAAGTGCAAGCAACCGATAAAAGCAGAAATCAAAATCGCAATCCACGCGAACATGTAATATTTGACGAGGTTGTGTGCAACAACTAGGGCGAGCATAAACTATAGATGAGAAGCCTGAAACAACTTTAAAAGTGCGAGAACCGTCGAGCAGCGTCAAGGTGCAAGCAACATTGAAGTTCGAGCAATGAAACAAGATGGGTTGTGTATATGTTAGGGTAGTAGAGGGTTGGATACTTGCTAATGGAAGTTTGAAGGGTTGGGAAGGCAATATATGCGTACAAGATACTTGTGAATTATGGAAATAAAAAAGATCAGGTAAAGTAGAAGACACTGCGTGGAAAAAATATTTGTCAAGAGTTAATAGAACGTTTAAGTGAATGAACCATTCTATTTCGTCAATAAGTGGGGTTTTGTTGACTTGTGGTTATAATAATAGAATGGTTTCATTGCTACCTCGTCCTATTATAAGTACCACAAGAGGCGCCAAAAAATTGAGAGAATATGGAGAACGGTTCCTTGTGTATATAGGCGTTCTATTAGGATCGTTCTTTAAGCCTAGAATTGTAGTAGTGAAGTCTTGCTCGATCTTGAGCAGCATCTTGTCCACTCATCATCTTCGTGGACATATAAAACAAATATTTGATGTTAATCATCGAGTTTCTGGAACAGGAAAGCTAAACAAATAAGTCCTTACTTATTTCTACCCATCTCTAATAATATTTTTATTTACTATCTAAATAACTTACTGGTATTTTCCCTATTTCAGGTGTAAGCGTTGGTAGCAGTGATGCTCTGATACCAACTATAATCCCCAAGAAATTCTAATGCAATACAGTGGCGGAAACACTGTATAAGTGGGATTATAACACACTGTAGCTATGTCTTGAATTAATAAAAATGGTAAGTCAATACATAAGCCATAAAATAAAAATGGCTACGAAAAATTAAAAAAATTAAAAAAATCCATAAAAGGGTTTTAACAATCCATAATACAGTATCTTATTAAAACAAACATGATCCATAAATGCTCGCTAGCCCACCCGAAAGGAAACACATATACCTGCCATGTGAAAAGCATAACGGCCACAATCAGTGGGGAGCAACGTCAACGTTCTCTCAGCCGTATAATATGATTTTAAAACTGTAATTACTATTATAGAAAAATAGTAAAAGAACGGAAAACAGTAAAAAAAAATATTATTCATAAAAATAACTTTCAGTGAAAAAATTCATGAATCGAAACAATAATATAATAAAAATGAGTTTTCCGAAGAAAACATAAAACATTTGCCATCCTGCAAACCAAATTATATCGATAATAATAAAAATATTCAAAATGACGTTATGGACATGATTAGTGTAGACGGCTAAACTTTCACTAGGAGAATACTAAAAACTAGCTTCGAGAACTTAGTTCAAACAAATCAAACTTCGATCTCTAACTAGGCTACTCAACCATAATAGGGCGGCGACTTATACATGTGTGACCCTAGTTTAAGATAATGCACATCCCTCCTAGGATTACTTCTCACCCAGTTCTACTTATGACGGTGACTTACTGCAAGGCCTAAGCTTAAGGTCAAAATGTACACAACTCCCGGGACACACCTGTCACCCGGTTCAACAACCAATGTATCGATTACTGATACACTAACCTTATAGTTGATGGCAAAAACGTAGACCCTGGATTATATTACACTAACCTCACACTTGTCCTTATTCCATAACTCCAAAACAAAGCCTTTATCGATATTCAAAAGATATAATCATTATAATAATAAGATGACAAAAGGAGTAATCATTATATTCTAAAAGAGGAAACTTTCTATTATATGAAACTTCTATTTTTAGAAACATTACTAAAAATAGCATCATATCAAAATATCAAAAATATTAGTTCATACTAATACAACATTTTTAGAACGATATAGATTTATAAAACTAATACTTTCGGCCTTAACGATATTAATTGATAAAGTGAGAATTGGTTTTATGAAATTATTGAAATATCACATGAGTGTTTATAAAATGGTTAAAAATGTCTTAAACATTTTAATACTACTAATCAGGGTGTTTTCAAAATTTATAAAATTAAAATTCCCTAATTATTATTAGTTTCGACTATACGAACATAAATAGGATTTTACGGCAAATGTCAAAACAAATCGTTTAACTTATTTTATTTAATTAAACAATTAAATAAATTTAGAATATGATAAGAGGTGATTTAACCTATAAAGTTTCAGATTTAAGTATTTTCAAAATTTTTGAAAAAACACTTCATTTAGGTGGAACAGAACATTTTAACGATAAATCGTTATTTTGTCCAAAAATCAATACTATTAATTAAAGACTTCGATAAATAGTACAAAAATTACGTAAAATAGCTAAAATACATTTTTGGACATTCTTTTCAGAAAAATAATTTTTCCAAAATCCGTAAACTCGGATTTTAAAGATTTTTCTCGTTAATTGTCTAATCTCGACAATAACGAGTAATAAAGATAGTAATTACAAAACGGTTTAACTGTTAATATCCAAAAAATATTATTAAACTTAAAAATCATCATTTTTCAGAAACTAACCATTTTTCCGGATTTCTAAAATTCCAGATTTCACAAATTCCATCAAAACCGTTATTTAAAACCCATTTTCACAATTAACGATTCTCTAAATAAAACTTGTCGTTCCTAATAATTTATTAAAGCACTAAAATCATAAAAATATATTTTTTTCTCAAGAACCATCAGGAACACATTTTTTCAAGATTTAAAACGAAAACTAGGAACCGGAAATTAAAATGACAAACACGGTTTTAACGATAAACGATGATTTAAAGTGATTAATTAATTCACCCACTTAAAAATTTCGAAATATTATGGAAAAAATCATAAAATTCTATCTCACCAGAAAGGTTATCCGCACCAAATTTCAGATCAAAATAAAATTTTTAAGTGCTAAAACTAAAAATCGGCTATTAATCGTTTTTGTCCGTAAACGGTAATAATTCAATAATCGGGTAAAATATCAGAAAAATACAAAATTATCAAAAATCATCAAAAACCTCATTTTTACAGAATATATTCATATATTATAAGTTTAGGCCGAATATTATGATTTTAGAAATTAATATGACAATTTAATCGTTAATCTTGTAAAACCGATAGAAACACCGAAACATGCAAATTTTCAACCTTTAAAAATTTCCCAAATTATATGACATACATATATTGTCAAAAATAAAATACAAAAATATAAATGCAATTAAACAAATAAAATGATGCAATACCTAGTAACATCGTCGTTATGTCTAATCCAAATCCGAGTCGATTATAAATTCGTCGGCTTCGGGATCTTCCAAAAATCCTACAATACACGACAAGCAGGGTAGAAAAATATCATGATAAAACTAAGAAAATCAAGGTAAATAACGATCGAAAACAATATCGATTATTACCTTAACGAAAGGATCGGAAAGAGGATTGATAAGAGAAAAATAAGAGACGAAAAGAGGATTGTATGACACAGTTTAGAGAGTAGAAATGGCTGCTGAAAATGATGGTTTTCATGAGTGAATGAAGAGGAAAAGAGAGAGTTTTTTCCTTGAATATTATTTAGTGGTTGAATGAATGAAAACAATGAAGAGTTTATGCATGAATGTGACTCATAAAAATTGATAAAACAAGGTGGATTATAAATATATATATAGAGAGAGAGAGTCAAGATCCAGTAAGAACCACCACTTGATGAGAACCGTGAGAACCTCACTCAAAACTCAATCAATTTTCTTTCCATAAATTTAGTTGACTAATTTACCCTTAGCTTCATTTATTCAAATACTTTATTAGGCATAACTAATCATATTTTATTAAAAATCTTAAGAAAAATTGCTATTTATTCACGAAAAATTGAAAAGGTACACTGAAATGCAATTAAGGTACACTAAAAGTGCAATAAGGTACATAAAAAAAATTAGATACACTGAAACGAGTATTAGGCACACTAAAATTACAAGTTTCTGTTTCCATCACTAGACGAGATTTTTTTTACCAAAAAATATGTTACCCAACCATTAAATTATACGACGAATTCAAATATGTCACTAAATTTTGAAAAAAAATATATTAATTTAATGGAGTTCTCAAGGTTCTCACCAAGTTGATGGTTCTCACATGATCTTAAATTTATATATATATATATATACAGACATTTGTAGGAAAAGCAGTAGCTTAAATTCAAGCTTAAAAACGTTAATTCGTAGAGAAGTAGAATTCTTAGTGGAAAAATAATAAGTTTAGGAAGAAAATCAAATAAATAGAATTAAAAGAATTAAAATCTTTTAAAATAAAAATAAATATCATTAGACTCGAAAATGAAAATAAAGCTTGGAAAAAATAATGAAACATAAGGCCGAAACGAGATAGAGTTATGACGTAGTCATAGCGGAAATGATAAAAGCGCTAGGAAAATAGCGGGTGTTACATAATAAGCCTATCGTTGAGGATATGGAACTTTGGGATGAGTTGAATGAGGTGATAGGAGTTGTGAAGTCGTGGGATGAAAATGATGAGCTTAGGTTACCTTTGTGCGAAAATGTGGAAAAGCACCATGAGCCTCTTGCAAGTAAGCGAAACTTTGGTTTAGAAGAGATTGAAACCGCCGGTAGAAGTTTCAATTATCTTCTTCAAGAAGATATGAGGACAAGTGATGTTTTGAGGCTTGGAGATGGAGACCCACATCTTGAAGAAGATATGGAGATGTGCAATAGAAAAATGAGGCCAAAATCGCTTTTTGTGCCTCATTTTAAATATTTGAAGTTTGTTTGCGGTTGGAGACGGTGGTCGTCGTGGTGACATAGTGATGGTCACCGGCAACATGGTGGTCATCGATGACATAGTGATGATCACCGGTGACGTGGTGGTGGTCGTCATGGTGATCACCGATGACGTGGTGGCACTAGAGTGGTGGCCGGCGCATGGGTGGTGGTGGCAGCGGTAGTGTTGAGTGGTGGTGGTTGATGGTGTTGGGTGATAAGGTAGGAGAGAGAATTGAGTTTTTCTTTTTTGAAAAATAAATAAACGTATATAGTAACATCATAATCATCCATCTCAAGTTGATACAAGGGCTAGCAACAATACTTACGGACTTATAGAGTATCTTGAACATATGTGAACCTACATATGTGTCTATATATATATATATATATATATATATATATATATATATATATATATATATATGTATGTATGTATATATATGTGTGTGTGTGTATAAATACACAGAGGGGGGAGGGGGGGCTCACTATAAGTACATAAGTCTAAATATTGGCCATTGGATTAACGAAGATGGAGGGCTGAGATTTGCTCTACAATGAATTGATTACAATTAATATCAGAAACCCACCTAATCTCTATCATTAAAATTTCATCTCTCCAAGGTAGAAGAATACGTTCTTCACTCCCCCAGATTTCATTAATTGAAGCGCACCTAATCCAAATGGTGAGAAAATTGATGATGTTCTCTCATATTCTCCATTGTTGCTTGGAGTTTATATTATTTATAAGTAGTATCAGCTTCATGGAAGATATTGGTTATTTATTTTCTTCATCAGGAAAATTTGTGGAGGGCATTAACTCGGAGCAACATTGGTTTGTAATTGAAGTTTTGCTTTGGGATGGAAAATATGTAGATTATTGAAGTGCCGCCTGGTAAGTGTCTCTATTATTCGATATTTTAGTGTTTCGTTATTTGGTACAATTGTGTTTCATTATTCTGAATTGATGAAGAACTCAATACACTGATAAGTGTTTCATTCATGAAATGGTGTAAATTTACCTAACATTTTGTTGAGGAAGATGAGGGACGAGTACTGGGCAGTAGAATTTGGTTGACAAATTAATTGTTTGTCTTTGAAGTTACGAATATATGATTTGAAGTTGCTTTAGTGTTTCTGGAATATGAATTTAGTTAACCGAATCTTGTGCTGTGGCAGAGGTTGTGCACCTTGCAGAGGAGGTGTGTGCGGTTGAGTACAGTAGGGTAGTATCAAAGAACATTACACTGTATGTCGGCCAATGTTGAGAAGGCGGTTGAGTTCTATCAATCATATGGTCTTGCTTGTGATTTTGATGTGCGGCGGTGGTCCACGAAGACGTTTCAAGATGGTACACCATAGTATCAACTGGTAGTTTGTAGTCGAGAGGGTTTCACATACGTTCCAAAGAACACGAAAGTTGTTGTGGGGAAGAAAGGTTGTGGAGGTGAGAGGTTACCAATGTCTGGCAAGTTGAAGTCAAAAAAATCTGAATTGGAAGAGGAGAGTTCTGCAGTTAATACGAACGCCGGTCGAAGGTGACACGGGTCGGTTGCAATGCACATATTAAGTTGATTATGAAGGACGGTTTGGTATTTATTGAAGAATTCAGTGAAGACCATAAGCATGAACCTTTTTCATTAGCGGACAGAGAGTTCCAGAAGCTATCACGTAATTTGTCTAGCTACCACAAACTGATGATAGTTTAAAACTTGTGGACATGACATAGGTCCACCCCGACGCGGCCACGCGCGGGTTTGGGGCGGTGAACGAATCTCCATATGAGATGGGTCGAATTGAAATTTAAATCGAAGTGGAGTCGCCACCGAACTTTTTGGGAGTTCGGGCCCGTTCGAACCCACTCTATATCTTAGTGGGCCATGCACAAAGTATGGCCCATTCGGATGTCAGAGTTTATTGGGCTCGTCCATTTGCATTGTCACGAGAGTCCTTCCGTGAGAACACTTTGACAAGTACCATTAAATCAATACCACCTTTCTCAAAGAAAACATTAGCCTCCTCCAACAAAGGAATGTCCAAGAACTGACGAAATCGTTCCACAAGAATGTCACCCTCAATGGGTATACAATGAGGAACCGAGTGCCATCCTCCGATAGCGTCTAGCTCCTCGGGGAGAGGACGAATATCACCCCTCGGGAATGCAATAACATGGTTCTTAGCATCCCAAAAACGAGAACACGCTAGCAAAAAGTTGTCTTGCACTTTAACTTGGTTTAGAACGATAATAGCGGACGAACCATCACCTAGCAAAACTTCAAGATCACCCTTCTTGAAACGACCCATGCACCCAGTCAAGAGACTACCAAAACTCGACATGACTCAAAAAAGAAAAACAAGAAGCTAAAGATGTTATGGGTATTTAATTATGTCCAAGACGAGCACCCATAACCCGCATATATAGCCTTAATCACACCACAATTAGGAAATTGCGAAAAAATTCCATAACTGAGAACCAAACCGCCCCAGACCAGGCATCCAAGGATCGGACCGCCCGGATCTAGGCGCCCCAGAACCGGTTCGCCCAAGCCCAGGCGCCTGTGTCCTAGATCGCTGGCTTCCTGGCGCCTGAACCCCAATCTGTCAGCCATGCATTACCTCATCAGCTATTATTCATCAACTCCGGACGGTAGAAACGACCTTCTAAAGTTAGTTGACCTCTTTCCAAAAGCCGAAACGCCCGTCACAAGCACCGTGCAAGAACGAAAGGTCCCCATAGACAAGTGGACGACCCCTTTTCGTCCATCAAATCCACCGGACTTAAGACGTTTTTTTATTTTTTTTCTTTAGGCGGTAAACTACCCCACCTAGGCGTGTTGTAGCCCTATGTGGCATCATATCGTCGGTACATATTTTTAGCCCTACACGGCATTATAAATAAAGCATAAAAGTGGTCCAACTTTTTTTTTTCTTTCGCTTTGAACATAAGCGTCATATTCCCGGGACAATTACACTCGTCTCCAGCATTGCACACACACTCGGTCAAAATGTTTTAGCTACAAAACACTTTATGCATATTTCACACGTCTCGAGTCAACCATTTTATTTGACGTACTACTCGATCCAATTCCCGGGTCAAACTAACACATCTTAAGCATCCCAAAAAACATTTTTGCGCTCCTATGCAATCCTAACGCATTTAAAACACGACTAAACTGTGAGCAAGCCAAACTTGAAGTGATTACTTGTTATCTAAGTTACCATTTTGAAAACACAAGCAAAAAAAGGGCCGATCAAAGCACTAAAGTTTAAAATATACGAAGGATACAAAATCCAAATACAAATCGAGTTTACAAACTAGGGAAGACCCCTAGAGGTTGCAGGTACAGTCAATATAAGCTCACCGAGATTATCATCCAAACCTAGATCCTCCAGATCAAAAATAGGAGACTCGGTACCACCTATACTCGCCAGCATGTCCACGGTACCCGTCTCCGTATCGGGAATCCCTCCGGAAGGACCAACATCCTCGGTAACACCGGTAGCCTGACCCTCAGCCTAAGCTTCTCTCTCCACCCTATCCTCAAACCTAACTTCACCCCGCGCCGAGGAGTCACCTCGAAATCGAGCCAAATGCTCCTTAAGTTCAAAAATCTCGTTGACCTAAGACCGCAAAGTTTGCTGCATGCTGACCTCAACCGCCTCGAGCTCGGTCACCCGTGTCTCCAACTGCGCCACCATATCCGGGACATCCTGCAAACATAGCTACCCCTTAGAAAACGACACAACCAGTCTAGAAGGCCACCTATAGGAAGGCACTACTTACCGATCGAGGTCCCGACGTATCGTGAGAAGAGGTAGCAGCCCTCCCCGATGCATAGGCTCGGAAGCAGTTGGCAATCTGATACCGCTGATGGGAAGCTGACGAAGCCTGAAAAATGAAAACCAAACAAAGTCTAACACGTCAAATAACAAAGTCTAACCTTCAAAGCCAAGTTCAAGGCAAAATCTCCGAAACTTACCAGGTACACCCGGTCGCACCACTCCATCCCGGCCTCCATCTCCTCCGCAGATCAAGGAGGAAGAGGCTCAGTAAAGACCACCCCAGCCGCGTCCACCCTGAGCAGTGTCAAAGGGATGTCTGGGGGCTGAACGGCGCCAGCCGGGTCGCTCAGCTGAAAGAAAAGCAAACCATTCAAAACGCAAAACAGACACAAAACCATGAAACAAAAGCGAACAAAAAACGAATACATACCACAATGCTGTGGCAAGCTAGCCGCTGGCAGACGTTAGACATGTAAGAGGCACCAGTAACGCCTCACCTCCATCTCCATCCTTGTCCTCAGGGGCCTATGCAGTAGTCGAAGGCCTAAACATGGTCCGGGGAGGATCAAACAGCACCCTGAACTCATCGTATAAGCACTGGCGTACCAATCTCTCGCCCAAGTACCAAAGCGAATGGAACAGCGCAGGGAGGAGCATCCTTCTGTAGCTTATAGGCCTCAACTCTGCCCCCACATACCCGAGCAAACCCTTGTAATTGGCCCAAGGATGGGCCACAAACTGCATAACCAAACCTACATCTCAAACTACAAATCTTGGGGGCTACTTAAGAAAACAAATAGTAAGAGGGAAAACTTACATCCTCGAGACGCAGCTGGTTCACCAACACGTTCTCCGTCGAGTAGTGGCTCGTCGTAGTCTTGGTCTGAGCCAACTTCCACTCAATCCCAGCCGGTAACCTAGCTGGGCGGACGCGCACCGTCTTGGGTTCCAAGCATGGAAAATAGGAGTAGATCCAAGCCTGCAAAACCCGGGATACCATCAGCAAAATCAAACCAAACCAAACAAAACTCTGAAACCAAACGCAAATTTGAATGACTAACCTCCAGCACGAGACCTGGACCCACGATGGGTATGGCAGAACCGGAGTCTACCCTCTGCAGCCTCACCATGATCTGACCTGTAGGCTGCGGGTCATCTCTGCAAAAGCTGCGGTCACCTAGTCAAAACGACAATGCTGAAAGTCAGCCATGAAAGGCAAAATCATAGTACTAAACCTCTCGCCCTTATCCGAGAAGTGGGTCGACCCTAGGAAGTACCACAACCATAGACGGGCGTCCTGCACAGCCGTGTTAGGCACTCGACCCTCTAAGACCGCCACCCTATCGAAGTGGTTGGTGATCTACGAACTAACTAAAGCATGGGGTGTACTGGAAGTCGAGGGCTCTAAACAGTCCCCGATCCAACCCTTAACCTCCGCACTATCTAACCAGCACCCTCTGGAGCCCATCTAATCGACTCGGGACCCCAAGGCAGCCCCGTAATAGCCTCAAAATCCTCTAAAGTCATGCCGACCTTGCCAAACGACATGTGGTATGTCGAGGTCGTATCATGAAAACGATCTATCATCGCTTTTATCACCATCAGGTTGAACTTAGTCTTGCAACCGATCAACCGGACCCAATGCCCAACTAAGGGACCCAGAGCAATCCCCATAACTATCTCCTTAGCCGCGGGGCGAAGCTTCTGTGCGTAAATCTCTAAGCACGTAGCGAAGCCTCCGAAGGTCCTCATCGGGCCTGGGGTTGCAAACTGTAACGATGCGATTATAAATAAACAAAACAAGCACAAACCAAAAGTCAAAACATAAGCCAATGACAAAAATGGAGGTACTTACCTTGCCGTTTACGGTACGGCTGGATACAAGCAAGTCTGAGCGGAGCAATAGTTGCCGATCGTCCCAATCCCGAGCCCAAACGGGATCCTCGTAAGCAGCCTCCTTGTCCTTGTCGGCAGGCCCAGGGACATGCTTCCTCCTAGCCACTATCACGGGCAAGGGACGCCTCGTGACCCGATCAAAACTAGCCTCGTCTACGACCCCAGGCTCAAGGCGCCGCGAAGAAATGCTTCGTCGCCTCTTACGGACCACTCGGGGATTCAGTGAACTTAACCCGATAGCCTCACCACTAGTACCCGCTGCAGGGACTCCCTCGGGATGTCCCGTACCATCTCCATCTGCAAAACAAAACAAACAATGCACCTTAGGTCAAGTCAAGACAGCCAAACGAGTCAAAATAAGCTCAAAATTTCAGATAGCAATACCACAAGTCCGAAAAACCCATTAGCACCCATTTTCGACCCCGGTCAGAATAAAAATGGTTTCGGGAAAATCCGGCATCTTTACGATATCATCATTGGGTCCGTCGTAAGTGTCACAAACTCGCACGGAATGATCTAGAGTGCATTTCGACTTGCGAAAATTGACATATGAGCCACCCATAACACCACAAGCAATAATCAAACAAGGTTAGAAGAGTTAAGTAAGGGAGTAAGCGGGTAATTAATTCCTAAACCCTAGCATCTCAACTTTCAGCCACGGGAAGCCATTAAAGCACCTCCAAGCTTTCACCTCAAGCAAATAACTACATCATCGAGCTCTATTCTACCCTAATTCAACAAAGGAATCAAGAGCAAGCATCAAAACATAGTAAAACATTAATACCCAAATCGATTTCTAGGGTTTAGCAAAATCGACCCACAACTACACCAATTAAGCACAAATCGACAATAGGTGAGTAAGGAATACGTACCAGGGGTTGACATAATTGAGTATGATGGAAATTGAGTCGGAAATTGGTTAAGAAAGTCGAAGGTACGAGTTTGAGGTGATGGGGGTCGTGTGCGCTCGGTTTCTAGGTCGATTAAACCCTTCCCCTTTTCAATCGCAACCTTTAAACAAAATATGAAAACAAAACTCAAACCCCCTCAGCGTGGGGATCTGATTTCCAGAACGCAGCAGTGTGGGCGACCGAGTATTAAGTCGTTGGGCGCTAGGCGCCTCAATTTCAAGTCACCCTATAACACGCGCCTTAGCATCTAGATCAAAATGAAAATCGAGATAAAACAAACACAATTCTAAATACCCGTGAGACGAACGTTCACATGCTAAGCAAAATAAACGATGACAGGGCAGTTTACTCCTCCTCAACAGACTAAGCAAGTCTCATTACCATCCCCTAACGAAATAACTAAAATCAATCTACCACTTCCCCAGCGGGATAAGCAAGACATACGAAATCCCCAATTAGTACGACAGCCCGTACTAAAACCCATGGCAACCAATTTCACTATCCCAGCCGAGCATCTCATAAGCCGGCACAGCCCATTACGCAAACCCATGAAAATCCCTTAGCGGTACTGATAAGTCGATATTTATGTGTATTTTTATCCCTTTAATATTATTAATTTTATGTCGTCTTTCGTAATATTTGAGTTAAAATGATTATTTTATATAAGTTGGGTTTATTATTGAACTTTTGATATTTTTGTACTAAATTGAGTTTTTAATAATATATATTTTAATTAATTAGTAATAACCCACATGGATTAAGAAAAAGACTACTAAAATCGTATGTATGTCTACATGTCTAATTCCATCATCTAATGGGTCAAAATCAAGCTTGAAAACATCGACCCATTATGGAAAGCAAGGAAAGAGCAATAAATTTCAGGACAAAAAAAAGGAAAGAAGAAGATTTGGAATTATAAGAGGAAGATCATCAATTAATTTAGGAAAGAAATAATTTCAACAAAAGCAAATCAACACTATAAAAGAAGTCATAAGGCTTTTAATGGAAGGAAGAAAGGAGAGAGGGAGGAGACACAAAACACAAGTAGGAATAGGGCGAAGGCCTTGGCCTTCATGGCCAAGGTCGGTATTCAACCAGATTGTAATGCGGGACGCGGTCAATTCAACTCATTACTTACCTAATGGTTGTATCTATCTATCTTATTTAGTTTATTTATCGTTTAATTAATTATTTTAGTTAATCTTTCAGTTATTCGAACATGTAATGTACTGATTATTGTCAATAAGTTATGAGATTATGTTATTGTTTTAACGTTTAATTAGTACTTTGATATTCGTATGAAATTCACGATTTGACTATTGTTTTCATGTTTATTAATTTAGCCTGATCATCTAGATTATTTACATGAGTCGATTGTTAAATTAATAGTGTTTTAAATTAGGTTGCAGCGTTCTGGTCTAATTTAAATACTAGAATTTTGTATGATAATTGAGTTATATTTAATTGCAGCGTTCTGGTTATATATAATTTGATTGATTGGTGTTCTTAATGCGACTGAATTTGTTAAGTTAATTCGTGCGTTCATGGTTAATTTGATAAATTTGGTTAGGATTAAATTTGCGTGCGTTCACGGGGTTTAACAAGTCAAAACGATAAAACTGGTAATTTGCGTGCGTTCATGGGATTAATTAGTTACCGATCTATTTGAGTCTAATTAATTGAATCGATGATTAACCCGACTATATCATATATTGCATGTCTCGAATATTGTTATGATTAATTATTTTTATTTATTATTATGTTTTTTTACTTTATTATTATTATTTTCAAAACCAACAAACCCCCCGTTTTCTATATATCTATACTATTAAATAATAAATCGTCTTAGATAATAACGTCAGTCTCTGTGGGATCGACCTCTACTTACCCTATTTACCGTAGAGTTAGTAGTGTTTATAAATTTAATTTTGACTGTGGAAACGACACGCACCAAATTTTGGCGCCGTTGCCGGGGACTGATTGTTTATTGTCTTAGACGTTATCTTATTATTATTATTATTATTTTTATTATTACTAGTATATTTTTGTTTTATTAGTTGAGTCGGCTTAAGTGCCTCCCTGAGTTTCGCAACCTTTGTAAGGGGATGTTAATAGTGTCGGTTGCCCAAAAAAATCTTTAATTTATTAATTTGATTATTATAGTTTTATTTTTATTTTTATTTATTTTCCTATCAATGTTGTGTGTGTTTTGTATCCTTTGTGTTACACTTCCTCGATCATTGTTATATTTTGCAGATTGTAAAAGGATTTTTGAGTTAGTGTCGGGTTGATTATTTCGCTTGGTGCAGGGAAAACAAGGGAACAATGATATTTTTGGCGTCCAAGTAACATGATATCACCAACTACCGAATAATTGGAATCCGCTAAGTCCCTCCACCCTCTTATTATATGCTTAATGTTTAAGTTCTCAATGTCTATTTTTGACATCGAGGACGATGTCGAGTTTAAGTGTGGGGGAGTGGTTAATTCTTACGGAAAAAAAAAATGGAAAAGTTAATTCTTTTGAAAAAAAAAATTTGGGAATTTTTTTAAATAAATGGAGCTTATTGTTTAAAAAACCTTCGTTTTTATTCGACGAACTAGAATAGGGACGTCGACGACAAATTCTAATCTAACTTTTTTTTTTTAAAAAAATATTAACTAAATTTAATTTTTACTAACTTAAAAATTCGTTTTTTGTGTATGCATTTATTTTTTCTCCCGGTTAGACTTGGATTAATTAATTTGATAATAGATGGTATTTTAAGTCTCTTTTAAATTTAAGTTACAAATAAATTATAAAGAATACCACTTGTTTTAGCTACCTTAACTATTTTTTTTTTCGTTGACTCTGGAGGTACGAGCGGTAAGCCGGTCTTGTTTTAATTAATTTACTTTCGTAGGTGACTCCTAATTAGGGCTATAAGGAAGATTAGATGTCTCAAGAGTGAGTGAGTCGGTCTTGTGACTCGAGTTAGTAAATCCGAGGGGAACCTAGTCCTAACGGGATTGGGAGAATGCCTAATGCCTTGTCCGGAAGGGCGGGAGTCATTGGTTGAAAACTCGCTACATGGGTCACTCGATCTTGGAAAAAAAATGAAAAAATCAAACGAAGAAAAAGAAGAGAAAAAAAATGAAAAAAGAAATCAAACAAAGGAAAAAAAAGAAAGAAAAAAAGAATAAGAGCGGAAAAAGTGAGACGGGGTGTCTAGTTTGCCTTATATGCTCGGGAGAACGATCCTCGTACTGAACTGGTAATAAGGATGTACCGAAAGTAGATCCCCTTCCCCTAAGACCTTAAACTGCCGAAACTCGTCTTCTTGAGTCAATTCTTACCCATTTTTTTGAAGGTAGTTAGATAAGTGGGAAGGATAATGAGTTTATTTATAATTTTGATTTAGAAGCGGTTTAAAATATTATATGTTGTTAAATTAATTAATTGAATAATTTATAGTGGAGGAGAAATTTATGTATATCTTACTTGCTAATCTAACTCGTAATTTGTTTCATTAACTTTACTAACTTACTAAATTCAAAAATATTATTAATTTGTCGTCGGTTGTACCTACTTTAATTGGTTTGAAATCTTGGAGGGTTAATCTTTTGGTTTTTCGTTTTAGCTCTTGAGTTCTCATTGTCGAGGACGACAATGGACTAAGTGTGGGGGAATTTGATAAGTCGATATTTATGTGTATTTTTATCCCTTTAATATTATTAATTTTATGTCGTCTTTCGTAATATTTGAGTTAAAATGATTATTTTATATAAGTTGGGTTTATTATTGAACTTTTGATATTTTTGTACTAAATTGAGTTTTTAATAATATATATTTTAATTAATTAGTAATAACCCACATGGATTAAGAAAAAGACTACTAAAAGCGTATGTATGTCTCCAGGTCTAATTCCATCATCTAATGGGTCAAAATCAAGCTTGAAAACATCGACCCATTATGGAAAGCAAGGAAAGAGCAATAAATTTCAGGACAAAAAAAAGGAAAGAAGAAGATTTGGAATTATAAGAGGAAGATCATCAATTAATTTAGGAAAGAAATAATTTCAACAAAAGCAAATCAACACTATAAAAGAAGTCATAAGGCTTTTAATGGAAGGAAGAAAGGAGAGAGGGAGGAGACACAAAACACAAGTAGGAATAGGGCGAAGGCCTTGGCCTTCATGGCCAAGGTCGGTATTCAACCAGATTGTAATGCGGGACGCGGTCAATTCAACTCCTTTCTTACCTAATGGTTGTATCTATCTATCTTATTTAGTTTATTTATCGTTTAATTAATTATTTTATTTAATCTTTCAGTTATTCGAACATGTAATGTACTGATTATTGTCAATTAGTACTTTGATATTCGTTTTAACGTTTTAATGTTTTAATGTTTATTCGAACATGTAATGTACTGATTATTCGAACATGTAATTAATTATTGTCAAAACATAAGTTATGAGATTATGTTATTGTTTTAACGTTTAATTAGTACTTTGATATTCGTATGAAATTCACGATTTGACTATTGTTTTCATGTTTATTAATTTAGCCTGATCACCTAGATTATTTACATGAGTCGATTGTTAAATTAATAGTGTTTTAAATTAGGTTGCAGCGTTCTGGTCTAATTTAAATACTAGAATTTTGTATGATAATTGAGTTATATTTAATTGCAGCGTTCTGGTTATATATAATTTGATTGATTGGTGTTTTTAATGCGACTGAATTTGTTAAGTTAATTCGTGCGTTCATGGTTAATTTGATAAATTTGGTTAGGATTAAATTTGCGTGCGTTCACGGGGTTTAACAAGTCAAAACGATAAAACTGGTAATTTGCGTGCGTTCATGGGATTAACTAGTTACCGATCTATTTGAGTCTAATTAATTGAATCGATGATTAACCCGACTATATCATATATTGCATGTCTCGAATATTGTTATGATTAATTTTTTTTTTATTTATTATTATGTTTTTTTACTTTATTATTATTATTTTCAAAACCAACAAACCCCCCTTTTTCTATATATCTATACTATTAAATAATAAATCGTCTTAGATAATAACGTCAGTCTCTGTGGGATCGACCTCTACTTACCCTATTTACCGTAGAGTTAGTAGTGTTTATAAATTTAATTTTGACTGCGGAAACGACACGCACCAAATTTTGGCGCCGTTGCCGGGGAATTAACCCATGGCAACCAATTTCACTATCCCAGCAGAGCATCTCATAAGCCGGCACAGCCCGTTACGCAAACCCATGAAAATCCCTTAGCGGTACCTATCGACTCGGAATGACCAAATTCAGGCGCAAACCAATTACCCTAGCAAATCCCCAATCTAGAGCAACGAATTCACATCCCCAACGGAAAACCATAAGTCCCCAAAGCAAATGCAAACACCATTATGCACTCGCCAAGAGTTTATACGACCAGGACCAAAAAGAAAATTAACACCAAATCTAAACAATCGCTCACCAATATAGAATAGTCCAGGGATAGTCAGAAACTAGCCCAAAGAAAGCAATAGGACAAAGATAGTCGGAAACTATCTCGAAGAAAGCAAAAGTCTAGAGATAGTCAGAAACTATCCTAAAGAAAGCAATAGTCCAAGGATAGTCGGAAACTATCCCAAAGAAAGCAATAGTCCAGGGATAGTCGAAAACTATCCCAAATAAAGCAAAAGTCCAAGGATAGTCGGAAATTACCCCAAAGAAAGCAATAGTCAAGGGATAGTCGGAAACTATCCCAAAGAAAGCAAAAAATCAGGGACAAGATCCATCCCAAAGAGTAGTCCAAGGATAATCGGAAACTATCCCAAAGAAAACAATAGGCCAGAGATAGTCGAAAACTATCTCGAAGAAAGCAAAAGTCCAAGGATAGTTGGAAACTATACCAAAGAAAGCAATAGTCCAAGTATAGTCGAAAATTATCCTAAAGAAAGCAACAGACCATGGGTAGTCGAAAACTATCTCAAAGAAAGCAAAAGACCAGGAACAAAGATCCATCCCAAAGAATAGGCTAGAGATAGGCGGAAACTATCTCAAAGAAAGACCAGGAATAGATAGGATTCTGTTCCAAAGAATTGAAACCCAAAGCCAACGCAGCCACCCGAAAGAGATTAATCTAACTTAATGTAGCCACCCACAAGAAATCAAATCAGAACCAAGTCATTTGTAAAAAACTTAAGCAAAAGGTCTATATGAAAGACCAAAACACTAAGCAATTAAACAACCCAAAGCAAGACAAGTAGACACCAGACCAGAGTTTCGACAGACGACCACATGTAAGGAGGTCAGGTATGATTTCTAAGCCTTGGCTGATGAGCCTTAATACGTAGTCTAACGGACTTAAAACGACTCGAGCAAACAGCCACCAGGTCGTAATCCTCGATTGACTTGGGCGGCTATACTTTGACTTTCGCCTTGTCCAAGCCTCACTCAAAGTGGGGGCTTCTGTAGACACCTAAATACTGACCTGGTGACTGCAGCAGTGCCTAACGAACACCCGATGATGATCGGACTTCAACACAACACGATTTTACGATGTTTTAGCAGGTTTTTCTATAGAACGGGTCAAATAATTACTTGGAAAATTAATTCAACATCAAGACGGTCTTAGTCGTGTCATTACAGTCGAGTCAACACTAAGTAGAGTTAATTTCGACAATGGGATTCCCATTCGGTCCTGAAACACTCAGAGTCAAACCCGAGTCAGCGCGTCAGGCCGAGCGAGCCTTGAGACGCGCACCCGAGGCCCGTCGGCGCAACGCAATAGGTCACGGAGGAATTCTTAACGCCCAAGCAAGCATAAGATCACGTATAATCTCCGTTTTGGAAAGTTTTCAAATCGGATCTTCAATATTTCACCCAGGCGCCTTAGATGTGCATCGCCCCAACTCAGGCGCCCCAATCTTGGGTCGCACGCCACCAGGAGCCTGAGATCTTGATTTGAACTACGAGAAAAACTATAAATACTACTACTAGAATAAATGCAAAAGACATCATTGATAAGAAACCAATTAAATAACGAAATGATCTCTTTTATTTAAGAAATCTTTTCTCATACAAAAATGGTCTCTTATATATTGTAAAGAAACCATTGAAATAGTCATTGGTTTATTTCAATACATACGAGAGCATTATTTATTTATATCAATGGTTTCTTATGTTGCATCATATATACATAAGAGATCAATTATTGATTTCAATGGTCTCTTATATTTACTACTACAATTATAGGTAAAGAAACCATGTGAAAATAAATATGGTTTCTTTTTTCAAATAAACCTTTTATAAAAAAAGAGATGATCTCAAATAAATAAAAGAAAAACTAATTAAGGAGTGTCAAAACTCAAAATAACCAACATGCATGATTTCGAACCTCAATCAATCGTCATATCACATTCATCAACATCAACTAATGAAGACTAATTACTATTACGATTCTGAGTCGCCAAAACCCTAAATTTACTCCAAAACCCGGATTTCTCAACGCCACCATTCCTCCTATGTCGCGCGGGTCCCACTCCGACGAGTGGACTAAAGCAAAATGCCCTGCTCACCGCGCGCGCCGCCGTACACGGACGACTCGTCCTCCTCTCCGTCGACGGCGACACTTCTGGCTCACTCGTCGACAACATTCCTGTTAGACTCGACTTTCCTCCATTGATGAGCTACGAGAGCTCGAGAATTGAAGGAGACGAGTAGCAGAGAAAGGAAACAAACAGAGAGAATTTTGTGTGAATGCAAAGACGAAATAAAAGTTTGTTGTTGTAGGGTTACAACCCTTAAACCCAAGAACCTGTTACGAGTATTAACCAGAAAGACAAAAGTAGAGGGATAACAATTATACCTTATTTGCAGCGGAACAGCGTATTAATAAGAAGAATAATAAACCCAGAAATATATATAATCTCCACGGACTGAATAAATAATCTTCACGGACAAGAATAAATAATCTCCACGGACAGAATAAAGCACCCCAAACGTGATGCCTCCTTGGTATCCACACGGGTACTGAACTGCGACATATATGCTAGTATAAAGGTATGTGAGACTGTCTCACAACTTCTCTCTATATCTCTCTTATAACTCTTTATAAACGAATATATTATGAGTCAATACTCTTAATTCCATATATTGGTTCATCATATGAACCTCCTTATATAGGAGATGAGAAGGTAGAATTAGGTTATTCCAATAACTCTAATTACCATAATTAGATTATTAGTATAACTCTAATTACCATAACCCGACAACGCAGCTGGGTCCGTATTACTACTGACCCGATATATTTAATATACCGTTATATTAATAATATCCCGTACACATTGTGTGTGACCCAATGGGCCCACTTAAGACTACCAGACACGTAACCTATTTACATGTCAACCCGACATCGACCTCTAGCAAGGCATATCGGATACATAGACTTAAGCGGGTTAATCCGTAGGACAGTGGACATAACTTCTTCAGTCTCCCACTTGTACATGTCCTCTCAAGAACGGCATTAAGTCTCTTTGCTACTATTGTCTCCAATTGAGAATGAGGTAAGAAGAAGTGTCATCCTCACATGTCTCAATCTTTTACTCGAATCTTTGAGTTGACTTGTTAAAAGAGCAAATAGATGACAATCATCCTATCTGAGCGCGGCCACGCATTTGTACAAGTCACACTCTTCGAGTGGCCAAGAAACAATAAATTCCCTTCAATAAAGGAAGAGCAAATCCCCTCTTGTCTAACCACATCCTATCACATGATTCATGCATGCCCAATAACCATTCATAACCCCTTTTCACAGCTGACGAGGAATAGTATCAAAGCATACACATCACATGTACAGAATAGTCAAAGACTCAGGTCTAAAGACCGTACAAGTTCATAACTTGCAAAGAACTTTACTGACACTAAGCGAAATCTTAGTAAAATCCTTTTCGGCGGGTCTGTCTAATGCATGTTCTTAACATACACCCGTGTGCCTGGTTTAGTATCTCAATACTTATGACTCAAGGAACTTAGTCATCAACCAACTCACACACTAGTCATTTAAGGGTATTCAAATGTCCCAACACAATATCCTGACTAGAGACAAAATAATTACATCATCCAAATAGAGTTCCAAGACTAAGTCACGTACTTAGTGATCTATTTCATTAATATAAATTATTTAGGGACAAAACTCGGTTACATTAACCAAATGACAATATGTCATAAATATATCAATTATCGAAATAACTCCCACTAAACCAAACACCTCTAAAAGTACTTAGACCACTCGCCCATGCGTCTTATACCGATCATAACCAATATGATCTTTAAGTAGAGAAGGTTTCGGGACATATAACATTTGTATCGGTTATTTACAAGCATATGATCAATCTACCTTCTCTTCATTAAGGCAAATTGTTAGTTTCATAAGCAATAATTGCTTCATAAACTTTAAAGTTGAGTGCGTGTTTGATTCGTAACCAAATAAACGTCTATTTGCTTCAAAAGCAATAGAACACTAACTTTAGTTATAATACTAGTCACAAAGTTGTCCTTTGGAACCGGTCCAACACACAACTTCTCATCCAAAACAAAATATACTAAGATTACAATCTCATGTCATTTTTGTCTATTTGGAATATGAATCGTTGTAACTTGTTTACAATAATTCGCTTATCACATCACGCGCATCTCTTAAATAATTCCCCTTTTTCTTCTTAAGCGCAAAGGAACAATTCTTAGATAGCATTCTAGTGACACTTACTAGATTAGTATCTGCTCGTCACACGAGCACATAATAAACACATTTCTTGCAAAGTCTCGTAGACTAAAGTAATCAAATGTCATCTAGTTAGAGAAGTATGTCACTTACATACCAAATCATAACGATAAATGCACTCCCACTAGCCTCTTGTACACACTTTGTCTCTCTTCGTCTCAATGGAAAACAAACATATTTGAATTACCACATTGAGAACGAAGATACTTGCTCCATAATACTTGCTCCAATTATATTGGATCATTCACATTTGTCTAACAATTTTAATAATATGAAATTCATACGAAGTGTCGCACACATCATATTGCATCCCTATCAATAAATGTATTTCACATATATATGTCCAAAACTCAAATGAGTGATGACATTCAAAATGCTAAAACAATCTTAATAGACTTAAGCATAATGTTGTAAAAAGGGTTTTTCATAGTCATTACTATGAGATCAATCCTTAACTACCAACTATATGCTTCATAGATACTCTTATATCAATTTATATCGTCTTTATATTGAAGACTATTCTTCACTATAAGACCCATTTAACCAAAGTCTATACCTGGTAGTTATGGTATATGGAATCTATTAGATTTCATGTGACTTTTGGAGTCTTTGCCCATTATTGTTTCATCATAGGTCAAACCTATGTAGGGTAATATTTTACAGCTAAGATGATCATGACTTTTCATGGATGCATCAATATTCTCTACAACTGTTGAAGAGAAATCCTGTTAATCTTGAACAATTTCAAGGTCGATTCTACTCCCACTGTTTCTATTAGAAATCACATATTTTTAAAAGAAATATACCACTCCATGCAACAAAACAGTTTTGCTCTTTGGATGGTTTGTAGAATTAATATAATACCCCTAATAAAACACATGCCATAATTGAGTCTAAGTTCTAGAAAACAATTTTCTTTAAACTTGACTTGATAATTAAGAAAAGACTTTTAAGAACATTTTCAATCCATATCTCATATGGTGTCTATTCTCCGACTTACATGGACAATCTCATCAACATTTGTACAAAGACTTTTATAGTGCATAAGCTTCTAAAACGTCAATAATATCTGCATACGACTCATCATAGACCAAATCATATCAAATATGGTTCGATGTAGTTTGAAACACTTTTCACTACTTCTAAGATGATCACAATCTTTTAGTTCAATTCCTCCCTGTTTCAATCATATCGAACGACTCATACCAACTTATCAAGTTGATCTTGTATTTTCATCTGAACTTCCTTAAACAATTCAAAGCATTCAGATTTAAATTTCATCAAATGAACAAAATCATACATGTTACCCTTTTGCAACATCACTAGTTAAATTCACATGTATCTGTATATGTGTGATCTAACAAGTCTAAGTACCCTCCAACTACAATTAATAGGAGTCACTTGTAATGTCATTTATCCATCTAAACAAGATCCATTCACCTCAGTTGATCTTTATCAATAAGGTTAATAATATCATCATTATGAAACTTATTCTTATGTTTCTTGTCTCATGGATTAAAGACAATGCCGTGATGGGTAAAATTCAGGTCGAGGGAGTTGAACCTTTTGGTCGTTATGTTACAAATAAAAGCATTCACTACTAGGAATGTAGAGCTCAACAATCATGTTTAGCCTTATTGTACCTCATATTCTTGCAAGATATAGAGCAACAATTGTTCTACTTTTATCAAAACTTTTCATGCCCATACATGAAACAGAATCAATGTCCTTGCTTATGACTAGTACAAGAATAACAATTATTCAATTCTAGTATTCAGCTTTATGGTAAAATTAAGTGATTTTTTTTATATATGAAACAACAACGTTTTTCCATTTCATCATAAAACACTTCACTTATATACCATTATTCCACCCTCTTTGAGCCATCACATCCACAATGTAATAGTTGCATTTAGTATCTTATACCAAAACAGTGGAATGAAAGTAACTATTACTTCAGTAACATACACACCTGAAGTCATACTTCAATTGATTTGCAGAATTTCTAGACACTTCTAGAAAGCTATCTACCAATGTCATATATTTGTCATTACATTAATGACTAATAAAATCGTACCTAATCTAAATTTGACAACAAGTTTGGATATGATAACAATTATCCTTCCCTTACTTTAACCAACATCTTAGATTTATTAATCATTATCTCAAGCAATTTTCTTAATGAACTCATAGAACATTAGTATTATTTGCCTTCTTGATACAATGTTCAATCGTCTTTTAACATCTCATGCTAAAAGGTGAGAAACTTTATTAAGTCACATGTTTATTCATAATAAAGTGACCTAAACTTAGGACTAATTGAAACGATTTCAATTTCTAATTCTTTAGAAAGAAGCATCCAAAATTTCCTGATTATCAATATAATCACGTCATCATATGACACATGGATTAATTAGATCATCTTCAACATTTTCTCACTTAATGAGAACGGTTCCCTTTATTGAAACAATTGATTTTGGTACTTATAGTCATCTCCATGACTCTAATTATACAGTCCATACTGTACATTGGCACTGGTTATAATTTGTCGAAATTATCCTTCCCAAGGACAAAATCCATATCTCCAATTTTGAAAACAATTCTCAAGATACCAATCGACAAGGTTGAACAATTCAAACTCATCTTTAATAAATGTGATAATGGTGACTAAATTACAACTATATGTATATGCAAAGTAAAACGATAATTAATATTAATTAAAAATCTTAAACAATTTTAAGATAAAATCATGAAAACTACCCTCAAGTTCGCATAATATTCCAAGATCCTAAACCTTTTGTCGCTCAAGTGAACTTGGGCTCACTGCTCAAGCTCCAAAAGTAAAGGTAGACAACAAACTTGTCAATTACATCTCTATGTAATTCTTGGTTCGTCGGAATTAGTCATCATATGACACCAACTATTTGCCTCAAAGCCCAAGTCCGACTTGATAGCAATGTTAAGCAAACCAGACTGAACCTGTGGGTAACCGTTACCCACCTACTCAATCCACACACATCGGCAAAGCACCGCTTAGGCAGTCACTTCAACCAATGATATGAAATTGTTGTAGTGGTCAATTCTGGAAAGGCAATACTTAATATTTGTGTGAGGGATTAAATGCATTATGGGTCCTAAACATGTTGCTAGGTCAACTTACAAGGCGACCAATCAGTTCTAGGCACACAAGTCACAAGTCTAAACAATAAAATTGATGCATCATACCGTATGACATAATTATTCAATTGTTATTAGTGATTTGCGCATAAAACAAGTTAAAAGATCCCATATTTTGACTTATAATCATATTACAGTTCATAATTGCTATTTGGTTTGAACAATTTCACCAATATCTTTCATTTTTCCAACTACGAGGAACAATTTCCACCCGGAAAAATTGAACGAATATACAAAACTCGATTCACAATTGATCTGCAACTTATAATTGTCATATAGATGAACAATTCATCAAAATCAAATAAGACTCGAGAAACTCTTTTCCCGATCTATTTATGATAATATGATAATTAAAATGCATAATATTATTTAGCCGATTTAGAAAACTAATTTTTCATTGATTCGGAAAAATAAAAGTATAATCCATTTTGATTCATAATCAACACACAAACGCGAGAAAACGACTTTTCGTAAAAGCGTCGCTCGACCCGACACCATGTCGTCCGAGTAAATATTGTGTCGTCTTGGTCAAACCTTTGTTGACTGGGTCATCCCGTTCCAACCGGGACATACCCGTGCCGACCGAGTCACACTCGTGCCCACCGAGTCATACTCGTGCCAACCGGGTTGGTCTCCTTCCGTTTCGTCTCCACCATAATTAAAATGAGTATTGTCCTAATCTTATTAGGTCTCATCGTCAACGATAAATTCTTGTAATTTTACGTTTCCAATTTCAATCGAGTCTTGACTAATCTAATTAGCCTCATCGTCAACAAGGAAATTGTGGATTATAGTGAGTCAATTTAGGGCAATTAAATTAAAACGTAATCAATATTAGATCTTAAATTAATTTTAGAATCAATTTTAGAATTTAACAAATTAAACTCATGAAATAAGATGAACCCTAAACTTGATCAATAAGACGATAATTAGGCGCAAAATAAATGAAACGAAACTTATACCGCGGCATGAGAACAAGTGTGTAAGTGTGTACCTGTGTAACAATGAATTCAATGTAACATGCATGCAGGAGAACAACCAAAACAATATTGCGGCATAATTAACATTCAATTTCTCACGGCACGATGAAATATGAGAACAATTCTCGCACGATGGAACATATGATCAAATTAATACGCGGGTGGAATCCCTCATAACAAATTATGAGACAAAGATTCACGTCGATTTGATTAATACTACATAACAGAGGCTCTGATACCACTGTAGGGTTACAACCCTTAAACCCAAGGACCTGTTACGAGTATTAACCAGAAAGACAAAAGTAGAGGGATAACAATTATACCTTATTTGCAGCAGAACAGCGTATTAATAAGAAGAAGAATAAACCCAGAAATATATATAATCTCCACGGACTGAATAAATAATCTTCACGGACAAGAATAAATAATCTCCACGGACAGAATAAAGCACCCCAAACGTGATGCCTCCTTGGTATCCACACGGGTACGGAACTGCGACATATATGCTAGTATAAAGGTATGTGAGACTGTCTCACAACTTCTCTCTATATCTCTCTTATAACTCTTTATAAGACGAATATATTATGAGTCAATACTCTTAATTCCATATATTGGTTCATCATATGAACCTCCTTATATAGGAGATGAGAAGGTAGAATTAGGTTATTCCAATAACTCTAATTACCATAATTAGATTATTAGTATAACTCTAATTACCATAACCCGACAACGCAGCTGGGTCCGTATTACTACTGACCCGATATATTTAATATACCGTTATATTAATAATATCCCGTACACATTGTGTGTGACCCAATGGGCCCACTTAAGACTACCAGACACGTAACCTATTTACATGTCAACCCGACATCGACCTCTAGCAAGGCATATCGAATACATAGACTTAAGCGGGTTAATCCGTAGGACAGTGGACATAACTCCTTCAGTTGTATTATTGAATGAATAACAATTACAACTGTATTGAGTATATATACAAAGAATGTATAACTAAGTTTTGGATGTAACAAACTTGTAACAGATTTGTAACAACCTTTCAAGGAGGTTGTAACTCTTGTATCTTAACATCCCCCCTCAAATTGGAGGGTGAAGGATGAGCACCCAATTTGGACAAGAGCAAATGATGTTGAGGACCCGGTAGCCCTTTCGTGAGCAAGTCTGCCAACTGAACCTTAGTATGAACATAGGAAAGGTTGATCAATCCAGACAGTAGCTTCTCTCTAACAAAATGACAGTCTAGATCAATGTGCTTAGTCCGTTCGTGGAACACGGGGTTGCGGGCAATATGAATTGCAGCCTGACTGTCACACTTGACCGGGACAGGAGAGACCTTATGAACTCCTAATTCATGGAGAAGTCGGGTTAACCATGCCAATTCTGCTGTAATGCGCCTAAGAAACCGATATTCCGCTTCTGCAGATGATAAAGACACGGTCTGTTGCTTCTTGGATTTCCAGGAAATCAGACTGTTCCCCAAGAATATCACAAAACCACTCACAGAACCTTGGGTAAGAGGGCATGCTGCCCAATCTGCATCACAATACCCGGCTAGGGTAAAAACAGTAGTATTGTTTAGAACAATACCTTGAGACGGACACCTACTTAAGTATCTTAAGGTGTGTAAGGCAGCATCCATATGAGCTGAACGTGGTTGAGACATAAACTCCCTAAGATGTTGCACGGTATAAGAAATATTTGGATGAGTGTTGGTGAGGTAGTTCAGTTTCCCCACCAATTTCCTATACAAGGAAGGATCAGATAACAGTTCACCAGAAGTGGGAGTAAGCTTTGTACTAGGATCAAGTGGGGAAGAAGGCGATTTAGAATGCAAACACCCAAACTCAGTGAGCAACTCCATGGTGAACTTGTGTTGAGTAACAGCCAGACCAGTGGGAATGGGAATGAATTCCAAACCCATAAAAAAATGGAGAAAACCCAGGTCTTTGATCTTGAAGGTAAGATCCAAAAAAGCCTTGAGATGAGAGATTTCTTCAAGATGACCCCCAGTAATGAGAATATCATCTACGTAAACAACCAAGTACACCTTCTTGCCGTCCAATGACTTAGAGAACAAGAAATAATCGTTCAAGGATTGATGATAACCTCTGGAGAGTAAAGCGGAACTGAGTTTAGCATACCATTGGCGAGAAGCCTGTTTTAAACCGTAAAGGGACTTCTCCAATTTGCAAACAAGACCGTCCTAAGTAGGGGTAAGACCAGGGGGAGGGCGCATATAGATGTCTTCATGGAGATCTCCATGGAGAAACGCATTGCTGACGTCTAGCTGTGTGATAGACCAACTGTTCTTAACAGCAATAGCAACCAAGCACCTGATAGTAGTCAGTTTAACTACAGGAGAAAAAGTTTCAGTATAGTCAATCCCTTCTTTTTGAGTATACCCTTTGACAACTAAACGAGCTTTGTACCTTTCAATCGACCCATCAGATTTGTGTTTTACCTTAAAAACCCATTTACAACTAATGGCCTTTTTACCTGAGGGGGGAGGAACAAGTTGCCATGTATTGTTTGCTTTCAAAGCATAGAATTCCTTGGCAATGGCATCCCTCCATTCGGGGAAGGCAGCAGCTTGAGAATAACTCTGTGGATCCTGTATAGGGGCAAGTAATCTAGTGTCCAACAGAGAATTAGTACTGGCATGACAACAAATGGAGGAATGGCTGTGAGGTGGGGTGAGACAAAGGGAAGTCAAGGTGTGAGAACAATGGGTAGGAGAAGAAAAAGAAAGGTTGCAATGATAATCTTTGAGGTAAGAGGGAGCAGTGGAGATTCTGGAAGAGTGTCGAATGGGAGGTGGGATAGGAGTAATGGGTACAGAAGAAGACTCAACCAAAGACTGATTTGTGCCAGAAGAACAGACAGATGGAAGAGGGTCTGGAAAAAGAGAAGTGGTGGCAGGAGAGATGTCAGAATGAGTGTTTGACTGGGTAAAGGAATGAGAAAGATAAGGAAAGATGGACTCATGGAATATGACATCTCTAGAGATAAAGACACCAAAAGTTTCCAGATTTAGTAATTTGTAGGCTTTCTTTCCATAGAGGTAACCAAGGAAAAGAGAAGGAATAGCTCTAGGAGAAAGCTTATCTCTACCAGGTTTGGGAGTACTTGCATAGCAAAGACACCGAAATGCTCTCATGTGAGACAAATCTGGTTTGTGATGAAAAAGAAGTTCATAAGGAGAATGATTTTTAAGTAGTTTGGAGGGAAGTCTATTTATTATGTAAGTAACAGTGAGGACACACTCTCCCCAGCATTTCTTAGGTAGTTTGGACTGGAATAGTAAAGCACGAGAAGTTTCAAGTAAATGCTTATGTTTGCGCTCTACAACCCCATTTTGTTGAGGAGTGTGAAAGCTAGAAGTCTGATGTATGATGCCTTTTTGTAGAAAGAAAGATTTTGTATAATCACTTGTGCCTAATTCTAGTGCATTGTCACTTATTATTTGTTGGACTTGAGTATGGAATTGTCTTTCTACCATGGCTAAGAAGGTTTGAAGAAAGGTGAAAGCATTACTTTTGCAAGATAGGAGGTGTGTCCAAGTAGTACGGGTGTAATCATCTACAATAGTGATGAAATATTTGTAGCCATTATAGGTTTGGGTGCGGTAAGGCCCCCAAATATCCATGTGAATGAGCTGGAAAGGAGATGTAGAATGAATAGAGCTATGTGGGAAGGGTAAGTGAATCTGTCTGGCTTTGGCACAAATCAAACAAGATTGAAATTCTTCTTTATTTATATCACAAAGTTTACAATCAGGTAACTGCAAGAGTTTATACAATGGGACATGGCCTAGTCTAGCATGCCATATATGAGCAGAAACATGCAAAGAAAAAGACTGACAAGCAGTAGATGTGGAAACAGGTTGAGGGCAACTGGTGGAAGCATTATTAGTTTGAAGTATGTAAAGATCTTTATGGTTCTTTCCAAGTACCAGGGACTTCATAAGAGTCCTGCACATAACATACATGAGGTATGAAGTTGATGGTAGTGTTAAGTTGCTTGGATAATTTGAAAATGGAGAGTAAATTGAAACGGAATGAGGGTACATATAGCACATTATGCAAAGAGATGGTGTTGGTAATAGGGACAGTACCAATGTGTGTGATAACAACAGAATCTCCAGTAGGTATAGTAATGATGTAGGGTTTAGGGATGGGTCTAATGTCAGAAAACAGATTCTTGTTAAAACACATATGATCACTAGCACCACTATCTAGAATCCAAGAGTTACTGCAAATATAGAGACAAGGAGAGTGAGTGGAGTTACCAGCAAAGTTTGAGCTACTAGGGGTAGCATCAGAAAGTTGCTTGGCTGTACTTCAAAAATTGCTGGAACTGTTTGAACATAGCTCCTGTAGGGTCTGTGACTCATTGAATGCCCCCAGAATCCCATCCTCTCCTCCATGAGCTGCATTTGCAAGACGATGATTCTTGTACTATAGGCGTCTGCAGGTAGGAATGCTATGCCCCGGTGTCTTACAGTAATTGCAGAATTTTCCTTTTGAATCATCAGTACTTGCACCTTCATCCTTCGATTTCTGTTGAGATTTCTGCTGGGATTGATTAGAGTTACCAAAATGATTGCCTTTATTTTTCTGGTTCTTAGCATAGAAGGAGGCAGATTCGCCTTGAACCTGAGATTCATTATGTATTTCTCGTTGCCTCTCTTCCTGCATAAGATTGTTATAAACAGTTGTAAGAGAGGGCAAAGGAGACTGCAATAGAATCGTTCCTCTGATTACTCCATAGGAATCATTAAGTCCCATCAGAAATTGAACAACACGCTGATCTTGCTGGAATTTACGACGCTTGGCTGTGGCTCCACAATTGCAGGTGCAGGTGCAATTAGGGTTTAACCCCATGGCTTCGATTTCATCCCAAATTACCTTCAATTTGGTGAAATAGCCAGAAATCGATTCATTTCCCTGAGAAAACTCCGATAGAGTCTTATACGCACCATATAATTGTGCTCCATTCGATTGCCCAAAGCGTTCTGCGAGTTCATCCCAAGCTGCCTTCGCAGACTGTGAATAAAGAATTGAACTCGCGATTTCCTCCGATAAACCGTTCAAAATCCATGAGAAGACGATATCATTGTTCCTCTGCCATGCTCTAGCCTTTGGATCAGTAGAATTAGGTTTGACGATTGTTCCGTCGATAAAACCTAATTTATTTTTTGCAGAAAGCGCAATCAGCATACTACGCTTCTAATTGCCGAATCCTGAACCTTCGAAGACATTAGAGACAAGCTTCGTAATTACGAGATCAGAGGAGCTGATGTAAAGAGGATCGTCAGAAGTGGCGTTCGAATTGCTTCCGTCGCCCGCCATTTTCGCACAAGGAATACAGTGTGAAGAAGAAGAAGTGAATTGACTGAACTATCAATTTGTTGCAGCGGAAAAGGAATCAGAAAAGCTCTGATACCATGTTAGACTCGACTTTCCTCCATTGATGAGCTACGAGAGCTCGAGAATTGATGGAGACGAGTAGCAGAGAAAGGAAACAAAAAGAGAGAATTTTGTGTGAATGCAAAGACGAAATAAAAGTTTGTTGTATTATTGAATGAATAACAATTACAACTGTATTGAGTATATACACAAAGAATGTATAACTAAGTTTTGGATGTAACAAACTTGTAACAGATTTGTAACAACCTTTCAAGGAGGTTGTAACTCTTGTATGTTAACAATTCCTTTCATCTCCTCTCAACCTGGCCTCACACCTCGCTCTTTCAAACTGTAAGTCGTCACCATCTAGTAAGATAACCACTCATCGTTCATCATATCTCCCTCCACCCATCGTCTCAAACCCTTATTTTTTTTCAATTTATCATCTATTTAGATATCTATTCGTAGTACCACAGAGATATCGTCGGATTAACGGAGAATCATATAGTTCTAATGTCTTTCTTTCGATTATTATTTTTATTGGATCTCTCTAATTAGATATCTATTCATCCTATTTTTGTCACGGCGATATTTATTTACGAGTATCATTTTTGTTTTGTAGGATGAATAAAGAATCGAACAGTAATTAGTTTTTCGATTCTAACTCGTGCCTTGAATTTTAATTTGCTTCTTACTTGTGAACTGCCTTTGATTTTGAAGTGTTCATCTTCATTGTAGGATGAATGAGGTAAATCAATCAGTGAGATAATTTCATGTTTTGGAAGCAAAAATTCTTATCAATAGTGTTTTGACAGTGTAGATGCAGTTTCTTAGCTTTCTAATGATGGTAAATTTCCCCAATTTTTGTTTCATATCCTTCACATTTTAAATGCAGGCTTAGTTTTTAGTGAGTAGCTGCTGAGATGGTGAGAACAATGTTCTGTTTGTTCTAGTTTTTCACTTTTCCTAATTGTATGTGATTTAATTCTGCCTAGAACATCTTGTGATTTAGATGCTTTTTGGTAAGTATGTGTACTTGCTGCAACTGCAACTATGAAACTGTAATGTACATATATTTGCTTCTTACTATTAGAGATATTAATATAATATCTCTAGAATATATTATTGTATTGTGATATAATTTAGTTTAGTTAATTATATCTCTTAGAATCTTTAGTTTAGGTAATCTGTATCTCTTAGAATATCCTAGTGATATTATACTTGTACCCATTGTAATCCTTGTACATCAATATTAATCATGCAATTCACAATAATCTTTCCCATTCTTTCTTAATTCCAACATGGTATCAAAGCCTAGATCCATCGTATCAGCCTGAAACTACCCGTCTTCCGCTGCCCTCCCATCGAATTGCATCAAAATATTTATTTCTCCCTTCTCCCTCACCCATAAACTTTTCTTCACCCTCACTACCCCTTGAACCAAATTTTGTGGTTTAATCTTCTCCACTTTAATCAAATCTGTGATTAAATTTTCTTTTCTACTCTCAAAAATTTCTCCTGCCTTCACATCTTCAATATATTAGCAAGCTTAAAATTTATATTCGGTCAAATATTTTGTCGGATATTTTCAGACAATATTGTCCCGACACCTTAGACTGGCGAGTTACGTACCTGCACTTGAGATTGGCGATTACGCACCACCCTAGATTTGCGAATTACGCACCCGAGACTGGCGAGTTTACGCACCCTAGATAGGCGAATTACGCACCCAAGACTGACGGACCCTGATGATATGTTCCGACACCCTAGACTGGCGAGTTTACGCACCCTAGATTGGCGAATTACGCACCCGAGACTGACGGACCCTGATGATATGTTCCGACACCATAGACTGGCGAGTTTACGCACCCTAGATTGGCGAATTACGCACCCGAGACTGACGGACCCTGATGATATGTTCCGACACCCTAGACTGGCGAGTTTACGCACCCGATATTCCTTCCTCTTATTTTCTCCAAGATTGGACTTTCCGTTCCGCCGTCCATCTTGAGGGAGCATATTAGAGATATTAATATAATATCTCTAGAATATATTATTGTATTGTGATATAATTTAGTTTAGTTAATTATATCTCTTAGAATCTTTAGTTTAGGTAATCTGTATCTCTTCGAATATCCTAGTGATATTATACTTGTACCCATTGTAATCCTTGTACATCAATATTAATCATGCAATTCACAATAATCTTTCCCATTCTTTCTTAATTCTAACACTTACTCCGTGAGTATGAAACTCTAATGCAATGTATGCGCTTTATGTCTATGTATGTCCAAATAGATTTTGACATGGACCAGTTAAGCAAATGACATCTATGATGATCTTTGGTGAATGATTAACATGAGTATGATAGTGTGGTGAATCATGAACATGAAAAATTAACTAGAAATGACATTTGTTTATAAGTCAATCTTTTTTAGGTAGATTACGACGATTAATTTCTCATTTTCTCTAATCTAAGGTGATTTACGAAGTTCATGATTAGTGTGAAGGAGTTATGTCCACTGTCCTACGGATTAACCCGCTTAAGTCTATGTATCCGATATGCCTTGCTAGAGGTCAATGTCGGGTTGACATATAAATGAGTTATATGTCTGGTAGTCTTAAGTGGGCCCATTGGGTCACACACAATGTGTATGGGATATTATTAATATATATCGATATATTAAATATATCGGGTCAGTAGTAATACGGACTCAGCTGCGTTGTCGGGTTATGGTAATTAGTGTTATACTAATAATCTAATTATGGTAATTAGAGTTATAGAAATAACCTAATTCTACCTTCTCATCTCCTATATAAGGAGGTTCATATGATGAACCAAGATATAAAAATAAGAGTATTGACTCATAATATATTCGTCAGTTATAAGAGAGATATAGAGAGAAGACGTGAGACGGTCTCACGTACCTTTATACTAGCATATACGTCGCAGTTCTGTACGCGTGTGGATACCAAAGGAGGCATCACGTTTGGGGTGCTTTATTCTGTCCGTGGGAATTATTTATTCTGTCCGTGAAGATTATTTATTCTATCCGTGAAGATTATATATATATATTTCTGGGTTTATTATACTTCTTATTAATACGCTGTTCCGCTGCAAATAAGGTATAATTGTTATCCCTCTACTTTTGTCTTTTCGGTTAATACTCGTAACAGGTCCTTGGGTTTAAGGGTTGTAACCCTACAGTGGTATCAGAGCCTCTGTTACGTAGTATTAATCTAATAGACGTGAATCTGTGTCTCATAATTTGTTATGAGGGATTCCACCCGCGTATTAATTTGATCATATGTTCCATCGTGTGAGAATTGTTCTTGCTATTTTTCAAACCCGGATTAGGCACAAATTTTCCTTTGTACGTTGCCTTATTGCTCCGCTGCCGCTTTTGATTTGGTGTTTTGTCATTACGGTGAATGATTGCACACTCCCTTGTTACATATTATTTGATAATTAATCTTATGTGCAATGTTAGTATAAGATAATTATGACAAACAAAGAGTTTGTTTCATATTAGAAGATAATTTGTAAACGTTTGATCCATTATATTTAGGGTATTTTAATTTGTGAATTTAATTTGTTAAATTCTGAAATTGACTATTAAAATTAATTTAAGATCTAATATTGATTACTTTTAATTTAATTTTACCCTAAATTAATCCACTATAATCTTTAATTTCTTTGTTGACGATGAGACTAATAAGATTAGTTAAGACTCGATTGAAATTGAGAACATAAAATTATTAGAATTTATTGTTGACGATGCGTCCTAATAAGATTAGGACAAGACCCGTTTTAATTATGGTGGAGACGGAACGAAACAAGGTCAGTCCGGTCGACACGAGTGTGACTCGGTCAGAACGGATGTGACTCGGATTGCACGAGTATGACTCGGTGGGCACGAGTGTGACTCGGTCGGTACGGGTATCTCCCGGTTGGAGCGGGATGACCCGGACGACAAAGGTTTGACCAAGACGACACAATATTTACTCGGACGACATGGTGTCGGGTCGGGTGACGCTTTTAAGAAAAGTCGTTTTCTTGCGTTTGTGTGTGGATTATGAATCAAACATGGATTATACTTTTATTTTTCCGAATCGATGAAAAATTAGTTTTCTAAATCGGCTAAATAATATTATGCATTTTAATTATCATATTATCATAAATAAATCGAGAAAAGAGTTTCTCGAGTCTTATTTGACTTCGATGAATTGTTCATCTATATGACAATTATAAGTTGCAGATCGATTGTGAATCGAGTTTTGTATATCCGTTCAATTTTTCTGGGTGGGAAATTGTTTCTCGTAGTTGGAAAAATGAAAGATATTTGTGAAATTGTTCAAACCAAATAGCAATTATGAATTGTAATATGATTATGAATCAAGATATGTGATCTTTTGACTTGTTTTATGCGCAAATCACTAGTAACAATTGAATTATTATGTCATACGATGCATGATTTCATTGTTTGAGACTTGCGACTTGTGTGCTTAGAACTGATAGGTCGTCTTGTAAGTTGACCTAGTGGCATGATTAGGACCCATAACTCATTAAATCCCTCGCACAAATATTAAGTATTGCCTTTCCAGAATTGACCACTATAACAATTTCATACCATTGGTTGAAGTGACTGCCTAAGCGGTGCTTTGCCGATGTGTGTGGACTGAGTAGGTGGGTAACGGTTACCCACAGGTTCAATCTGGTTTGCTTAACATTGCTATCAAGTCGGACTTGGGCTTTGAGGCAAATAGTTGGTGTCATATGATGACTAATTCCGACGAACCAAGAATTACATAGAGATGTAGTTGACAAGTTTGTTGTCTACCTTTACTTTTGGAGCTTGAGCAGTGAGCCCAAGTTCACTTGAGCGACAAAAGGTTTAGGATCTTGGAATATTATGCGAACTTGAGGGTAGTTTTCATGATTTTATCTTAAAATTGTTTAAGATTATTAATATTAATTATCGTTTTACTTAGTATATAATTGTAGTTGTAATTTAGTCCCTTTATCACATTTATTAAAGATGAGTTTGAATTGTTCAACCTTGTCGATTGGTATCTTGAGAATTGTTTTCAAAATTAGAGATACGGATTTTGTCCTTGTGAAGGATAATTCCGACAGATTATGACCAATGCTAATATACAGTATGGACTGTATAATTAGAGTCATGGAGATGACTACTATAAGTATCAAAATCAATTGTTTCAATAAAGGGAACCGTTCCTATTAAGTGAGAAAATGTTGAAGATGATCTAATTAATCCATGTCATACGATGACGTGATTATATTGATAATCAGGAAATTTTGGATGTTTCTTTCTAGAGAATTAGGAATTGAAATCGTTTCAATTATTCCTAAGTTTAGGTCACTTTATTATGAATAAACATGTGACTTAATAAGGCTTCTCACCTTTTAGCATGAGATGTTAAAAGATGATTGAACATTGTATCAAGAAGGCAAATAATACTAATGTTCTATGAGTTCATTAATAAAATTGCTTGAGATAATGATTAATGAATCTAAGATGTTGGCTAAAGTAAGGGAAGGATAATTGTTATCATACCCAAAGTTGTTGCCAAATTTAGATTAGGTACGATTTTATTAGTCATTAATGTAATGACAAATATATGGCATTGGTAGATAGCTTTCTAGAAGTGTCTAGAAAATCTGCAAATCAATTGAAGTATGACTTCAGGTGTGTATGTTACTAGAGTAATTGTTACTTGCATTCTACTGTTTTGGTATAAGATACCAAATGCAACTATTATATTGTGAATGTGATGGCTCAAAGAGGGTAGAATAATGGTATATAAGTGAAGTGTTTTATGATGAAATTGAGAAACGTTGTTGTTTCATATATAAAAGGAAAATCACTTAATTTTACCATAAAGCTGAATACTGGAATTGAATAAATGTTATTCTTGTACTAGTCATAAGCAAGAATATTGATTCTGTTTCATGTATGGACATGAAAAGTTTTAATAAAAGTAGAATAATTGTTGCTCTATACCTTGCAAGAATATGAGGTACAATAATGCTAACATGTTTGTTGGGCTCTACATTCCTAGTAGTGAATGCTTTTAATTGTAACATAACAATCAAAAGGTTCCGTCCCTCGACACGAGTTTTACCTATTATGGCATTGTCCTTAATCCATGAGACAAGAGACATAAGAATAAGTTTCATAATGATGAAATTATAAACCTTATTGATAAGGATCAACTGAGGTAAATGGATCTTGTTTAGATGGATAAATGACATTACAAGTGACTCCTATTAATTGTAGTAGGAGGGTACTTAGACTTGTTAGACCACACACATACAGATATGTGTAAGTTTAACTAGTGATGTTGCAAAATGGGTAACACGTATGGTTTTGTTCGATATGATTGAAACAGGGAGGAATTGAACTAAAAGATAGTGATCATCTTAGAAGTAGTGAAAAATGTTTCAAACTACATCGAACCATATTTGATATGATTTGGTCTATGATGAGTTATGCAGATTTTATTGGCGCTTTAGAAGCTTATGCACTATAAAAATCTTTGTACAAATGTTGATGAGATTGTCCATGTAAGTCGGAGAATAGACACCATATGAGATATGGATTGAAAATGTTCTTAAAAGTCTTTTCTTAATTATCAAGTCAAGTTTAAAGAAAATTGTTTTCTAGAACTTAGATTCAATTATGGCATGTGTTTTATTAGGAGTATTATATTAATTCTACAAACCATCCAAAGAGCAAAACTGTTTTGTTGCATGGAGTGGTATGTTTCTTTTAAAAATATGTGATTTCTAATAGAAACAGTGGGAGTAGAATCGACCTTGAAATTGTTCAAGATTAACAGGATTTCTCTTCAACAGTTGTAGAGAATATTGATGCATCCATGAAAAGTCATGATCATCTTACCTGCAAAATATTATCCTACATAGGTTTGACCTATGATGAAACAATAATGGGCAAAGACTCCAAAAGTCACATAAAATCTAATAGATTCTACATACCATAACTACCAAGTATAGACTATGGTTAAATGGGTCTTATAGTGAAGAATAGTCTTCAATATAAAGACGATGTAGATTGATATAAGAGTATCTATGAAGCATAGTTGGTAGTTAAGGATTGATCTCATAGTAATGACTATGGGAAAATCTTCTTACAACATTATGCTTAAGTCTATTAAGATTGATTTAGCATTTTGAATGTCATCACTCATTATGATGAGTTTTGAACATATATATGTGAAATACATTTCTTGGAAGGGATGAAATATGATGTGTGTGCGATACATCGTATGAATTTCATATTATTAAAGTTGCTAGACAAATGTGAATGATCCAATTTGATTGGAGCAAGTATTATGGAGCAAGTATCTTCGTTCTCAATGTGGTAATTCAAATATGTTTGTTTTCCATTGAGATGAAGAGAGACAAAGTGTGTACAAGAGGCTAGTGGGAGTGCATTTATCGTTATGATTTGGTATGTAAGTGACATACTTCTCTAACTAAACGACATTTGATTGCTTTCGTCTATGAGACTTTGCAAGAAATGTGTTTATTGTGTGCTCGTATGACGAGTAGATACTAATCTAGTGAGTGTCACTAAATTGCTATCTAAGAATTGTTATTTTTGCGCTTAAGAAGCAAAAGAGAAATTATTTAAGAGATGCGCATGGTGTGATAAGCGAATTATTGTAAACAAGTTACAACAATTCATATTTCCAAATAGACAAAGATGACGTGAGATTGTAATCTCAGTAAATTTTGTTTTGGATAAGAAGTTGTGTGTTGGAACGGTTCCAAAGGACAACTTTATGACTGATATTATAACTAAAGTTAGTGTTCTATTGCTTTTGAAGCAAATAGACGTTTGATTACGAATTAAGCACACACTCAACTACTTTAAAGTTCATGAAGCAATTGTTGCTTATGAAACTAACAGTTTGCCTTAATTGAGATAAGGTAGATTGATCATATGCTTGTAAATAACTGATACAAATGTTGTATGTCCCGAAACCTTCTCTACACAAAGATCATATTGGTTATGATCGGTATAAGACGCATGGGCGAGTGGTCTTAGTACCTTTAGAGGTGTTTGGTTTAGTGGGAGTTATTTCGATAATTGATATATGTATGATATATTGTCATTTGGTTAATGTAACCGAGTTTTGTCCCTAAATAATTTACATTGATGAAATAGATCACTAAGTACGTGACTTAGTCTTGGAACTCTATTTGGATGATGTAATTATTTTGTCTCTAGTCAGGGTATTGTGTTGGGACATTTAAATACCTTTAAATGACTAGTGTGTGAGTTGGTTGATGACTAAGTTCCTTGAGTCATAGGTATTGAAATACTAAACCAGACACACGGGTGTATGTTGGGAACATTCATTAGACAGACCCGCCGAAAAGGATTTTACTAAGATTTCGCTTAGTGTCAGTAAAGTTCTTTGCAAGTTATGAACTTGTACGGTCTTTAGACCTGAGTCTTTGACTATTCTATACATGTGATGTGTATGTTTTGATACTATTCCTCGTCAGCTGTGAAAGGGGGCTATGGATGGTTATTGGGCATGCATGGATCATGTGATAGTATGTGGTTAGACAAGAGGGGATTTGCTCTTCCTTTATTGAAAGGAATTTATTGTTTCTTGGCCACTCGAAGAGTGTGACTTGTACAAATGCGTGGCCGCGCTCAGATAGGATGATTGTCATCTATCTGCTCTTTTAACAAGTCAACTCAAAGATTCGAGTAAAATATTGAGATATGTGAGGATGACACTTTTTTCTTACCTCATTCTCAATTGGAGACAATAGTAGCAAAGAGACTTAACGCCGTTCTTGAGAGGACATGTACAAGTGGGAGACTGAAGGAGTTATGTCCACTGTCCTACGGATTAACCCGCTTAAGTCTATGTATCCGATATGCCTTGCTAGAGGTCAATGTCGGGTTGACATATAAATGAGTTATATGTCTGGTAGTCTTAAGTGGGCCCATTGGGTCACACACAATGTGTATGGGATATTATTAATATATATCGATATATTAAATATATCGGGTCAGTAGTAATACGGACTCAGCTGCGTTGTCGGGTTATGGTAATTAGTGTTATACTAATAATCTAATTATGGTAATTAGAGTTATAGAAATAACCTAATTCTACCTTCTCATCTCCTATATAAGGAGGTTCATATGATGAACCAAGATATAAAAATAAGAGTATTGACTCATAATATATTCGTCAGTTATAAGAGAGATATAGAGAGAAGACGTGAGACGGTCTCACGTACCTTTATACTAGCATATACGTCGCAGTTCTGTACGCGTGTGGATACCAAAGGAGGCATCACGTTTGGGGTGCTTTATTCTGTCCGTGGGAATTATTTATTCTGTCCGTGAAGATTATTTATTCTATCCGTGAAGATTATATATATATATTTCTGGGTTTATTATACTTCTTATTAATACGCTGTTCCGCTGCAAATAAGGTATAATTGTTATCCCTCTACTTTTGTCTTTTCGGTTAATACTCGTAACAGGTCCTTGGATTTAAGGGTTGTAACCCTACATAGTGTGCGTTAATGAGGTTTTGATTAGTAATGGATTTTAATTGTGTGTTGTTGTGGCACCAGATATTTATTTCAGACTTCGCGCACATAAAGAACTTCAAGTAATCTTGGTAATTACACCAACTGTCCTTAACTCCCTAGTGTAATAAATGAGTAAATACAAAGCCATACAGAGGGGTAATTATGTCATTTCACTGGTCATAGTCTTCCATGCAGGAATGCATGCTACCCACTATTTACATTGTTCTGCATATATTCTATTTCAGGGATCCTAAGTCATAACTGTACTCAAAACTGCAATTCTTGCCACAAAATTCAGGTGTGTTTCTCGTAACTTTCAAGTCGTTTGATATGCGCCAGTCTTGCTTAAGAGTTAAGACCGTCTTTTATACATTAGTCCTTTTAACTTTCCATCTTCATGATTTCACGGGAAATAATGGCCGGTTCATCATCTGAAAATGCTCCTGAGTTGTTCATTGTTTTTCTACCTATTTATTGCTCCCATCAACTGGTAAACAATCTTCAAACTCACTGTCTTTGTGATAACTAAATTTGAGTATTATTTCTAATACTTGTCTGATTTCGTTTTGAGTAGGAGATATCTTCAGCCTTCAAGCCACATTTGAATGAAGAAGTGACCGGGGAAGCGATCATTGAACGGTCTGCTACAAACCAGATTTGGAAGCTGGATCTCGTCAAGGAAGACGACACTCGTTTCTTATTCAAGAATGGGTGGAACCAGTTTATCACCGAGAATAACACCACGCTAATAAATATCTGTGAGGCTCACAGGATAGTGAAGGTTTCTACTACACGCACATCTATTGTTGTTTATTGCTTGAATAAGGGATAAAGGAATGTGTGTAAGTATTATTTTGTGCAAGAAAACTTTGTTGTTGCCTAGGTTCTTTGCCTTCATTTTTTGTTCATTTCTTTGAAGATTATGAAAACATATGACCCATTTCAGCTGGTCACTCTTAGGATCTATATTATCCGCTCGAGTTTCTTGTTGTGTCGGGTCCAATCAGAGATTTGATGCTAGATTTGGTATCGTTGCTGGAGATACGCCTGGAGTCACTGCTGCTGCCGTGCATGCTCCATCAGGATGTATAGTACTCTGAGAACCCCATTGGTATACTACAGCTCAAGGCTCTCTCATGCTTCGCTCTGCTTTCTCTTCTTCTCCGTTAATTTCTTGTTTTTCCTTTCCACTCTATTTTAGGTTAATTCTTTGTTCAATTTAGGTTAGTTTTAATTCCATTGAAGCTAAGTTAGGTTTATTTCAGTTGAGTATAGCCCTATAATGTCAATTCATATAGTTTTATTCAAAATCTTCAAAGAAACAATGCCCAACCCCAATGGATTGTACTGATAACTAACTCCTAGGTCACTTTGTTTAGTTTCATAGCATTACAAATGTTGAAGACTGAGGACTTGGCCTGGGGGATAATCGTTAGCAGGGTGATAAAACTTAAATAAATAACAATCAATCAATATATATATATATATATAAAGGAGGAAATTTTCGAGCGATATGATTGGTCCGTTACATCAAAACTCAATTTAGGAAAGTATCATTAATAATAAAAAAAATCAAGTAGAGAATCTTTTAATTATTATAATAATATATTTAATCTATCATATTAATGTGATGTTTTATAATTTTCATTTAAATTTCGTTTAACAAAAAATTATCGAAAAAAATTTATAAAAATGAAATAATTAGATTCTTGGTATAATATGCTTTCATTTGAGTATAAATTTCATATTATTTGTTTCATATTATTTGCTCAAAAAAGTGATGAATTTATTACATGTAAAAATAGTAAAGTTATCCCACATCGACAAATTATAATAAGGTGATAGAAATTCTATATCATAAATAACAGTAATCATCGGTTCTTAGTTATTTACCAAAAGTCTTTTGAGTCTTTAAGAACTCTTAAGATTAAGATTATAAACTTTAATTAATTATCTCACATCGAAAAATTATGATGAGGTTATGGAATTTTATACTATAAATAAGAGTATTAAGAAAACTCTTAGTAAGACTACAAACTTAAAATTATCCCACATCCAAAAAATTAAAATAAGATGAAGATTTTATATTATAAATAAGAATAATCATGTGTTCTTTTGGTTCTTAAAAAGATCTATTAAGACAGTAAATTATCTTACTTCAAAAAAATTATGATAATAGAATTCTATATTATAAATAAGAATAATCATTCGTTCTTAAATAGCACTAATAAAAACCATTGAGTCTTGAAAAGTTTCGTAATAAGACTACAAATTTAAATAAAATAATCTCACATCAAAAAATTATAACAAGGTGGGATGAAACTCTATATTATAAATAAGAAATAAGAGTACTCAATCATATAATAAAACGATTAAATTCTATTATACAAATAAATGTAATCATTTCTCCAAATTATGATAAGATGTTGGAATCTTTTTTTTTATAAATAAGAGTAATCATTCATCCTTAAATATCAACCAAAAAACTTTTTAATCTTTAAAAAAGCTCTCAATATAAAGTTAAATAAAATTATCACACGTCGAATTATAATGAGGTGTCAGAATTCTATTATACAAAGTAATCATTCGTTCTTAGATATTAACCAATAATCTTTTAAGGCTTAAAAAAAGCTTCTAAGACTATAAATTCAAGTAAAAAATTATCCCACATCGAAAAATTATGATGAAGTGATGAAATTCTATTATATTACGGATTATAAATAAGATTAATAAGTTGTTATTAGATTTCAAACAACAATTTTTTAGTCTTAAAAACTTATGACTATAATTAAATTCAAGTAGAATTGTCTTACATCGAAAAATTTATAAGTTGATTGAATTCTATCATATAATTAAAAGCAACCATTCATCTTTATATGTTAATCTGGAATCTTTTGAGTCCTAAAATAAAGAGATTTTAAGACTATAAACTTAAGTACAATTATCGCACATCAAAAAATTATGATGGAGGTGATGAAATACTATATAAATAAAAGTAATCGTTCGTCTAATAGATATCAACGAGAAATTTTTTAAATCCTAAACAGCATTCTTAAGACTTTAATTAAATTCAAGTAAATTATCCTACATCGAAAAATTATAAGTTGATTGAATTCTATTATATAATTAAGAGCAACCATTCATCTTTATATGACAATCTGGAATCTTTTGAGTCCTAAAAGAAGTTTTAAGACTATAAACTTAAGTAGAATTATGATGGACATCATCAATAACAGAAATTATTCGTTTTTAGATATTAAAAAAAATCTTTTGAGTCTTATAATAGCTCTTAAGGCTATAGATTGAATTAAAATTATCCCACATCAAAAAATTATGATGAGCTATCGAAAAATTATGATGAGCTGATGAGCTATTGAAGTACTATATCATAAATAAGAGAAATCATTCGTTTTAGATATTAACCAGAAAAATCTTTTCAGTCTTATAACAACTTTTAAGGTTATAAATTTAAGTAAAATTATCCACATCGAGAAATTATAATAAGACGATGAAATTCTATTACTCCGTATATAGATAAAAGTCCGTCAACCAATAGTTTCACCAATTTATGCAATTCTTTAACTTGATGTCATTATTATTGTCACTAAAAATTGGCTCGTGCATCGCACATGCTTTCCAACTAGATTATAAAAATGAATTAATTAGATTCGTGGTAGAAAATGCTTTCATTAGAATATAAATTTCACATTATTTGCTCAAAAAAGTGATGAATTTATTATATATAAAGATATTAAAGTTATCCAACATCGACAAATTATAATAAGGTGATAAAAATTCTATATTATAAATAATAGTAATCATCCGTCCTTAGATATCCATCGAAAATCTTTTGAGTCATAAGGAACTCTTAAGATTATAACCTTTATCCATGATGAGGTTATGGAATTCTTTAATATAAATGAGAGTAATCATTGTTTTTGAATATCGACTAAAAAACTTTTGAGTTTTAAAAACAACTCTTAATAAGACTACAAACTTAAAATTGTCCCACATCGAAACAATTAAAATAAGATGATGAATCTATATTATAAAAAGAGTAATCATGTGTTCTTTTGGGTCTTAAAAGGAGTTCTTAAGACAGTAAATTATCCCACATCAAAAAAATTATGATAATGAATATATCATAAATAAGACTATTAATTCGTTCTTAAAATCAATATATAAAATTTGAGTCTTAGAAAATACTCTGTATCTTAATAAGACAATAAGAAATAAGAATAATTAATTCTACAATAAGACGATAAAATTCTATTATACAAATAAAATTATTATAAGAGTTCTTAAGCCTATATCTAAACTTAAGTTAAAATTATTCTATATCGAAAAATTATGAGGTGATGGAATTTCATATTATAATTAAGATAAATCATTTGTTTTTTTGAGTCTTACAAAAGTACTTGAGATTATAAACTTAAGGTAAGATTATCCATATCGAAAAATTATACGAGTAATAAAGTAATCGAATTTTATTATATAAATAAGAGTAATCGTCCATTCTTAAGTTAGATATAAAAACACTTATTATAATTATCCTAACGTTGTCTCACCTCGAAAAATTATGATGATGTGATGAATTCTATATTATAAATAATAATCATTTGCCCTTGGATATCAGCTAAAAAAAATTGAGTCGTAAAATGCTCTTAGGACCGTAAGCTAATGGAAAAGAGAAATCATTCGTGTTTAGATATTAACAAAAAACTGAGTTCTAAAAAGAGTTTTTAGACTATAAACCTAAGTAGAATTATCGCATATCAAAAAATTATGATGAGGGGATGAAATTTTATATCACAAATAAGAGACATCATTCGTTTTATATTAACATAAAAAAATGTCTATAAAAGCTCTTAAAGCTATAAATTTAAGTAAAATTATCAAACATCAAGAAATTATAATAAGGTGATAGAAAATCTACTATATAAATACGGAGTAAAAGCAATAATTTGTTTTTAGATATCAACGAGAAATCTTTTGAGTCCTAAAAGAATTTTTTAAAACTATAAACTTAATTAAAATTATCCTACGTACATCGAAAAATCATGATGAGGTGATGAAATTCTACATCAATAAGAGAAATTATTCGTTTTAGATATTAATCAAAAATATTTTGAATCTTATAATACTCCTTTTAAGGCTATAAATTGAAATAAAAATTATCCCACATCAAAAATATTACAAAAAAGTGATGAAATTCTATTATATAAATAAAAGTAATCATCGTCTTTAAATATCAATCAGAAATTTTTTGAGTCCTAAAAAGAGTTCTTAAAACTATAAATTTAAGTATAATTATCACACATCGAAAAATTATGGTCAGATATCTTAAATAAGAGAAATCATTCGTTTTAGAATAATCATTTGACCAAAAGTATACTCTGTAATAAGGTGATCAAATTCTAATATATAAATAAGAGTAATCGTTCGTCTTTAATAACTTAGATGGAAAAAACCAACTCTTTTGGGTCTTAAAAAAATTCTTAAGACTCTACGCTTAATTAAGTAAAATTATCTCACACTTTTGAGTCTTAAAAAAACTCTTAAGACTTTATACTTGAGTCTCATATGTAAGAATATTTTATGCTATAATAATATTACGGGATATGCAATATATCTTCCCTATTATTATGGTAATATTTCTTCCTCATAATTATGGTCTTATTGGAATTCAGGATCTTATAGAGATATGCTATCACAATAATATCGGACTAAATAAGGAGTTTTTCCATATTTACTCAACCTTGATGGAAGGTCGAAATTACCGTAATCTAAAACCCTAATAGGAAACCGGTCCTCTCTCTGCCTATATAATGGAGCCTTCCCATCAGAAACTCCATGAATGAATGAAAACGTAATACTAATGCATGAGTGCGTATTATTAAGGTCAAACAACACTTATTACGTCATGGGACAAGGGAGAGAAACCATGCCTATTAATTATGAAATCGTACCTATTACTCCAATTATGAAACCGACCTATTATTATTATTATCATTATTTGAAGATCATATGAAGACGCATTATTATTATTATTCGAAGCCTTCTTATTACTATTGTTCGAAGTCTTATTATTATATGAAGTCGTCTTATAGAGATCTAATATCGTTCGTATATCGAAAAATTATTTCAAAGTCATGAATTTTATAGATATAAACCAAACATCTTTTGAGTTTTAAAAAGAGGACTATAATAAACTTAAGTAAAAATTTCTCTTTTGAGTCTTAAAAAAGCTCTTAAAACTATAAACGTGTGTGAAATTTTCCCACATCGAAAAATTATTATAAAGTTATGAATTTCATATTATTTGCTCGAAAAGGTAATGAATCTAGTTATTACATATAGAAATAGTAAAATCATCTCACATCGAAAAATTATATTAATGTGATAAATTTCTATATTATAAATAAAAATAATCATCGTTCTTAGATATCAACAAAAAAATCTTTTGATCCTTAATCTTTTAAGACTATAAAATTAAGTAAAATTATCCACATTGAAAAATTATGATAAGCTGATTAAGTTCTATATAATAAATAAGAGTAATCATTCGTCCATAGGTATTAACCAAACATCTTTTGAGCCTTAGAAAAACTCTATCTCACATCGAAAAACTATATAATAGGGCGATGAATTTTCACTATATATTTCGTCCTTAAATATCGAGAAAAATTAAAGAGCTTTTAAGACTATAAAATTAAGTAAAATTATCTCACATTGAAGAATAATGTCATTGAAAGACTAATGCTATATGTATAAATTAAATATTTCTCCTTTCTATAATCGTAGTTATAAGTAAAAAGTGAGGTTAATATTGTAAAAACATTGAACCAAATAAAAATTATTTGCTATGAGAAGAAGATCAGATAGAAAGACAAACAAAAATAGAATATGGAAAAAGATAGAATGAAGGAGAAGTACTCCGTAAGTCCGTAGTATAATTGTACCACATTGAAATATTATCATAATAGGGGATGATCATATGATTATAAATTGAAGTCATTATTGGTTCTTAGATATCAACTATCAACCCAAACAATTACCAAGTATTGTCTTAAAGAGAGATATTACGAGTATTAAATACAATGCACGCGTATAATTTAATTTGATGTTTACTGCATGTATGACCTCTCAAAAAACACATTCGCGTATGTGGATAATATTTCTTTACTATTAAACAAACTCTTACCTTCGACTTATTTTCTACTGTTGCATAGTCTCACAAATTTATGCAATCCCTAACTTGGTATCATTATCATTGTCACTAAAAATCGGCCCGTGCATCGCACGGGCTTTCCAACTAGTTTCTTTATACAGGTTGCTGAAGTCCTCAAAGATCGTCCATCATGGTATCGTGATTTTAGAGCTATGGATATGCTACCGTTGCTGTCAAAGCTACCACTTGTACCTTGCCTGTTGGATGTATTAGCAGCCGAAGTCATTTCTCCTCTAGCTCACTCCATTTTTGGAGAACATACTATGTTTTGGGATATTTATGTTATAGTGCACTATTATGTGCTTCTAATGTAATTTTGACAAATATTGACATCATTATATGTTTAAGATATTTTTATTGAAATTCGTGTCTATTTTAATTGATATATGAAAATGTGTATATTGTGTTTTAATTGTTGGGTATCTTGAATATCAAAAGTATTTTTTTTTTAAAAAAAATCAATATGGCAAAGAAACCATTTAAGTGTATTCCATGGTTTATTAAGTTGGTACGCAAAGAAACCATCAAAGTACATTAGATGGTTTATTAAGTTGAGATAAGAAATCATTTATCTCTCCTATAAGGTATTTTTTCTCATGGATCAAAGAAATCATATATCTTTTAAAATCGGTTTCTAAATTATAAACAAAGAAATCATTTTTGTCACATGGTTTCTTACCCAAGACACCTTTGACCCGGAGATCATCTCCATAATGGTGTCTTAGGGCATTTTAATATGGTTTCTTTGCCCTCTTTTCTAGTCGGGCCCCCTTCTCTGCTCATTTCAACACACAACAAGAATTCATTCTTCTCTTCCTCTTTACGAGCCCCTTGCTCTTCTTTAGCATCACACTCCGACATTAGGCACGATTTACTCGATCGTTTTCTCTCCGACTCGCAAATCAACACTACTCTTCGTAGTTTCTCAATTCATTGGCTCAATCCGAACGAAAAAGGGCACCCGTGTTTGACTAGCCACCTCGAGCCTACCATAGTGAAGCTCTGCCGGACTCGCCGCAGGATAGCTTGGAGGATCCGCCTTAAGAAGTCGTATCGTCACTAGGTTGTCATCTAAACACAACTTTACATTCCGCACTTTTAGTTATTCACTTCGATAACGTCGAGTCCGACTCATGTGGATACTAAATCCACGTCGCGTAGTAAACACACGTAACGTCCACAACTTCAACCATAAGCACTAAAACACCCTAAACTAAATATGAGTAGTTGAGATTTGTTCTCAACCATTTACGAATCGTGTCTCGTTTAGTGTACACTCTGAGGGGTGTAACTCCTCACAATGTGATTTACTTACTTTTCTCATCTACCGCTTTCGTATGATTTACCGTTTTTATGACCATAATCGTATGTTAAATCACCTAACACGAAATTCAAAACGTAAACAAACTAAAACTGAACAAAGTGATGGTCGAGTTCCATATTAATCCCGATGCTCACCTCGCACACGTGGTTCGACGCATCCTTATTAATACCGAACCGACGCATCTTAAGTAGAGTACCAGGTAAGGTATACCACGAGAAACACTAATATCCATATTATCACGTTAAAAATTATTTGCTAATACGTATAATATCTAGTACTCTCTACTCTCCTACGTGAATGTTTTCGTCTGCTTGTCACGTGAAATTGCATGCAAAGAATGTAAAAGCAATTACTTTGACGACAGAAACTTACTTGTCCTTAAACAACCGACGTAGCAAAGACATAAGGTTTAAAACAACGGATGTTATCGTACTTCTGCCAAAATTAAGAAACAAAGTTATCAGCCCATCTATTGATTAGTAGAGGCCGGTACCTGCGGACGGTATTGGGTGTTGGCGTCTATCGGACGTTGGCTTCCCAATACGTACCCTCACCCCATACTCAGAATCTACGGTTTCCGGATGGCCGAAACCACTGACAATGAGCGTCATTCTAGACATGGAATGCTTAACGGTACAACTCTTTATCTTTAGGTCCCCATGTCACTCAACTTTGAGCCGGCTAAGGATTAAAGTTCACTTGAACGGTTTTTGAGCTCCCAAAATTACTCGGTGGCAACTCCAAATCGGCAATGAATTCGGTTAACTAAAAAGATCGTCTTTCCAAACATAAGGCATTTAAACGTTTACAATCACGTCTCGATCGATTCCAACGGAAACACGAATGTCCCTACATCCGTCTAGAACAATTCAAATCGTCAACCAAATCAAGGTCCGACACATCGTCCCGAATGCGAGAACGGATCGGCCCCTGGGGACGCGAGCGGGTGTTCCCGATGACGAGTTGCGTGGGTGGCCTTTGCGACCGTGTCCAGCGCGGGTGCGGGCGGGGTGAAAGGTGTGGGCGAGCGTCCACAGGACTATTCTTTGATTCAGCCGCTGCGTCAACCATGTTATTCAAAACATAAGAGCACCAATCATACTTGCTAATAGTTGTGACGTCCTCCACGGCTTTTACAAGCTTGTGGTCTATTCCATTATTGGATGTTGGACATAAAAATGATGACATTGCAAAAAGAACAAACATCTTGCAGAATAAATCATCCCCTTCTGTTTCAGCCATAAGGTCGTTGAATAGAGCACCTAGTTTTACTTGGTTGCTAGTTTTAACGACTTTGTAACGATCCCTCCAAAAATCCTTCAATGCCTTGAACTCCTCGTCAGATGAGTGTTTCTTACGTCCGGCCGGTACTAATTCCAACTCAGTTGGACCACGAGGTAATAGAAAACAATCATGGACGTCGTGTTTCGTAACATTGAACTCCTTGAACTCTTATGCCCGAAATACGTGAGAGCCGTCATCAAATGCTTTGAGAAAATATGGAACATATTGCAAAGGGTGCCTACTGATTTTAAAATCCAGCAACCCACCGAAACCAATTGTGCGTACAAACGCTTTCTGTCTTTCATTAAGGTTGAAAATTAGCTTCACGAGCCTACGTCCCCTACATTTGTCAGGGACATTAACGTCCTCCTCCTCCTTCTCTGTTGGCTCATTCCTCACAGCTTCAACAATTTGACGTTCTTCGGAAGATATTTCGGCTAACACATATGCAATGAAAAACAAAAGCACAAATTGACACAAAAAATGTCACAGTTCAGTTGAAAATTACCTCTGAAATGACCTCAAAATAGGTATAACCTTATGTAATTTTTGGAAATTATTGCCTAATGTGTTGAAATTTGAAAATCAGAACTTAAAACATTTTGCCTAACATTTTGCCTATTATTTTAGCATAATCCATATTTCGTTTTTAATAAAAAAAAATAGGGATTAATATGTTTTTAATCCCTAATTAGTTGAAATTCGAGATATTTTAGATTATTAGGTTTCAAATCCCCCAAATTAGAGATTATTCGTGTTTAATATAAAAAGCATAAAAAAGCATGAAAATTTCAATTATCAGTATACATATTTGTGTATAATTTCAATTATCAGTATATAATTTCAATTAATATATTGGATTAATAAGTAACAAAGCACTTTTCAGTATATAATCAGTTCACATATGAACTAAGTAAATTGAATATCATGAAAATTTCGTTCCCCTAAACCCTAATTTCACTGTAACTAACAAAGTTACTACACAAATTTGAAGAAAAAAGAAAAGCTTTTCCCTGGGTTGGAGAGGTGTTGACAATGGAGATTTTGGAGAAATTGAATTCTTCTTTTCGATCTTCAGTGAATGGAGAGAGTAAAATGGAGGAAAGTAAAATGGAGAGAGTAACGGGGATTGGAATACGTAATGGAGAGTAATCGAGGATTGGAATGAAAACAAAGAGAAGAAGCACTAATGAATGTGATGGAAAACAGAGGGTGGAAAAAAGAGGAGCTACATGGAAAACGTAAACATCATTTTTCATTTTTTTAAAAATAAATACTCCCTCCGTTTCTATGATTTCTTCCACCTTAAAAGTGGCACATTTCTTAAGGAAAACAATAAAATAAGTAAAAGTAGAGAGGGAGTAAAGTAAGTGGGCCACCTAGGTAAGAGAGAAATGTGATAGAAAAAAGGAAAGTGGAAGAAATCAAAGAAATGGTTGAAAAAGGAAATGTGGAAGATATCAAAGAAACAGAGGGAGTATAAATTAATACATTTCAGCCATCCATCTATATTTTATCTGAAGGCTGACAATAAGACTGCGATTTTGATACGAAGTATTATGTTGTTATATAAAATTGCAAAAATTGTCTATCATTTTGATTTGCATAGGCGGGTATTTTGAAATCTTTTTATGGTTGGCATGTATGGTTAGTTGTTCATCATGGAGGATAGTTGGCAAATGCCACTATGTTAGCATTCATATCACATCATGTTATTAATTGCTGCATGCATGGCCATGGGTGGGAGACCAGTTGGTTTCGGTTTACTTCAGCTCAATTCGATTTTAGTTCAATCACATGAAATTCATTTTGTCTCAAATTCTCAGCTATATATTCCAACTCAATTTAGTTCAATTCAATTGGATTCACAAGATTTAAAAAAAATTATTCACACAAATAAATCAAGAAATTTTAATATTAACTCAGACTCCCTTCTATCCAATCCATTGTACTCATTTTGTACTCATTTGTATTTTAAGAGTCAGATTTAAGAAACTTTAATTTGACCGTAATTATTTTAAAAATTACGAACTTATCGAAGACGAAATTAATACTTTAAGATTTGTAATGAAAAATTCTTTCGTAAAATAATATTTTTTGTAAAGAAAAGTTGCATATAAATAGAGAAAAATACGGTCAAAGGTGTGCCTCGAAGACCGTCCAAAATAAATGGACAAAATGGTAGAATGGATGATCATGAAGTAGAGTACTACATTTGGAAAATATTTTTCTGGACATTTCTTTAATCAACTTGTTAACGTGTGTCATTTGAATACACGTTAGAATTAGAAAAACCAACTTACAAGGTCATATGCAGATATACTGATATTGACTTCTTTGATAAGGCGGTAATTATTGGATTTATGATTAGCAGATTTTATTAGTGAGATTGATTAAAATGTATAATCGGAAGAATTTTTAGCTAGCAACTATGAGAAAATTCCTTCGGTCTAAGTTATCGTGAAAGTCAAGACAGAGTTAAAATCAGAAATTAAATTATTTTGGGCATATTATACATATATTCTAATCCATAATATGATACTTCCTTCGTCTCATTTATTTATTTGTCTTCGATTAAAATATTTCCTTAAATATAAAAGACAAACAAATGAACGAAACGGAGGGACTAGTAAGTGTAGTACTCCCTTCCTTCCATTCAATTCTTTACACTTACTATAAATGGACAATCCAATCAATTCTTTACATTTTCTTTTTGGCAAAACACTTTACCTTATATCCTCCTATCCTTACTCTATTTACACAAAATGCCACTACTTTTCCTTTCTTTAAGTTTGGTGGACCCATAAAACCATTTGATTTACCAATAATACCCTTACTTTTACCACTTTTCATAAAAGTTGTGAAACCCTCCAGGTAAAGGATTGAATGAATGGGAGGTAGTAATTGATAAGACGAACTTATGAAAGAATCGTTGATATAGAGTTGAGATTTTTATGGACTATTTTCGTTGATGAATAGTGATCATGGGGTGAGGTCCAGTATTTTAAAACTTAACTCTGGATTTACTTGTTAAGTATTTGACAACATTGGAGCCCAAATAAAAACGGCCCAAACATGAAAATAACAAAAACATCAAAAATCATTAATAAAAAGTAAAAACTACTCTTTTCGAGTTACTAATTTGATTTCACTTTTCTTTTTTAGCTGAGTTTAATATTTGTTCCACATTTTTTTTTAGGCAATCAATATGTCGTTCACATTTACTCTTCTATTTCTCTCTCCTCCTACGTCTGTCTCGAGTCACTCATTTCCTCTTACTTAATTTTCACCCCAAAAGCAAATGGAACAATAATAGGAACTCGGAGGAAGTAAAATATTTAAATTATCAACAAATATCTGTTACAAAATATGGAGTATTATTTTCGACAAAAACAATCTTAAGTGTTAATAAAAATATCAATTGAAGTCCAAATATTAATATTAAAATGCCAAATATTAGCTTAATGTTGACTCTATCGAAGATATTTTAACCTAGTGCTTAAAATTAGGTACCTTATAACGTAATGTCACTGGTCTAAATCCCTCTCCCCTGTATTGTAATACGACTAAATGCGCGTTTCTTTGAACCAGACAAAAACTTAATGTTACTGTTGGACCAATTTTCAAAAAAAAAATACTGAATAACATTTTGATGTTCATAAGTGTTGTATGTGCGTCCTATTAAGCTAATAATAGGACCTTTTACCGGTGCAACATACATTTAGTCGAAATTTTGAGCCAAAAACTTTAGGGTACGGTACGCCAACAATGTGTAACGTGCTTTTGAACATTTCTTTAATCCTATCAACTTTTAAAGGTTTTTGAGTCATCTTCTTGGTACGGAGTATTAATTATGAAATTAGGCGTTCATGCATGAAAATTTCATGGAATCATTAATCATTTCATGAAGGTTGGTTACAATTTTATTTTGTTAACATATTCAAGATAACAATGATTTTGTCTTTAAAATAACTAGTACAAATCCCGGTAACTTTAGCATTTTATGTTTAGTAATTACTTGTAAACATTTATTGTTAATCATTAGCTTTCACATTTATATTCATTACATTTTGTTTCGAGATTTTTTTTTAAGTTTCCATGATAATTATGATAATGGAGTAATCTTATTTATGTACATTTTAATGAACTTATATTTTTACAAAGCTAATAATACTTTTTTTGTTCCATTTGATTCTTCACATACATTTGCTTTTTGGACATTATTTATACGTGAGTAAAATCGTCAATATAATTTCTAATTTATAAGATAAAAGATAGTCAGGTGAGATCTTGTTTATTTCAATTGTATAATAGAGTCATTAAATATCAATTTCTTTTAGATATAATTTTTAGAAATATGTAACTAAATATATATGGACAAAAGAAAATGTGCAATGGAAGTGTGAAAAAATAAACGTAAAGAATCAAATGGAACAGATGGAGTAATATTTTACTACGTATAATTTTTACGATACAGACGAATCACTATACATTTCTTTATATATTCAGATCAGTTATAAATTTTGTTAACAAATTAGAAGGTAACCTAATAATTCAAACTGTTATTAGATAATTTTATTTATTTATATATTAAAATCAAAATTTGAAAATATTTTATATACTTTTTTCCATCATCAAATATTTTATACTCCGTATTTGTGTATGTCAACACGTAGACTTCGATAGTTATTAACGGTTACATTTTGTTACAAAAAAGTCGTATCATAAATGTTTACTTTTTAATAGCTCATAAATAAGGAGTACTAATTTTATTTTTGAAGAATTTACATTATTTTGCCTTGAATTTGAATATTATAATTATATGTATGTAATGATTTATTCGTTTCCTTAATTATTTAGGAAATTAGTTTCTTAATTTAGGTAATATAATTTTGGAGGGAAAATATTGCATGGGGTGATGACACATGATCTTTTTGCTAGTCCTACCTATCCTTTAGTATATAGGGGATTGGAGGAAAAAAATTACATGAAGGACTGACACGTCAACGTATTTGTAGTGTCTCATATCCTCTTAGTATAGAAGAGATTTAAGAATTAAGGATTCTTGTTGCCTGTCGACACTCAAATACTTGTACCAACCATATCATATGCTACTTCCATAAACAAGCATAAATATTTACACTACTAGGAAATACGAGTAGGAAACAGTCGACCGACATCAGGGACCGTCTTCTATCGCTAAAAAAGACGGGCGACCGATACCGGTCGCTAAGAGGCGGTCAACCTTTGTGGTCGCTTAAAAAAGAGGCGGGTGACCGATTTTGGTCGATAAAAAAGACACGCGACCGATATCGGTCGCTAAAAGTAGCGACAATTTCAGTCGTTATATGCTCAGCTCAGCAACCGTTATCGGTCGCTACTGAGGAAAGTATAGCGATCAATATCGGTCGCCCTACGAGTTTCCTGAAGGTCTATAGGAACCTGGTGCATCTACATTGGCGACCGATATCGGTCGCCAATTCTCCCATTTAGCGACCGAAATCGGTCACTACTGGAGCTGTAATTAGCCGATTCATTTTGATTCTTTTCTAGCCAAATCTGCACACACAAAAAACCACACAACAAGGACATTACGTGCGAACACATTTCAAACACCATGTCATATCCAGTACAAGAATTATAGCCCCGGCGTCCACCTGATGGGCCTCCTGGACATACGGATGCCTATATGGCGTCTACGTCAAAGCACGGATGTCCATTATCGCACTCCAATGATGGCATCCAAGGAGGGGCTGGTTGACAAAACTTTTGGGTAAATGGGCGTCCACTAGCGGACGCCTTTATGGGTAGGCGGGCGTCCACTAGCGAACGCTAAGTGTTGTTTCATTAAAAAAAGAAAAAAAACGGATGTCCATTGTCGGACGCCCGCTTTCCCCATATCGCCACAAATACTAGCCGACCCCCTTCGCCTTATTCATTCTGAAAAAATACTCTCTACCTTCTCTCTAAACCTCACCCGCGCATCTGATCTCCTCTCTAATTTTCCTTCTTTTTCCTAATTCTACGGTATGTTTTCTTACTATAATTACTACTTATTCAGTTTAATGTTTGTTAATTTTGATTTATTTCATTGTTTTTCAGTTATTATTGTTAGTTTGATACTTAATGTTGTTTAGGTCTCAATTGAGTTGCATTGTTTGTTTGCCCATTAGTTTAGCCCAATTTTGATTAGGTAGATTGTTGGAATAATCTTAGGCTTTGTGGTATTGATATTGTGATGAATTCGGTGAGAATGTGAATAAATTGGGTTTAGTTTGACTAATTTGTTAGTATAAATATGTTAAGGTGAATTCTAAATTAATAATATTAAGTTTAGGTTTGTTGTTTACTCTTTGTAAATATACTCCCTCCGTCCCAAAATGCTTGTCCCATTTAGTTTTTCACAATAATTAAGAAAATAGTGTGATGATTGAGTATATAGGCAATGATTACTCCCTTTATAGGGTGTGTCATAATGTTGTGTGAGGTGGTGAGTTAGTGGAATGGTAAAATGGTAAATACTTTAACTTGGTAGGGACGAAGTTGTAAAAAAGAACTGACTAAAAAGGAAAGTTTAGAAATGGGACAATCTTTAAGAACCTACCCAAAAAGGAATACGAGACAATCATAGTGGGACGGAGGGAGTATTTGTGTTAGTTACTAGTAAATTAAGTTAGGGAAATTTAACTTTAATTTGTTGTTATATTTTTTTTTTACATAGAAAATGAAGAGAATTGAACGGAAATGGATGTATGAAGGAAGACTTGATAAGAAAAGATGTCCCACCGTCAAATTTTTGAAAGGCGTTGAATCATTTGTGTTAGGTGTCCATGTACTAAATGCAAGAACCTAAAATTTTTTGAGATCATTGTCGTTAAGGAACATGTCATTTGTAATGGTTTGTCACCTAATTATTATCGTTGGATTTGTCATGGTGATCCTTCTCAATCCGAGGAACCCGATATCCGACAAAATGAAGGGGGGGGGGGGTTAAGAGGTATGATAGTTGACGCTGTGTAGTGTAATTTGTTTAGCAACGATAACACATATAGGAATAACGACTCACCTAACCCACAAGAGCCTAACCCACGAGCAAAACCGTTTTTTGACATGTTAAACGCTTTGGAGAAACTGTTATATGGAGGGTGCGATGTGACTTTGTTAGAAGTCGCATCTATGATAGTTAGCCCTAAATGTGAGTTTAACCTACCCTTCGCTTAGCTTGTATCGATGGTTTTGCTGCCTTGCTTGAGAGAGACATCCCAAAAGACAATATCATGACCCGAACATTCTATACAACCAAAAAAGTTGTGAAAGGTCTTCAACTCCCGCATCAAAAGATTGATGTTTGTCCCGATGGATGCATGTTATTTTGGAAGGGTGATGCCATGCTTGATGAATGTAGGAGCTGTAGTAAGGGTAGGTATAAAACGGTTGAGGGGGATATGGTTTTGAGGGGTAGAAAAGGAAAAAGTGGTGATAGGGGTAAGAAATTGGTCCCAATTAGTCAGCTTACTTACTTCCCCATTGCACCTAGACTTCAGAAATTGTATGCAACAAGAACCATAGCCGAGCAAATGAGGTGGCACGAGGAGGAAATTAGGGTACCAGGCAAGATGTGTCATCCGAGTGACGGTGAGGAGTGGAAGCGTTTTGATAGCAAAACCTCGAAATGTAAGGCTTGGGTTGTGTACTGAGGATTTGCACCTTTCGACCAATTTGGTAAGTCATACTCTTGTTGGCCTGTGATGATCACAACTTATAACCTACCTCCTTGGTTGTGTTTGAAGCAGCCTTTCATCTTTCTATCTCTTATTGTTCCCGGACCAAAAAACCCGAAAAATCATTTGGATGTTTACTTACAACCTTTCATTGAGGAATTGAAACAACTGTGGGAAGTAGGGGTAAAAACATATGATGTATCTTTGAGACAAAACTTTCAGTTGAAAGCAGCTTTGTTGTGGACTATAAACGACTTCCCTGCATATGGATGCTCTCGGGATGATCTACTACTGGTCAGAAAGCTTGTCCTTGTTGCATGGATGAAAATAAAGCTTTTTATCTTCCAAATTCTAGTAAAATTAGTTGGTTTGATTGTCATAGACAGTTTTTACCAGAGGGTCACCCATATAGGAAGAACAAGAAGGCATTCAAAAAGGGTGAGGTGGTGCTTGATGATGCGCCTATTCGACTCCCAGGAGATGAAATATGGGAGTTGATTTCCGAGTACCCGTCTACTGTTGATGGAACCGATCAGGAGTTCAAAGATCTGAAGAAGTTGAAAAATGGTTGGTTTAAACGAAGCATTTTCTTTGACCTTCCATATTGGAGTACTTGCTTTGTCACTTCGTCATAATTTAGATATGATGCACATAGAGAAACTTTTTTGAGCAGTTGATTCACACTGTGATGGTTGTGGATGGTAAGAGTTGTGATACTACAGGCTCCTGGCGAGATGTAAAAAAAAATTGTGACCGTCCTCAATTGTGCATAAAACGAGATGGATCCAAACCAAGAGCTGTGTATAGCCTTGACAAGGCTCAGAGAAAGGCCTTGTTGGAGTGGGTAGAGAAGTTGAAGTCCCCTGACGGGTATGTCTCTGACTTTAAACGATGTGTTGATCATAAGAATCTAAAGTTGCAGGGTTTAAAGAGCCATGATTGGCATGTGTTCATGGAGAGGTTACTACCAGTATCATTAAAGCAGCTTTTCAGACCGACGGTGTGAAATTCTATAACCGATATATCTCAATTTTTCCGAGATTTGTGTTCTTCTACAGTATCAATTGAGGACATGACTCGGCTGGAGGATCAAATTCCACAGATACTCTGCAAACTTGAGATGATCTTCCCATCGTCGTTCTTTAATTCCATGGAGCATCTACCGGTCCACTTGCCCTATGAAGCTAAGGTTGGAGGACTTGTCCATTATAGATGGATGTACCCATTTGTAAAGTACATAACTTTTATTAACTTAATTTGTAATTTAAATTAAAACATAGTTAATTTTTATTAATTGAATTGCTTAACTTTTGTATATAGGTTCCTTAACCATTTGAAGAAGAAAATTGGTAATAAGGCTAGTGTACAGGGTTCCATTTGTAATGCATATATGACAGAAGAGATTGCGAACTTCTGTTCCCTTTACTTTGAGAAAGATGTCCAAAAAAAAACAAAGAATCTTAACCTAGAACAGTCGGTGTCAATTGACCCTAAGATACCAGAGTTTTTTTTTCAAATGAAGGACGAGGAAGGAACTTCATCAGTTGAGGGTTCTAGGATGTTAGATGAAAAAGAATACAGCCGAGTTCACCTTTATCTACTTTCCAATTGTGAGATTTTGCAGCCTTATGAGAAACAATTTGTAACCGAATTTGTTGCTGTAAACCCAGATGTCAATGCTGATGATGTTTGGAGTAAGCATGAGGAACAATTACTATAGCTATAAATTACTATGAATATCGATAATCTAGCATATTTCCTTCCAACCTTCCAAATAAACTACAAAGAGGGCGTAAGATGGCGTGGAAAGGTAGAACCGTGACGTTATAAAACACTGTAGGTAAGTGTGCCTCGACCTCTTTATAAAATAAAGAGAAGGGTCGTCCCAAAACTCAATATATGACCAAATAATCCAAGTAGAAAGGAAATAGAAAAGTAATAGTTCCAATGACCGGTTCACCACCGCTATCTTCCTTCCTTAGGAACTCGGTCCCTCGGTAGGCCCTTCACGATGGCTCCCCAAATCAAAGGAAATCTTATCTATTTTGATGTATGGTGATCTTTCTTCAATTTTCATAGTCTTTCATTTCTTTCTTTCTCCCCTTATTTTCTTTTCAATTACTTCTTTTTCTTTGTTTCTTTTTCGATTTTTCGATTTTTCTTTTTCTATTTTTTTTCTTTTCTTCTCTATTTTTTTTCTGAAGACGTGGGGAGAACATCACACAATAGAATCACCAAAAGCAAAAAGCAAAAAATTATTGTGGAAAGTATTTGTGATATTTAATGGATAAACTTGGATTATATAAACGGTCACAAAGAATAAAGGTCACCTAGGGACACGAGACACGGTAACCAAGGAATTTTCACACCACGGGGGATCAAAATGGTCAAATGCAAACCCCCGAGTAATCTATTTGGTAGGAAAGGTGGACCTAAACTAGAATGTCGATAAACCAAGTATTTTAAAGCTATTCTACTAGATTCAATTCCTACATCAAGGTAAGTAAAACTAATAAGAGAATGTAGGCTTCCAAAAATAAGTTTCAAGACTAGGTTTTCGAAAATCTTTACATTACTCTAAGACACACTAAACTAGACGGTAATCACACAAAAATAAAGAAAGCAAATAAAACAAAGCACAAAAGAACCAATTTCCACAAGTAAGTAAACAACCATCAACCCAAATATTCATCAAGAACCTCCAATACAATCAAAATCTCATCCTCCTTCAACAAATCAAAGAAAAGAGAATAAGGTGGAAAGAATATACTGGAGCGGTCTTCATCCATCTACCTTGAATTTTGATTTTTGGCGTCCGACGGGTCGTTTACCTACACAAGGGAAAAAGAAACAACACAAAAATAAATATATGTACACAAACTACACTAAAATAAACTAGCTACACTAAAATAAACTAGAAACAAAATAATTTTGGATTTTTGAGATTTTTGAAATTTTTATGTTTTTTTAAATTTTTTTTGAAAAGAACTAATATAAGACTCCTCTCCACACTTGAACCTTGCATTGTCCTCAATGCAAAACTCAAGATGGAAAGTAGTAAGAGAGTAAAAAAAACTAGGAAAAGGCTAAGGAAAAAAAAAATAAAAATTAAAAATAAACTAAGAAAATCTAAGAGAAAATGAAAGAAAGCAAAATAAATAAGTAAAAATTTGAATTTTCAAGTGGTGCTTTAGTGTAATCAAGTCACTAAAGCACCAGGAGCAAACATTTTTGGATTTTTCAAAGGGATTTCCAGTGTAATCACGTCACCGAAAATCTGGGAGCAATAATTTGGATTTTTCAAAAATGGAAATTCGGTGTAATCACATCACCGAATATCCGGGAGCAATAGTCTTACCCTCATCATTCATCACTAGCCAAGTACCAAGTACGAATTCATCAAATTCACCCATCACAAAATTTCACCAAATCATGATTTACCACTCAAAATTCCACCAAGCCTCAAGTATAAACTCTCACTCAACTATCACCACACTCACCCTCCAATTCACACCACCACTCTACTCCACCTCCCACCATACCATAAAACCACTCTACTCCTCAACAATCACCAACACAACCGAAAGCCATCTCCCCACACTTAAACGAAATCATGAAGTTCATTGGGGAGGGGGGAAGCGAGAATAGAAGCTATCAAAGAAGGAATTGACCAAATTCTCAATTCGGTTTATAGATCCCATCGCCTCTTCGTGTTGTTGTTGGGATAATGTCCGGATTTCTTCAATGGACCTCCGATTCTCCTCATGGTTAGAGGTGACAAGGTCCGAGAGTGTGTTGATTTGGGTAGTAATAGCGGACATATCGCAAGGTGTATAGCCCGGTTGTGGAAATCCTTGCCCGTACCCATATGGTGGTTGTTGGCCATACCCATACCTATATTGTGGACCTTGCCCATACCCATACCCATATTGTTGACCGACATTGGAAGAATATGGACCGGGTTGGTGCATAGATGAGCGGGGAGGATCAAGAGGTCGACCTTCTTCCTCTTCATCATCTTCATCCTCATACTCATCCTCATACACGATGCGGGAAGGGTCACGGCCATAATTGGCGGGGGTCCAAGGTGAGTAAATGTCCTTACGAACATATTCATTCATTCTCAAGGGCATACCCCAATTTTCCCGCTTTGAGATTTTTACATGAGGTTTGTCCGGGAGTATTATGGAGCGAAGAGAGGTGATGAAAAATCGGATTCGGGCAACCCCATCAATTGTGGCGATATGAATTGAATGTTCAAGGTAGGAGGTGTCAAGGTAGGTTCTACCGACGGCTCTAGGTTCCGGTTCTGTAGTCATTCCCAACCCTTGGGCAATCAATGTCAATAGACCCCCACCCACTATTACTTTAGGTGTGGCTACTGTCATCGAATAAAGATGTGCGACCACGACCTTGGTGAAGTCAATTGTTAGAGGCCGGTTATACAACACTTCCATGAGTGATTGAAGTGCTATAGCGCTCACCCGATGTTGGGTTTCATTAGAACCGATAAGGATTTCCGAAAATAAGCGCAAAGAATAACGGAGGACGGGATTACATACCTCACTAAGTGTTATTTTCCTAGCCTCATACGGTTCATCGGACCTAGATGTTTCTCTCCAAAAATCTCCTCTCTCCTTGACTACCTCCGCTTTTTTAGAGGCCTTTTCTTTAGCGCGGTGAATGAAGTTTATACCGAGGATTTAGGCCAACCTTTCTAAGCTCAAGGTAAATTGATTACCCAATAAATGAAATGAAATTGATAGGTTGTGGCCCGAGGTGTTGGTGGTTAGGGTGGCGAGGAATTCACAAGTTAATGACTTATAACTATAAGCATGCATGAAAGCAATTGAGCAATTGAACCGCTCAAGTAGGACATTTAAATCATCGACTATTCCCATTGCTATTGTAGTCTCTCGGTGAAAAAACTGAGTCGGTTCAAATCCCGCTTTGAGGAGTTGCTTATATTTAGCACGCTTTTTATCTAATGGGAAGCTAACGTCGTCACACTTGTATTTATATAAGCTTACTCTTTGTCTAGTAAGAACGGGATCGGAGGAGGAAGAAGCTTCCGTACCTATTATTGGTCGTTTTGGTGCCATGAGTGGATGTGAACCAAGTAGGTAGGCAATAGAGCTCGTCTCCAACCCGTATCAAAATCGTCGCCAACCCGGGGGAAAAAAATTTCAGCCCGGAATCGCCCCAAAATAGTCTCAAAAGAACCGCGGCGCTTCAAATAACCGTCCTTCAAAAGATGAGTCAATTTGAAGGAGAGCAAAAGGGCTAAAAAACAGATCTAGGGATTTTTGTGTTGGTGAAGTTTTGTTGTTTATGTTGGGTTTTGTATAGTGTAGAGTGAAGAGGAAGTAATAAGGAGGAGAATGGTGCAAAAATTGGGTGATTTGGGTTGAGTTTGAAGGTTTTATAGGAAAATAAGGGTGAAGGTGTGATGGAGGTTTAATGGAGGTATGAAGATGGATGTTGGGGAAGATGAAGATGTGAAGGGAAGGTATGAAGGTAAAGGTGTTGTGTGATTTGTTATTAGTAAAGGTAATAATAATAATAATAATAATAATAATAATAATAATAATAATAATAATAATAATAATAATGATAATAAGGGTGGGTGAGTAGTATAATAGGTGAGATAAGGAGGGGGGTCGGGTATAAGGAATATTTTTTTTTAAATTTTGCGCACGGTCAGTTGGGTACCGCACGGTGAGAGACACACGGTACCGTCGTGCCTGACTGAGTTTCGCACGGTCGACTGTGCGTTACTCCTAGCTACTATACCTATTTTTCCAATTTTTCGTTTCTAAGCTCTCCAAATCGATCCCAATATGCACCAAACCCTTAATCAAGCTCCAAAGACGATATAAATCGTCACAAAAATGCTCCTCCAAGAAAATCCAATAAGAAGAAGAGGTAGAAAAGTATCAAGAATCGGGGTTGCCTCCCTCGAAGCGCCTTTGTTTAAGGTCATTGGCTCGACCGAATGAAGATGTTGAGAATATACAATAACAATATCCATAAGAATATAATTAGTTGAGTTTGAGTGAAGCAATTTCCTTTTGAATTGGTTGACCGGCAAAATAATGCTTAAGCCGGCTACCATTAACCTTGAATGTTTCCTCATTCCCTTTAATCTCCACCGAGCCATAAGAGAATGCTCTTACAACCTTGAACGGTCCCGACCACCTTGACTTGAGCTTCCCCGGAATAGCCTTAACCTTGAGTTGAAAAGGAGAACTAGCTCACCTTCCTTGAATTCCCTCCGTACTAGACTCTTGTCATGGAATCTTTTAGTTTTCTCCTTGTAAATTTTTGCATTCTCGTATGCACGGAGACGGAATTCGTCAAGCTCATTTAGGTCTAGGAGCCTCCTTTCACCGGCTTTCTTCATATCCCAATTGAGATGCTTGGTCGCCCAATAGGCCTTGTGTTCCATCTCAACGGGAAGGTGACAAGCCTTCCCGTATACGAGACAAAATGGGGAAGTCCCGATCGGAGTCTTGAAGGCGGTACGGTATGCCCAAAGGGCTTCATCAATTTTCGACGCCCAATCCTTCCTCGACCGGTTAACCGTTTTCTCAAGAATCACCTTGATTTCACGATTGGAGATTTCCGCTTGTCCATTAGTTTGCGGATGGTAAGCAAGGCTCTTCTTATGTTGAATCCCGTACTTCTTTAGCATGTTGGCCAATGTCTTCTCAAGAAAAGGAGTGCCCCTATCACTAATTAAGATCCTCGGGACTCCAAATCTCGGAAATATTGTCTTAGTCAAAAGCTTCATTACCGATTTTGCATCACATGTCTTCGTGGGGATTGCCTCCACCCACTTGCTCACATAGTCTACTGCCACCAAGATGTACTCGTACCCATAGGATGAGGGGAAAGGACCTTGGTAGTCTATTCCCCACACATCGAAAAGTTCAACTTCTAACATGTATTGGAGCGGTATCTCATGGCACCTTGATATGTTTCTACTTCTTTGGCACTTGTCACAACTCTTGACGTAGGCGGCTACATCATGGTAGATAGTGGGCCAATAGAACCCGCATTGTAAGATCTTGGCGGAAGTCTTCATCGAGCTCGCGTGGCCACCACAAGGCATATCATGACAATGCGTTATAATAGACTTGGTCTCTTCGTAGGGTACACATCTTCGGATTAGGCCACCGGCACATGATTTGTATAAATTGGGATCATCCCAATGGAAATACTTCACATCATGGAAGAACTTCTTCTTCTTGTGGGAGTCGTAGTCTTGGGGCACAATTTCCGATACGATATAGTTCACATAATCGGCATACCATGGGAATTCCACCATTGATAGAGTTAGTAGATGATCATCTCAAAGAGAATCGTCAATGGGAATGTCCGGATCACGGTCATCGAGCACTAGACGAGATAAATGGTCAGCGACCACATTTTCCGTCCCCTTCTTGTCTCGGACCTCAATATCGAACTCTTGGAGGAGTAGAACCCACCGTGGTATTCGAGCTTTAGAATCCTTCTTCGCCATAAGATACTTCAGGGCCGAATGGTCAGTGTGGACAATAACTTTTGATCCCACAAGGTAGGATCGGAACTTCTCCATTGAATATACCACCGCCAAAAGATCTATCTCCGTGGTGGTGTAGTTTACTTGAGCGGAGTCAAGCGTCTTGCTTGCATAATAGATCGCATGGAGTTTTCCTTCTTTTCTTTGACCTAAAACCGCCCCAATGGCGAAATCACTCGCGTCACACATGAGCTCGAAGGGGATACTCCAATCCGGCGCTTGGATAATAGGAGCCAAAATGAGAGCATTCTTCAACCTATTGAAGGCATCAAGACAAACATTAGACATAATAAAGGGAACATCTTTGGCGAGAAGTTCCGTCAAGGGTCTAGCTACCTTGGAAAAGTCTTTAATGAAATGACGGTAAAATCCCGTGTGACCAAGGAAGCTACGTACCCCTTTGACGTTACTAGGTGGAGGCAATTTTTCAATTGCCTCGACCTTCGCCCTATCAACTTCTATCCCCCGGTTAGACACTACGTGTCCTAGAACTACTCCCTCTGTCACCATGAAGTGACATTTTTCCCAATTTAATGTTAGACCGGTTTCTTTACACCATTGTAGGATCTTATTAAGGTTTTCTAAGCAATTTTCAAATGAAAACCCCACAACGCAGAAATCGTCCATGAACACTTCAAGGGTTTTTTCCACAAATTCGGAAAAGGTAGACATCATGCAACGTTGGAACTTGCTTGGCGCATTACATAGCCCAAAGGGCATACGACGGTAGGCGTATACCCCATAGGTACAAGTGAATGTTGTCTTCTCTTGATCATCGGGATGGATCGGGATTTGGAAAATTCCCAAAAATCCATCCAAATAACAAAAGTAAGAGTGTTTGGCCAAGCGTTCCAACATTTGGTCTATGAAAGGGAGAGGGAAATGGGCTTTTCGGGTGGCTTTGTTAAGTTGACGATAGTCTATGACCATGCGCCACCTGGTAACCGGTCTAGTAGACACTAACTCGCCTTTATCATTTTTGACAACCGTCTTCCCACCTTTCTTAGGGATGACATGAACGTGACTAACCCACTTACTATCCGAGATTGGATAAATGATATTAGCATCAAGAAGTTTTAGCACCTCCTTCCTCACCACCTCGGCCATGGCCGGATTGAGACGTCTTCGACGCTCAATGAATGAGGTGGTCTCATCCTCCAAGAGGATACGATGAGAGCATAAGGCGGGACTAATACCACGAATATCATCAATAGTGTACCCAATGACTTCTCTATATTTTCTCAAAACTTCCAACAAGTCATGTACTTGATGGTCATTAAGTGCACTATTGATAATAATGGGATATGACTCATTAGGACCTAAGAAAGCATATTCAAGAGATGAGGGAAGAGGTTTCAACTCCACTTGAGGAGGCGTAGATCTCTCCTCATATAACCCTTCCTCGGCCAAGCTTTCTAGTGACCTTGTGGTGCATTGCTTCAAGATTGAGTCCATAGCTAGAGCATATTCCATTGCATCCATTTCCGAATTCCCGGCAATGGACTCCTCAAGGGTATTATGAGCATCTTGCTCCATGGTAGACTCTTCAAGTCTTTGTACTTGGTAGCATGACCCAATATTTAAAGGCTCCTTCATGGCCTTCTCAAGTGAAAATTCCATCTTGTCATCCCCGACTTGAAGCAAGAGCTTACCATTCTTGACATCAATAAGAGCTCCCCCAGTGGCTAGGCATGGACGACCAAGTATAATGGGAATTTTGGTGTCTTCGGGGATGTCCATAATATAGAAGTCACACGGGATGATTAAGTTCCCGACCTTGATTGGCACATCCTCGGCTACCCCCATCGGATATTTAACGGAACGATCCGCTAATTGAAGAGATACTCTAGTGGGAGCTAGCTCAAAGCCTTCAAGCTTATTAAAGATGGAAAGGGGCATAAGGCTTACACTTGCCCCTAGATCACAAAAGGCCTTCTCAATATTGATAGAACCAATCGAGCAAGGAATAGTAAAGCTCCCGGGATCTTCCAATTTTTGTGGTAGCTTGTTTAAGAGAACGGCACTACACTCCTTTGAAAGACTTACCGACAACTGCTCACCATATGACTTCTTGGAAATGATATCCTTCAAGAACTTGCCATAGGAGGGGATGTCTCTAATAACTTCAAGAAAAGGGAGTGTGATATGCATACTCTTCATCATCTCCAAGAACTTACCATACTTTTGCTCAACCTTGACTCTAGCTAATCTTTGAGGAAATGGTATTGATGGCACATATGCCTTAACTTCACTAGTCGCCTTTGGGGTTTCTTTTGCAATATGATCTTCAACAATAGGTGGTTTGTCAACAACCACTTCACTTGAACTCTCTTTTTCACCATTTGCTTCCTCACTTACTTCATCTTCAACATTAGCCTTTCTCTTCTTGCTAACCACAAATATGCGCCCATTCCTCAATTGAATATCATTCAATTCGCCTTTACCCTTAGGATTTGCCTTAATGCCACCCGAAAATGTCCCACTTGACATGGTCAACTCGTTGACTTGATTTGCGAGTTGTTGGATTTGATGATCGGTGATTCTTTGGGCATTTTGGACTTGACTCTTCAATTGAGAAATGGAAGATGTAGTCTCCTCATGGCGTTGGTCTTGGCATTGAATGAAACTATTTTGGGTGCTCATCATTTGCTCCATAAGTATCTCTAAATTGGACTTTGGTGGTGGAGCTTGTTGTTGTATAACTTGTTGTGGGACTTGTGCAAGTTGTTGTTGGGCTTGTGGTATAGGAGTAGTGAAGGGTGTAGGAGTTTGAATTGGAACTTGGAATTGATTTTGGAGGGGATTTTGAAATGGAGTGGTGTTGAATGTTGGTCTTGCTTGGAAGTTTCTTGCTTGAAAACCCGATGTATCTTGTGCTTGGAAGTTAAACCCTTGATTAAAGCCTTGATTTGGTCTTTGGAAGTTTTGATTGAATGTAGTCTTTTTTTGATTGAGTGGAGTTTGGAAGTTCTTGTTCCCATAAGATAGGGACGCTCTTTGCCCGTTGTGATATTGATTGTTGTTGTTGTTGAATGCTTGCCTTTGGTTAGATTCCCATATGCCATTGGCTTGCTCCATTGTAGTAACAACACAACACTCCGCGGCATCATGACTTGGACTTCCACACAACTCACAAGAGAACTCATTGCTCTCCTTAGAAGAACTTGATCCCCCTTGCTTGAATTGAGAGAGTTGCTTTGTCAAATTGTCGATCTTTGCATTGAGAGCATTCAAGGTCTCACTATTATCTTGCTTCTTCAACTTTCTCCTATCTCCACCCCAATGATGATTATTGGAGGCCATCTTCTCAATGATACCCATAGCCGCGGTGTGGTGTACTAGATCAATAGCACCACCGGCCACCGCATCCAATCCCACTTGGTATTCGGGATGCACACCATTATAGAAGGTAAGGATAACCACATGAGGAGCTATGCCATGATGAGGCCATTGTCTTAGCAATTCCTTGAACCTCTCCCATGCATCATAGAGGGATTCGTGGTCTTCTTGGGCAAAGTTGGTTATATCATTTCGGTACTTCGCCGTCTTGCCCGGTGGAAAGAACTTCAACAAGAAAGCCTTGGATAATTTGTCCCAACTATCAAAAGAACCGGCCGGTTGACTTCTTAGCCACTCATTAGCTCTCCCATTCAATGAATAAGGGAAAAGTCTCAAGCGAATAGCTTCATCCGAGACTCCATTGATCTTCACATTATTGCAAGCTTCCAAGAATACATTAATATGCTCATTGGGATTATCAAGAGGTAACCCGGAAAATTGATTTTGTTGCACGAATTGAATAAGAGTAGTCTTGATCTCGAAATTGTTCGCTCCAATTGCGGGCCTCGTGATAGTTGATTGCGACACCACTTGAGGTGTCGGTTCCTCTCGTATAGAAGCCATAATAGGAGGCGGTGAAGGGGGTCTCGGAGAATTAACTTCTTCTTCGGACTCAATTGTTTCCTCGGTTCTAATTTCTTCCTCGGATTCAATTGCTTCTTCGGATCTAATTTCCTCTTCGGATTCGGAAATAATAGGAGGTGAAGGTGGTTGCACTTGATTTCTTCTTCTTTCGGCGTTGTATCGCCTTGCGGTAGCTTCAATCTCGGGATTCAACAAATGAATTGGTGAGAGCCCAAGAATCCGCATACTCATGCAAAACAATACAAAAACTAGAAAGTAGAGGTTAGATCACGAGCAAAGGCACACAAAAGTCTGCAAAGTAACCAATGACTTAGTCTAAACGCTAGAATAAAAACTACTAGTACCGCTAACACTCCCCGGCAACGGCGCCAAAAACTTGTTGGGGTTTTAATTACCTTGCAAGCGCACAATTTTGTCGTTCACTAGAAAGGGTCGGTCCACAAGGAGTGTAGTGATTCCTAATCGCTTCAATTCTAATTGTTTATCTAAGTCGATAGAAATGATTGATGGTAGACTAAAACCAGATGAATAAATGATAACTAAGATAGGGAATGACTAAAAGAAAAATGAAACTAAAATAAGAAAAGGTGATAACTAGAGGAATAACGATTTATCAAGGATAAAAGGGACTAGGGAACGATGTCACTTCAATCCACCTAAATCGCACAAAAGTATATCAAGTATCGAAGAAATCGGGATCAAGAGCGAAGTTGTACGCGTTCTAGGTCGACCACCTCCCTCCTGGGTTCGTGTCCGACTAATTTCCCCGTTTACCTCCCTCCCGGGTTCGTAAGACGGAATCCCTAAGTCAAATCCGAGGGTCACTCCCGTGATAAACCCCAAACCAACTCAAGTAAAAAAGGTACGCATACTAGTGTGAAGGATACCACGCTAGACACCACTCCCGTGTTCGATCTAGTACGGTAAGGCAAGATAAAGGGATCAAACCGGTTACCCATCCTAATTGACTCCCATCGATGACCAAGGGATTAGGACCGTCTCAAACTCCTAAACCAAGGCAATCCAAAATCCTCAACACCACTTCACCCAATTACCCAATTCAATCAATACAAAACATACAAGAGGCGCAATTTAGGCGAATTTAGGCTTCATCGACCCCTAGTGGGTGACTACTCACTAATCATGGATAAATTAGTAAAATTAAGTGTAAAGGTGGAATCTTTAATTATGAACATTGTTATAAATTGAATTTTACTACTAATTGTGCAAAAGTGGTCAAATTGGGGAATTCTAATTGAGGGTTTCTAATCCTAACATGAAGGAATTCACAAACATAAACAAAGTGAGAGAAAACTAAATTAATAGGAAACTAGATTAACAAACAGAGGAGAAGATAAACTAAAATGAACTAACAAACCAAAAACTAAGAATTGGGGAAAACAATAAGGAAAAACAAAGTTAAACTAAGGATTAGAGATTACCAAAGATGGAGAGACAAAGGAAGATTAATTATAGAAGAAAATTAAATAAAACTTGAATCTTGGACAATGAAGATGAAGATCTTCAATAAATTACAATCCTCTCTCTAAAAACCCAAAAGAATTCAAAAAAATGTGAACACTAGAAATAACGAGTGAAGCTTAGAGGCAAAATGAGGAATTAGAGTATTTATATGGTCTAATTAGGTTACATAGAAAACCGGTTGAAAACGGAGGAAATAACAAAACCGGAGCTGCGCACGAAACGTGCGTTACGCACGGTGAGAATCGCACGGTCACACCGAGCCTGAAGGAGTAACGCACGGTGGACCGTGCTTAACTCTTCCTATGCCTATTTTCCCGTTTCTTGATCTTCTATGCGCTTGTCTAGGCTCGAACTCGGTCCATGTGCTTCCTTTTACTCGGGCATGCTCGGGTTTCATCGTTTTTGACACGAAAATGCCTAAAAACAAGCAACAAACGCAAAAAACCGAGTAATACAAAAGATAGGTGAAATGAGTCAAAATGCCTAAGAAAACACGACTAATCGAGGCTAAATAAACGTCAAAATGGTGTGGAAATACGGTCAATAACGAAGTTATCAGTTGCCACGCAGGCACCTGAGTCCAGCAGGTGTAAAACGAAGTCATGTTGCTCTTGTAACTCTGCGTTACACCATTAACGACGGGTCGATGCCAAAACCTACACCATTTACGAAAATGTATGTAACATTTGAAACAAAATATTTAAAAACCTTAACCAATAATAAAGTTGCTAATATGATGTCTCACCACGTGTTATCGAGACTTAAAATGATGCGCCCGTCCTCCAGCCTACGCCTGATCACATGACCTGGCGGTGGACCTTCTTGTTGTTGTTCTTCAGCAACCTCCTCGTTCTCGTCCCGCTGCTCCTGCTGTTTTTGTTCCTGTCTAGCTCGCCTGCTCCCGCTCCCAGCCCTAAATCAACGGCCTAAAGTCATATCTGTTATCGAAGACAAAAACTAGAAATCAAAACAATTAACAACAATATAATCAACTCATCAAAACAACTAATAATAATATAATCAACTAATCAAAACAATTAACAAATTAAAACTATACCCATCAAGTAATCATCGTCTATATCGCTGCCCTCTCCCACCTACCTACTCGAACCACCTACATCCTCCTCCTCGTCATCGACCTCAAAATCATCGGTGCCTTTCACTTCGCAGTCCTCTGCCTCCTCAACCATATCCCCAACATCCAATGCACCGTCCTCATCGCCCTCACCACCTACATCATCCTCTGAATCTTCCCCCACAACCACCTCATTATCATCCTCACTTGCAAAAAGAGTTTCATCAATTGGAGACAATCTTGTACCACTACAAATAACCTCTTCTTGAAAGAGGTTACTGCTAATTTGCCACCGTGGCTTAGTTTTAAACACCGCCCACCACTGATTTTGATTTCTATCGTTCCTTGCGGTTGGATAAGGAGCAAAATACACTTAGTGTGCTTGACGTGAAAGTATAAATGGATCGTACTTAGAGTATTTTCTGGCATGATTAACTTCAACTAGTTTGTACCGTTCATGTACTCTTGTACCATGCACTGAGTTGTCCTTCCATTCGCATTTAAATATCACAGCTCTATACCCACAGTCACTTCCAGCATAGCACAATTCAAAGATGTCCTACAATAAACCGTAGCAGTCATCACCATCAAAAGAAGAAACAATCACACCAAAATTACATCTAGCCTTACAGCTGCCTTGCTTAAATGTATGAAAATTATAACCATTAACCGAATACCGGTTCCAAGTTCTAACCTTCTGCAAAGGACTTAATGCCAAACTCCTAACCAAATCATCCTGGATATTTGAAGCAATTACATGATTCTTAAGCCAATTGGGGAATTGTTCCTCATGCTTATTCCAAACATCATCAACATTTACATTTGGATTGTTCTAACCTTCTGCAAAGGACCTAATGCTAAACTCTTAACCAAATCATCCTGGATATTTGAGGCAATTACATGATTCTTAAGCCAATTAGGGAATTGTTCCTCATGCTTATTCCAAACATCATCAAAATTTACATTTGGATCAGCAGCGAGAAATTATGTCACGAACTGCTTCTCGTAAAGCTCCAAAATCTCACAATTTGATAACAAGTAAAGGTGAGCACAAATTGTATTCTTTTTCTTATAACATCCTTCATCCCCCAACTACTGAAGATCCTTCATTTACCTTACTTTGAAAAAAGTCTAGTATGTTGGGATCAATCATCTCCGGTGTTTCTAGGTTTTAAGATTATTGGTTTTGGTGTTGACTTCTTTCTCGAAATACAGAGAATAAAAGTTGGCGATCTCCTCCATTAGATAAGCATTACATATGGAGCCATCGACCCTTGCCTTGTTACCAATTTTTTTCTTCAAATGGTTGAGAAATCTATAACAATTAAGCAATTATATTAATAATTAATTACAATATTAAACATTAGTGTTTCATTAAGTATTTTAAAGTAATCACCTCTCAAACAGGTACATCCATCTATATTGGACTTGTCCTCCAACTTTAGCTTCGTAGGGCAAGTGGACCGGTAGATGATTCATTGAGTTAAAGAAGAAGGGTGGAAAGATCATCTCAAGTTTACACGGTATCTGAGGAATTTGATCCTCCAAACGAGTTATGTCGTCAACTAAAACTGTCGACGAACACAAATCTCGAAAAAACTGAGATATCTTTGTAATAGGATTCCAAACCTCTTGTGGCAGAAGTTGCTTCAACGACACAGGTAACAACCGCTCCATGAAAATGTGGCAGGCATTACTTTTTAGACCTTGCAACTTCATGATTCTTAATGTCAACACACCGACTGAAATCGGAGGCGTACCCATCAGGGAACTTCAATTTCCCTAACCACTCTAACACAGCATTTCTCTGAGCTTTATCAAGGCTAAACAAGGCCCTCGACTTGGGCCCATCCCGCTTTATATGCAAGTTCAGACGGTCACAGATTTTCTTCAAATCTTTTCAGGAGCCTGTAGTGTCACGTGTCTTACCATCTACATCCATGACGGTGTGAATCAATTCCTCAAAGAAGTTTTTCTCAATATGCATCACATCCAAATTATGTCGGAGTAATAAAGTACTCCAATATGGAAGGTCAAAGAAAATGCTTCTTTTAAACCAATCATTTTTTTAACTTCTTTAGGTCCTTGAACTCTTGATCGGTGCCATCAATAGTAGATGGAAACTCTGAAATCACCTCCCATATCTCATCTCCCCGGAGACGAATAGGTGCATCATCAAGCACCACCTCACCCTTTTGAAAGCTCTCTTGTTCTTTCTGTATGGGTGACCCTCGGGTAGAAATTGTGTATGGCAGTCAAACCAACTAATTTTACTGAATTTCTTAGGTTGAACGCTTTGCTTTCATTCATGCAACAAGGGCATGCTTTTTGGCCCGCCGTAGACCAACCGATCAACATACCATATGCAGGAAAATCATTTATAGTCCACAAAAGTGATTCAAACAAGTGTTTTAATTCCTCTATCACTAGTTGTAAGTAAACATCCAAATAATTGTTGGGATTTTTTGGGTCGGAAACAATAAGGGAAAGAAAGATGAACGGTGGTCTCAGACACAAACATGGGGGAAAATTATGGTGTGACCATGACAGGCCAGCAGGAGTACGACTTACCGAACTGACTGAAGGGGGCAAACTCATCGGTACACAACCCAAGTCTCACATTGTGGGGTTCCTTAGCAAAATTAGGGTAAATTCTACCAAAGCGCTTCCACTCCTCGTCGTCACTAGGATGACTCATCTTTCCCTCTACACGAGTTTCTTCTTTATGTCACCTCATTTGTTCAGCAATGGTTTTGGTTGCATATATTTTTTAAAGTCTAGGGACGATGGGAAAGTAAGTAAGACGACTAAGTGGTATAGGTTTCTACCCCTCAAAACAATATTCCCATTAACACTTTTGTATCTACCCTTACCATATTTCTTACATTTCTCAAGTACAGCGTCATCCTTCCAAAAGAGCATGCATCCATCGAGATAAGCATCAATCTTTTGATGTGGAAGTTGAAGACCTTTTACTATTTTTTTGGTAGTGTAGAATGTTTTGGTCATGATATTATCTTTTGGGATGACATTCTCAAACAAGGCAGCGAAACCGTCTATACACCCAAATGGTAGGTTATACACACATTTAAGGGTCACTATCATAGATGCGACTTTTAACAATGTCATATCACACCCTTCATATAACGGCTTTTCAGAAGCATCTAACATATCAAAAAATGCTTTTGCTTGTGGGTTTGGTAGGTCATCATCATTAGTATACATGCCCTCGTCATTAAACACATTACACTTAACTACATCAACTATCATTCCTCTCAACCCCCCTCATTTTGTTCGATCTCAGATTCCTCAACAGGAGACGTCTCACGATGACAAATCCAACTTTTTACTTGGAGAAAATCCATTTGAGATAATATGTTCCTTAATCACAATGATCCCCAAAAATTTGAGGTTCTTACATTTAACACAAGGACATCTAACTCTACCATCCAATGAGTACTCGGGTTGTTGTTTAGCAAACTCCAAAAAACTATCAGCCCCCTTTAAAAATTATATAGTGGGGCATCTTCTCTTATCTACTCATACATCCATTTTCGTTCAAATTTCTTCATTTTTTATCTAAAAAAATTTAGACAGCCAAATACACATTATTTCCACTAAATTAATTTACTAATATATGACACTACTTAAAAATGCACAATTCACCTAAACTTAGTACTATTTATACCTAATCGGCCTAATCGTTCATATTTACACTTTCAATTTCCTAACACATTCAAAAAATCAAAACCCAATTCATTCAACTTTTCAACCCTAAACCCTAACTTTATACTAACAATCTACCTATTCAAAATTGGGCGAACCTATGGGCGATTAACATGCTAACTGTATTAAATATTCCAACAACAACAAAACTATAATAAAAAAACAAACACTACAAGCATTTAACTCAATAACTAACTTATTAAAATCAATAAATAAAAAAATTAAGAAACTATTTAAACTAATTATAGACAAAAAAACATACCTTAATCAACGAAAAGGGAGGAAAGAAGTAAGGAAATGAAGAGGAGAAGTAAGGGAAGGGCGCTCGGTAGTGAAGAGAGAAGCAAGAGGGAGTTTAGAGAGATAAACAACAAATGGGAAATGACGAGGGGAAGGGGGGCTCGGTTTGACATAAAAAAAATCCACGGACTTAGCGACTGACAAGCAGTCGCCCGTGTTTTTTGTAGGTCGCTAAGCATATTTTAATATTTTTTATTCGTTGGTTAGCGACCGATATCGGTTATTGCCCGCCTTTTCCATTAGCGATCGATATCGGTCGCTGTATGCATGTATGTATTATAATAATAAATGTAGCGACTGATATTGGTCGCCCGTCTTTTCTTTAGCGACCGACTGATATCAGTCGCTACGTTATGTTTGTTTTTGAAAAATTTATTCACACTCGTCTCTTCGCTTAGCGACCGATATCCGTCGCCTGTGTTTTTATTCGGTAGCTGCAAGAGCGACCGACAATTTTGGTCGCGCGGGTGCGGTTACCCTTGGACTGTTTTCTTGTAGTGTTAATAGTTATTCACAAATTATTGTTTGCGATGGTCGATCATATTTATGTGACGGGTCAAATAATGTTCATTTAGATAGAAGACAAAAAAAATCTCATGGGTCATATTAATACTTCACTCTTATCTATCTAAATGGTTATTATTTGACCCGTTATAATGATATGACGGATAGTTCCACCACAAGTAAGAGTCTTATGTCTTCTCTAGGAGTACCTCTCTTGTTGCTAAAATTAATGATCTTGATAAAAATGGAGTAGTCAAGATTCCAACAAAGTGAAACACTAAACTTGTGTCACATTAATTAAAAAGAAAATGATCCCTTATTTTAGTCTGATAGTATGTAGATCACGTCAATGCAGAGTAAATGAATTCATTTTAATAATCCCTATATTTCAATGAAAGATTCTACCTAAAAATAGGGTTACATTTTTTAAGGACAATAATAAAATATTCAAAAGTAGAGAGAGAGTAAAGTAGACGGTCACTAAGAAGAGAAAAAAATGATACGAGTACCCAAAAAGAAAGTGGAAGCTATCAAAGAAATTTAAGAAAAAAAAAGTGAAAGCTTTCAATGAAATTGAGGGAGTACTATTCAAATACTAATAATTAATACGGAGTATAATAAAAAATCTTTAATTTATAATAAAATTAAGAAAAAATAAAAACAATTTGCAGTATATTATCCAAAATCATATATTCGACTGAATCTTATGGAGTTTATTCATGCTTGACATGATTCAGGATTGATCATAGAATAAATTCTCTTCACATGAACCAGCCTATCCGAGAATAAATAGTTGGCATTGTTAATGTGGTTGTACATAGAGTCATAGAGAAGATGGTCTATATGGCACTTTAGCACAATTCAATCCAAATAATTGTAGACACCCAGATTTGGACCTGGTGGTTGCAGAAGTGCCCAACAAACACCCGATGACGATAGGACTGCAACGCGACGCGGGTTCGCGATGTTTTAGATAGTTTTCCTATAAAACGGATCAAATAATTACTCGGAAAAATTAAAAACTAACATGATGGCAGCCTTAGTCGTGTCGTTACGGTCGCATAGACACTAATTAGAGTCAATTCCGACATCGGAACCCCGAGTCGGTCCCGAAACTCAAACCGAGTCAACACCGCGCCAAGCGAACCTCGGGATGAACACCCGAGGCCCACTAAACCCACGGCGCTAGGTCAAACCCATGGTAAACTTAATCCCCAAGCAACATATCACGCTCCTCCCTCTCGGTTTTGGAAAGTATCAAAACCGTATCCTCAGAACTCCAACCGCACCACCTGACGCGCCTTGGTCTCCCCACGCTCGGACCCAGGCGCATGAGTCTTAGCACGCCCCAGCTCAGGCGCCCATATGGGCGACGAGGGCCAAAAACATCTATAAATACCCTCCTTCACGCCCTCATTTCGACACAACATTCAATCTTCTCTTCCCCCTCAAAACTCTCGCTAAGGGCTCGCACTCCGACACCCGGGGCAAACGATCCACTCGATCGTAGTTCCGATAATAAAAGCGACATCAACGCTACTCCTCACCTTCGAGCACTCCACTCGATATCGAGGTGCCTGTGATCGACTAGCTCAAAAATTAGTACACAGATTCTATCGGATTAGCTGCAGAACTAGCAAATAGTAACGGAGCTCTGCAGGAATAGCTGCGGGAAGGTCAAACGGTAACGGAACTCTGCCGGGGTAACTAGTCAAGCTAGGAGGATCCGCCTGTCGAAGTCGTATCGTCACTAGGTTGTCATCTAAACAAAACTTTCCATATTTGTACTTTCTATTATTATGCACTACGACAACAATAGATGTGGGCGCTAGGCCCACAAGCATCTACTAAAATACGTAACGTCCCAACTTCAACCACAAATACTAAAACACACTAAAATAGACCCGAGTAATTCCAAGATCCGTTCTCAAAACTATCTATGTATCGAGTCCCGTTTAGTGTATACTCCGAGGGTGCAACTCCTCACAATGTGATTTACTTACATTCGCATTTACAGTTTTTCGTATGATTTATCGCTTTTATGACCTTATAATCGCATGCTAAATCACCTAACACAGAATTCAAAACGTGAAATAACTTAAAACTGAACAAAGTGATGGTCAGATTCCGTATTAGTCCACGTGCTCACCTTATTGGGTTCGACGCATCTCTATTAATACCGGACCGACGCATCTTAAACAGAATACCAGGTAAGGTATGTCACAAGAACGACTAATATCCGTATTATCGTGTTAAACCTGATTTGCTAATACGTATGATACATAGTACTCTCTACTCTCCAACGTGCATCTTTTCATGGCCTGCTTGTCACGTGAAATCTCATGCAAAGAATGTAAACACTACTATTTTGACGATAAAACATATCTGTCCTTAAAACAACCGACATAGCAAAAGGAATAGGGTTAAAATAATGGATGTTACAGTACTTCCGCCACAACAAAAGAACTAGGATATCAGTCCACCGATTGATTAGTAGAGGCTGCTATAGTGCGGGTGGGATTGGGTGTTGACATCTATCGGATGTTGGCTTCCCAATACGTACCCTCACCCCTTACTCAGAATCGACGGTTTCCGGATGTCCAAAACCATTGGCAATGAGAGTCATTTCCGGCATGGAGTGCTTAAGGGTACAAGCCTTTATCTTTAGGTCTCGTGCCACTCAACTTTGAGCCGGCAAGGGATCAAAGTTGACTTGAACGGTTTCCGAGTCCCCATAATTGACTCGGTGGCGACTCCACAAATCGGCAACGAATTCAGTTCATTAAAAAGGTCGCCTTACCAAATGAACCGGCCTTTAAATATTTACAACCACGACTTGATCGATTCCCAAACGGAAACACGGGTGCCCGCACCCGACTTGTACAAGTCCGGATCGTCATCCAAATCAATGTCCGACACTTCACCCCGTATGCGGGATCAGACCGGCCCCTGGTTGGGAGAGGGCCGCGTGGGTGGCCGCCGCCACACGATGAAAATTGGGTCAGTCCCGGGCGGTGCGGACGGACGTCCACAGTTTGGCGACTCCGCTGGGGATTTGGAAACAAGTTTCCAGCGGTGGTGTAACTTGAACGAGGTCGGTGAAGCTCATTTCTTAGTTCCTAGTTGTGGTCACTACGGGTTTTGGCCCTAAAAAGTCCACCCTAACCGATATCAGGACCAATCGACCTCTTCGCGGTAAGATCTCTAGGGACACGCGGAGAGATCCTCGGTTGACGCTCCGGCCGCCTAACGCGTAACCCGCGGGATTAATAAGCGGATAGTCCGAACGGACGGTATGACACTCGTCTCCCCAGATCATTGTCAATACCTAAGTAAAGACTATTCGTGGGCAGTAGCCTACCCTAACCTACCCGTGTCTGCATCCTGCATGAGTGTGCGCATTCCTAGTTATGTGTAGCGTGTATGAACAACTCAACCCAAATAAAACACTAAAAATCTGGATTCAACCACGCCAACATATTCAACCGCACCCAATTCCGTTTTTGAAAAATACCTCATCTTTCCAAAACGATCGTTTAAACATCAATACTCTGATCAAATTCCGATTTCTAAAAAGGGAAAACGTTTTTAGATGCCGTTATCATGGAAAAATTCATACTCACTACTTTCAAAAAAAAAATTTTTAGTGTCATCCCCTTGGCCAAATTAAAACCTGTTAACAACAATGATTACCGTTAATGCAACCGAAACTCCCAATTAATGGGGTTAAGGCCACCACGCGGTCACATTTTATTTAAAAAAAACTTTTCACACATATACCATTAGCATAACCGAAGCTCCAACTAATGAAGTCAAGAAACTCAAAAGGCGGTTACATTTTCAAAACACTTTTTTTTACAATGCACACCCCCACCGTCTAATGTCAATTAGTACAACCGACGAACGTGGGGCACTAATTTTAAAAGTTTTTTTTAAAAAAAATGAAACTTTCTAAGAGACATTATTCACCACCTAAGTCCCTCACTAAGAATTTAGTCACACCCTTAAGGAGACTGTCATCGGACCTCACGCTCCATCACGAGCGTCATGCACCCCGCGAATATCGAACTAGCTAATTAATAGCAGTTTCGATAGAAGCATCACGTAATTATCTTCAAAAAACGTTTCCCCTAAAAGAAGTGCGCTCCTTTAAAAAAAACAGATTCCGTCATCATTTCTGGTGCACCCACATAGCAACGCACCTACACGCCACAGACGATATCGTCACACCATCACTATTTTCATAAACCATCCTTTTCAAAGATTTGCAAAACTGATCGTTTTCGAAAGAAACATACATCCAAGTTCTTTGATCCTGAGCTGGGATCGTGATCAACCTCTTACATCGTACAACAGTGTGTTTAACTATCCATGCTAGCTACTAGGATCCCCTCTACTCGAGATTTTTACATTTTGGGTCGTCTCATTCCGAGAAATCCTCTTTAAACCTCACCTCCGAGGTTTGTATCAAATCGTCTCGTTACAGAGACCTAAGATACATAGGGCGTTCCGCCGAATACACCAAGAGTCTAATGCACCCGAGTTCTTAACCCAGTGACCGCGCACACACGCGAGTCAAGGGTCTCCTTTCCGCGTCGCTCAGTCACGAGCATTCCTCGAGTCCCTAAGTCGTTCGGTGGATCCGTTCTGACCTTTTAATCCTTTCCCATTAGAATCACTCCACGACATGTCGGTAGATTCAAGCGCCATCAAAAGCATCCGCAACGATGTCAGTGCCCTAGCCAATTTGGTTTGCAACATCCATACTTCAGTAACCCGTCTAACTTTATCCGTCCGTTACATCGACAGTCGCCTCAATTTCCTTGAGAGTAGAGACACCAAAAGCGATACAAACGCTAACCTGAGTGATTACCATGCCCAAAAGCCTACCCAGGATAGATTATCCCAATGCTCTGCTCGATCAAAGCTTCCTAAAATCGATGCGGAAGGAACACCAAGACCTTACGAGACCACATCTAACAAAATAGGAAGGTCACCGAGAAAATTTACCCCAATCAAACCATCTTACGCTAAAGCCCTTAGGTGCCTAGTCGATCAAGAATTACTCTCACCTTTGGGTCTCACTCTCGACCCACCAGTCAGCAAACGAAACAAAAGTTGGACCCCTAATGCTTATTGCATGTATCACCAAGGTAACGGGCATGATACCGAATCTTGCTTTCGGCTCAAACATGTCATACAAGATATGATCGAAAACGGGACCATTAATCTCCCTCCGCCCGAAAAACCTAACAATACCAGAAACCCCTTTAGCGTTCACATTGTCCTTGACGACACCTTCGGTTGTTCCCACCGTGACCCTATAAAGGAGAATGTCCGGAACATCGAGGAAAGTCCTGACAACCCACGGGCACCCACCGAGACGAATAAATCCGTGTCCGAGTCAGAGCTTAGTTCATCTTAGGGCCTAGACCTGATAGTATAACAAATGTCTCTCATTTTTACGTTAAGTCAGGAGGTGCGAGGGGATCTGTCCTCCACCTCCCCAAGAACAATATCTCGGGTGCATAGCCCGCTTATTACTATCAATAAAAAGGAATAAATTTTTCTTCCTTTATAATGCGCCTCGACAATCGCTTGATTTAATAACACACTTTCTTGCTTAGAACTTCATATTATGTCATTTATCGATAACAATCAAACATACCTCGAAACAACGAGGAATTACAAAAACCGAGATCCCGTATTTCTCACCTATACCATGTCTGGTATAGAAAGCCACATAATTACCCCTTAGAACGAGCATTACTGAATCCTATGACGAATCTAGGTAATTTCTTAGCTTGTGATCAAGGGCGGAAGGCAAACCCATTTTCCACAATAAACATCCCTCAAATAAAAATCAACCAATTCCCAACACAGGCGCTAGTCTGACAAAAAAAAAAGAAAAGAAGTCTGAAATGGTCACAAAGAGCCAAAGGAAAAATGAAACCAAGGCCAAACTAAACTGGCCCAATTCAATGATCAAACTCAACGGTCAAAACGAAACCCCGAATCATTCAACTCGACTTTAAGTGCAAAATCTGAACGAAAGGCCAAAAAAAAAAGAGGAAAAGAAAAATGAACAGGCCAGTCAGCTAGCACCCAAAAACTAGCCCCCCTACATTACAACCCTTAAGACCTTCCTGAGACACTTGTTAGGAGACAGTCCGGAATTTTGAAGATTCAAGCTCAATAGGATAATCTCAACCGTTAGGGCCAGACATAGAAATCAGATCCCACGTAATTAACAACTCACCCGATTGAAGTCTGAGTCATTTTTACTCAGCTTCCCCTTTCCTACCACATTACGAAACTGCAACCCCATAGCCTTAACTCCACAAAAATCAAGCTCCAGATCTTAGTTCATCAGAGCCACTCACTACCTAGCTCCACATTCCAAAATCGCCCAAGCCAGTCACCCTGACCCAAACACGGTATCTTGGTAATGGTCACTTTCAAGGGGTCACATCCGACCATTTCACATTAATTTTAGCTAGGGTGAGAACCCATGTGAATAGACTCTAAACATCTCACATCGATAATTGGCATAACGAGTCTAAAGCAAAAATCACTCACATCTAAAAAGAACTACGAACATGGTTTGGTTCCGTCTAAAAGCGGATGCGTAGGCAACCCGTTCCCGGGTACAACCAAACAACCGAAGAAAGAAAAAAACAAAAAAAATTGATTAATCGATTCATGTATAAATCGGGCCTCCTTCTATGACCTGACCAACGAGTGATTTAAAATGATGAAGCACAAACGATGAGCCGAGGACGGGGTGAAAACCCGAAAGGTCGCCCCGGGCAAAATGAAGAAACGAGTTGCGAGCAGTCGTCAGGAAAAAAAAACATAAAAAAACAAAAAATGATGACGAGCCGAGGACGGGGCGAAAACCCGAAAGGGCGCCCCGGGCAAAATGAAGAATCGAGTTGCGAGTCATCGTCAAAAAAAACAAAAAAAGAGCAAAAAAACAAAAAAAAACACAAAAAAAAAAGCAAAACAAAAAAGGTGAGCCGAGGACGGAGTGAAAACCCGAAAGGGCACTCCGGGCAAAATGAAGAATCGAGTTGCGAGCCACTAAAAAATAAATAAATAAATGTGCTTCTCATTAATGCAAAATCAATTAAATCAAGCCTTTGTCGAGGCCCTTTACATCAAACATCCAAAATCCGGTTACCCCGAGAAACGACAACGCGTCAAGCAAAACCCTACAAAAAACTAGTACTAATACGCCACATAATATCAATTAATACAACATAGTACAAAACGGCTGGGCTCTACAGGTCCAACTTTTCCTTTCCCTCGCCATTCGGGTATACTTGCTCGGGTCTTTCACCATCGACCCCTCCTAACACAAGCTTCCACCGCCCTAGCCAAAAGCGAGCCCAACCAATCCCACTCCCCCTTCTCACGCACATTTTAAAATGAGTCTTGTCGGTCTCGGCCCGTTTAGATGAACTGACAAATACTGGGATCAGTAACGCTGTCTTTGGTCGGGCACTTAGCAACATTAGCCCACATAACTTCCTTATTCTGTAGTACAATCATCTCCGCAATCTTTAACCTTTCTCTCATATCCGGCAACCCCGAACGTCGGGAACGAACTCCCGAAGTCGCGAAACCCCTTTCCAAAAGCCAAAATGCCCGCGCAAGAGTAACAGTTCCGCGCGGATATCACATTTCACCCGTCAGACCCACCGGACTTAGACGCCTTTTCATTTTTTAGGGGGATAAGCTACCCCACCTAGGCGTGTTGTAGCCTTTTAACGGTTATCGTCAAGTCGCGTCTGTAGCCTAACAAGGCAATATTAAGACGATGCAAAAAGTGGTCTAACTTTTTCAAAAAGTGCCCGGATTTAAATTTTAACTTCGCACAAAACTCGTTATACTCGGTCAAAACACACCAATGTTTACGCTAGCATTTTACATCCGGTCTGTTTCGAGTCAAAACATTTTAATCGACGTACTATCTGATCCGATTCCCGGCTTAAACTAATACATTGCAAAAAAATCCGAAAAAGCATTTTCGTACTCTCATGCAATATCAACGCATTCTAAAACGTCCTGAACTACAACGAAGTCGCGAGCAAACCAAACTTGAAGTGAATACCTTCCAATCTAGGTAAACAATTCGCCAAACAAAAACACAAGGCTAATCCAGCTAATTCAAGTACTAAAATGTTAAAAACAAATATACAGCATACACAAATCCACATGCAAATTGAGGCTAAGAAGGACACCTAGAAGCCGCGCCGACGGCAATCACGATCTCACAAAGTTGGTCATCTAACCCTAGGTCCTCCAGGTCTATAAGGGGAGACTCACTACCATCCATCCCCGACAGCATGTCTAAAGTAGCTGTCTCGGGAATCCCTCCAACCTTCTCCGTAGCACCCGTAGCCTCAGCTTCAGCCTCAGCCTCCCTTTCGATCTGATGCCTAGCCTCGCCCTGTGCTGAGGTCTTACCCCGGGACTGAGCCAGCTGCTCTTTTAGGAAGGCGATCTCGTCAGCTCGAGATTGCAGGAGCCGTTTTGCCTCCACCTCTCTTGCCTCAATCACCCGAGTCTCCAACTGCCCCACCATGTCCGAAACATCCTGCAAATACACTTAAGCGTTAGGGAAGTATACCAACAGCCTAGAAAACCACCTTAGTCACGTAAACTCACCGATCGAGGCCCCGAAGTGTCACGGGAGACCCTCGAGGCATAGGCCCGGAAGCGGTTGGCAGCCTGCCATAACCGCTGATGGCAAGCCGAGGAAACCTGAGAACGCAACCATAAAAGTTAGGCAAACCGACCCTAACTCTTAGAACCCAAACGAAGAACACAAAAAAAACTCACCCGGTACACCCGGTCACGCAACTCAATCCCGACATCCATTTCCTCAGCAGAACACGGAGGGAGGGGCTCAGTGAAGGGTATCCCAGCCGCATCCACCCTAAGTCGCGTCAGGGGAAAATCCGGGGGCTGGATTTTATCAGCCGGAACGGCCAACTGAGAAGACAACAGATTGGTCGGTCAAAGGGCAAATAAATAATAAACCGTAAAGCAGATTTAGAAACCAAAATTAGAACCTTACCACCAGGCGGTACCAAACTAACCGCCGGGTAACGTGAGATAGTAGGAGGCACCCGGCACCAAGAGTGTGTCGCCTCCCTCTCCGTCCCTATCTTCGAGGACCTCTGCGGCGGTCGGCGATCTAAACATGGTCCGGGGAGGATCAACCGGCACCCTGAAATCATCGTATAGGCACTGACGCACCAACCGCTCGCCCAGATACCAGACTGGGCGAAACAACACAGGAAGGAGCATCCTCCTATAACTTCTAGGCCTCAGCTCCGTAGTCACATACTCCGGCACGCCCTCGTAGTTAGCCTAAGGGCGGGCCACAAACTACACAAACAAAACCAACATCTTAGTAAAACCCGAACCTTGGGGGCTATTGAGAATTATAAGCCATAAAAAGAAAAGAAGGAAACTTACATCTTCAATGCGTAGCTTGTTCACTAACGCGTTCTCCGACGGGTAATGGCTGATTGTGCACTTAGGCTGAGCAAGCCTCCACTCGATCCCCGCCGAAAATCTCTTTGGGTGCACCCGCACCGTCTTAGGTGCCAAAAACGAAAAGTAGAAATAGATCCAAGCCTAAATTAATCCCAAAATAACCTTAGCAAAATCAAGCCGAAACTAAGTAGAACCTCAAATACAAAAGCGAGAACAATAACTAACCTCCAGTATAATACCTGGACCCACAATGGGCACAGCCGAGGCCGACTCTATCCCCAGCGGCCTCACCATGACTTGTAGGCAGCGAGTCATCTCCGCAAAAGCCGCAGTCACCCAGTCATAGCGCCCCAGCTGGGTCAGCTCAGCCAGGAAGGGCAAGATCCTAGTGCTGAACCTCTCGCCCTTGTCCGAGAAATGGGTCGACCCTAGGAAATACCACAACCACAACCGGGCATCCTGCTCCGGCGTGTTGGGCTCCCGACCCTCCAACACCACCACTCGCTCGGTGATATAAGAACTCAATATAGCGTGAGGCGCAGTATATGCCTCACGCGGTAAACAGTCTCCGATAAGGCCCCGTACCTCATCGCTATCTAGGCTAGGGCCCTCAGCGGCCCACCTAATCCTATCTGGGCCCCAAGGCAGACCTCTAATCATTCCAAAATCCTCTAGGGTCATCCCGACTTCCCCAAAAGCCATGTGGAAGGTCCAGGTAGTATCATGAAAGCAATCTATCATCGCCCTAACCACCATAAGGTTGCACTTAATCTTGCAACCCACCAACCTAGCCCATTGTCCAACCACGGGACCCAGAGCAGTCCTCTCAATAATCCCCTTTACCGTGGGGCTCAACTTCTGAAATTAGATGTCGAGACACGTAGTAAAGCCCGAAAAAGTCCTCATCGAACCTGGGGGCTGCAAACCAAAACAATGCAAGGATAAACAAAACAAACTCACCAACCTAACCCGAGCCAAAAATATAATAGCAAATAATAAATCTGAGACACAAACCAATAAGCACGAGTAGAACACTCACCAAGCCCCGCACAATGCGGCTAGAAATATGAAGGTCAAGGTGAAACGTCAGCTGATGACCATCCCAGTCCTGAGCCCACTCAGGATCCTCATAAACAATCTCCTCATCCTCCGGTACAGGAACCGGAATGTGAGCCCTCCTAGCGACTGTCTCAGGAAGCTTACGCTTCTTCACTCTATCGAGTTCAGCCTCATTAATAGTTTCGGGATCGCGACGCTGGGACGAGATACCCCTATGTCTCCTGCGAATCCCTCGAGAAGTCTGCGAACTATCCCCGGCAACCTCCACACTAGCACTAGCACTAGCACTAGCACCGATCGAGGAAGTTCTCTCGAGACGCTCGGTATCGTCTCTAGCTGTAAACAAAACCCAAAAACAAAGAAAAACATAACCCTAGTCAGGCTAAGTCAGCTTAAACAGGTCAAAATAGGTTCAAAATTTCGGGTAAAGATATCAAAATTTCGCAAAAGCCGTTAGCACCCATTTTCGATCCTGGTCACAATGGAAGTGGTTTCGGGAAAATCCGGCATCGTTACGACACCTTTTGGTCCGTTTTAAGACACACAAAACCTTACGGAGGGTCCTATAAGTCATCCTAGCCCTAGCAATCGACAATAGAGCTACCCATATCCTCATAAACACTATTTGAGCAAAAGTGCGTAAAATAATCACAGGAATAATCGGGAGACGATCCCTAACCCTAGCATTCCAAACATATTTCCCATAGCAAGCCATTGTCACACCTCAAACATACTTATCGAGCTTATAAGCACTTCAACAAGCTATAATCGACTCCAATTTGACGATAAAATCAAGCACAAACATCGAAACTTAGTGAATAAAAAACACCCAAATCGATTTTCTAGGGTTTCCAACAAACCAACTCATAATCAATCTAATTAAGCAAAACCGACATTAAAGAAGTAGAGAACACTAACCCGGAGTCGACATTGTCGTAAAATAGCGGAAATCGAGACAAATGTGGTGAGCAAAAGTCGAAAAATCAATCTTGAGGCGAAAGGAGCGACGCGTTCGATTTTGGTGAAATAAAACGATCGCCCCAATCTTCGTTTACTTAAACAGACCCGGACCACGAAACTTCGACCGCCCCAGTCGACACGCTCGGGTTCCAGCGCGCTGGGGGCTGGGCGCCTGAGTCTTGGAGCGCTGAAGGATCCGCGCCTAAGCGGCCCAGCCCAGACTAAAACAAAACAAAACAAGACTCAAAGTTCGATACACATGAAATATGCACCTACTAAGACAAGGAAAACAACAATAATGGAACAACTACTAATCAACATCGATAATACACTCTCAACAATAAAACAAGCATAAGAAACGCACTTAACCTAAACGCTACATCCGGACGCGTAACAAAGCAAATTTAAACCAAACTAATCTAAACAGACTCTAAACGAATCTCAAATGCAGAAACAAACCGAAACAAAAGCAATAACAAACCCAAACAAAATAAGACAAGCTACAAAACAAAATGAACTAAGACAAACTCACAAAGCAAGCATTTAACTAAAACAAATAAACAAACAGCAATTTTGCCCGAGGGATCTTAGTTATCCCACAGGCAACAACAATTTTGTCCTAGGGGTCAGAGGTATCCCGAAGGACAGCTACTCGAGTGGAGACTAACGCCCTCGAGGAGTTTTGCCCAAGGGATCTTAGTGATCCTGGAGGCATAGCAACAACAATTTTGTCCTAGGGGTCAGAAGCATCCCAAAGGACAGCTACTCGAGTGGAGACTAACGCCCTCGAGGAGTTTTGCCCAAGGAATCTTAGTGATCCCGGAGGCACAGCAACAGCAATTTTGTCCTAGGGGTCAGAGGCATCCCAAAGGACAGCTACTCGAGTGGAGACTAACGCCCTCGAGGAGTTTTTCCCAAGGGATCTTAGTGATCCCGGAGGCACAGCAACAGCAATTTTGTCCTAGGGGTCAGAGGCATCCCAAAGGACAGCTACTCGAGTGGAGACTAACGCCCTCGAGGAGTTTTGCCCAAGGGATCTTAGTGATCCCGGAGGCACGGCAACAGCAATTTTGTCCTAGGGGTCAGAAGCATCCCGAAAGACAGCTATTCGAGTGGAGACTAACGCCCTCGAATGGTTTTATATCACTTTGTTTTGTCCTAGGGGTCAGAAGCAACCCGAAAGACAGCTATTCAAATGGAGACCAACGCGCTCGAATAGTTTTATATCATTTTGTTTTAGTCCTAGGGGTCATAAGCATCCCGAAGACGACCGCTCGAGTGGAGACTAACACCCTCGAACGTTTTGTTTCATCAAGGGTTCACAAGTAGCCCAAAAATATACTTGTACAAGTAAAGGCCAACCTAATGCGTTGCTAGCGCGCAGAAACACTTAAAATTTAAACAAAACGTCTAAATAAACCGAACAAGACAAAGCGCGTGCGCACAAAGAGTCAAGAACAAGATATCAAGCAACGGCCCGGGCCCAAGCAAGCAACCGCAAGCGAAGACGTCAGGTATGATTTCTAAGCTATAGCTGACGAGCCTCAACACGTAGTCTACTGGACTTAAAACGACCAGACCGGACAGCCACCAGGTCGTAATCTTCGATTGACCTGGGCGGCTATACTTTGACTTTCACCTTGTCCAAGCCTCAGTCAAAGTGCGGGCTTCTGTAGACACCCAGATTTCGACCTGGTGGCTGCAGAAGTGCCCAACAAACACCCGATGACGATAGGACTACAACGCGACGCGGGTTCGCGATGTTTTAGATAGTTTTCCTATAGAACGGATCAAATAATTACTCGGAAAAATTAAAAACTAACACGATGGCAGCCTTAGTCGTGTCGTTACGGTCGCATAGACACTAATTAGAGTCAATTCTGACATCGGGACCCCGAGTCGGTCTCGAAACTCAAACCGAATCAACACCGCGCCAAGCGAACCTCGAGATGAACACCCGAGGCCCACTAAACCTACGGCGCTAGGTCAAACCCGGGGTAAACTTAATCCCCAAGCAACATATCACGCTCCTCCCTCTCGGTTTTGGAAAGTATCAAAACTGTATCCTCAGAACTCTAACCACACCACCTGACGCGCCTTGGTCTCCCCACGCTCGGACCCAGGCGCATGAGTCTTAGCACGCCCCAGCTCGAGCGCCCATATGGGCAACGAGGGCCGAAAACACCTATAAATACCCTCCTTCACGCCCTCATTTCGACACAACATTCAATCTTCTCTTCCCCCTCAAAACTCTCGCTAAGGGCTCGCACTCCGACAACCGGGGCAAACGATCCACTCGATCGTAGTTCCGATAATAAAAGCGACATCAACGCTACTCCTCACCTTCGAGCACTCCACTCGATACCGAGGTGCCTGTGATCGACTAGCTTAAAAATTAGTACACAGATTCTGTCGGATTAGCTGCAGAACTAGCTAATAGTAACGGAGCTCTGCCGAAATAGCTGCGGGAAGGTCAAACGGTAACGGAACTCTGGCGGGGTAACTAGTCAAGCTTGGAGGATCCGCCTGTCGAAGTCGTATCGTCACTAAGTTGTCATCTAAATAAAACTTTCCATATTTGTACTTTCTATTATTATGCACTACGACAACAATAGATGTGGGCGCTAGCCCCACAAGCATCTACTAAAATACGTAACGTCCCACCTTCAACCACAAATACTAAAACACACTAAAATAGATCCGAGTAATTCCGAGATCCGTTCTCAAAACTATATATGCATCGAGTCCCGTTTAGTGTATACTCCGAGGGTGCAACTCCTTACATTGTGATTTACTTACATTCGCATTTACAGTTTTTCGTATGATTTATCGCTTTTATGACCTTATAATCGCATGCTAAATCACCTAACACGGAATTCAAAACGTGAAATAACTTAAAACTGAACAAAGTGATGGTCGGATTCCGTATTAGTCCAGGTGCTCACCTTATTAGGTTCGACGCATCTCTATTAATACCGGACCGACGCATTTTAAGCAGAATACCAGGTAAGGTATGTCACAAGAACGACTAATATCCGTATTATCGCGTTAAACCTGATTTGCTAATACGTATAATACATAGTACTCTCTACTCTCCAATGTGCATCTTTTCATGGCCTGCTTGTCACGTGAAATCGCATGCAAAGAATGTAAACACTACTATTTTGACGATAAAACTTACTTGTCCTTAAAACAACTGACATAGCAAAAGGAATAGGGTTAAAATAATGGATGTTACAGTACTTCCGCCACAACAAAAGAACTAGGATATCAGCCCACCGATTGATTAGTAGAGGCCGCTATAGTGCGGGCGGGATTGGGTGTTGACATCTATCGGATGTTGGCTTCCCAATACGTACCCTCACCCCTTACTCAGAATCGAAGGTTTCCGGATGTCCGAAACCATTGGCAATGAGAGTCATTCCAGGCATGGAGTGCTTAAGGGTACAAGTCTTTATCTTTAGGTCCCGTGCCACTCAACTTTGAGCCGGCAAGGGATCAAAGTTGACTTGAACGGTTTTCGAGTCCCCATAATTGACTCGGTGGCGACTCCACAAATCGGCAACGAATTCAGTTCACTAAAAAGGTCGCCTTATCAAATGAATCGGCCTTTAAATATTTACAACCACGACTCGATCGATTCCCAAACGGAAACACGGGTGCCCGCACCCGTCTAGTACAAGTCCGGATTGTCATCTAAATCGAAGTCTGACACTTCGCCCCGTATGCGGGATCGGACCGGACCCCGGTTGGGAGGGGATCGCGTGGGTGGCCGCCGCCACACGATGTAAATATGGTCGGTCCCGCGTGGGGCGTCGGGCGGTGCGGACGGACGTCCACAATAATCTGTCACAATGCGCACTGTTTGGTGTCCCGCCCTTGGACTTGGTCTTGGTCATCTCATAAGATCAAGCATGTTCATTAAGTTAAAAAAGGTACGCAGTATGATAACTCGTGATTTTACCTATTTTTGTCCATGTTTCGACTCTTATTTAGTCGATTTTATAAGTCGAATTGTTAATATTGATCCGTTTTATGTTTATTTAGATTATTTGTCGAGTCTAGCTTAATATGTGTTAAATCATGTTATTTCTCGGAATTTTGGTACTGCTCGAGTTATTTTGATATTGCAGGTACCGACCCGGGAAGAATCGAGACGAGAAAGATGGGTCAAACCCGACTTTGACCAAGACCTCCATTTCCCCTTCACTCTCCTGCTCTCCTTTACCCACCACCATCATCGTCCATCATCATCAATCATCAATCATCACCGGCACCTATCTACACTTTCTAATTCATCTCCTTACCTTCTCCACCTTAATCATCAATCATCAATCAACCATGGAAACAATCATCTTCTCACCTCCATCTCCAATCAATCAATCAATCACCACCAATTATTACTCCTCTCATCTCCACCGTCGTCGGCCACCGGAATCACAGCCGGCGGCACCACCTCGCCACTCTCTGCCGTCATACTCCTCCTTCCTCTCCTCAATCGACCACCTGCGAAGCACCAGCAGGCGCGCCGTCACCGGCGAATCACCACACCTCAATCGCGCCGGCAACCACCACCTCGCGCGCTTCCACGAGCAGCAACCGCCGTGCTTCGTCGCCCTTGCACCGTCAAAGTTCCGTCCAGCGCGTGCCATCGTAACCAGCACAGTAGCAGATCGCCGTCGACGGTTGACCTCTGGCGAATCGACGGCGAGCTCCATCAGCAGCTCTCGATTGATTTGATTTGGCTGATGGTTCATTTTGAATAGCAATTGACGATTTAGCCCTTTCATTTATTCCTTAATGTTTCATTTAAATGAGGGTTATTTTGGTCTTTCCACTTTTTTATTGGGCATTATAAAACCCATCTCTCTGAGATTTTAGAGTAGGCTGTTAGGTAGAGATTTTTGAAGGGGGTTTAGTAGTAGTAAGAACAACGGCAGCCTCTTGTTTTTATTTTATTTAATTTTGTTTTAATTAATTTAATTAGTTTATCTAATCATTTCGTTACTCAACTTCCGAGTTCTTTAATTCCATTCTTTTTGGTATAATTCTTCTCTCTTTTCCTTTATTATTTCATTTATATTTAGTTTTATGTTTATGGTATATTTAGTGAGTAATTAGTTTAAAGTTTTAATCTTTATGGTTAATTATGTTTTGTAATGTTATTTTATAATTGTCTTGTTTGTTTATATATAGTTTAAGTTAGGATAATTGAAGTTTTCTTCTTTATCAATTTATTATGCTAAATGTTGTGTTAGAGTAATAATTTGTGTTTAGATAGAGTATTTAGTTATCAATCACTTTAAAGTTTTTGTCTTTATTATTTTATCTAGATTATTTTTATGTTTAGAGTAATTATTTGTGTGTTTTGTGTTGGGTTGATTATGAGTAGTGAGTAGTGTCTTTTCTAGGGACCAATTTGACCCCGACATGTCTATATTGTGGGCTTGAAATTCCGTATTTGGTTTGTTTGGGATATATGGAGGAGGTTAGTTTGGGATTCGGGAATCGACTTGTCTTTTGGGTTATGTTTGAACCTTTGACCCTTGTCCACCGACGGGAGTCGGTTAGGTCTAGTAGTAAAACTCGCCCCTTGACTTGCCTTGCCCCGCCTAGTTGGACACGGGAGTGGGAATTAGGTAGGGTACCCTAACTTTCGGTCTAGACTCTTCACCTTGGGAGAGGGGAGAGAAAGGAACAGGATTAGATGTGTACTTAGTGACCTAGGACCTTGGATTGGGTACCACGGGAGTGGGCTCACTCGATTGACCTAGGAATCCGACTCACGAGCCCGGGAGGGAAGTGATCGGATTTTACTTAGTTGGACTACGAACCCGGGAGGGAGGTAGTCGACCCTTAGAGGCGTTCCACTCAATCTAATATCCATAGCAACTCATTATCGGTGTTTCTTACCCATTATTATGATATGTCGGTGGTTAAGTCGGACCCTAGACCTTTCTTTACTATTAGATCACCATTCTTATTACTCGTTAGTTTTATTATTAGTTCGCTTATGCTTTTATTAGTTATCTTAGTTAGTATAATTTCACCCTTGATAATTGATTCGCGTAGCTAATTCATAGTCCGAGACCGAACTAGTACTCATTCCCGATCTCTCTGAGGATTCGACCCGACTTGCCCTTGTTATTCTAGTATAGGTTAGTTGGTTTGTTTGATGGTAGGATTGGCGACAAATCCGACTATCACAGTACATGAACTCGACCTACTTCTACTATAACAAACAACTGGGTGATCAAGTCACTCATATAAGATGATTTTTCAGAAGTCCTATTAAATCAAACAAGAAATGTATATGAAACTTATTAACGAAACGACAAGGGTTATTATTAATAACTAGTTTCGTGACCCATGCAATGCACGGGATGTCTATAGTATTTATTATTAGAAACTATTGTATTAACATTTTCACCTAATTAAAATTTAAAATTTACATTATAAATGTCAAAAGGGAAAAATATGCGCATGCTAAGTTGCATGAATGTTTGTAGTTCTTAGCATATAAGAGCATAATACATAAAATAGATACCGAGTAACCAACAACCAATTCCATAGAGGACAAAATATATTAAATGACTTAAATCATTATTCGACCGTCAAATAGACCATGATTTTTTATTCCTGCTAAACGTTTTCCTCGGTTACGAATGTCGTTGTTTACTGCAAGATGTACAACAATGGATCAATAAAAAAAAGTTGCTAAAATCTAAAGATACAGGTTGATGCACTCATGGATGTTCATATAGGCATTGGAGGAGATAGAACACATTTGTTTTAAAGTGAATCAAGTAAGTTACAGGACATTCACGTAAAAATACAGCACCTGAACTTAAAGGAAGGCGACATTTATCAAAATGCATATCAACTACAAAACAATAATTAACACATATGATGCAACAATGGTTAGTGCATCACTAACTCAATAAAAATTAACTTCGAGACAACATAAATCTCATAAATTACAAAGAAGAAAAAAACAAACAAACCTCCAAGCGGATAATAAATAAAGAAGTTGGATACAGAGTAATACATTTGGTCGGGTTATCGAGTTTCTTAAGTACTTAATTCACCTGCAACAATTAACAAAACAGAAGATATTTAGCAAAAGGAAGATAGTTAACACATTTGATATGAAGTATATATATATTTGGTCGGGTTATCGCGGTACTAAGCACCTCAGAATGAAACAACTTGGACAAATTAATCAATGCCTATGGACCTGAAAGGCTGAAATGTTAAGTTAATGGTGTAACCAACTTACAACTGATGTCTACTAAGCATTTGGTTTGATAGAATGGAATAACGGAGATTAACATACCATCTAATTGTGGTCTAACACTTGAAGCAATTTGGTAATGAAGATTAACGTACAATTGGAATGGCGACGCACAAGAACCGTAATTTTGAGAGGAGTGAGTGGCAAAAACTAGACCATGAAATAATTATTTTAAGGTGTGAGTAATTGGCGTGTGAAGAATAAAGGTGCGAAACGACTTTAGACGGAGGTATTAAGGGCGGTGTAGTAATGGTTTGTTTTACTACGTCACGTGTAACTCATTGGACATTCAACATGACTTCTTATAGATTAGTTGAAAATAATGAGTTGGCATCTTTATATTAGTGGTATAGTTTAGGATTATAGAAAAGATTGACTTCTTATATAATAGTATAGATATACATATTTTTTCATTAAATAATAAAGGATGATGTTGATGTTGATGTTGATGATGTGGCATGATAATATTCATTTAAAATGAAAGATGATGTTGATGATGTGGCTTGATGATAATTCCCTTAGAAGTGAATGTTGTAAGAGAATGTAAAAAGTTTGTCTTTTTATTATATATATATATATATATATATATATATATATATATATATATATATATAGAATATACAGTAGATTTTAGTGTTTTTTTTTTGTTGATGTATTTCTGTAATTAATACCGGGTAAGATGTTTTAGACATATTTAATTGAAGACGATTTTTCAAGAAACATTCTCAATGGTCGTGTGATTTTGGCACATTCACATCCTGTCCTCATTTACGCAATTCGCAGGCTTTTATTTGATTCCGTAATGGCCAATTGACCACAACAAAAGTACTACCCATAAAGGTCTTTCTTTTTTTAAATGGGACCAAACGACATTTTTTTAAATATTATACATAGAGATAGAGTGAGTTATTTATAATATACTCGTAACGAGACAATTTGAACCGTCATGTATTTCTCATTTTTAATAAGGAGTATAAGGTTTCAACAAAAAAAATATGGAGTATAAGGTTAATGACTAAATGGGGCGGTTTTGGGTAGCTCTTGATAAAATAGAATAAGTTGATGGGCCATATTTACAAATCCCTTTTGCTTATAATAGCAAAAGTTGATGGCCCAACTTATATACAAGGTCCATTTCTGTAACTTTATATCAGAAAAATATACACCCGATCTTTTATGTTTCTTTCCGTTTTTTAAAATTTGTGAAGAGTATTTAATTGAAACGGGAACAGTTGGAGGGAGTACATTGTACTGGTACTAGTTAATACGAGTAATTTTTATTATACAATCTCATATAAAACGGATTCACGATAATTTTTATTGGAGTAAAAAGCATTGCATGATAGTAATCATGTGGACCAAGCAATGTACAAGATGTTACAATCCACTATTTGTAGCGGTATGTAGCCAAAAAATGAAGTAGTTAAAAAAATAGATATTGTTGGACAAAGTACAAGCACTTGTAGGAGTTGGAGCTTGTCATTGGACTTGCATACAAGAGCTAGCATGCAAGTCCAATGGCAAGTTACAAATGTTTGTAGTGTTTCTTGTCATATCAATTTTTTAGCTACTTCATTTTTCGGGTACATATCGCTCCAATGATGAATTGTACTCCGTAACATATTTTAGCTTGTTCGATCTCACATTATTAATTTCATCCAATGAGATCATTTTCTTTTATGTTTTTAAATACAAGCTAATATAGATTGGTAGAGCTACAATGACTTGTAAGGTACAAACAAAAATTCATCTGCAATATTAAGTTACATGTTTATCTTTTTGTGAATATTTCAAGCAAGACCGTCTCATAGGAGTTTTTAGTGTATACTTATAACAATAAATTAAGGCGAGTCTTGTATAACTAATCTTTCCGTCTCAACAATTTGTTTACCTTTTAATTGTGAGGATTTTTTCAATAAAATTAACAAATGATCGAGACGTAGAGAGTATATATTTTATATTTTATTTATGATATAAGACTATGAAAATCCTTTTTAGTCATGAATGATGTCGAGAATAGGATTCATAGTATTTCGAGTAAAATAAGAGAGCATTGTTCATAAAATAGTTGTCCCTCAACTCGTCCTAAACAAAGATCGTTTTCTCATAATAAAAGGTTGGTATTACAAACAAGATTATCCTATATAATTTCTCTTAAAAAAATTAATGGTAGATTCGTTGCCTTTCTTTCGATCACTTCACCTAAAAATGAAATTATTATCTTATCTATACATCACTTTTCGTTTGGTAAAGTAGTTAAAGGATTAAAGCTTCACCATAAACTTCATCCTCGTCATCTAAATCTACTAAACGCCTAACGGGCATTATCGATTTATTGCATAAGCATTCGGTCCATACAAGACGTATCGGTTTAAATTAGACCCGCTTATTTGCATATATTTTTCGGTCCAAACCGGATTGGATTCGATTGATTCCAAAATAGAATATTCTGCTCCATATTTAGAATCCAAACGCAATCGAACTAAATACTTCAATCGGTTCACTTTATCACACCAACCTTCTAATCCCTCAGTGCTAGATAGGAAAACGAGCCAACATGAACGAGTTTGTACCTGGTCTTCATTTTCGGATCAATAAGAATTAGGCTAAGTTCGAGTTGGTCCCAAATATTTTGAGTTCAGTTTCACTGTTATTTTTAGTTTTCCAACGATAACGATCTGTATACGTTAATAAACCTCTTGAGTCAATAAAGATTGTGTCGGACCAATTAAGATTATGGATCGAAATCAAATTAATCTTATAAGACTCAAATTATTCAGATCGGATCAATTTTATCGGGTCTACCGGAGGTCTCCCTTCCCCAACTCACACTTTACATACCACCCCACCTACACTCCCACCCCACTTTAAAATCACAATTACAACTTCCCCATCACTTTCTCTCACACCAAAACACAAAACACAATAGAAGTTACATTCCACAACACAACAAGTAACAACCACCTTCATCGTCACCATCATCCTCCTCCAGTCCTCCTAATTGACTTTCATTCACATACACAAATTCATCAAATAAAAATTCATCTAATCTTCCAATCAATTCATAAACACAAATTCATTCGCAACCAGTTCTAATCTTAAGTCGGATATATACGTCAAACCTGAGTGATAAATCACCATCTCCACAAAATCCCATTATTTCTTCAAAATTTTCATTTTTGAGATCATTTAGTTTGATATCTTGTCCTACCATATAATACCAATTTATATTTATTTCCATTCTCACACAACCTATCAAACTTGATTTACTGTATTACAGTGACATGAAAATGACTTTATAATCTTTATATATAAGAAAACCAACTTATACCAAAAAAAATAAAAAATATATTCAAGTAGTTTCCTCATAATAAGATCCTTTTTTCTCTCTTTTCTCTATAACTTTGACTTTGCAAAAAAAATTGATCGTTCCAGTTTTCATCATCCATACTGCAATTCCATATCCAAACATGGTAAGTTTTAGTGTATATGAATCTCTTTATTTTTTTTATGGAGTAATTCAGAATTTTTTTTAAGAAATTTGTTTATATAGAGGAACTGTTACATTAATAATTTCGTATAAATGTTTTATTTTCTTCATTTTTTAAAACAAGATTATCAATTTATCATGACATTAGTCCATATAACACATGTTTGTGTAGGTTTTTTCTTATTTGGGTATTTTTTATTTTTTTTTTTGAAGTTGAATGATTCAAACTCTCATAGAAAGTTCCACTCTGAAGTTGTCATCTTTCACAAAAAATTGCACTGTCTCACGCGTGCATCATGAAATGGGTAAAATCTCGGGTTTTAAAATCCAGACTCAGTTTTTGACCCGAAAATGGTCTCATGTAAGGCTTGCTGTTATATTTTTTTAGCCATATATATTATACATTGAAATTAATACGAGTATAATCAATTGATCATATGCTCTGTTTTTTGTTTTATTTTTGTTTCTTTTGACTCTGTTTTATTTTTCAGGATTCAAGATATGAATTTCTAAAAGGAGTAGAAGAAATCAGTAATCCAAAAATAATGGTGAATGAAGATTATGATTATGATAATCAAATGAAGGAATTTAATGATAAAAAAGTGGATAGTTTCGTGATCGACTTAGAGAATGTTTCTAGTGGGCTTGTAGACAATAACGGACCCACCAACCCTTTTGCTACAACTTCTAATCCAAGAATTTCCGTATGCTTCTTCTCTTCTTCTTCTACTTATTATTATTATTTCATTTTTGAAATTATGTTCAAATCCAAGATGTTATTTCTTCTTCATTTTATTTTATAAGACGGTCTAATTAATATCCTATATGGGATCGTTTTATTTACTCATTTATCAAAATAGACAGTGGACTGTTTCAGGTGTGAATTGTCTTCCAATATATTTAGTTTTCTTATTCATTTTTCAGGTTATAAATTTGACAGCTTTTTTTTAGGGAAGAGTTATAAATTTGACAACTAATCGTGAACAAAGGAATATTTTTTTGTTAGGAAGTTTATCTCATAATCCTTAGATCTTTTTTAGGTAGATATGAAAAATATTACTCCCTCTAGTTTTTTTTATTTTTCCTTTTTTTTTGGCACCAGTTCAACCATCTTTCCTCTTTCCATTTTTGGATTGTACTTTAATTATTTCTTTATTCTTCTTTCAATTTTTTTATTTTTTATTTTATTCACAAACTCCACCATATTTCTACTTTATACCCCACATTTTCTTACTTTAATCAATTCTTTATTCTCTTCTTAATTTTTGTGCCAAAAAAAGAGGGAGGATAAAATCAACTAGGAGGGAGTAGTACTATTCCATCTGTTTCATTGATATCTTTCACATTTTCTTTTTCAACGATTTCTTTGATTTCTTCTACTTTCTTTTTTGGTTACCACACCTCTCTCTATCCAGGTGGTCCACTTACTTTACCTCTCCCTATTTTTATATATTTTATTATTTTTTTAAGAATTGTGTCACTTTTAAAGTGGAAGATATCATTGAAATAGATGGAGTATTTCATCAATTATTATGGTTGAATTAACGTTCATAACTAAATATTTATTTAGACAAAAACTAAGAAGAGATGTGGATCCTACTTAATTTACCTTTAATTTTTTTTATTTCCTCTTACTAACTTAGCAAGAGAGAAAGAGAGTCCCGTGTACTCGTTTAGGCTCTGTTTTTTTGGACTTATATTCACTCAGTTTCAGTTCCTCTCTAAGAGGCATATTTTGTCTCTATATTTCAGCCAGTTTCAGTTAAATTAAGTTCAGTCAGTTTCAGTTCAAAAGAACATAGTCTTAGTCGGTACGGAGTATTTATTATTTCTCTTAAAAAGGTACGGAGTAAATTATTATTACGAGTAGTATATTGGAGGAGAATCTCTTAGGACAATAACAATGGTTGTAGTTCCATATATCTATTTTCATTGTCACCAAAGCACATATAATCATATAAGGAACTTTTTATTCTTCTCAATGGTAAAAGTTTCATATATTTATTGTGGGTCCCTTTTTTTCTCTCTTTTAAATATATGATCCCGGTTTCTTACTTTAGAAACCAGTTTCATATAAGGAACTTCTTATTTTCTATCACAATTATTAAGTAGTTCCTTATATGCTATGGAACTCCTTAAATATCACCATTGCTATTGCTTTAGGAATACATATGCATATACATCTTTTTTATCGTACTCCCGACATATATGAAAAAACATGAAATAATGTAGCTTGCGTAAATAATGAGATAAAATATGCTTATAAAAGAAATACAAAATACGATTTTTATCGAGCAAGGTATACAATAGTAGCGAGATATAACCGATGTCTAATGCTATACAATATCGAATTTGTTATTTAGGTTAAAAATGGTGGTAGTTGGATCATTTTTCTAGTACCTATATAATTAATATTAATAATGAATTATTTGTTTGTTTTTTTGAACATAATATTCCCTCTGGTCACAATTTATTGCCCCATTTCATTATAATATACCTCAAATATAATTATGAATTGAAATGGATCAATAATTTATGATCGGACGGAATAATAATAATTATTTGTTTAGGTAGTGGTTTTGACGTTAAATAAATTGATGGAATCCTTATTTCCTAACTAACCCAAAAAAAAGGTCTATTTGTGTATGTGTTTGGTGAATATGTTATGTGTAGATTAGTAGATAAGTCGTATCATAAAAGTATTTAGATAGTAGACCTTCTTCATGACAATAAGTCTCTTATTAACTTTCATAAACATTTATTTTGTGTGTCAATATTTTTGTGAATGAAAAATGTGAACTACTTTTTACACACCTAAACTTTTTGGGTAGGTATTGCGTGCAATTATTGTACACTAGAAAAATGATCATTTTATACTTCCTTCCGCTCCATTATTTGTTGTCCGTTTATGTATACGGATGAAACTTTTTAGTATCAGAAAGAGATAATCTTTTACTCCGTATTATTATATAGTAGATATATTTTTTTTCTCTGTTACCTATAGCACGATAGGACGCTCGTATAGAGTATAATCTACATATTTTTGTAGTGTACTTAATTTTGTCATTTAATTTAAGAAAAGTGGGGGTGAGAAATGCAATTTAGGCATTATTTTTGATGATGAATTAGGCCATTGAGTTTGGTTAACCCACGTGGTTCAATTTTCTAACAAGTCGTCAAATATGAAAGCATAGGGTGGAATAATGTAATTAGTTGTGTACATCGGTTGAGTCAGAACTCAGTACATATGTCTTTCAAATTCCTTTTGTCTTTCATAGTACGTACAAGCTTACAACTCTACAAACCGGTGGAATTTGACATCTTTGTTAACAATTTCTTTTTTCAAAATTTAGCTTCGAATCAAGTTAGATCGAGATTCTGATTAAGAGGACGGAGTTCTTATTATTAAAGCTATCCAAAATCTAGGTTTTGATAAATAAACCAACCCACATTAGACCAATTGTCATCTGAATCCATTTTCTTGAAATATAGTCTCCGATCTACATCAGTATGATGCCGAAAAAATCATTTTAGTTAAAAAAAATGGCTCATGCCCTAAATAACTGGAGGAGGCTGATATGGTTTTCGGTTTCTAAGTTTACCAGATCGCTGAATACCCAATAGTAATTAATAACATTATTATAATAGTGGAATCACACATGCACAAATGGAATGTCATTTTCATTTGCACAAAGGAGGTAAAGGTAGAGTCGATGTAGGACAATTAGACAACGTTTGGAAGTTGAATTGGAGGCTTCTACTTTATATTTGCATACGAGAATGGCACTTGGAAGTGATTTTCTAACGTGTGCGTGCAACTTTATATTTTGGGTTTTGTTGTTGTTGTTGTTGTTGGGGGAGTTTAAAAGTAGGACGTTAGTTTCTAACTTACTAATGTAACCGACCTTGTGTACTTGCAATATAAACATGGTCGACATAATTGATGAAGACTCGTGGTTTTATGTGAAATGTTTTAGTCTAATAGTTAAAACTAGATATTTTGTATAATAGGTCTTAGTTTCGAATCCATCTTCCCACGCTCTTTGTTTAATCGATTTTTTTTAAAATAAAGTCGGTTATTTATATGACGCTTTTGTTGGTCGATCAATACGTTTCTAATATGACAAGGCGATAATTTGTTGTTAATCCCTCCTTGGCTCCTTCCATTCTATAATTTGAACATTTATTTATGTTTGTGAATTTTTTTAGAGGAATTGATGCATAAATATAATACGAAATACAGTAGTTATTTTGCATATGGGAGAAATCGTCTGTCAATGAGTGATTGAGAGATCACTTTTCATTACATACCCTTAATGTGTTATTTGTATTTATTTCATTATTGGAGTACCTATTTTTATTACGTTTGTCATTTGGTACACTATTATCTTCATTTGTAATTTGTTTTTCAATAAATTTAATGAGAAACCGAGGGATCATTGACTTATTTTGATATTCAAATTCTTATCACAATAATAATACGATAATATGGTAATCATGATACTCGTCCATATAACGGATATTTAGGTTTACATTCTTTTTTTTTCCTATTCAAAACCTTATACAGAGTAGATAAGGAAAATTAATATATTTTTTATTTTATTTTTGGTAACTATACACGTATACTGTTTTAAATGTCTTGTTAATATTTATTTTTTGTCTTCATAAAAGTTGCAGAGAAACGCCTCAAGGAAGGTACCTCATCGTGGGAATGAGAGGAAAATGAATGATTTGGATATTCTTTCTCCTTCCTTATCACCTAGAGGTATGATTTAAGTTATGTTTAATTAATTAATTTTGTTATTTATTGATGTTACATCTCATTAAGTGTTTAGTAGTTGAAGCAAATGATTGAGTAAGGATGATGTGGAGTGTTTAAGCAAAAAAAAAAAATAAAAAAAAATCTTCATCTTATTTAAGAAGCAAATAGTCTCTTGAACAACAGTCTTATTTATTTTATTAGCGACAACCTCGCTAAATAAATTTGAAGTCATTCATTTCACTAGTATACAAACATTATGTATTTATATTAAACTAATAATGAAATTGCATCATGTGAGTCCTCACATCTTAAATGAGTCCGTCCCGCAAATCAGGATCGTTCGATTTGATCAGATCAACGATCTGAAAAGCACGCGGAGTAGCTGTGCACATATGAGCAGTGTCACAGTAATAATGTCACAGTAATATGAAATCAAAGAATATCACAGTAATAAGGAATTACAGTAGCAGTGTCACAGTAATAATGTCACAGTAGCAGTGTCACAATAATATGAAATCAAAGAATGCCACAGTAATAATGTCACAGTAGCAGTGTCACAGTAGCAATGTCACAGTAATAATGTCACAGTAGCAGTGTCACAGTAATATGAAATCAATGAATGTCACATCAATAAGGAATTACAGTAGCAGTGTCACAGTAACAGTAGCAGTGTTACAGTAACAGAAATATCACAGTAACAGTAGCAGTGTCACAGTAATAATGTCACAGTAATATGAAATCAAAGAATGTCACAGTAATAAGGAATTACAGTAGCAGTGTCACAGTAATAATGTCACAGTAGCATTGTCACAGTAATAATGTCACAGTAGCAGTGTCACAGTAATAATGTCACAGTAATATGAAATCAAAGAATGTCACAGTAATATGGAATTACAGTAGCAGTGTCACAGTAATAATGTCACAGTAGCAGTGTCACAGTAATATGAAATCAATGAATGTCACATCAATAAGGAATTGCAGTAGCAATGTCACAGTAACAGTAGCAGTGTTACAGTAACAGAAATATGTTGCTGTGACACTGTCACACAGTAACAATAGCAGTGTTGGGGACGTGGTTGAATTTTTTTTTTCTAATAGTATAATGAATGAGAGTCAAGGTGGTAGAAGATTAGGAGGGGAGAAACGTATATGAAATTAGTTGGGGACGTGGTTGAATGACAGCCCTTGGATCTCTTAGATCCAATGGTCTAAGATCGCGGGACGAACTCATTTAAGATGAGAGACTCACCGGATCCTCACTCAACTAATAATTAATTAACTATTTTCGCATAAGAAATATATATGAAAAGAACCCACAAAAAAAGATTGTTAAAAAACTAAAACAAAAAAGGAGTTACTAAAAAAATGAACAACGCACTTAGTTACATTATAATGTAGGTGAAAGATTTGAATTTGGAACCTACTGTTCAACATACCTACGGTTAACCATTAGAAAACGGATTCGGTTTTGCATAATTTTTTGTGTAAAGCAGTTTCCACGAATTTGTGAGATATGATTAAATAGTACTTATAGGATCAGTATTAGGTACCGTGGATGAGGGAGTTACGTTTGGACAATAGGTCTTGATTCGATCTCCTTCCCGTTATTATAATGTGATTAAGTTCTGTGACTTATTAAGTAGGTGTTTAGTACTAGGTCATCATTAAAATGATGAATTGATGATTAGTGCATAAATGAATTAGCACAATAATTAATTATGGTTTTTAGATTGATTAGAAGAATAGTCAAGAGAAGTATATATAAAGGCAATTGATGATTTGGAGTTATCTAGTTGTCTTACATATTATAAGGTCGTATGCATGATTAATTCAAACGACCCAATGCATACTATATATATATCACGTCGTCTTCTACCAACTCATCTTATATACGGAGTATTAATTAATTTAACATTGAAATAATTGTTATTGAGTCATAATCATCATTCCTATACTTTTCATAGCTACCGTGCTAAAGATATTATTACTTAATCAATTTTATTTTTAAGCTCAACTAATCGTTTGACTTTTTCATTTACATATTAACTCAAGTCAAATGTGGTCAGTTTAGTTTACTAGAGGGAGTAGTAATAATTTCCTTTGTACTAACCTTCGTTTCACATTGTACACAATAATTTTAATTTCTTAAAGTGGTAAGTCCATAAAATAAGAAAAATTATACTCCATCATCATCATTATTATTATGAACACACTATATCGCGAGTAAAGTCAAACCTTCTTACTGGTTGATTGTTTGACACTAGATATTCAAAAGACATCAAATCACTCTTTTTTTTAATTTTTTTTTAAAATTAGTGTGGCTCTTGTAAATTATTTCTAAATTTTCCTTATTAGTTCAAAATTTGGATCAGATTAATATTAACGTGTGCCTTAAAGATACACGTTAGAAAATCGGAAAAGGTTTACCACATGTAATCACTGTTTTCATTATTGGAAATTTGTAAATGTAACACCGTATGTATTCCTTTTCATGCAATAATAACGTTACGTATATACCCTTAGACAAATATACAAAATTAATTGATAATATCCCAGGGAGATGAAATACTCCTTCCATATCGATAAATTTGTTTATCTTTGATTAAAATATTTTTTACAAAAAATATATAAAATAAAGAAATGATCGAAACAAAAAAGTATCTAGATAAGTAGATAACGCATTCAAAATTTCAAATACCTTGTTTAGTACTCCATACGTATTTATATTTTATATTGACATTTTCCTAGAAGCAACATGTTTTAAGTATACATTAATAGTCGTAAATAAGTTCACGTCTTGTTGAAATAGTTGTAAATTTGTTGCTTCAAATGTTGAATCCTATTTCGTCAACTACACGTTTGTGCATGCATGAATGTTTTTCCTTTATTGCAATTTTAATTTTCTGAATTTTAATTCAAATCATCATGATTGTATATTACACTATCATTATTAGGTAGGTGTGTAGTCTTTGTACAACCTAAATATAATTCATACGGAGTATGTTTTATTGGTAGTAGTAGTAGTTTCCTAAATGCAAATTTGAATCGTTAATGATTGTACTCCCTCCGTATTTATATGTTCGTCCACTTTCAATATAATACTTCACTCATATAATAAACAAAATGGACGAACATATAGATACGGAGAGAGTATTACACTAGATCTTTCTAACCAGTTGGATTTCACGTTTGAAAAATTACAAATTTTGTACATGTCGGTTTTATATGGATTTTGGGTTGAATTAGGTCAAATACATGTCAGATTAACCTATTACTGAGTCGTATTTTACAATGAATGAATTTAGTGAGAGACTTTTTTTCTTTACGTTGATGAGAAACATAGATTGAAAAAAAATGGTAAGATCCACCATTATGTAAAGGGTCTCTCGTTAACGTTAATGAGATGGCCTGGTATCTTCAAAGTTTTTGTGTTTTATACCAATTTTTATTTATTTTTCTTAACTCCTTTCTAAAAACATAAATTTGAATTGATAATTGTATGTATGACACTATTATGTATGTGTACCAATGTTGGTACCAATGAATATGATGCATTTGCATTTGCATTTGTTGTGTACATTGCAAAGGGAACATTGAATTATGACACAACTTTACATATTTTCCCAAACACTACATAATCTATGTGTATATTTTTGAATACAGTAGATGCACAAGCTACTACCACGCCAAAAAAGCCACTTTCCCCAATCACCATACCAACAATGGGGTCGTCGTCACCCGTTGATAACTCACTCGTAAACCACCAGCTTCCGCAACACCAAATCACTATTAAAACCGGTGGCTCGAGTAACACGGTTCAAGAAGGAAGATGGGGAAGAAGATCGAGTTTTAAGCGTTCTCCTGCTTCGTGGTTTGCTCATCCTAAAAGAATTTTATTCTTCTTCGCTACATTGTATGTCTTTCATTGCTCGTCCTTGTTTTTTGTCCTAACGATTAAACCATGCAGTTTATTAGCAAAAAGTCATAAGATATCTACAAAAAGTCTTATCTAATTTTGGTTAGTTATTTACTCCGTATTAAATAATGTTACTTCGCGTAGTATATTTTAATAATATTACACTAGCTATAACTTGCATAAACGATAATTTAAAGCAACTTAAAAATAAGGATAAATTAAGGGTCGCGCCTAAAAACTAACACCAATTTAGTCGAATGTTAGCAAAAGTTACTTGAGAGTACTTATTTATCAAATATTTTCGTTAATCCATTGAAATTCTGTGGACAGGTCTTGTATGGGAACGATGTTGCTCATTTACTTCACATTATCGATGAACAAGCAAGACGAGAAAGAGGGTATTTCCGATTGGCAATAAAAGTAATTCTGGGTTCATCCCTGCTCAGCAAATACTTTTTTTTCGATCGAAAAAACAAAGAGAATGTACAGAGAGAATATAAGAAGAAATAGCAAAAAAGGTTGAAAGCATGAGAGTGAAGCGTGACATGGGTTTGGGCTATACATAGAGGGAAAAAATATGTGGGGATCATGTGGTTGAATCCAACAATAGCCCTTAAAAAAATATGAGGACTGGAATTGTCATTTTGTTTTTTCTATACATAATTGTATGGTTTTGGCCCATGCTTCTTTATGTACAGATTATTCCATATTGAATGCAAAATGTATTTGCAATTCGGCACATTTGACTGATGTTTGATTGGTTCAATCACATTCCTTCCTCAATTCAATCTCACTTGTCAATTTTTTCGACACTATTCATAGTTAAAGAGAATCAATATTGATATTGATGGTGTAAAATATGTCTCGCAACAAAGGGTCTTGTTTTAGATCGTCTTGAGTTGAAGCCACTCACAACCTTAATTCCTGACGTATTATAATGGGTAGTTACTTGTGAGTTGTGACCTGTGGCCTGTGTGCGCCATGAATTTTAGAACTTATGTCCATGTCATGAAACTCATTTCATAATAAAGGTTAATACTTTGTACGGAGTATAACATTGTTAAATTTATGGGGACTACAAGTACATAACGTTCTTGCGCAAAAGGCAACCCACCCGTTCCTTAGGATCCTACTCAGACATACACTTCAGCGGCCCGGAGCATGCCCACCTCTGAGTTTAGCACTTGATTTATTAAACAGAGAGTAGAGACGCACCAACATTCCCTTTTATCAGGTAGTCTTTCTTTTGCAGCTTAAGATTCCTCCTTTTTCATTCATTCAGCTTTTTCTAAGTTGAGTAGTGCTTTAAAGTGCTTTTAGCCTTCTCTTTTTGTTTTCTTGGCCCAACATTTGGTCTTGTTTTTATGTGCATTCTAAGATAACATCCATATTTTGAGTATATCACACTTTAGTTCATTCCTACTCAGTACTCACCTCCCGACTCCTCTTATTCCTTCACGTAGTTCTACCTACAGGATGGAAAATATCCTCTCCGTTGCCTCTTCTCTATTTTCTCTCACAATACTCGTATTGTTTTTGTTAGTTTGCATAAAATTTAGAGTAATAATGCAAGAACTAAGAAAGGAACCGTTGAATGGTTCCATAATAGCATATTAGCATCATGATCGTTTATAAGTAATGGAGAAGGATAATGGAGAGGATCTTAACCCCTGCAGGACGGCCTCTTACTCCATGAACAGACGCCGGCCCGTGAGATGGTTGGGTCATACTAAATCACCAGCCGGATCCCAAGTTCATGGTCGAGTTAATTAGAGGCCTACTTTCATGTGGATGATACAACCTCGGGCGTAGTTATGAGCTTAGATACCTCACTTAACTCATTTTTAAGCCAATATTTGGAAATAGGCTAAATTCGACGCTTAGGACACTCGGATATATTTAAACGAGACCGGGTAACATAAGTTGTGGCCCTGTGGGTGCTATCTAACGGTTTGAACCTGCTTCAGTGAAGCTATAGAATACACATTGAATAGTAGTGTAATCTATTCAATCTTGTATGGGGCCAAGTTTTCAACTTTTAGACATCCGATACCAAAACCCGGCCCGATTCATATATAGTAGTACTAGTTGGAAAGCCCGGGCCGATTTTTAGTGACAATGATAATGACAACAAGTCAGAGGATTGCATAAATTTTTGAGACTACACAACAGTAGAAAATAAGTAGAAGGTAAAAATAAGTTTAATAGTAAAGTAATATTATCTACATACGTGAATGTGTTTTTTGGGAGGTCATACATGCGGTAAATGTCAAATAAAATTATCCGCATGCGTTGTATTTAAAACTCGAAATATATCTTTTAAGACAATTCGATAAATATTTGGGTTGATAGTTGATATCTAAGAACCAATAATGACTTCAATTTATAATCATATGATCATCCCTTTATGATAATCTTCAATGTGGTACAATTATACTACGGAGTATTTCGTCCTTTCTTCTATCTTCTTTCATATTCTATTTTCGTCCGTCTTTCTATGATTCTATCATCATTCCATCGCATATACGGAATATTTTTTATTTGGTCCAACATTTTTACTATATTAACCTCACTTTTTATTTATAACTACAATTATAGAAATGAAAACTATTTAATTTATACATATGACGTTATTCTTTCAATGACATTATTCTTTCAATGTGAGATAGTTTTTACTTAATTTTATACTCTTAAAAACTCTTTAATCTTTGTCGATATTTAAGAACAAATTATATAATGAAAATTCATCACCCTATTATATAATTTTTCGATGTGAGATAGAGTTTTTATATGACTCAAAAGATGTTTGGTTAATATCTGATCTATTGACGAATGATTACTCTTATTTATAATATAGAATTTACTTAATTTTATGTCTTAAGAGATTAAGGATCAAAAGATTTTTTTGTTGATGATTATTCTTATTTATAATATAGAAATTTATCACCTTAATATAATTTTTCGATGTGAGATGATTTTACTATTTCTATATGTAACTGATTCTTTACTTTTTTCGAGCAAATAATATGAAATTCATAACTTTATAATAATTTTTCTATGTGGGAAAATTTCATACACATTTATAGTCTTAAGAGCTTTATTAAGACTCAAAAGAGAAATTTTACTTAAGTTTATTATAGTTCTAAGAGCTTTTCTAAAACTCAAAAGATGTTTGATTTTTGTAATATCTTTTTGATGAGAGAAATTTTACTCAAGTTTATAGTCTTAAAGTTTGTTAAGACTCAAAAGTGTGGGATAATTTTACTTAATTAAGTTTATGGTTTTAAGAATTTTTTTAAGACCCAAAAGAGTTTGTTTTTCATCTAAGTTATTAAGGACGGACGAATACTTTTATTTATATAGTAGAATTCGATCAGCTTATTACGGAGTACATTTTGGACAAATGTTTATCTAAAACGAATGATTTCTCTTATTTACGATATCTTATCATAATTTTTCGATGTGTGATAATTCTACTTAAATTTATAGTTTTAAGAACTCTTTTTAATTAGGACTCAAAAGATTTCTGATTGATATGTAAAGACGATGATTACTTTTATTTATATAATAGAATTTCATCACTTTTTTTGTAATTTTTCGATGTGAAATAAATTTACTTCAATATATAGCCTTAAGAGGAATATTATAAGATTCAAAAGATTTTTGATTAATATCTAAAAACGAATAATTTTTTCTTATTGATGATGTATAATTTCATCACCTCATCATAATTTTCGATGTGAGATAATTTTACTTAAGTTTATAGTCTTATAAAGTTCTTTTAGGACTCCAAAGATTTCTCGTTGATATCTAAAGACGAAGGATTGTTTTTACTCCGTATTTATATTGTAGAATTTCATCATCTTTATTATAATTTCTCGATGTGAGATAATTTTACTTAAATTTATAACTTTAAGAGCTTTTATAAGACTATTTTTTTGTTAATATCTAAAAACGAATGATGTCTCTTATTTGTGATATAGAATTTCATCACCTCATCATAATTTTTCGATATGCAATGATTCTACTCAGGTTTATAGTCTTAAAAACTCTTTTTAGAACTCGGATTTTTGGTTAATATCTAGACACAAATGATTTCTCTTTTCCATCAGATTACGGTCCTATGAGCATTTTTAAGACTCAAAATTTTTTTAGGTGATATCCAAGGAACAATGATTATTATTTATAAAATATAGAATTTCACCTCCTCATCATAATTTTTCGATGTGAGACTACGTTAGGATAAATTTTCAAAGTAAAAGAGTTTGTTTTTATACCCAACTTACTTAAGAATGAGCGATTACTCTTATTTATATGATGTAATTAAATTCCATCACTTTATTATAATTTTTCGATGTGGGATAATCTTATAGTCTCAACTACTTTTGTGAGACTCAATTTTATTTTATTTTTTATATTTAAGAACGAATTATTAATCTTATTTATAATATCAAATTCATCACCTTATAATTTTTCGATATAGAATAATTTTGACTTAAGTTTAGATATAGTCTTAAGAACTCTTATAATAATTTTACTTGAGTTTATAGTCTTAAGAGGTTTTAAGACTCGATTGAGTTTTGGAAGATATCTAATAACGAATGATTAGTCATATTTAAGAACGAAAGATTGCACTTATTTACAACATAAAATTTCATCACGTCATTATAATTTGGAGGAATGATTACATTTAATTAGTTACATTGACATTTTCACTCACCTATGAATAGTGTTCAAAAAGCAAATGCAAAGAATCAAATGGAACGAAGGGAGTATAATTTTTCGATGTGAGATTATGTTATTCAAGTTTGTAGTCTTATTAAAATATTTTCTAAGACTCAAAAGTTTTTTTATTAATATTTAAGAAGGATTGATTAGTTTTGTTCCGGTCACGGAAACAATTTACCCGGTCTTGGATCCGGGCTGTATGATTGAATCACTGGTGAACAATGGATCGATTGACTTCCTTGAACCTCTCCTTCGTCTCACTCCCAGGGTCGGACCTTCCCGGCGGAGTTGGCCTGCTCCCTGCACAATGAACGCACAGGGCCCCGGAGGTTGTTCGAGGGAACCCTCTCCGATGCCTAAGTCAGCCCGTGAAATGCCTTGAGAGACCTAGTTCGTGAGGAGCTAGGTGGCGTTTTTTAGGAGTAAGAGTCTAGAGAGAGAAAATCCAACCCCTTTCTTGTGGAAGAAGGTTGAGTATTTATACCTTCCCATAAGAAAGAGAAGTGGGAGAAGAATGGGTGGATGAGGAAGTGACAAGTGGAGGCTTCCCATCCACCCATTCCTAATTACCTTAGGCGAAATGACGGGAGGGCCCCTGGGGGTTCTGACCCCGTCAACCAGGGGGTTCCCCAGGGTAGGCTGACTTCGTTTAGTGGCCGTTAGGTTCCAGCAGGCTGCGTCAGCCTGTGGTTTCAGCGGCCGACTATCATCCTTGGCGTTTTACGCCTGTCGTGACTTCTTGCCAGGGACTGGCCTTTCGAACCTGGTGGGCGTGCTCCTGGGGCCTGCCTGGCAGGCGACTGGTGTCAGGCAGCCGACCCCAATCAATTGGCCCTCGTCAGTAGAGGGAAAGTAAGGCCTTCCTTCTGCTGGCGACCCTTGCTTGGTGGGAGGTTGACTTCCATGTCTGTCGCAGCATTTAATGTTTCGCGCCTTCCCGAGGAACTTAGCGCTGCTCACGTCAGGTATGCAAAGAGGTGAGAGTGCTTTTGTAATGATTGCACTTCTCTTCTAGGTGGATTTTGGGGAACCGTGAATAGTTCCCGATTGGTGGCTCTTCTTCCAGGGTGGTTGGAGCGTTCATTAATGCTGCGCTTTCTCTTGTATAAAAACCTCAGTTTTCTTTATCATTTCTGTTTCAACCCATCTTCAATCCTTCCACTTTCTTCGTTTTAAACATGGCTTGGATAAAAAAAAGCGTAACTCGCCGTGGAGTCAGATATGTTACTTTCATCTTTAGAGGGTTTTGGAGGCTCCGATATGCTCGTGCCGCTTATCTAGCTGTCCGCCGTAGTCGCCGCTCACGGCTTCATTCCTGCCGGATGGGTTAGAAGGCTTCTGTTAGGATGGGCAAGCGCCTCAAGAGGTCCTCACCTCCTGCTGCGCCTAGGTTTAGGCGCTGCCCCCAGGGAGGGGGCTGTTTTGACAGGGGATGCCACGAGTGCTTTCCGTGGCTGCACCCCGAGCAATTTTACTCCAACCTTTCTGACACGGATTCCTCCTTGGCGTCAAGTCCCTCTTCGCCTGTGAAGAAGACAGGCTGTCGCACCTGCGACGAATCCCAGGCCGTTCCCTTTGGTAGGGACTGGGAGGACAGCAGCCATGACTCTAATGACAGTGAGGGTCTTGGTTGCCTGAGCGACAAGGATGAAGACGGAGCTTCTGATGATCCTTTCCAGGGCTCCCCAGACTGGGATTGGGGCTCGGCTCTCGGGAGTCCAGGCAGCCCTGGGGATTATTCCCCAGATTTGGACGACGACTAGGCCTGCGTAGCAGGGTGTTTGGTTTCTGTCAGGCCGGAATTTTTGGGCCTTATGTATTTTTCTTTTCGTATCTGTCTCAAGATGTAACTTTCCTTTGTAAGACTTAATGAAATGAAATTCAGGCGGCGCGTTTGTGCACTGTACTCCTTTTTTTTTTTTTTTGAATGACGTCGTCGGTTGCTCTTTCTCTGACACTTTGTCTTTCGAGGCCCTTCTTGGGAAGGGTGAACAGCAGGTGTTCAGTATGCGACACGTGGACGTCTATTGAGGGTTTTGTCGGGGGGCTGCCTTTTGAACTTCTTGGGCTTTATATAAACCCTTCTCTCCCTTCATTCTTTTCTTTTACTCTTCTTGATATTTCACACCCCTTAATACTTCTTGAATCTTCTTCATTCGCCGAGCATTTTTCGAGGAGCAAGGAACACCTCTTGTCACTGTCTCCGGCAACTTTATCGGCGCCCTTAGGTTATAATTTTGAATCTCTCACTTCTTTTTTCCCTTCCATAGCCAATATGTCGCGAGTCCGTCCCCTTTCCTTTAATTCTTTGCTCGGGGGAACTAGCAGCGGCGACGGTAGCCGACGTGACATTGCTTCTTCCTCCGGGGTCGGCCCCAGGGAGGAAGATGATTATCATAGAGGGGAGGGTGCTGAGTCACCCGAGCCAGCTCCCTTTGATGTGATTGACTCTGATGACGAGGCCCTGGAGGTGGATCCTTCCAGGGTCGCCGGCCCCCTCATCCGCAGGGAGAGGGGGAGGACCTATTTTTTGGACAAGGAAAAGTATGTGGTTCCCCTAAAGGACCTATCCTGAGGCTAAGAATAGGGACCTGATCTTGGAGAGTAACGCTGCTAAGGCCATTGAACAATTTTATAATTTCGGGGAAGGGTACACTGTTGTAGTCCCTGGGGAAAAGGACACAGTGTGCTGTCCCCCAGAAGGATGTGTAGCCGTCTACCATAAGGCCCTGGAATTTGGCCTGCGATTCCCGCTGCATCCCTTCCTGGAGGAAACCTTCAGGAGGATGAACGTTGCTATCGCCCAGCTGACTGCAACTGCCATTAGATCCTTAATAGCTTACACTTGGACTTGCCTTTTCCATGGCGAGGGGTCTTATATTGACGCCCTTCGTTTCATGGTCGGTCTTCAAATGGTATCCTCATCTGGGGGGGATGGATCCCCCGGTTACTGGTCTCTGCTGAGGCAGAAAAAGTACGCCCTGGTCTGGCCGGCTATGAGCAGCCTTAAAGACTGGAAAAATAACTTTATATATGTCCATAGCGCGTCAGGGTGGAAAATTCCTAGACACTTTAGGAACCATGTCCATACCCGCATGGAGACGCGCGCGGAGTATCACCCCCGTGTTGGGGGGAAGGCTCTGGAAGTCAGGCTGAGCGAGAAGGAGGAGATTTTGGTAAAAAAGTTTGAGATTGTGGTGGATAAACACGGGAACTTTGGCCCTGCTTTCTGGCTCCCCCATGCGGAGCTCATCACGACAGACGAGTATTTGCTTCCCCTGGGCCTGATTCCTGGCCTTGAAGGTAGTTCTAGGGATTTTTTGTTGTCACGATTTTCCAGGGACTTTATTTCTCCCTACTTTTTAGATGACCGCCTTTCCCTTTCTGCAGATTCCTACACTTGGCGTTGGACCAAGAAGCAAGTCAGAAGGTTGGGCCTGAGCGAGGAATTGGACATTCTTTCAAAACGTCCTTCCCTTCCTGCAAATTTTCGGAAAGGAAGCAAAGCCCTCATGAAGCTTGTGAAAGACTTTGCCGCTGGTCGAAGATTACCTCTCCCACCCCGGCTGCCTTCGTCGAAGCCGGTGACTCCTACCCCCAGCATTCATGAGGGGGAGGCGGAGGTTACTTCAGGAGCTACTCCTTCCCCCAGTCAGAAACAGAGTGTCTCTCCGGCTGGCCCTCGGATTTCACAGGGGACGCAGCCTGGAGATTCCGAGGGGACTGGGGAGAGTGTTCCCTTGGAATCAAGGAGGAGGGAGGGAGGTTCCTAGTGCCGACGTAGTGGACCTGGAGGCGGATGTCACCACCCCTGAGGCAAAGCGCCCTGCACGTGAGCCATCAAGCACCCCCTTCCCAGAGGAAAATACAGAGTTCCACTACACGGCTGGTGACAGTGTGGATGTGTCGGGCTTACTTTCTGATTCCGGAGCCGTCTTGGCCGACCGCCTCACAAAAATGGTGACCTCAACTTCTCATCAAGTGCTCCAATATATTCAGCGTACCTCCAAGGTTATGCTGGCATCTGCGGAACTGGCGGCTCTCAGCCGCCTGAGTGATGAGGAGCTAACAGTTACTCCTGGGGCTCCTCCTCCCGACCGCCTGACCATGATAGAAAGGGATGTCTCCTTGATAATCTCTTTGAAAGATAAAATGACAAGGCAAGAGGGAGAGTTAGAGGAGGCCAAGAAGCAGGCTGATCAATGGAGGCTGCAGGGGGAAATGGCTGTGAAGGAGGTTGCCAAGTTAGAGGCTGATCTGAAGGAGAGCCGGAAGTAGTTGGACCGAGCCAATCTATCTTTGGCCGAGACGGGGCATTTAAAGGGGAGAGTGGCCGACTTGGAGGAGCAGCTGTCAAAGGCCAAGTCGACTTTTGAGCAGGCCAAGGGGGAATGGACGAAGGAGAAAGAGACCCTGGCTGAGGAGACTGAGGCTGCAGTGGATGCTAGCTTCGTGAGCGGTGCCAACTCCTCTCTGGAATTGGTAATGGAGGTGATAGGGGAGATGTTCCCTACCTTTGATGAGGACGCCTTCCGGAGCCTCTATACCGCTAAGAATGAAGCTCGGGCGACTAGGCAGCCTGAGGCAGATGCCGACGCTCACCAGGATGCTACGTGACGCCTCTTCTCTTTTCTTATAAAAGCTTTTTCCGTGTTGAGCCAGTACTCATGGTCATTTTGTAATATTTGCTACTTGGTTTTTTCTTCAACTTTGTAAAGACCTTTCCACCCTTCATGGGTTGTGTTTGTGGAATATTTCTCTTTGTTTTTTATGGCAAACTGTTTAAAATTCAAGGATCCTTTTCTCGTTTGTTTGATCGCGCTTGTCACAGCTTGTCCCTGGCTTTTGTGCAAAGTCCAGGGAGCCTGCCCCCTGCCTGCCCGGAGGTAAGGAGGGTGGCTTTTGCGTTTTTTTTATACAAGGCTTTGGGGGCCCTGCCCCCAGTTTTTGTTAGTCTGGCCTGTCCCTGGCCTTTGTTCAAAGTCCAGGGGGCCTGCCCCCTGCCTGCCCAGAGGTAAGCAGGGTGGCTTTTGCGTTTTTTATACAAGGTTGGGGGGCCTGCCCCCAGTCCTTGTTAATCTGGCCTGTCCCTGGCTTTTGTTCAAAGTCCAGGGGGCTTGCCCCCTGCCTGCCCAGAGGTAAGCAGGGTGGCTTTTGCGTTTTTTATACAAGGTTGGGGGGCCTGCCCCCAGTCCTTGTTAGTCTGGCCTGTCCATGGCTTTTGTTCAAAGTCCAGGGGGCCTGCCCCCTGCCTGCCCAGAGGTAAGCAGGGTGGCTTTTGCGTTTTTTTTTTATACAAGGTTGGGGGGCCTGCCCCCAGTCCTTGTTAGTCTGGCCTGTCCCTGGCTTTTTGTTCAAAGTCCAGGGGGCCTGCCCCCTGCCTGCCCAGGGGTAAGCAGGGTGGCGCTCGGATTTTTGCTGGGGGGGTCATTTTTCCTGACTTTGGCAACAGGGGGGCCTCCCCCTATTGCCCCCTGCTCGTTTGTGTGTGAAGAACGCGGGTGTGAACATGCAACGAGTATAAATCTGAATATTCTTCATTTCTTTATAAAACTGTGACATTTTCGGATGGTCGGAGCCGTCGACATTCTTTTGACCGTCCTCCGCCACTTGTTTTTTAGCAAAAATAAAAATTATCTCTGGATTTTGCTCAAACGTAGTATTTTTTCAAGGTGTCCGCATTCCAGTGAGCATGCAGCTCTTGCCCTTCAAGGTTGGCGATTTTGTATGTGACTGGTCCCAGGACTCGAGTCACTTGGTATGGACCCTCCCAGTTGGCACTCAGCTTTCCATGTTCTCTTGACTTTCCAACCACCTGCGTCTTTCTCAGAACTAGCTCACCCATCTGAAAGTTTCTCTGTCGGACTTTGGTGTTGAAGGCTTTCCTCATTCGTTGCTGGTAGGCAACGATGTTGGTGCTAGCTTCCTCCCTTAACTCGCTTACTAGGTCCAAGGCTTCAACCATTGCTGCTTCGTTTTCAGCTCGGTCGTACTACAGGGAGCGCAGAGAAGGGATCCTTGCCTCAATTGGTAATAATGCCTCTGCTCCATATACCAGACCGAACGGGGTCTGACCTGTAGACTCTTTCCTGGTGGTTCGGATTGACCAGAGTATACTGGGAAGTTCGTCAGCCCACCTACCCTTGCAGTCATCCACCATTTTCTTCAGGCCGTTCAGGATTTGTTTGTTGGCTGCTTCCGCCTGTCCGTTGGTTTGAGGATGACAGACGGCTGAATAGGCGAATATGATGTTGTGGCTTTCCAGCCAGATTCTTAGCGGATCATTATCAAATTGTCTGCCATGGTCAAATACCAACATCTTTGGTAGACCTAACCTGGTGATAATATTTCGCCAGACCACTTTCCTGACCGCCGGCTCAGTAATGTTGGGTACTGCTTCGGCTTCCACCCATTTGGTGAAGTAGTCTATGGCGACAATCAAAAATTTCCTGCCCCCTGTGGCCACCGTGAAGGGTCCTAGAATGTCCATCCCCCATTGAGCGAAGGGGATGGGGGACAGGATTGGCCTGAGTTCTTGGGCCGGAGCGTGGATCGACGGGGCGAAAAGTTGGCATTTTCTGCACTTCTGAGTCAGGCTCTTGGCATCTGCCAGCATGGTAGGCCAGTAGTAGCCTGCTCTTAGGGCCTTGTGGGCCAGTGATCTCCCACCAATGTGATGTCCACAAATCCCTGAGTGGATATCTTCCAACACTTCAGCAGCTTGATCTGCTCGTAGGCATTTGAGTAGAGGATAAGTAAAAGATTTCTTGTAAAGTTCCCCCCCAATGAGTATGAACCAGGCTGCTTTAGCCTGTATTTTTCTTTTTTGTGCTGCGTCTGTTGGTAGGACACCGTGTCTCTTGAATTGGATGAAGGGAGTCATCCAGCTTTCCGGACCTTCTTCCATGGTGCTAATCGCCTGACAGGGGCTGGTCGATTTTTCATGCAGGACATCAACCCACACTGACCTCCGTATGTCTTGTAGACTGGAACTTGCCAGTTTTGACAGGGCATCTGCTCGACTATTCTGGGAGCGGGGGATTTGCTTGATCTCATACGATTTTAGGCCTGATAACTCTCCTTTCACCATTTCCAGGTATGTGGCCATTGCTTGGTCCCTTGCTTCATATTCACCATTGATCTGGTTGGCGATGAGCTGGGAGTCTGTCGCCAGGACAATCCGCTCTGCCCCTGCGGCTTTAGCTAGCCTGACGCCTGCGAGTACTGCTTCGTACTCTGCTTCGTTGTTTGATGCTGGGAAGACAAACCTGAGGGCATGCTCAAAGTCAGCCCCCCCTGGGCTGGTCAGCACGACGCCTGCGCCTGCGCCATTGGCAGTCGAGGATCCATCAGTATGCACGACCCATTCCTCGGCAGAGGTCTCTTCTTCCCCTGAATGGGAGCACTCAGCCAGGAAGTCTGCTAAGGCTTGGGCCTTGATGGCTGTTCTCGGCTGGTAAGATATACCTAGCCCACTCAGCTCAATCGCCCACTTCAGTAGTCTCCCTGATTTTTCAAATTTTTCCAACACCTTCTCCAGTGGTTGGTCGGTGAGGACTACGACTGGATGTGCGTCAAAGTAAGGTCTGAGCTTCCTGGCGGCAATTATGACCGCGTAGGCGACTTTTTCAACCATCGGGTAATTTTTCTCGGCTGCCCCCAGCGCATGACTTACGAAGTATATAGGTTGCTGGGTGCCTGCCTCTTCTCGTAAGATGACCGCGCTGACAGTTATGTTGGTCACTGCAATGTAGAGGAAAAGTTTTTCCCCTGCTACTGGTCTTGCCAGGGTGGGGAGCCTCTTAAGATGGTCCTTCAATTGCTCAAAGGCCTCTTTCTGCTCGCTTTCCCACTTGAACTGTTTGTTTCCTTTCAGTATCTTGAAGAAGGGAGTGGCCTTGTCTGCTGATCGGGCGACGAACCGTGCTAAGGCGGCCATGCGGCCCGTCAGGCGCTGGATGTCTCTAATGGTCTTGGGCTCAGGAAGGTCTAGAACTGCCTGAATTTTCTCAGGGTTGGCGTCTATTCCTCGAGAGCTGACCAAGAACCCCAGAAATTTGCCGAAGCGGACCCCAAACGTACATTTTTTCGGATTGAGTTTCATTTTGTAGGCGCGCAGGGAGCAGAAGGTCTCCTGCAGGTCTATCAGGTGCTCTCTGTCTTCTTTGCTTTTTACGATGGCGTCATCAACGTAAGCCTCGATGTTTCTGCCTTTTTGTTTTTCAAACACTTTATCAACTAACCGCTGGTATGTAGCCCCTGCATTTTTAAGCCCGAATGGCATCATCTTGTACATGTAGGTGCCTGAACTGGTGATGAACGCGCACTTCACCCTGTCCGGCTGCCACAAGTATACTTGATGATACCCTGAAAAGGCATCTAGGAAGCTCAGCATGGAATAACCACTGGTAGCGTCTACCAGTTGGTCGATTCTGGGGAGCGGATAGCAGTCTTTCGGGCAGGCTTTGTTGAGGTTCGTAAAGTCCACGCACATTCTCCATGCGCCTGACGATTTTTTAACCATGACTACGTTCGCCAGCCATTCTGGATAGTCACAGACCTCAACAAAATCTGCTTTCAAGAGTTTGCCAATTTCTTCCTTGATTGCAGCGTCTTTTTCCGCGGACATATTTCGCTTTTTCTGCTTTACAGGGCGAGCGTCCATGCTTACGTTCAGCTTGTGAACGATGCATGATGGATCAACGTCGGGCATCTCGTCTGCCGAGTAGGCGAATACGTCTTTGTTTTCTTTCAGCAACTTGACCAGTTCAGCCTGGTAGGACTCCTCCAGGTCAGCTCCTATTAGGACCTGCCTCCCTGGTTCCAAGTCTACTAGCATGCTTTCGCCCCCTGGCTCCAGGTGGTCGGACGCCGGGTGCTCGGCTGGTATTTCGCCTTCCCTGCTGGGGGAACTGTCAGCCTTTCTTTTTCCTTTTCTTTCCTTTTCGTGTTCTTGCAGGGCCACGGAGTAGCATTGTCTGGCTGACTCTTGGTCCCCGCGCACTTTTCCTTCTAGTCCGAAATCGGTGACATACGCTATGGTGAGGGCCCTGATGGAGATGGCTGCCTCGATTTCGTCCAGGGTGGCTCTGCCAATTAGGGCGTTGTAGGCAGATCTTGCATCTACAACAACAAAGGTTGCCCTGACGTTCCTGGCAGTAGAGCCTTCCCCGAAGGTTACAGGTAGCTCTATGACTCCCATGAGCAGCACGCCTGCTCCACTGAATCCGTATAACGATCCGGGGGCAGGTCGTAGGTGCCTTTTTTCCAGGCCCATCTTCTCGAAGGCATCTTTGTACAGTAGATTTGTGTATGCGCCAGTGTCTACCATACACCTCCGCACAATGTGGTTGCTGATCTCGAGGGACAGCACCAAAGGATCACTGTGCGGGTATACTACGCGCCCTGCATCATCAGGGGTGATGCTTAAGGTCACCCCCCTTGGACTCCCTGCTTTCTCAGCATAGCAGATCAGGTTCCTTAGTTCACGCATTTGTCTTTTTTGGCCTCTTCGACTGAGCTGGCCCTCAGTGCCCCCTGAAATTACATGGATCACCATGCGGTTCTGCACTGACCCTTCGGGTTTTTCAGATACTTCCTTCTGAGACTTATTCTTGGCTGCGTAGTTGGCTAACCATCCGTTCCTGATTAACTTCTCGATTTCGTCCTTCAGGTGACGGCATTCCTCGGTGGTATGGCCTATGCAGTCGTGGAAAGTGCAGAATTTTTTGGGGTCTCCTTTCGGGCTGCGAGGCTTGTTCGGGCGATTCCATTTAGCAGTTTCTTTTTCCAGTTCGAAGATCTCCGCCCTGGATTTGTTCAGGGCAGTGTAACTGTCGAACCTGGGCTGGTAGACTGTGCGCTCTTTCTTGGGAGTGTCTCCCTCTTCCCTTTGCTTGCCTGGCTCACCTCTGCCCCGTCCACCCTGCGGTCCCCCTTGAGGCCTTGTTTGGCCTGCAGGGGTATCCGTCAGGCCGTGGAACTCCTCCTGCAGAATGAACCCTTCCGCAATTTTCCTGGCCATGGCCATGGTTTCTGGCTGGGCCCTGATCATCTGGTTTTTCATTTCCCCTGGAAGTAGGGAGATTGTCAGGGCGTAGGCGGCAGTGGAATCATCGATCTCCCTGACCTGCTGGTAGGATAGATCAAACCTTCTCAGGTATTCCCTCACACTTTCACCCTTTTTCTGCTTCAGGGTCATAAGATCGAAACGGGTGAGGCGTCTTCTCTTATTCCCAGCATATTGTTCGAGGAAGATCTCAGCCAACTCTATGAAGAATCTAACTGACCCCTGGCGGAGGTCCCTGAACCATCCTTGTGCGAGCCCTACCAGGGTGGTTGGGAAAACTTTGCACCAGATGGCATCATCTACGTCATACATGCCCATGTGGCTCTCAAAAGCTGCCAAGTGATCTTCAGGGTCTGTTGTCCCATCAAATTTAATGGTAGGCATTTTAATTTTTGGAATGGGGTACTCTTGTACCTCAGGATGAAGTGGGGTTTTTGTGGGCCTGCCCACCAATCGTGACCTGCTTTCCCCAGACTGGTTACCATGAGTATCCCATTGTTTATGGGCTGGTTTCCTCGTGCTGGGGGAGCGGTGCCTTGGGGGCGGCCTGCTCGCCGCTTCATCTTCTGTCTCAGGGGAGACTTGTCTGGGTCTCTTCCTCTGAGAGTGACAGAAGCTTTCACCCTGGCGATACTTAGATTCGAGCGGTTGCCCCCGATTGAGCCTTGATTGCAGGCTTTGAGATAAACCGGGGGCTGACTGCTCTCTGGCTGCCGGTGTTAGCCTGGAGAAAACCCCGCCTGGTTTTTCTCCCAAGCGTTTTGACATGGGCTCCCTGGGCCTCATTCGCTCCTGTAATCCTCGGGATAAGCCTCCCTGTCCTCCAGACGCTGATTCTGTTGTGTGAATGGAGAACGCCTGCTGGACAGGTGGCTCTGGATTGCCGGTAGTAATGCGCCTTTGCATATGCGCATACGCTTGAGCCGTCCTTCTTGCTTTCCTCTGAGCATTTCTGGCGGCGGTCCGCCTCGTGCCCCCGGCCTCATCCCTGCTGATTGGGGATGGTTGCCTGGGAGCCGATGCGACCCTGCCTACCAAGTCTTCAGGAGTGAACTCCTGGTTCAACATCGCAGAGAAGAACGCGGCTGTCTGCGCCATCTGAGCTGGGGTCAGGTTAAGAGCGTGTCCTGGGTGTGTCCCCAACTCAGGTGTCACAGCAGTGTTAGATCCGCCGAGGAGACTGGTTCCCCTCACCCCTAGGATTGTGGCAGGAGGAATCCTCTCCGACTGCGGCATACCATACAGGGGGGCCACCGGTGGGACCGTCGGACCCGTTCCTGCACTGGCATCAATGATTTCTGGCATGATTGTTTTAGTTTTGTGATTATGAGTGGTTGATTTTAGTGGGTAACTCGTGAGCACAACCGTAAGTTCCCCACAGACGGCGCCAAATTGTTCCGGTCACGGAAACAATTTACCCGGTCTTGGATCTGGGCTGTATGATTGAATCACTGGTGAACAATGGATCGATTGACTTCCTTGAACCTCTCCTTCGTCTCACTCCCAGGGTCGGACCTTCCCGGGGGAGTTGGCCTGCTCCCTGCACAATGAACGCACAGGGCCCCGGAGGTTGTTCGAGGGAACCCTCTCCGATGCCTAAGTCAGCCCGTGAAATGCCTTGAGAGACCTAGTTCGTGAGGAGCTAGGTGGCGTTTTTTAGGAGTAAGAGTCTAGAGAGAGAAAATTCAACCCCTTTCTTGTGGAAGAAGGTTGAGTATTTATACCTTCCCATAAGAAAGAGAAGTGGGAGAAGAATGGGTGGATGAGGAAGTGACAAGTGGAGGCTTCCCATCCACCCATTCCTAATTACCTTAGGCGAAATGACGGGAGGGCCCCTGGGGGTTCTGACCCCGTCAACCAGGGGGTTCCCCAGGGTAGGCTGACTTCGTTTAGTGGCCGTTAGGTTCCAGCAGGCTGCGTCAGCCTGTGGTTTCAGCGGCCGACTATCATCCTTGGCGTTTTACGCCTGTCGTGACTTCTTGCCAGGGACTGGCCTTTCGAACCTGGTGGGCGTGCTCCTGGGGCCTGCCTGGCAGGCGACTGGTGTCAGGCAGCCGACCCCAATCAAGTTTTATTTATAATATAAAATTCTATTATCATAATTTTTTGGATGTGGGATAATTTACCGTCGTAAGAGCTCATTTTTAGACCCAAAAGAACACATGATTACTCTTATTTATAATATAAAATATCATCTTATTTTAATTGTTTCGATGTGGAACAATTTTTAGTTTGTAGTCTTATTAAAAGTTTTTCTTAAGACTCAAAAGTTTTTTGGTCGATATTCAAAAACAATGATTACTCTTATTTATATTATAGAATTTCAAAGCCTCATCATAATTTTTCGAACAATTGTTTTTTGTTCGATATTCAAAAATAATGATTACTTTTATTTATATTAAATAATTCCAAAATCTCATCATAATTTTTCGATGTGGGATATTACTTAAGTTATAATCTTAAGAGTTTTTTATGAATCAAAAGATTTTTGGTGATATCTAAGGACGGATGATTACTATTATTTATTTATTAATTTGTCGATGTGTGATAACTTTAATATCTTTATACAGTATGTAATAAGTTCATCATTTTTTCGAGCAAATAATATGAAACAAATAATATGAAATTTATACTCTAATGAAAGCATTTTTTACCATGAATCTAATTAATTCATTTTTGTAATTTTATTTATGATAACTTTTTGTTAAATGAAATTTAAAGATTTTTAGATGAAAATTTATAAAACATCACATTGATATAATAGATCAAATATATAGATTGTAATTATTAAAAGATTCTCCATTTGATTTTTTTATTATCAATGATATTTTCCTAAATTGAGTTTTGAAATAACCGACCAATTATATCGTTCGAAAACTTCCTCCTTTATATATATACTAGTATAGCACCCGTGATAAAATCACGGGACTGAAAGATGAGACTAATAACATTTTTGTATTTCAAAGGTTTCAAAAACTTTATTTTGTCAAAGCCGTTACACGTAGTATTTTGGGAATACTGAAACACATTAACGGTTACCGGGAATCAGTAATTGAGTATTATAAGATCGTTTATCCACTTAATTTTTGTTATTTAATAATTAGTTGTTCCGTCATTATTAATGACAATCTTGAAGTATATATAAAAGGTGTAGAACTCGTTTTTTAGTCAAAAAAATCTTAGGTATCAAAAGCAGCCTCGGAAAGAATAAAGCCATTAAAAAAAATTCAAAAAGAATTCTAAGTCGAAAGGGTTTGGAAAGGGAATTGTTTTAATACTATCAATGGTTATGGTATCAACCTCCTCTTCATCTGGTACATCTACAATTTGAAGGGAATTGCTCGGTGCAGGGGTTGAGATGCTATATAGGGAAGGAAGGTGATGCAATGAGTATGTATAACTTATGTACGTAGTAGTCATATTAAATATAAGAAGATATTTTTATCATAAATTTAATCCAAATATTAAGAATTCGATCCAGGACATGTCTGAGAAAGTGACAACCTCGGGAATGTCAATGTCAAAATGGAAAGTAGTGGCATTGTAAGTGGTCTGCAACCTCCAAAGGCATGATATAAAATTAAAAATTGGAACCGATTTTATATGATAGTGCAACACAACGATTTATAAAATTAATAGATACAGTAAAAATGCCATATACTTAAAATATGAAAGGGTTAAAAAATTTCATACGCTCGAATTTCTTTACTTCGACGCATTTAATGACAATAACCTTAGACTGCTTGGGGCGAGGTTGCTTTTCATCAAATTCGGATGGTCCGTGGTATGGAGTGACCACAACGTGCAAGATACTTGACAGCACCTGAAAATTATATATATATATATATATATATATATATATATATATATATATATATATATATATATATATATATATATATATATATATATAATACGTAAATTTGAGAAGGTTTGTGCATCGACAAATATGTATATAGGTAGAAAATATAAAAACTATTAAAAAAAGTTTCAACCTTTATATCTTTGAGCTTGATGTTCCGATATTCGAGGCCATTGTTTGTCTGATTTAGAGGTAGGACCAATCTCAAAAGGCAGTCCAACTAAATCTGTATATTATTGTTGATGAAATAAAAATTTGTATTAGATATATGACATCCATTTATACACTACCAAAATACGATGTATATATAGTATCGTAACGATGTAGTGAGTTGTTGGAACTCGATCATTCACAATGTCCTCAAAATTGGCAAAACGGAGCCCGTATAAGAGTATAGAGTGCTCACCAACAAAAGGGATGAGTTTACTACCATATTCAAACTGTAAACGAAAAGGGCTTGAAGTAACCTTGTCATACCCGATGTTGGTACCAACAGTCAAGCTCCGAATAGTATAGACCGCCCCAATAGATAGTGTGTTGATAGATTTACTCAAAATTTGCTTGCATTATACAGTTCCTTGAATTATTTCGTTCTAAATAAAACATCAGTAGTGTTTGTTAGAACACAACAACGATTAGAGTAAATAGACGATGTATTACCCTCACGATCATGGCTTTGAGTCTGGTGCTCTGTAACGATTACAGTAACGATGTTCGTAATATTTTGAATCCTAGCTATTAGAAAATTAATGTCGACAACACTCAAATACACTAATATTGAACGAAAAACTATTATTTGCTTTAACTAAATACAAAAACTCCGTAAATTTACCTCAGAATCAAGCATTAAGACCTCGTTTGAGTCAGTCTTTTTCTTGTCTTCATCACGGGACACGTCCAACGATGTACTACCCTCACGATCATGGCTTTGAGTTTGAGTCTGGTGCCCTGTCCGAGCTCTGGGATGGTTTTGAACTCGTCGATCGACATGGCGTGATATGACTGAATATGGGTCGTCTGTTAAGTTTTGTGTGTAGTATAATTTTTAGTTTTGTGTTTAGTATGTCGACAATTGCAAATGAATTCACTTTGCTTTTTTTATATACATAGAACAACACACCCGACAAATATTACCCTAACATTTTTTGCCTCAATTAACAATACCAAAATAATGTTTCCGAAATAAGTTTATAATAATAAGGTAATCAAATAATTGTGATTACAGTTATATTTGTGATAGACATTTCTTTTCATTTATATTTTGGAAAATATTGGCAAGATTTTGATTTTAAAATATATCAAATGAATTTGGCCATATATTGTTCATGTCAATATATAACGCGGTTTTTGTAATATATTATTCATTGTTCATACACTTAAATTATCTTTATTATATTCTCAATTTTGAATCAATTGATTTGTCGTATATAACGTATGATCTTTATCTTTTAAATATTTTGCATTGGGTGGAATCTCGTGATTATTGATTCATTTTGGATCAATTAATCGAAAATTTTGGACATTTCCATATTTGACGAAAGATTTTGTACAAATTCTATAAATTATGCAATAATCTGAAGATTTAAATATCTCGTGATTATTGATTAATATTGGATCAATTATGCCAAAAATTAGTCCCCTTCCAAAATTGATCAAAATTGTCTACTAAATTGAAGATATCAATGTAAATGGAGATTTTAAAAAGATTGTTCAAAAGAATATATTAAACGACTTTAATTAATTTTGCATTAAGTTAATTAATTAAATAAATGTCATTTTTAATTGTCCAAATGTTAAATTAGAATATATTCTCAGCTCTCTAAATTTTTTTTAAGATATGATAAAAGGAATACATCTCAATTTATATATTCTACATAAAAATTTTAGAATACAAAAATTATATTTTATATCAAGGACTACTTGATTTATTTAACATTTAAAATTGGTGACATTAGTTGTATAAAATATTAATTCATTACTGTAATCATCTCAAAGATATTATCAATTTTTGTACAATTTAATAAGATAAATTACCAATATAATTTTATAATGTGGTCAATTGATTTTAAAGTTACCTGTCATTTTGGCATTTTTCGCAAAATTTAAATTTTTTAAAAGTTAGCATTGATTTTTAAATTTTTCGATTTAAACTGAAAATTTAAAGTCTACATATATAAAATTTTGGACTACAAATATTGTATTTAAAGTTAATATTAAGGTTATTAAATTTTTTCACAATGGTTCACAAATGTTTAATTTTTTTGTTGAATGGTCCTCGATTTGAGAATAGAGGGACTTGGTATGCAATTTATATATAAAAGGAGGATGATAGTTGTAAGTGCGATGAGGGAGCTTCGTTGAGGGAATGAAAGAATTTTACTGCGCCACGTAGGATGTGTTGGGGTCTTCTTTTATATATATATATATATAAATATAATATATAATATATAATATATAATATATAATATATAATATATATATATATATATATATATATATATATATATATATATATATATATATATATATATTGATTATCAAGCAGCTATGCATCAAAGTTTATTCAGTAATTACAACTAATTACACACATTTTCGACATATTAGGGATCGTCTCAACTGCCCAAACTCCGAAGCACATCCACGAACTAACATTCCCTGTGCTCGAAATCTAGGCATCTCTAGTATCTCTTCGATATTCTAGGCATAGAACACTTCTGCTTTCTGTCATGAAACAGCCTTAGGATGATTGCTGCAGTCTCTTCTATGGCCTTGCTAGTTACCTCTGCAGACAAGTCAACAAAACTGTAAGAAACAGATGAAATGTCGAAACTAATCAAACCGCCAAATCACCCCGTAAATATCAATCAAATTCGAGAAAGTGGGATGACATATGGCTTACCGATAACCGGCCAACTGGGATTTTGCGAAAAAGTTCTACCCGCAAACTCCAGCTCTTTCCTCACATAATCCATCTCGGAGTACGATGTCCTCTCGTCCGCACCCAAACCCAAACTCTTAGCTCTAGATCGTCTTATAGACTGCAAGACAACGGGATTTATAGTCAACGCAAACACCTTATCAGGATCAATCTCGAACAAAGTTCTAGGCAACGGTACACCCATCACAATCGGAACATTTGCCACTTTATATCCCTTTTGTGCTAAGTAAATCGATAAAGGAGTCTTTCCTGTTCTCGAGACACCAGTGAGTACAACATCAGCCTTATGCAAGTTTTGGGGAAGAGCCCCGTCATCCTGCTTGATAGTAAACTCGATCGCTTCAATCCTACGAAAGTAGTCTTCATTTAGAGAGGTTTGGCCTCCGGCTCCTCGAGGTAAACCGGAGGGTGAGACACCAAGATGAGACGAGATGGCCTCGGTTATTGGTCCTAGGGCGTCGAAGGATTGTACGGCCCAAAGGTTGCAGGCTTTTTTTGCGGATTCAGCCATTGATGGGTCAGCGAGGGTGTAGACTAGCATTGCCCCTTCTTTTGCTGCTTGTTTCACGATTTCTATGAGTCGTTCTATCTCGTCTATCTGTGGTTCGACAACAAGCAATGTAATAAGATTCCTATGGAAAAGTAATCAATCATTTTACACATAAGAATGCAATCAGTAGCATTGCAGCTGTAAGTTCCTGTCTATGGCGAGGTAAACAGCTAAAAGTGAATCGGAGGTACAACGTTAAACCATAGTTTGAAAACCAAGGGAACGGTGGAGAACCGTGCTAAAACACGGGACTTCAGTAATATATCATAATTTTTCAGATTACGCAGATCCGATTCAGCTGATAAATAACGGATTTTACAGTAGAGAAAAGGAGCATCCACGAAACAAGCGCATACGACCCAAATCGGATTCAGTTGATCAAATGACAGGAATAACAGCAAAAAAAAAACGGACCCGTTACTTCCATCAAACAAGCACACATGCTAGTCCATCTCTTGAAGTGTACTTGCATCACTTAGAGATAAAGGCCCATTAATGTCTAAAGCTGGAAATTTTAAGCACAAGTACAACTACATTGACTGTTTAAGCATCAAAACCCCATCTTATCCGAATTCAGGAGCCCCACTTTCGGGCTGATGTTTGTCGTATGGACAGTAAACATCGCTACCCCGTAGTCCCATGCAAGTGTTCATTCCGTCTTTCATAAATCATAACATTGGACATGGTTGTTAGTGTAGTACCCAGAAGAGACAGGAGGACGAGATGACATGATTTTTTGCTCCACTGTCGAACTAATGAACATTCACATCATCTGTAAGTTTGTAACAAAGCCTCACTCACTCACTCGGTTCTAGACATTTTCATATACAGCAAAACGACTAGATCAGTCGAAAACATATCAGCGACCAGATTGTTCTCCATCATATAAAACACGGTTTCACTGAAAAAATCGACCATTCACACATTGTACCACACACCGTCCAATTAGTAATAACAGGAGTAGGCCCCTTTGTTTATATTGTTCAAATCAACTGCTTACCTTTCTGCTAAAAGATGCTGAATTGAATTAAACAATAGGCTTAATGCAACTTAACTTAAGGACGCTGAACTAAATTAAAATGAAACTATTTGGGCTATACTAAATTGCAACTTAAGTTAATTTACTGATAAATTAAAATTAACAAGGTTAAACTTAACTATATTGGACAAGGATACGTACCCCAGAGAATAAGTGGGTATTAACGGGGCAGCCACGGTCAACTAAGCAGTGACCGAACTGACCTAACGCCGCACTAACGGAGTGTTCAGCCGTCCATCCTGTTCCGTCAGAAACCATGTATATCGCCTTACCCACGTCATATTCTCCGTCAGTGGAATACGACGTCGTATCCGGGTCAGCGGTTAGTAGCGAGTTAGGAGAGGCTGCTTGGGTCGATTGTGGGCCAGGTTTGGTAATTCGGTCTAGTTTTCTGCCTGATCGTATGGACCGGGCTCTTGACCATAAGTTTAGTTTGGGGCTTGGTTTAAGTTTTCGAGGGTTAGGTTCGGTGGGTTGGGTTAGGTTAGGGTGAGGTTGGGAGGGTGGTGGTGTGGTTGGTTGGGGTTTCGGGAGGCTGAAATTTGTCGATGACAACATCTGGTTTTGTGGGCCTTTTTTCACCAATGAATTTGGAATATCAATTGAAGATTGATGACCAAGTGGAGTGGCTCCAACCAAAAGAAGCTATGATCCGTTGAAACTAAAATGATCTGATTCAAAATCATCAATAAATCGATTTTTTTTATGTGTGTCCATCGGAATACCTCTATATGGTTATCATGATAGATTAAAAGATTAACTCATACTCGTACGGAGTATTTATTATGCTTAGATTATGTTCTTTTCAACTTGTATTAGTCCAGTTCAACTTAGTTTTATTTAGTCCAGCCCAAAAGATTCATTTTGTCTCGATACTTCCACCTCAATTCAGTTCAGCTAAGTTTTGTCTACTCCGTTTCAGCCCAACAAAACATAGTTTTAAACAATATAAGTTTGATGGTTATTTTAATTAACATATTAACGCGTTAAAAAATAGTTAAGCTCGAAATAAGTTGATTACGCCTAAGATAAGTGCATAAATGAACAAGTTGGACGTGGACTGGGCTAACATGATCTCTTTGGGCCACTAACGAACACGCATGTTAACTAGTTTGGGATGGATTCGCTGGTCCGACATGTTTGATCCACTGGGTCATCATCACTCATCGCATCATGTCTTGGATGAATAACTATGTTAACCTTATAACTTTAGAAAACGTGGAACTTGTTGCTCCCTCCATTCTACTCCGTATACGAGTAGAATCCATTCTACTCCGTATAAAAATAACATTATTTTTTTATACGAGTAGGTCTACTAAGAGACGATCGTTCATTAAATTTAGTGATAAATCAATTGCAAATAAAGGTAACAGTGATACCAAATCTAATAAAAATAGGTACGCTTAACCTAAAAGAGTATACAAATATAAAAGGGGTACACTTGTTATAAAAAACGGTACAAAACAAAGTTGTCATTCAGAGGTACACATAATCATAAAATAGGTACGAATAAGAAATAAAATGATACTGACAAATGATCTCTCAAGTTATGGCGATACTGTCTCTCCCTAAACTTTGTGCTTGTGTGTTTAAATCATCTAATCGAGTCTATTATGAATATTCAATTTTTATACTCCGTAACTATTAGTAATACTCCCTCTGTCCCTTAAAAGTTGTCTCATAAACTATAGCACACAAGTTAAGGAAATTTAATGGTGATCGAAAAGGTGTAATGATGACCCCCTTCATAATGGTGACTCATCAAGATTAATGGATAAATTAAATAAGGGCATTATTAGTAAATATTTTAATTTAGTAGGAACGAAATTGTAAAAAGGGTAAACTAAAAAGTAAAGTGGGGAAATGAGACAACCTTTAAGAAATTGTCGAAAAAAGAATAGAAGACAATGTTTAAGGGATGGGGGAGGATGTAATTAGAGATATAAACAAAAGAAAACCAGCATCGACGTACGTGAATAAAGTAAACGTATGCAAATTGATAGAAGGAAGGGAGAGAGTATTAAAATTACCATAATGCCGTTTCACCGGAGATTTAACTACTCTAGGGTGAGTATGGTAAGTAGCAAGCCAATTTTATTTTCCTTTCTAAAAACTCGAAATAAACAGGAATCGAGCTGGGCCTAGAGGAGGATATGCAATGTAATTAAGAGATAATATGATTGTAGATGCTCGATCATAATAATGCGTGCTGGTATGTACATGTGGATGTGGTTCAATCATTGTCTTAGTTATGAGTAAACAAGGAAGAGTGGACTAGCAGATGGAGAAAGGTGAGCTATCCCAAAGCATGCAGCGCATTCGCTAGTTACATGTTCCTAGCCAAAGTAAACAACATGTTCGTATATAGGAGTATTTCTCTGGCTAACTACTTACCACTCCCTATCATATTTGGCACCAATTCTGCGGGCTACATACGCCCGCGTTTGATAATATATATACACACACATACGAGGGTACGAATTACAGGTAATAAGATTAGATTACCTAATTAGTACTCCCTCCACTTCACAATGATTTAACATCTTGCTATAGTAGCTATACATTGGGCATGCATTACCAATGTACGATACTGTTGAGATTAATATACTTATATTTTAACAAAAGAATACATAGAAATAAACGATACGAGTATTTGTTTAATAGTAAAGGGAGGATTGCACTTTTATATATATATATATCTATATATATATATATATCATCCATTTGGCCAATTTCCCACCATATATAAGGTGATGAAGATGAATACATCTCTCTATAATTCTATAATAATATAATCATGCATATACTATAGGGTTTTTACTTTTACCCCTGATCTACTCCTTACGTACACTAGTAATACATCATATATGTATGTGGCTATGTCTATCTAATTCTTTGCCCTAATATATATAGGTACTATTAATTATGAATAATTAGAAGCCCTAATAATAACCAAGTTTTTAATACTAATAATGAATAAATAAATAAATAAAAATACTTCATCCGTCCCAATGAATTCTTTGCTTATTTCAGGTTGGGACGTCTCAATGAATTCTTTGTCTTTTTATGGCTTCCCATTGGTGCCAAAATCAAAGGCAAAGAATTCATCGGGACGGAGAAAGTAATTAGGTAGCTAGCCACATGTAAGGAAACGCGGGAGACCAATCTTGTAACCAAGTTTGGTAACATCATCTTGAACTTGTTGTCTAAATTCTCTAAAACTAAACTTCTTATAAAGAAGGGGTGGATCATTGAAGCTTTGTATAACCGCGTCATACGATGGACACAAGAAATATGCCACCGAAAGTCTCTCTACTTTCTCATTTGCCACCACTCTATGCTCCACACTTTTATATACTCCATTGCTCCATGCCTATAATTCCATTCATTCAAATTCAAACTATTAATATATGCCATTTTAATTAATTGATTACATATCCATATTTTGTATTCATATGATGAACCAATGTAATACTCCATCTACTCTAATCATTTGTTCATCTTTAATTATATATATACCCATTACAAATTAAGAATAAAACAACAAGTAAATACCGAGCAAATGGTTGATAGTTTTAATACGCAGATAATCAAGTATAATTGATCTGTGTTGGAAGAAGTTTGATGAGTCACGACTCACGAGTCTTTTAATTAATATATATGGGGTCGAGGCTAGGGTTTAGATTTTGGTATCCAATATTTTTTTTTTTGCTTCCAAAAAATAAAATCAAGTTTAGTGGTTAAGACATAGATATTATAAATAATACTCGTATGTACTAAGCTCGAATCTCGCATCTCTTCTATTGTAATACAAATAAATGCACGTTTATCTGAACAAAATATGAAATTAATTTAGAATTTAGAGAGTAATGTTTATAGACATTGTCTATTCTTGAAAATGAACACATAAAATTTAGAGATTAATGTGATCAAGTTCAACATTTCAACTATAATCAAGTAAAAAATTGAGTTTTTTAAAATGAAGTTATATTTCCTAGAACATACATAGGGAGTAGAATCTTAAGGTTAAAAAGTAGGTAGGTCATTGATTTGGGACGACATTAGGTATACATGGAAATATGGAATAGTAGGCGTAATAAATAATAACCTGAAGTAAGTCACCGATGTTGACTATTAGAGCCTCGGGATTAGGCTTAACCTCAATCCATTTCCCATCTTTAACTAATTGTAATCCTCCGACTTGATCTTGATACAAAATTGTAAGGAAATCACTGTCGGTGTGTGGCATCAAACCGAAGACATCCGAATAGTTAGGGCATGGAGGATATCTATTCATTCTTAGGTAACAAGTGCTTGGTAAACATATCTCTTTTAGAGATGATGATCCCTCCTGACCTAAATTTTCCGCTAAGATGTCAGCTAGTTTATCTGCTAATTCAGACACCGTTGTAGCAAATTGTGTCACCGTTGAGCTGAAAAAGAAAAGTGATATGAAAGTAATTAATTTTTTTGGAAAACGTGTATGTAATTACCACAGTACACCGTTGTTAAAAATTTATTGAAATTACTCCGTATAAAGTAACTAAAACATTAATAACATTGCTAGTGCTTAAAAATTCTAAAATTTATATTGCGTACTTGATATTAAATCATTTAGTTCCTTTTATGACACTACAAAATAATTAAATTATTCACGGAATATTTTTCCAACTTGATGTGACATCTTAATTTCAAAGCCGGGTAGGTTTAAACAATGTGTGGCTTAATTAGGGTCAATATAATGCAAATCAGTCAGAAAAATATTAGGGTTAAAATAATTAGCCATCTCAAATTAAAAGTTTGTAGCATCTTTTATAGGATTCAAATAGATTTGTTAAATGGTCAATCGGGTTAGGGTTTGTTCAAGTCGACCTTATTTTTTCTTCCCGTATTTGTAAGAATCGGGTCGAGTTCCACAAATCATTTCAAGTTTGTACCATTTTTAGATTTGTTATCAACTTTTTATGGATATCTATTTGTATACCGCAATAAATAATACTGTAGTCCTTAAGTCAATTAATTGGATTAGACCAATCAACTCGAGTAGGATTAGCTTTTAATTTCAGGTCTAGATCTATCAAACATCACGTGATCTTGGCTGAAGCAAGCTTGTCTTGTCAGAAGAGCCCTCCAAGGCTCCAATGTATGGGGTTGTGCCGTGTACGTGTCTTGCATGTGGCAACATGAGTAAGATATTAAACTCATGCATGCAATTCCACTTACGTAAACACTTTTCAGAGCACGCAATTTCAGCATGATGAGTCAATTTTATGCTACAAATGTCATCGAAATTGTGTTGTTTCACCAACCAAATATGATCTCAATTTTATTGGACACAAAAGTATTGGCCACATTCAAGATATGTCGCTTGAGAAAAAAATCAATTAGTTGACATGAGTTAAGATAATTGTCTAGAAAACTCATTTACTTGACCTAAAATCATTAATTTCAATTCACATTTTAACAAGTTTATTTAAGTTAAATAGCGTAACCATTGTAACCACGCTAGTAATTACTCTAACTGAACTCTACATATAAGGCTGAGCAACTAAATTAGTGAAGGTCTACTCCAAACTTAAAAAAAAAGGATCAAATTTATTGATTTTTGTCACCTAAAATTTCGTAGCTATTAGATTTTAACATAAATATAAAAGCAACATAGAAAAATCGTCATTCGAAATTTAATTCTAAATTTGGTCATTAATTATAAGACGATATATAGACGATATATATGGGTGCATGTAGAAGGAACCCTAAGCAAATTAAGGTTATTGAAGTACCACGTTCTTATTGTTATGACCGAAATCAGAAAGCAAAGTAACGATTGTGTTTGTGTGATGCTTAGCACTAACAACATGTGAATAGTCGCTACCTTACTTACGTCCTTTCAGCCAACATCCATGTGAAGTTGTGATCGTATACATACCGCCACCCCAAAACATAATTACATGTTACTATATCTATGTATTATGTTGAATTGGTCAAACACATCATTCCTTAATTATTTATGTCTTGCATTATAATTAAGGAAATTTTAATATGAATAATCCAAACTATGAGTGTCATTCTTATATTACTCTCAAGTAACGTTTAACCCAAAAAAATCCAAACTTTACACTCATTTAACTTTCTTCAACCCTTTCTTATATTGACTGGGTATTACCGGTTGATTATTACCGGTTGAAACTTAGAAAGTTCCTCCTTCACCCTCATCTTCATCTCCTTCAAAAGAACCTATTTTACCCTCATCTGCACTCTCCAATTTTTCATCCCTCTCTTATTGATTATTATTATTCCTTCATCCTCATCATAATCCCAATCTACCAGATGGATCTCGAGAAATTGCACTATCCAATACCCATTTGGGTCAACAAAATACCAGGAAACCCACGTTTTCTTGAAACATATAATCATGAATTTCACTTCTGGGTTGTCAATTTGTTGGAAATAATCAATCCTGGGATTGCATCAAGTTTTTCCGAAATCGAACAATGCATTGTTAGTGTCAACTATTCTGTTATTAAATCAATCGAGAGAGGCGGAGATGAGCACCGATCACGGTGACTGCTGATGGGTTGTCGCCGGCGACTGGAGGAGGTCTGGCGAGTGAGGTGGTGGGTGGCGCGGTCGTTCTGGCTACGTTGCTGGAGGGCTGACCACAAGATGGTGGGGCTACTGGTGGTGCGTTGCCGGTGGATATGGTGACAGGCGCACCTCCGTTCTGGGCAGAGGAGCTTCCGTGAAATTAATAGAGATGTTGATTGATGAATTTGTTATGAATTGAATTGAGTGAGGGGAATTGGTGAAGAAGAGGAGTGTTAATGGGAAGATGAAGGTTTTTAATGGTGATTATGGAGATAAGAGATTAGTGGAGGATTGAAATTGATAAATGGTAATGGTGAGGATGATGAGTGGAATACTGGAATTGATGGTCATTAGTTCAAGCTTCGGGAAATAATGACGATCCGATTTTGGAAGATTAGTTATCGATGAAAATGGCGGAGGTCCGTAATGTCAAATTGTAGATGAAAATGGTGCTTTCTGGTGAGAAGTCATGAATATGGATGAAGGAAAACGAAGTTCTGCATTTTGTTTTAAACCAGTGCTTTTGAGTAAGTTAATGGGTGAAAGGGAAAGGAAGTGAAGCATTAACCGGTGCTCTAGGTAACCAGTCAGTTAGAGCAAAAGGGTAACAATCAAGGCAAAGTTTGGATTTTTTTGAGTTAAAAGTTACTTCAGAGTAATATAGGAAGGTGACCCATAGTTTGGATTATTCTTATTAAATTTTCCTATAATTAATTGACTAATTACAAACGTCTCCACTCGTATTCATTAATTACTGGAGTATATGAAACAGCAGTAAACAATTTTTTTGTACAAAAAAATAATTTATTTACTCGTATTATAATAAATGTGAGAGATATTTTGTAGAAATGCATTGTTTCGTATAGGATCGTTTTATCGAATACTTTTCTAGACAAATATTATCCTACTCTTTAAGCTTTCAATAAACTGATTAAATTATACTAGTGTTCTGCCTTACTGAGTAATGTAGTGAAAATGTTTAACCTAAGAGTTAAATTTGGTACTCTAAATAATACTCGTAGGCCGGTTTCAGATTGGAATCTCAATGCTTAACTTCATGTTACTATAATTAACTAGTCTTACATTGAATTGGTCAAACAAATCATGCATTATCCAGTAATTATATCTTGGATTATTATTATCCGCAACGTAACATGTGCACTCTTTTAAATTAATAGTATTCCGTAAAATAATTAAAAGTGCTCTTACTTAATGTCTTAACTTGATGTTACTATAATTATATTACTCCTAATTATTTTCATTGAACTAATAATGTCCTTAAATTAGAGGACCTAAAAGTCGTCATGTTTCAATCTGATATTAATCATATGACACATGTTCCCTAGATTATGGACAAAAATAAGGTTTAGTGAGAGAAGCATGAGAAATAGTCAACAGGACGACATATTGCGTATAAACATATTAAGGGCAATAACAATGTTTACGATTTCATACTAAACTTTTTTATTGACCCATCAGTCCACATTATTACTTATGAAACTTCTTAATTTTTCTCAATGATAAAAGTTTCATATTTTCTATGTGGTCCCCCTCTTTTCTCTCTTTTTATGACATGAAACTGATTTTATGTAAGGAGTTCCCTATTGTGAAGAACAATGGATAAAGAGCTCTTTAGAGGTTATGAAACTCATTACTTTCTAATGCCATAACATAATACATATACTCGTAGTAATTATATAAAGTGCTAATTAGTTTGATTGTCTTAACTACTTCAACTATACCACCTTTCATATTGACTTCTGACTTCTTTGCCCGACCACCTTCCCACTATTGTCCATTAATTAATGTGTCGAAGTGCTTTAATTTTTATAAGGAGTATTAGAGCAACCACAATGAGTAGTTCTTACCTTTGAGATTGTCAAACAAACTTTATTTGATAAAGTTTGTCCATTGTGGGCAAAAGTTCTTACTATTTTTAAGAAATTGAGTTCTTATTTAAGAACCAAGTTCTTACTTAAAACAATAAAGGTAGACCAATCAAATAATTTTGTTTATTTTAATCTTGGGCGAGAAAAAGGCATCCAAGAACTTTATGCAAGGTTCTTCATTGGGGTATAAAGTTCTTATATTTAGGATATACTCCTTCCGTTTCATTAAAAGCTTTCACTTTTCTTTTTTTGTAAATTTCTTTGATAGTTTCCACTTTCTTTTTTGGTATAATTTTTTCTCTCTTACCTAGTGGCCCACCTACTTTACACCCTCTCTACTTTTGAATATTTTATTATTATCCTTAAAAAATGTGTCTCTTTTTAGGTGAAATCTTTCAATGAAACGGAGAGAGTAGTATAAAATGAGGTGGCATATGAAAGAACTTTATATGGGTTCTTCCATTGTGGTTGCTCTTAGTTGCTCAGTTTTAAGCAATGGGTTAATTTAGTTAATCTAAATTTTTTCAATTAAACTACTCCCTTCATTCAAATTCACTTGTCACATTTCATTTTTTGACACTATTCACATTTAAGGGGAATCTTCGATATTCTCGACAATCTATAAGTGAGAATATAGTCATGTGAGATTTTGTTTGATTCGTCTTTATGAGCACATTAAGAATATCAAATTTTTATAATTTTTGTTAATGTAAAATGAAAGATATCGCTAGTGTAAAACACGTCTCGGCAAATGTGTCAAAATGAAATGTGACAAGTGGATTTGAATGGAGGGATTACATTATTAACATGCCTTGGCATAATACATCTTACAAAAATCGATGCTTACTTTGGATCCGTCTCCAAAGGTTAGAATACATAAAATATACTACGGAGTAGTATATATTTGCTTTTTGCACATGAATTTAGTTATTGGACTTGTGCACGTGACTTTTAGGTATAAAGTTACTCATTTACCCTTTGAATAGCTAGACAAAATTTTCTAGGTCTAGTTTTTAGCAAACAATTGTGCGAAACAATTGTAGAAATGTATACAAATGAATGAAATCGACCAAAATGGAATATGAAACAAACCAAAATTAAAGGGGAAATGATAAACAGTAACTCTCATGTGAGACCGTCTCACGGTAATTTTATCGTGAGACCTCTCACATAAGGGGTAGTTACAAATTTAGTAACCAGACGTCTCACGATAAATTATCGTGAGACGGTTTTATACAAGTTTTTGTGAATGATAAATATATAAGAAACTAAAAGAGAAGATAAATTTTTAAAACATGTAATCGTATTAATTTGCATTGATTTATAAGTACTTATAGTCACCATTTACTAAATTAATACTATACCCTATTAAAAAAATATTAAATGATTAAATATACTCCATAATTCTTAGAACTAGTTTCTTTTACCCATATTAATCATGGAGTACTTCATGGAGGAAAGAAGTTACTATTATTATTCTTTAAAACCGACACACAATAATCATAGCATCATTGCCCTAATTTATGTTGTATTCTTGTTCAACGGTTCGAGACCATTTAACAATGACCACGTGGATGGGCTATATTTTCTTTTTCTTTTTTTTAAGAAAAGGGAGCTCTTATAATAAATCAATCTCCACCAATTCGATAATGACTTGCAAAAAATTAGAGCGGATGGGCTATATTCGAACTCCAAAATGTCTCCAACTCCAAAATTTCAACGAAGCTAAATTTTTTTTAACCAAACCAACTTTAATGTTATGTTTCAAAATCCACATGCAACAGCTAATTGATCAACTATAAAAGTTAGTATTAGGGTTTATATTTATAGTTTTTGGGTTTAAGTTTCACACACAAAAAGTTATATAGATGTATTAATAATTTTCTTTGAGTTATATATGAAAGTAAATACTCCAATATTTTAGACAGACATTTAAAGTGAACTTCATGGGTGAAGCCTAGTGGTTAAAACATCGTCACGTTCATTTGTAAGTATTTAAGTAAACGCAAACAGATGAATGAAATAGAGGGAATACTATACAGTAATCGATTGAAACGAATTGATGAGTACTTTTTATATCAAATGTATACACATAAGAAAACAATTTTCATGACGAATCTAATAAAAAACGAGTAACTCTTATAATTTTTTCAAAGTGCATTTTTATATAATTGAAAGTCAAAGACTTATCTCGTTAAACGAAAACTATTTATATAAAAAAATCGGAGGGAGTACATGGTCCACTTGATCACTATATAAACCGTATATTTACATGGTAACTCAGTTAGCATATACACCTATTTAATTAACTTTTTGAATAATAAAATGGTGTACCATCATACAGAAGAGCAATTACAAGTAAGTTCAGGAATCAATTTTACGTGTGAGACGATTCTAAGTGACGATTTAAAAGCGTACCTGAGATTGGTGACATGGTGAGTCTTACAACTAGAAATATCAGTCAAGGGAATGTGGAAAGCCTCGGACCAAGAAAGTTGGGTAAGACACTTGGCAGAAGGTGTACCCCAACGATATGTACCAGGAGACAGTCTCATGTTCATACAATGGTTACTCATTTTCTTCTTAAATGGCTCCCTAAACACCTTCGTTTGCTCTCTACTCATCTCCTCTAATACACGATTCGATATCCCGTGGTTCACCACTTGAAAAAATCCCCATTCCTTCGATGCCTTCACCATTTCTCTCTTACACCTTCTTCGACCTTCCTCGCTTCCACCCACCAGTTGTCCTAAGTCCACCAACGGTAGAGCTTTTGATTCTATCGCTGTGGTCTGGACCACGTGGTGGGTGTCATTGCTTTTAAGGTTGATGAATAGGTTCTTATATGCCTCTTCAAAAGGTGGCTCGGAATCATTTAGATTAATATCCATGATTATCTGGTATAAATGTTTCAAACAAAAATAACCAAATACATAAGAATATTATTTCATTAATTTGAGGAATGAGATATAATAATGAAGTATTTTTCAAAATCACATGACAAATTAATGGACACTTTCCTTCTACTATTATAGTACCAAGTATTTCATTTGAAAAACAACAAGAATCATAAGAATATTTCATTTAAAAAAGTGAAACATATTAGAAAACTACATAAGAAATAAACCGGCGATACTTACATCCATTCGTTTACTTTTTGATTAAAATATGTCGCACAAAGAATGAACGAGACGGAAATATATTCTATAAGAATGCAATATAAGAAAAGTTGACCGAATCAATCTTAAGAATATCTCAACATTTTATGAGATAAAATGAAATGTTTTCAAAATCACATAAACTAACACTTACCTTGCTCTATAAGTTTTCTCAAAAAAAAAGCAATAGAAGAAATTGATAAGATTATGGGAATATTATGGAATTTTAAGGTCATGTTGAGACTATATATAGTGGGAACCTAGAGTATATACTCAATAATTAATTTAATTTAAATAAAATAAAATAAATGTAGGTAGAGTATCTTGCGGGCCAAGGTCAATAAAAAAAGAGCAAATATATATGGGCCTAACAAATGAGCCGTATAATAAAATATGTAGGCCGACTTGTAAAAATTTAAATTATTTTATGTTGGCGGTCCAACTAATTATCCAACCTAGGATATCGAATAGTTTGAGAGACAGTCCCAACAACCGTCCATATATTCATGTCACATTCTCACCTCTCCTCCATTACGCGACTGCAACACGTTTACGCCTAATTAATAATTATGCGCACACATTCTCGTTTAATACGGTTATATTCATCCTAATCTTATAACGGAGAGATAAACCGTTGTTATACTCGAGAGATTGTTATACCCGTTGTAATAGAGATAAACCGAATTATAGGTCAGTCAAATAAGTGTTTATTAGAGTATAACTTTTTACAAGTGTTTATAGTAATGAGATATGGGTCATGATGTTTGGTATATAACCAGATTTAAGATAAACAAATTCGTTAAATAATTACAAATGACCTATTGAAATACGTACAGTTCTCTGTATATTGACTATTGAGCTCCCGCCTCCCATATGCTATTTTGCATTATTATTATTATTATTATTATTATTATTACTACGTAACTCACCAACACCCCCTTGTCATTCACATTTTCCCATAATAACATATTTGCCTCAGTTTATTCGAATATTTAAACGTATAATCCTCTAATGCTTTCTTCTTGTTCTACCTAAAACCCTAAAAACATTATACTCATCCCTTTAAGCATGCATATGTGCAAGGTCGATTGATTCTCCATCCATCCAACCTCTAATAATATCTTAGAACTTTAGCTAGCTATTACTAGTACTTTCAAGTTAGATAATTTTTTCAGAATCATATTTTTATTATTGGAGTTACGCATACATATGTCGTTCTATGTTTTTTTGGAGTTATGTATGAACATGTTTTTTATTTTCTTAATATATGTTGATGAAGTAATTTTTGCTATTTTATGTTCGATTTTAGTTATTTTTCTTTATTAGAAAAAAATTAGCTACTTGATTTTTTTTAAAACAAAGGTCATAACGGTATTTCAAACAAAATCCCTTGAATTAGATTAGTTCAAACAGACAACATGCATATGAGAAATCAAGTGATGGAAAACGTGAGTTCCCTTAGAGCAATAGCAATAGAAGAACTCTGGTAGACACCCGCATTTTGCCTGCTAGTGTCTATAGCAGCTTTCGACAAAACACTCGATGATGATCGGACGTAAACGTGCTTTAATGCGCTCGAATATGGGCTTGAAATCAATAGTATCTGGCATGGACTTTTAACGGAGTACAAATCTCACAAAACCGATCTCAAATTCAGGCCCAGTGGGTCGTTTCCAATAAAATATGACTAATTTGGATCAAAACTGACACCGGAAATAAAATCGTCTTTTAGCGACCGGGTCAAAACCCGGTCAAAGACGAATCCGATGCAAAAAAATCAGCCACATTCACTTCTAGAATCTAGCCTCAACTACCAAATCCCATTCAAAAAAGTCAACAAATCTTTCCCTAAATGCACACCTTCCGTTTTGACACACTCGATCGAGTGATCAGGCCCACTCGGTCGAGTAAGGCTGTGAACCGACCAAACCGGCCTTGAACCGGGCACTCGATCGAGTGCACTTACACCACTCGATCGAGTGACCCTGAACCGGGGTTTTTCCTTATAAATACCCCATCATCACACATTCATTTGACAACGTTTTTTTAAACCTTTTTCACCACCTTTCACCTTCATATTTTCAGCCAACTTTTACCATACACACACGTACACATTCAAAGCAAACCCGAGATCAAAACTCGTAAAAGAGCGAAAGCAAAAATCGTCAAATCATCTCCCCAATCATACACACCATAACTTGTCTACATATCTCGACGCTCCCGTACCTTTGCCACTACTAGACGAGCCGTATTCCGAGACTAAAGCATGTAGGTTGAGGGTGTACCTCAAATCCCGACATCCTTTTCTCCCTTCTTCTTTTTTTCGTTTTTTTTTCTATATATATATATATATATATATATATATATATATGTATACGTATACTAATTAATCGATAATAACGATACTAATACTAACATTTTTATTTTGCACTAACATTTTAATTTTGTTACTAACATACTACATTTAAGTTTATGTATATTAACATTTTAGTTTATGTCAACTAACATCTAACATTTTCATTATTCGCATACAAACCAATATAACATTTAATTATCGTTATTTATATTTCGTTATAATATCAATACCGTGTATACTTACCAACAAAAATATTTTCAAAACGATCCGAGCAACGTCAGTTGAGGCTAAATTAATGATCGTAGGCCTTAAGGCCAAATTACGATATTAAAAGGCCGAGGACTTATGTTTGCGACGACGGTCGAGTTTTCGGGTCGAATATGTTTAATTACGAATTTCGCCTAAAGTCTATTTAATCCCTTTACAAGTCGTATTGGAGGTGGCGCCCTTTGAGGTGCGCCGCCCTAAACACTTAAGGGCGTAATAGATCGTGGAGATTCGTCGTTAAATATGTCCAACCCCATTTCTTTCCAAATATTATTCTAAAAGAATCATCGATAAATTGTACTCGCATGAAACCCGTTGACGCCGAATTAATTGTCAAGCGGTCCGAAAGGATTGATTACGACATTATGACGCGGAGGGAATCGATATTCGTTCTAGTCCGATCAAATTCTATTTTGCTAAATTCGCTCTAAATATTAGATACTGGTTCCGTAACCAAATATCGAATATGGTGAGGCTTCGAGAGTCAAGCCAATATGAATCAATTAATATTCATATTTGGCACGACTATATCTCGGTTTCAAACATAAAAATCCGAAACAACCTTCTTTTCGAAAACGAACAGTATAGTAGTTCGTACAAGGGGCACTTGATCGAGTGTCATGACCCACTCGATCAAGTGACATCCCAAAAATCTGGCAGAGGGGCCTCACGTAGGGCACTCGATCGAGTCTCTCCCATGACTCGGTCGAGTGGTCTTTATCATGCTTAAACCGTGAGCCTTCTAAATACCGTAAGCCTAGTCAAATCCTTTTTACGACTCTTGCTTACTCGTCACGTGTCAAGTCTATCTCGTACTTATCTTTCAAAAACATGCATTTCATTCTCATTCTAACCTATCTATATTATCGTTACATTTTCGCTCGCTCCGATTATTATTTTATCGCTCGTTGTAATGTAATTAAGTTTCGGGTTGTATTCCGCCCGTGTAATTTGTAATTTATTTACGAGTTTTCTATTTTCGATGTTTGCCATTTATTGCCTTAAATGAACATCACATGCTAAATCATTTTGACGTGAATCAAGATGCATTAAAATGACGTAGCAACCCATTCAATTTTTATATCTCATAAAACGTTGTTTGCATAACATTCCATCGAATCACTAGCGCGCGAATTAAAAATCCGAACGATATCTTAGTAGAAGCCGCTATGTGCGGGTGGGGTTGGGTGTCCTTTGTGGGCTTCCCAACACGTACCTTCACCCCTTACTCAGAACCTCGGTTTCCGGATGCCCGAAACCGTTGGCGCACGAGAGTCATTCGATATACGATACCCGAAAACTCGGCATCTGTATCGTAATGCAAAGGGACAAACCCCACAAGCTCTAATATCGAAGTGGACCGTACTTTGTGCACGACCCACCAAAATATAAAGTGGGTTCGAACGGGCCCAAACTCCACAAAGTTCGGTGGCTACTCCAACTTCGATTTAAATTTCAACCCGAGAACCATCTAACATGGGAAACAATTCACCCCCAAACCCGCGCGTGGCCGCGTCGAGGTGGACCTATGTCATGTCTACAATTTGGCGACTCCGCTGGGGAAGACTGATGTGTAACTTACCATCGGGATCCTCAGGGTGAGACTCGAGGATAAATCGTTCGATTAGTACAATACGCGCTTTAGTTTTACGGTTCGTGCATAACCCCATTTTTACCCAGGCCGGTACTGGCGACCGACGTCCCACTATACCGTGATATATTCCAAATTGAATATGTCAAGGTGTCCATGGCTAATTCGTATGGGTTTCGCGGCATGTTCTAAGATCAACTCGACTTAGGAAGTCCGTCCCGATTCTCAAAAAGGCCATGCACACTGGTATAGATCCTATTTTGACCGACCGAGACTTAGTGTAAAGCATACATGTTGTCGTCATAATGCTTGCGTGACTATGTGCTACTTGGTTTCCGTGTCGTTTTCAAAAATCATCATCTCCAAAAAATGCATCTTTTCAAAAATATTCAATTTTAAAAAAATCGGAATGGTGCCAATATTTAGACTTACGATTTGACTCAAAATAAGCCTATTTTCTAGCCGACATGCTGCCCATTTCAATATTCGAATTTCCGATCCTCATTCAATTTTCGAAATTTCAAAATTCCATTTCGATTTTTCAAATCTTCAAAATTCCATTTCAATTTTCAAATCTTCGAGATTCCATTTCGATTTTCAAATCTTCGAGATTCTATTTCAATTTTCAAATCTTCGAGATTCCATTTCGATTTTCAAATCTTCGAGATTCCATTTCAGTTTTCAAATATTCGAGATGCCGTTTTCGATTTTCAAATCTTCGGGATCCCATTTTCGAGTTTTCAAATTTTTGGAAATTAATTTTTGATATTCAAATTTTCAAAATTCCAAATATTCAACTTTTCAAAAACCCGGTCCTGTCGGCATGCTGCCAATTTCAAAAGACGGGACCGTCTCCCAAATTTTCAAAACGCGAAATTACTCGCAACCATTCTAACATTTCAAAATGCCCGGTCCTATTGGCCCACTACCAATTTCGGGACCGTTCTCTCAATTTTCAAAATTCAATTCTTTTCCAAAAAAAACCTTCCTTATTATAGGACCTACCATTATCCGTGTGTCGGGTCTTTTCATAATTTGTCGAAGGTCTATAGCGTCAAAACTCCGTCGATCATACATCACGGGTTTCTTCCCCATCCTAGTCCGCCTTTTTCTAAAGGCATAACCGACGAACACGAGTCATACACTCGTAAATGGAAGGTTCGTCCAAACACTCGAGTTCTAATTAGAAAGTCTCACGCGACCTTTCCCTCTAGCAGAACGGTCCCCACGACCTTTCCTAAGGGAATTTCGCCCGTCTTTCAATCCGTTAGTCGAGTCGTCTCAATTATAGAACTCTTTAACTTAAGGGTCTACCCTAATCACAGAGCCATCCTTTTTCAAGTCAAGTCAAGAGTCTCTAGCGTCGAAGCTTTGCCGATCTCACATAGCAAGTTTCTTCCCTTACCCCGTCTGCCTTTCCTCGAAGCCGAGTCAACCTTTTACAAGGCATAGCCATATAAAAAAAGGTTCGTGATCCTTACATCGTGATCCTTACATCTAAGGGTCACTCGTTTGACACTCGAGTCTTAAGAAAGTCTTCAATCCCACTCGGAGGCTACCCTTCAGCAGAGTGATCAATCAGGGTTGCTCTAAGGGTCATGTCTTACACGTGTTGTCTCACGTACCCCACTTTTGAGTCACTCAGATGCCACACCATCTGAGTCCTATCAGAGTCTTTAATCTCACTTGGGGGCTGTTCTCCTTCTGAGCATTCGACCACAGTCACCTTAAGGGGTACCTTATATGTTCATCATACACCGGCGTCCTTATGATGCTTTCTTGGAGTCGTACATATGCTACGAACACTCAAGTCTCCTAAAGGTTTAGGTCACCACGGTTGGTCCGAACACGTGACGCGGTCAAACACGGTCGCCCCATTTTCGGACTCACCCTCGTGCAGCTTGAGTCTCATCGTCGAGTCCAAGTCAAGGTCGTTACCTTGTCTAGGTCAACGTTTGAGTATTCCGGTTCAGGAGTCTTTGTCGACCCGTCACCCCGGGCCATGTCTAGTTTGACTGCCTCTCTTGCATTTGCGCAAAGTCGAGTTTAGGCGAGTCGTGGCATCTGTCGTTTTCTCCAATCAAGGACCTTACCAAAAAGAACATATACCAACCAAGCATCCAAAAGTCTGGATTTGATTCAAGTCTAAGTCTGAGTACGAGTCTAGGATACCCTACATCCTCATCCCTAGGTCAGAGTCAGAGTCAACTGTTTTCTGTCCTCTTTTCCAAATTCAATAAAATCAGCTTTTCTATTTCTCATATATGCTTTTGTAGACACCCACATTTTGACCGCTAGGTGTCTATAGTAGTTCCCGCCAAACACCCGATGATGATAGGACGTAAACGTGCTTTGATAAACTCGGATATGGGCTTGTAATTATGGACATTTGGTTTAGACATTTTAAGGAGTACAAATCTCACAAAACCAACCTCAAATCCAGGCCCAGTGGGTCGTTTCGAGTCAAATGACACTAATTTGGGTCGAAACAGTCACCAAGGGTAAAACCGTCTTTTAGCGACCGAGTCAAAACCCGGTCAAAGATACTTCCCGAGGCATAAACTGCCGTGTCACCCCACCAATCCGGATTGAATTCAAATACTACAAAAATCAGCCATGCAAAATAATAAACAATTCCGTTCAAGGTAGAATTCGATCTCAAGTAGGAATTCTATCCGGAAACCGATTCAGACATTGACCGAGTACCAAATACTCGGCCAATACACCTTCAAACCAGCCGGTTTTCCTCTTTCTTCTTGGCCAAGAAAGCGGAATTCTTATTTCCCTCAAACTCCTATGTTTCCTATCCTAGGCGGTATTCAAACTCTCCTAAACCAAGGTCGGAAACTCCCTATAAATAGGACCTCCCGTTCAACACAAAAGAGACATCAATGACAACGATTTTCCAGCCAATATACACGGCTTTTACACATCCATCATCCGGTTTACATACAACCCGATAGTTAGCAAATCCCGACACCTTTCCGAAGTCTCGAAATACCGACGAAGCCGGCCAAACCCGACGTCCCAAACCACCCAAACCGATACACCCTAACTCAACCTCATTATCTCGACGCTCCCAAGTTTAAGCCACTTTCCGACGAGCCTTATCCCGAGAAAACAAAGCATGTAGGTTGAGGGTGTTTCAAATCCCGTTTTTCTTCCTTTCACAATTTTTTGTCACAATTTTTTTGTCACGATTTTTTGTCACATTTTTTTTTGTCACGATTTTTTGTCACAATTTTTTGTCACAATTTTTTTTGTCACAATTTATCTGTCACAATTTTTTTTTACGATTTTTTTTTCTGTCACAAATTTTTTTGTCACAATTTTTCGTTCAATTTCTGTTTTTTTTCCAAAACAATTTTCAAAACGCTTTTTTACTTTTTCCAAAATCATTCTAACTATTTGATAGCGATTTCATAATCGAATATCGAATACGACGGATATCGAAAATATGAATCGGGTATAAATTAATCCATATTTGTACGCGATTTATAAAAATTAACGATTTTCGACAAAGCAAAAAAAACCGAACAGACCGCCACGCGAGTCGCGCGCCTGTCAGGCGACTCGCGCGGTGGCCTGGTTGGCCGGGTCCTCTTTTTTTCGTTTCCTCGCTTTTCTATTTTTTTTATTCTCTTCGAGTCTTACATAAAAAGCGACTTTCGCGACATATTTCGATAAATACCTTTTTTTTTACCTCGGTCAACGCGTGCTAATCCATCACGTGACATAAATCTTTTCAAAAATCATGCATATTATTCATTTACATCTTTATTCGATTTATTCAACCGTTACTAACTCGTTTGCTCCTTCTTTGTAGCGATTTATTTTTATCGTTTGTTTTATTAGACTAAAACGAACTCACATGCTAAAATAACTTTGACGTTATTAGTTCAACATGCATTAAACGACTCAGCAACCCATTTATTTTTCCTCACATGTCTTAGGAAAATAATCTCTGCATATCATTCAATCGTCGAACTAACGCGTGTACACAAAACCGAACGATATCTTAGTAAAGGCCGCTAAGTGCGGGCGGGGTTGGGTGTTCTCGTTGAACTTCCCAACACGTACCCTCACCCCTTACTCAGAACCATGGTTTCCGGATGTCCGAATCCATTGGCAACGAGAGTCATTCAATATACGATTAACCGCCCAGTCGGCATCGGTATCGATATGCTAAGGGACGAACCCAATAAACTCTGACATCGGAAATGGGCCAGGCTTTAAGTATGGCCCACTACGACATAGAGTGGGTTCGAACGGTTCCGAATAACCATAAAATTCGGTGGCGACTCCTACTTCGATTTAAAATTCTATTCGATCCATCTCATATGGAAATTCTATCGCCTCCCCAAAACCCGCGCTTCGCCGCGTCGGGGTGGACCTATGTCATGTCCACAATTTGGTGACTCCGCTGGGGATTAACTGATGTGTCACTTACCATCGGCATCCTCAGGGTGAGACTCGAAAAGAAATCGTTCGATTAGTAATGTACACGTTTTAGTTCAATGGTTCATGCATAACCCCGTTCTATCCCGGGCCGGTTACTTGTGACCGACGTCCCACTATACCACGGTGCATTTCTACTTGGATGCACTAAAGACTTTGATGGCGGAACTCGTTTAGACTTTGCGGCATGTCCTAAGACCAACTCGGCTTAGGGAGTCCGTCCTCAGTACGAGAAAGCCATCGTTGTTGGTATAGACCCTATTAGACCGACCGAGACTTAGACTAAGAGCATACATGGCGTCGTTATACTGATTCTATGACTACATGCTACTTGATCCTTTTTGGTCTTTTCAAAAAACGTCATTTTCAAAAAACTCACATCTTTTCAAATCCATTCCTTTTTCAAAACCCGGAAAGCTGCCGAATTTAGGACTTAATGATTTTGACTCAAAATAGCCTATTTTTAGCCGGTATGCTGTCCAAACCCTTTAAAAAAAAAAGCCCGAAATCTCGGCCCGATAACCCTTTTCTCGGTTTTCAAAAAAATCGGGTCCTCTAATCCGACTTTGCTCGGTTTTCAAATTCAAATTCTCTTTTCAAAATCCTCTTCTTCTTAGGACTTCCCGTATTTAGCAGTGTCGGGTCTGGTCATAAGTCAGAGTCCATAGCGTCGAAACTCCGTCGATCTTATATCACGGGTTTCCACCCCATCCCAGTCCGCCTTATTTGTCAAGGCACGGCCCACCTTCGTAGGACCAACTCCTACAAAGGGAAGCCCGTTTATACACTCGAGTCCAAAGTCCGGGGAATTCTCACGTAGACCTTTCTTCGAACAGGACTAGGCCCACTTTGCCGAATCCTAAAGAAAGCCCACCGTCCACGAGTCACCCGTCTAGGTGTCTTTTCCGAGTCAACCATTTACAAGGCATAGCCTTATAACAAAAGGTTCGTGATCCTTACATCTAAGGGTCACTCGTCCGACACTCGAGTCTTAACAAAGTCTTCAGTCCCACTCGGGGGCTACCCTTCAGTAGAGTGACCAATAACAGTTGCTCTAAGGATCAGGTCTTACACGTGTTGGCTCACGTACCCCCACTTTCGAGTCACTTAGATGTTGCACCATTTGAGTCCTATCAAAGTCTTTAGTCTCACTCGGGGGCTGTCCTCCACCCGAACAGTCAACCACGGTCACCTTAAGAGGTACCCTACGTTCATCCTGCACCGGCGTCCTTATGATGCCTTCTTTGTGTCATACCTATGCTACGAATACTCGAGTCACCTAGGATTAGGTCACCACGGTTGGTCCGAGCACGTGATACGGTCAAACACGGTCGCCCCCATTTTCGGATTCATCCTTATGCAGCTCGAGTCCAATTCGCAGTCGTTACCTCGTCTAGATCAACGTTCGAGTATCCCGGCCCAAGAGTCTTTGTCGACCCGTCACCCCGGGCCGTGTCTAGTTTGACTCCCTCTCTTGCACTTGCGCAAAGCCGGGTTTAGGTGAGTCGTGGCACCCGTCTTTCTCTCCAATCAAAGACCTTACAAAAAAAAACAACCGAGCGTCCGAGTCCGGATTTGATTCGAGTCTAAGTCTGAGTCCGAGTCTAGGATGTACTATTTCTTTCAATTTCAAAGTCAAAGTCAAAGTCAGAGTCAGCGGTATTCTGTCCTCTTTTCACATTTCAATAAAATCAGCTTTTCTATTTCTCAAACATACTTTCCTTATGTGTTTTCGAGAACATGATGAACACCATCATACACTGTGAGCACATGCACGTGACTATTATAGGCACATCTATAACGACTGCAGGAAACCGAGCCCGTGTTTTCCTTTTACCTATTCCATGTCTGGTATAGAAAGCCGCATAACTACCCGTAGCAGGAGCATATCGAATCCTATGACAAATCTGGGTAGTCTTCTAGTTTGGGTTCAAGACGGGAGGCAAGCCCACTTCCCACAATAAACACCCTTCCAATAAGACTAACCAAACCCTACCTTAGGTGTTAGTCTGACCGACAAAAAAAAAACTGGACAAAAAAGTCAAAAGTCCAAGAAGAAAAAAAAAAAGCAAAAGGCCAAAACAAAAAAGCTGGCCATGATCAAAAAAGAATTATCAACATCTCTCGACCAGACACGGTCAACTCAAATGAAGAATCCCATGACCGAGGCTAAGAGGTCAACCCAAAGAATTCAAAAACCCATGACCGTGAAACGGTCAATTCAAAAATTATCGATACCCATACCATCCAATAGGGGAGAGATGGTCAAGCTGGTCAGCTAACACCACATCTAGCCTTCCCACATTACAACCCTCAAGACCTTCTCGAGACCTATTCTAGAAACAACCCAGAATTTTGAGGATTCAAGCTCCATAGGATACACCCTAACCATTAGGGCCAGACATGGAAACCAGATCCCACATTATCAAACCTGCCCAATCGAAGCTCGAGCCATTCTACTCGACTTCCCCTTTACATAACATAATTCACAATCACCATATGCAAATTCGAGAGCAAAACTCGTTAAATTCCCCGAGAGCAAAACTCATCAAATCCCCGAGAGCAAAACTCGTTAAAATCCCCGAGAGCAAAACTCATCAAATCCCTGAGAGCAGAACTCATTAAAATCCCCGAGAGCAGAACTCGTTAAAATCCCACCCCAATTCTTCTCATTCAAACCAGTTACCAGCCCCAAACACGGGAACTCAACTTGTAGTCGGCATAGAACATGCCCAAATAAGTTCACACCACCTCTGGGGGCTACCCCGGAGAATGCTCGCAGTCACAGAATCAACCTCCTAACTATTCTAGCCCTTTGATCAAGACATCACTGGGAATGCACCTAGCCTACACCATCGCTGTGGCTAGTTACACACAAAGCCCTAGTAAATTAGGCACCATTATATATCTTTTAATCCACTGAACTACGGCTTGGTTTGATTTCACTACACGTGAATACGTAGGCAGCCTTTCAACAAGGGCACAACCACCCACACTGACACAAATTCAAAAAAGCGCCATCATTCCGGACACTATCATGTTCTTAACAGTTAGCTTTGTCATTCTGGGGGCTTCTCCTAGGCAGAAGTTCTCCATCCACTCACATAATCCAAATATTTTCAAAATCTAGCCACCTTTCTATAGTGTGTCCTAGTACTCGGCTCAGTCAAAGACGAGAACCTGTCAGGACTCGGAGTAATACCCACTTTGGAAATGTACCCAAAAATCAAAGATCCGAAAAGAACGCCAGTCTACAGCATTGCTACTACTGGATCCTGTCATTACATAGTACATATCTTTCCCATTCCGAGGATTCGACTGTATTGCCACTCGCCTAGGCTACGGAATAGCGCAACTTAAGAGTCTTGTCATCTTAGATGGCCTACCCCTTATCGAGTCACAGTCCAACCCTTAGAGAGTCCAGTCATGTCTGTCAACTCGTCCTCTCGCGTCCAGAGTCGAGTCTGTCGGTATATCTCTCTCTTCAAATTCTCATTTTTTGCAAAACTTAGCCATTTGGGAATATCCTTTTTCCTAGTCATCACAGGAATAGGACTTTTACACCACTTCCCCTGTTTCATCTAGGCATACAAGCCTAACCAAAAAAAATTCCAAGAATCCGTGTCAGAATCCGATTAGGAATCAAAGTCATCTCAAGCATCCTTATTTCCAAAACTTCCAAAAAATTCAGCATTCTTCTTTTCAAAATTCTTCTTCAAAAAAAAAAATCATCATTTCTTCCCCAGCATGAGTCGGTGTTTCGCCTAAATGTTACATACAATATGTTATGTGTCGGCATACAGGTACACCCAAGGCTCCCAAAAATTCTAAGTTCCCCGGTGGAAAAGCTCATACAAGCTCCCGCGCAATTCTAAGACAGGATATACCTGCAAACAGGTATACCCATAGCTTCCTAGGCAAGCTCCCGCGACATTATCAGCATCAACCCAGGTATGATTTCTATTCTATGGCTGGCGAGCCCTTCACGCAGGTCTAATGGACCCTAAACGACCCGATCGGAAGTCTGCCAGGTTTTAATCCTTGATTGACCTGGTAGCTACTCTGACTTTTGCCTTGTCCAAGCCTCAGTCAGAGTGGGGGCTCTGTAGACACCCACATTTTGACCGCTAGGTGTCTATAGTAGTTCCCGCCAAACACCCGATGACGATAGGACGTAAACGTGCTTTGATAAACTCGGATATGGGCTTGTAATTATGGACATTTGGTTTAGACATTTTAAGGAGTACAAATCTCACAAAACCAACCTCAAATCCAGGCCCAGTGGGTCGTTTCGAGTCAAATGACACTAATTTGGGTCGAAACCGTCACCAAGGGTAAAACCGTCTTTTAGCGACCGAGTCAAAACCCGGTCAAAGATACTTCCCGAGGCATAAACTGCCGTGTCACCCCACCAATCCGGATTGAATTCAAATACTACAAAAATCAGCCATGCAAAATAATAAACAATTCCGTTCAAGGTAGAATTCGATCTCAAGTAGGAATTCTATCCGGAAACCGATTCAGACATTGACCGAGTACCAAATACTTGGCCAATACACCTTCAAACCAGCCGGTTTTCCTCTTTCTTCTTGGCCAAGAAAGCGGAATTCTTATTTCCCTCAAACTCCTATGTTTCCTATCCTAGGCGGTATTCAAACTCTCCTAAACCAAGGTCGGAAACTCCCTATAAATAGGACCTCCCGTCCAACACAAAAGAGACATCAATGACAACGATTTTCCAGCCAATATACACGGCTTTTACACATCCATCATCCGGTTTACATACAACCCGATAGTTAGCAAATCCCGACACCTTTCCGAAGTCTCGAAATACCGACGAAGCCGGCCAAACCCGACGTCCCAAACCACCCAAACCGATACACCCTAACTCAACCTCATTATCTCGACGCTCCCAAGTTTAAGCCACTTTCCGACGAGCCTTATCCCGAGAAAACAAAGCATGTAGGTTGAGGGTGTTTCAAATCCCGTTTTTCTTCCTTTCACAATTTTTTGTCACAATTTTTTTGTCACGATTTTTTGTCACATTTTTTTTGTCACGATTTTTTGTCACAATTTTTTGTCACGATTTTTTTTGTCACAATTTATCTGTCACAATTTTTTTTTACGATTTTTTTTTCTGTCACAAATTTTTTTGTCACAATTTTTCGTTCAATTTCTGTTTTTTTTCCAAAACAATTTTCAAAACGTTTTTTTACTTTTTCCAAAATCATTCTAACTATTTGATAGCGATTTCATAATCGAATATCGAATACGACGGATATCGAAAATATGAATCGGGTATAAATTAATCCATATTTGTACGCGATTTATAAAAATTAACGATTTTCGACAAAGCAAAAAAAACCGAACAGACCGCCACGCGAGTCGCGCGCCTGTCAGGCGACTCGCGCGGTGGCCTGGTTGGCCGGGTCCTCTTTTTTTCGTTTCCTCGCTTTTCTATTTTTTTTATTCTCTTCGAGTCTTACATAAAAAGCGACTTTCGCGACATATTTCGATAAATACCTTTTTTTTTACCTCGGTCAACGCGTGCTAATCCATCACGTGACATAAATCTTTTCAAAAATCATGCATATTATTCATTTACATCTTTATTCGATTTATTCAACCGTTACTAACTCGTTTGCTCCTTCTTTGTAGCGATTTATTTTTATCGTTTGTTTTATTAGACTAAAACGAACTCACATGCTAAAATAACTTTGACGTTATTAGTTCAACATGCATTAAACGACTCAGCAACCCATTTATTTTTCCTCACATGTCTTAGGAAAATAATCTCTGCATATCATTCAATCGTCGAACTAACGCGTGTACACAAAACCGAACGATATCTTAGTAAAGGCCGCTAAGTGCGGGCGGGGTTGGGTGTTCTCGTTGAACTTCCCAACACGTACCCTCACCCCTTACTCAGAACCATGGTTTCCGGATGTCCGAATCCATTGGCAACGAGAGTCATTCAATATACGATTAACCGCCCAGTCGGCATCGGTATCGATATGCTAAGGGACGAACCCAATAAACTCTGACATCGGAAATGGGCCAGGCTTTAAGTATGGCCCACTACGACATAGAGTGGGTTCGAACGGTTCCGAATAACCATAAAATTCGGTGGCGACTCCTACTTCGATTTAAAATTCTATTCGATCCATCTCATATGGAAATTCTATCGCCTCCCCAAAACCCGCGCTTCGCCGCGTCGGGGTGGACCTATGTCATGTCCACAGCTTTCCTTATGTGTTTTCGAGAACATGATGAACACCATCATATACTGTGAGCACATACACGTGACTATTATAGGCACACCTATAATGACTGCAGGAACTGAGACCCGTGTTTTCCTTTACCTATTCCATGTCTGGTATAAAAAGCCACATAATTACCCCTAGCAGAAGCGGTATCGAATCCTATGACAAATCTAGGTAGTCTCCTAGTTTGGGTTCAAGACAGGAGGCAAGCCCACTTCCCACAATAAACGCCCCTCTAATAAAACTGACCAATCCCTACCTTAGGCGTTAGTCTGACCAGAAGCAAAAAAAAAAGAAGCATCGTGACTCAATAGAACTGATGCCAAAAATACCCAACTCGGGACGATGCTCCCACCAAGTCTGCTCGAAATTATGATGACAATACCGAGATCCAAACCACCATGTTTACCGTAGATACTCCACCGCGTGTTGCACTAACATAAACACCAACTATGCTTACACCTTACAAAGCCTTAGCTCCAAAAGCCTAGCCAAACCAACGGGCCCAACCCCAAATCCACCCACAACACCATAGAAGGGTAGCCGTGAAAAAAAAAAATGGACAAAAAAAACCAAAAGGCCAAAACAAAAAAACAGGCCATCATAAAAAAAAAGGCACCCTTGACCGAGGTTAAACGGTCAACTCGAATGAAGAATTCTATGACCGAAGCTAAGAGGTCAACCAAAAAAAATCCAAAAACGAATGACCGTAGTTAGCGGTCAACTCAAGTGAAAGTCCCTCGACCGAGGTACGGTCAATTCAAAATTACCAATACCCATACCATCCAATAGGGGAGAGATAATCAAGCTGGTCAACTAAAGCCCAATCTAGCCTTCCCAGAATTTTGAGGATTCAAGCTCCATAGGATACACCCTAACCATTAGGGCCAGACATGGAAATCAGATCCCGCATTATCAAACCTACCCCGATCGAAGTTCGAGTCATTTTTACTCGATTTCCCTCTTTCCTACCACATTGCAATACCTTTACCCTCGAAGCCTTAGCTCCACAAAATCAAGCTCTAGATTTCGAATCATCAAAGCCACTTACAACCTGACACCACATTTCCAAAAACATCCAAACCAGTTACCAGCCCCAAACACGGGAACTTAACTGGCGGTCGGCATAGAGCATGGCCAAATAGTTCACACCACCTCTGGGGGCTGCCCCCGAGAACGCTTACAGTCACAGGATCAACATCCTAACCATTCTAGCCCTTTGATCAAGACATCACTGAGAATGCACCTAGCCTACACCATCGTTATGACTAGTTACACACAAAGCCATAATAAACTAGGCATGATAATATAGTTTTCAATCCACTGAACTACGGCTTGGTTTGATTTCACTACACGTGAATACATAGGCAACCTTTCAACAAGGGCACAACCACCCACATTGACACAAATTCAAAAGCACCGTCATTCCTGTCACGACACTGTCATGTTCTCAACAGTTAGCTTTGTTCTCATGGGGGCTTCTCTTGGGCAGAAGTACTTCATCCACTCACAAAATCCAAAAGATTTTCAAAAAACTAGCCTCCTTTCTATAGAGTGTCCTAGTACTCGATCGGCTCAGTCGAAGACGAGAATCTGTCAGGGACTCGAAGCAACACCTACTTTGGGAATGTACCCCAAAACCAAAAAATCAGAAGAGCACTAGACTACAGCATTGCTACTGCTAATATATACCTGTCATGCAGAAATAGTCTCATTACAGACTACTACAATCTCCTTATAACGCATCCTTCCCATTTTAAAGTTCGACCGTGTTGCCACTCGCCTAGGTTACGGAATAGCGCAGCTTAAGAGTCTTGTCATCTTAGGTGGCCCACCCCCTACCGAGTCACGGTCCAACCCCTCGATAGTCCAAGTCGTGTCTGTCAACTCGTCTTGTTGCGTCCAGAGTTGAGTCTATCGATATACCTCTCTCTTCAATAATTCTTGCTTTGAAATTTGCCAAACTTAGCCATTTGAGAAAATCCTTTTCGACCCAAGGTCAAATTTCAGTCTATTTAAACTGCAAATTTCTTTTCTACCCCTTTCAATTTTGAAAACCTATCTCCTAGCAGGTGAGCTGCTGTTAGGACTTCGATTTCAAAATGAAGCAAAATCATTTTCCCCAGCGCAAGCCAGTCTATAGATGCTAACTGCATTTCCTATGTGCTATCTTGCTATCTTCTATATCTGTTATTTCTGCCTACGTATCTAACATTTCAGGTACCAGCGTGTGCTTCCCGACGGAACATCAATTTTTTTATCTCCCCAGCGTGAGTCGGGGTTTCACCTAAATGTTGCTTGCAAATTGGGATGTGTCTGCAAATAGACACACCCAGGGCTTCAGAAGCAAGTCGCCGCACAGCTCCTTTTCTCCCCAGCGGAAAACCGAAGGCAGTGTTTCTTATGGAATATTACATCAAAGATGAGATGTGTCTGCAAACAGGTACACCCAGAGCTTAAGAAGCAAGTCCCCGCGCAGTTCCAAGTGGGATATGTCTGCAAACAGGTAGACCCAAGGCTTCAGAAGCAAGTTCCCGCGCAGCTCCAAGATGGGATGTCTCTGCATACAGGCACACCCAGGACTTCAAAAGCAAGTCCCCACGGAGCTATCCCAGATAATAGAACTCGGGTATGATTTCTATCTTATGGTTGGCGAGCCCTTTCACGCAAGTCTAATGGACTATAAACGACCCGACCGGAAGGCTGCTAGGTCGTAATCCTCGATTGACCTGGTAGCAACTCTGACTTTCGCCTTGTCCAAGCCTCAGTCAGAGTGGGGGCTTTGTAGACACCCGCATTTTGCCTGCTAGTGTCTATAACAGCTTCCGACAAAACACCCGATGATGATCGGACGTAAACGTGCTTTAATGCGCTCGAATATGGGCTCGGAATCAATAGTATCTGACATGGGCTTTTAACGGAGTACAAATCTCACAAAACCGACCTCAAATTCAGGCCTAGTGGGTCGTTTTCAATAAAATATGACTAATTTGGGTCAAAACCAATACCGGAAATAAAACCATCTTTTAGCGACCAGGTCAAAACTCGGTCAAAGACGAATCCGATGCAAAAATCAGCCACATTCGCTTCTAGAAGCTAGCCTCAACTACCAAATCCCATTCAAAAAAGTCAAAAAATCTTTCCCTAAATGCACTCCTTCCGTTTTGACCCACTCGATCGAGTAAGGCAGTGAACCGGCCAAACCGGTCTTGAATCGGACACTCGATCGAGTGCACTTACACCACTCGATCGAGTGACCCTGAACCGGGGTTTTTCCCTATAAATACCCTATAATCACACATTCATCTGACAAATTTTTTTAACCTATTTCACCACCTTTCACCTTGATATTTTCAGCCAACTTTTACCATACACACACGTACACATTCAAAGCAAACCCGAGATCAAAACTCGTCAAATACCGAGAGCAAAACTCGTCAAATCATCTCCCCAATCATACACACCATAACTTGTCTACATATCTCGACGCTCCCGTGCTTTGCCACTACTAGATGAGCCGTATTCCGAGACTAAAGCATGTAGGTTGAGGGTGTGATTCAAATCCCAACATCCTTTTCTCCCTTCTTCTTTTTTTCGTTTTTTTTCTATATATATATAAATATATATATGTATATGTATATGTATATATGTATACGTATACTAATTAATCGATAATAACGATACTAATACTAACATTTTTATTTTGCACTAACATTTTAATTTTGTTACTAACATACTAACTTTTAATTTTATGTATATTAACATTTTAGTTTATGTCAACTAACATCTAATATTTTCATTATTCGCATACAAACCAATATAACATTTAATTATCATTATTTATATTTCGTTATAATATCAATACCGCGTATACTTACCAACAAAAATATTTTCAAAACGATCCGAGCAACGTCCGTTGAGGCTAAATTAATGATCGTAGGCCTTAAGGCCAAATTACGATATTAAAATGCCGAGGACTTATGTTTGCGACGATGGTCGAGTTTTCGGGTCGAATATGTTTAATTACGAATTTCGCCTAAAGTCTATTTAATCCCTTTACAAGTCGTATTGGAGGTGGCGCCCTTCGAGGTGCGCCGCCCTAAACACTTAAGGGCGTAATAGATCGTGGAGATTCGTCGTTAAAGTCCGACCCCATTTCTTTCCAAATATTATTCTAAAAGAATCATCGATAAATTGTACTGGCATGAAACCCGTTGACGCCGAATTAATTGTCAAGCGGTCCGAAAGGATTGATTACGACATTATGACGCGGAGGGAATCGATATTCGTTCTAGTCCGATCAAATTCTATTTTGCTAAATTCGCTCTAAATATTAGATATTGGTTCCGTAACCAAATATCGAATATGGTGAGGCTTCGAGAGTCAAGCCAATATGAATCAAATAATAATCATATTTGGCACGACTATATCTCGGTTTCAAACATAAAAATCCGAAACAACCTTCTTTTCGAAAACGAACAGTATAGTAGTTCGTACAGGGGGCACTCGATCGAATGTCATGACCCACTCGATCGAGTGACATCCCAAAAATCTGGCAGAGGGGCCTCACGTAGGGCACTCGATCGAGTCTCTCCCATGACTCGGTCGAGTGGTCTTTATCATGCCTAAACCGTGAGCCTTCTAAATACCGTAAGCCTAGTCAAATCCTTTTTACGACTCTTACTCGTCACGTGTCAAGTCTATCACGTACTTATCTTTCAAAAACATGCATTTCATTCTCATTCTAACCTATCTATATCATCGTTACATTTTCGCTCGCTCCGATTATTATTTTATCGCTCGTTGTATTGTAATTAAGTTTCGGGTTGTATTCCGCCCGTGTAATTTGTAATTTATTTACGAGTTTTCTATTTTTGATGTTTGCCATTTATTGCCTTAAATGAACATCACATGCTAAATCATTTTGACGTGAATCAAGATGCATTAAAATGACGTAGCAACCCATTCAATTTTTATATCTCATAAAACGTTGTTTGCATAACATTCCATCGAATCACTAGCGCGCGAATTAAAAATCCGAACGATATCTTAGTAGAAGCCGCTATGTGCGGGTGGGGTTGGGTGTCCTTTGTGGGCTTCCCAACACGTACCTTCACCCCTTACTCAGAACCTCGGTTTCCGGATGCCCGAAACCGTTGGCGCACGAGAGTCATTCGATATACGATACCCGAAAACTCGGCATCTGTATCGTAATGCAAAGGGACGAACCCCACAAGCTCTAATATCGAAGTGGACCGTACTTTGTGCACTACCCACCAAAATATAAAGTGGGTTCGAACGGGCCCAAACTCCCACAAAGTTCGGTGGCTACTCCAACTTCGATTTAAATTTCAACCCGAGAACCATCTAACATGGGAAATATTTTGCCCACCAAACCCGCGCGTTGCCGTGTCGGGGTGGACCTATGTCATGTCCACAACTCTATATAAAGTTCTTAACATTTCATGTCATATTTTTTCATTCTCAACATTTAAGAACTTTAATCTACAATAGAAGAACTTTTTTTTTGTTTAGAAAATAGTGAAAGTTTAAAGGTTATTCTCATTTTTCTATGCTATGGTCAATTTATTATTGGTCATCACATTTCTCTATGCATACAAACCAAGTTCTTATTTTAGAACTTGGTTCTTAAAATTAAGAACAAACTTTATGTTTTAGTAGAAGAACTTTGCAAAATAAGTTTTTGT